>OU975420.1:17733164-18444802 GCA_918857605.2 Philereme vetulata
TTTTTTATATTCTGGCATTTTTCCTTTATTTGCGCTTTAAGGTAAATTTTGGTACTTACAAGTTTTAGCGCTTTCTTTTCTGGCTTGGTCGAAAGAACAGGCAGTTAAATTGAGTTTTCAAAGTGATCCTTGTGATTTTAAAGAATTAAAACATTTAGATTTTCATAATATGTTTGTGTTCCAGGGCGAGCCTAACATCGTGGAATGTGCATACATCAAATCCGACGTCACGGAGGCAGGCTACTTCGCGAACCCTGTCGTCCTCGGGAAGAACGGAGTGGAGAAGAACCTGGGCTACGGCAAGCTGAACGCATTCGAGCAGCAACTCCTTAAGGCGGCGCTGCCTGAGCTGCTGAAGAACATTAAAGTCGGAGAGGAATTCGCCAAGAAGTAAATTGTATATTGAGAGGAGTAGACGGGGCGCGCAGTATACTATTAGATACAATGTGCTTGGTTTTGGTTAAGGAGAGTGAAAAGTCATATGTTCTGGGTGTTTTTCTACCTTCATACAATCTGTTCTGTTACATACGACATTAACGTGCATTGCAACATGCAATGCAACATGGAATGAAATATGGAATGCAACATGGAATGCAATTTGCAATGCAACATGCTCTGCGACATGGAATGCAATATGCAATTTGCAATGCAATTTGCAATGCAACATGGAATGCAATGTGCAATGCAACGTGCAAAGCAACATTATCCATACATTGTAATGTATTTGCTAACGCATTTAAACAACTGCGTGTATAAATAACATACATTGAGTTGCATTACATGTTGCGTTGCAAATAATCTGTACAACCCATCCACCAAATCATCACTCACCATCAGGAGAGATTGTGATCAAACAAAGATGTATCCAGTTAAAAAAAATGTTTGCAGATCACAAAGAACACAAAAAAATGTACGGATGACTTTACTCACTTAAACCAAGTTCAACTTTAGTCTGTAAGAGTGAAATGTAATAGTGTTCTAACATGTACAAAATGAGAGGCTGTAAGACATTCTCTTGTTGATATCCATAGATTGATATTAAATGAAAATGCCTGGAAAAGCTGTTATTCAAAAATCTGGTTTAAAAAGTACTTTTGGATTTTACTGTTTACTTTTTTGATATTTTGACAAGCTCTGTGACGATGGTATCGCCAGGACAAACGATTGTATTATTACCAAATATTGTTCCGGGTATTTTTGTACAACTTACTCTTACTGACTCTTACTCTTACCAACAGAAAATCCTGAGGGCTGTGTGACAACCCAAACAGGGCTGTATTTTATTGTTTAAGACATAACTTTTCACCTTTTTATGTATAAGTCCCCACATGGACATGCTCAACGTTTTTGCCGGTAATCGAGCAAGATCGAATTAAACCAATAAAACTTAACCACGAATGAAGTTAAACGCAGCTTAGTGTGTGTTTAAAAATATTCTATACAAAAATTGGTAAGGAAAATTTAAACACAAGGTAAGAACTATGTAGGAAGTCGAATCGAAAAGCTCACAAAACATCTAATATTTGAACTTGCTCATCGAGCATGTTCGCACGTGTGGCACCATTAGTGGGCCAGGGGACAGTGCCGTCACATATTCTTGTTAAAGTATAGCCAAAAATAAACTGGATTTTAGAATAATTAGTCGATATTAGCCGCATAATGTAACTTGTATTACATAGAGATGTAGAGTTATTTAATGACTTGCGCGTCTCGTGATTTGGTAGCGATTGGCTGTTGGCCCTGTATTATCATCGTGATATTTAGCAATATATTTTTACTTCATTTTGTTTGTTATAGCGCAATTTTTTTAATTGTTTTTAAAAATGTTATTTTTTTAAAACCGTTAATATCAAGTTATTTCTGATTAATTATATGTGCCTGATGCCAAAGTTACCGTGCGAATGTGTATATATTGTTTCGTTTGTGGATCGTATGCGGTAATAAAGTTAATACTTTACAAAAGATAAATGGTTTGTTTTTCCTCCTTGAAACCCGAAACAAAATTGTTTTGACTTGACCGCGCGCTGCACGTACTTTTATGCGAGCGAGATAGGATGTGCAGCGGCGCGCAGAGATGCGGGGGTGAAATTCGAGTTTGAGCTGAGGTATAGTCAAAATATAATTCTCGAGCTTGCCGCGTTTAAAGGCTGACATTAGACGTTTATCTCCCGTGACAACTGCTTAGCTCAACTTGTAGTGCCATTGGAAATTTTTCTTTCCCGTAAGATTTATTATTCTTGATAGCTGCTTGAGTCCATAAATAAAAGTTACCCGTGAACTCTTGGTAATTACGCGTGAAACCACTGTGAGTAAAAATTAAAATTTAATGTGTAGATAGAGCATTATATATGTGAAAATGACATATTAGCTAAAGTGACAGCTGAATGTCAAATTGACATTAATATTGTGCTATGGTCATCCCTGGCGTCAATTACCGCGGGAACTCCTGTGCTCACCATCCTCTTCATAGCGTATACCACAAGAGGACCAACGTTAGCCAAAACATCGGCCATGTAACGTCTGAGAGGTCAAACTGCAAGCCAGGATGGCACTCCGGACACCACCCCGTGACTCAGAGATAGTCGTCTCTGACGTTGAAGCCAGGGTTAAGCACGAAAGACCGATCCTTAGCCACACTTCCCAAAATGGTCGAAGTGTTGAAGACCCATGATGATGCTATGGACTACTTAATTCACGATAAGTGTAGTACGAGTGTAATCAGTCCCACGCGCGTACGAGGATCTCGGATCAACTTGTTTGGAGCTTTAACCGACTTGTTCCGAGATCCTCGTACGCGCGCGTGTATGTGTGCGTGCGTCTGTTTTCGTTGTACTAAACATAACTTCTGTCCCTATCTATTTTGTGGTAGTGCATCACAAAATAAATAAGTAAAAAAGTGTAGGTAGGTGAGGACGCCATGTGCGTCGATCGCCTTGCGCCATCTTTAAGTTTAATACGTTACAAGTACAGTTTTTAATAGGGGCGGTGCGGGTGCAGCAGTAAATGAGAGCTTTTCATTTTAGATTAAAAAAAAACAAGTTCCAACAAGCGTATTAGATAGCGCTCTCTGGAGCTACCCTGGCAAAAAATACGGTTTGTATGCCAAAATCTCAAAGACACAATATCAAAATTTGTCTAAAACAATCTCACTTCGTCAGTTAAACAAATAAAATTAATAATAAAAACAATACATCTTTGTTCATTTTTGATATTGCTAAGATTAACATTAGGGATTAATATCTACATAAAGGTAATATTTTATATACTTCTTGCATGAACTAGGAAAACTTGTATCTCAGGCGAAAAAGGCTGGACTGGGGTTACTTATGAATACTCAAATTAATAAAACTTAGAATCTATTTACATAATGAAATAAATAAAAATAACTAAATAAACTAAATGCAAACATGGAAGGTATGAGTTTACGTACTATAGGTACAATCTTTAGAATCTTACTTTATTACGGTTAGTAATTCCTCAGTTTCCTCGTAAGATAGATTGGATAGAGCAGTCTGTAAGGCTCTTTTACAGTTTAAAAAGTTCATTGAGTGGATGCTCAATTTACGATTTAGCCTGTCGTACAGCAATGGTCCTACGAACATTAGAAATCTGGATGCAAAAGCATGCTTAACTGGAGTGTTGTTAGTGCGGACGATATCTTTTCGACTTTTGTTAGTACTTTCAGTGCTATAGGGAAGTGCTCTGTGTTGTCTTTAAACTAAGTATGTTTAGTATAAATAGCTGCCTAACTATTAGAACTTTACACGACTTATATAATAAGTTGGTTGGATAGAGAAAGGGACGAAATGTACCTATCCACATTTCGTCACCTTAGGGATTGCTCTTTGTGCCCTTTCTGCGGTTAATAAAAAGGTTTTAGACGCTCCTCCCCAAGACGTTATACAGTAGGTTATAATTGACTGACATGGCAAGGTAATGACAAAGCAAGGTATACTTGCTTATCTAGCTTTGAATCTGCAATACAGCGTAACTTCTTAAAAACAAATATTAATTTTCGTATTCTATTACTTAAAGTTTCTACATATTTTTTGAACGAGAGATTTTCATCTATTATAACGCCAAGGTACTTAATATTATTAGTAAATGAGATGACAAGGCAGTTACATAAATTATCGTTATTAGGACAATTGCATTGACGTGCAACAATACGTTTATCTGGGTTAGTCATTAGTGCTGACTGTGATTTCCGCATAGTAAATTTTGAGCATTTTGTTATATCAGTGTTAACGGTTATTAGCGTAGGACGTCCACCTACAAGATGGGCAGACGACTTGGTAAGAACCGCAGGTCGGCGTTGGATGCAGGCCGCTTCCAACCGCAGTTCCTGGAGATGGTTCAATGAGGGAGGCCTTTGTCCAGCAGTGGACGTCCTGCGGCTGATATGATGATGATGAAGGGTTAGTAGGTGAGCTTGGAGCCATTTGTTTACAGTATTGAAGCCGCGTTGCAAATTCATGCACTTTAGATTCCGTATCCGCTGAGAAAAGTAGAGCAGTGTCATAAATTTTTTCCGTGGTCTAGTTGGACTGTTGGAGGTTGCAAAGTTCATTAATGTATATTAAAAATAAGGTACTTGATAAAATAATTCCTTGGGGCTTCAATTGCATTTATTTATTTCGAGTTCCTTGAAAAATAATGATATCACGGCAATTGACATTGACAATTCACTTTACTTTGATAATCTGCATATGACAGAGCAACGAGATTAGAGCTAATCCTATAATTGATCCTCGATCCAATTAATTTTATATAAAACTTACTTTTTATTTCTGTTGTGTGCTTATAACTTTAATTTTTATATTTTGTAATTTTGTTTTTATTGTTTTATGTACTAGTAATAACGCTTTGATTTTTGTAAACTGTTATGTTATTTCTGGAGTAATAAACGAATTTGAATTTGAATTTGAACGCCATCTGTTAGCAGTTATACAAACAAGTAGTCATTCAGCCGAAGTCAAGTCTCGTGAGTGTTCTGTGGCCGAAGTTATCAAGCGGCGGCGGGCGAGGTGTCTCGATAGAGCTTACGTATTTGAGGCTTTGAGCCATTTAGGGTCGATACCCTGGGTCATAGATAAGACAATACCTAATAGTAGTTGTAGGTACCTACCTGGTGTACCTACTTCTTTTTGTATCTGGTCTATGCAACGTGTGATCCGAGAGCTGGCGCTTATCTGGGTCAATGCATAACCATTGCAATTCAGCTGGGCAATGCAGCCAGTGTGTTGGGGACACTTCCGCCTGGTACTGATCTAGAGCAGTTGAGTAGGTACAACGGTCAACTAATTGATATTTTTTATAGAGATATGTAAATAATTGTATATTCTTTCTGTTATGTAATAAATGTAAGTAGGTAGGTAATTAAGCACCATCATTTTTCACTATTTTAAAGAAGAATCGTTTTTTTATACATTTTATGCACTTATTAGGAAAAATACATGTCTTCGTCATGTAGCATTTTCTATTTTATTTCACGACTAGCACCCAAAAGAGAGTTTTATGTAGGTAGGTATTATGTAATATTATTTTCATAAACATAAAAAATTACTACCCACCTCGTTGCCCCACGATTTTTATTGACTCGCGTTTATTTCTTGTCACTAAACACCTCGCAGAGTTTTTCGTAGATCCTTAGATGCGTGTTGTTCTCAAATATCTCAATGTAAATTTCCACCATGAGGAGCACGAGATACGCTGAAAAGACCGTTACTCCTGTCCAGGCACGGGTCTTTGGGTTACAGTAACTGAAACGAGGGCTATTTTCCATTTTCAAACAGTATTTAGATTGTGATACAAACTGGAAACTGCGTTGTTAGTTGTAAAAGCGTCAAGTATTTTTGGCGTTGCACCGTTGCGAACAGTCTCTGTCGACGACCGCTATGGCGCAGTGGTCGAATAGCCGGTTGAGACGCAGGAGGTTGCGGGTTCTACTCACACCGCGTAACAAATGTTTGCTTAAGTTACAGATATTTGTTCCGGGTCTGGTTGTTTCTATATTACAATTAGTATGTATTTAAAAGAAGTATAGTATTCTATCAGTTAACTGGTTCCCATAGTACAAGCTTTACCTAGTTTGATGCTAGATGGCGCTGTGTAAAATGTACAGCATTATTATTATTATCACTTAACGTTTTGCCGTCTGTCTGTCCGTTTGTAGTTACAAGAAAAGGGAGTTACAGAATTCTACTAATTTACAAGAAAAACTATTATGGAGCCATACCAACAAATAACAATTATGATTGTTGCTCCTTACATTAGCAACCAAATTTTCAATGGTGTTGCCATAGCAACGCCGGTATTTAAAAAAGATTGTTGATGTAGAATACCAATAGGTATTTATAAGTGGCCATTTTGCAAGAATGCCATTGTCATAGTGAAGCGATTCGTTTGGTAGAATTGGGCCTCTGGGGTCTATTCCTATTCAAAACATCTGCAGATGCAGCACCGAACTAGTTTTAAAAACTTTCTAGAAGAGTTAGAGGTCAATGATGATGTTGTTTTCTGATAAAAAAAACAAAATAACATAGTAGGTAACAACTTTATTACAACACCGTAGGTAGGTACATCAAGCGTCGACAACAATAACCTTGTCATTACCGCACTCCTTAGACAGGTCATCAGTGCTCCAGTCGAAGTCGATGCCAGTCACTTCCCTGAACCAATCGTGGTAGTGGCCGGGGCGGACGTACGCTGGAAGTTAAAAGATTCAAGGTATTTATTTGCATAAACAAGTATACATTGTGGTCTTAAAACTAGAATATAATGGCAGTTTGTCGTTTGCCCTTTACGAGCATCGCAAATTACCTGATAAGATCTATTTACACCCGAGGGTGTTATTGATCGCTTACATCCGAGTATAACACATACATTTTCATCACGAATGGGAGGAAATTAAAAAAGTAATAACGGTTTGTTGCTGAAAAGAAAATTTTAGTTCCCGACACAGAAGTATATTTTCTTTTTACTACTAGACTAGGTACCTATTAGGTTGGGGAAAAAGTTCCTTTGCATTTTTTAAGAAAATACAAAGCATTTTTTAATATAGTTTAATTACATTTAACTAAAGTATGTAGGTACCATTTTGTTCGAAAACTTTTTGCAATCTTGTAGGCAGGGACATGATCCCATTGCTATAGAAATTTTGGGGCTTCTGATGAAAATACCGCGACAAGTCGTTTTGGCAGTCCTCTCGTGATGTTAACCTGACACTGCCTAAAAAATTCTGAAGAGAACGAAACAGGTGGATATCTGAAGGTGCAAGGTCAGGACTATACGGCAGATGCATTAACACCTCCCAGCCAAACTCTCTTAATTTTTGCTGATTGGCTAAAGATGTGTGAGGTCTAGCGTTATCATGATGAAAAACCACACCTCTTCTGTTGATTAATTCCGGCCGCTTTCTCTCAACTCCTTGCTTTAATCACATCAGTTGTTCGCAGTAGAGTTCAGAATCGATGGTCCTCCCTGGTGGTAACAGCTTATAATGATTAATGCCCTTCCAATCCCACCACACACACAGCATCACCTTGTTGTGAGTTAACCAGGGTTTCGCCACAGTCTGTGAAGCCTGACCGGCCTTTGACCACGACCTTTTTCGCACGTTCTTGTCGTACGTGATCCACTTTTCATCACCATCATCAGCTTCTTCTTAAAAGGTTCGGTTTCATTACGTCATAATAAAGAATCACAAATGAGTACACGGTTCATTAGGTTTCTTTCAGTGAGCTCGTGGGGTACCCAAATATCGAGCTTTTTTGTGTACCTAGTTTTTTTCAAATGCGCCAAAACTGTTTTGTGGTCAATTCCCAGTTCTTCAGCTACGTCGTAACTACTGATATGCCGATCTTGCTCCACTTTTTCAAAAACGGCATCAATTTTATCCGTAATAGGGTGACCAGAGCGACGTGCATCTTTGACATAAAAATTTCCGGATTGAAAACGCTTAAACCAAATTTGTGTTACTCTCACAGACACTGCACTAGGTCCATAAACATCGCATTTTTTTTTCGCGGCTTGCGTTGCATTTTTACCTTTTTTGTAGTAAAATTTTAAAATGTATCGAATTTCTTCATTAGATTCACTCATCTTTACAGTACGAAAAACAAATAAATATCACACATTTTCCTAATTTGAATTTGGAATTATCTTCTTTAAAATTTAAACTTTGAATGATACCAAAACCAGCCAGATACAAATAATATAGCCAAAGAGATTTTTTTATAAGTTCATACATACTATAATGCGAAAAGACTTTTTCCCCAACCTGTTAAGTATATGGTATTCATTTAATAGAGTCCTTCCTCTTTCATTTAATAGAAATAAGGGGTTGTAATGGAGTTGTAGGAATGCAATGAGTCGTATTATTTTCAAATTTACTAACAGCCTTAGGGCCGTAAATCGCATTTACGTAGCCGTAATCGAGTTTCCAATGAACAACTTTCAGAGATGAAAAAGTTATTTATTTTGAGCCTGTACTGTCATACTGTCTTACTGCAGGGCAAAAGCCTCCCTTCCTGGAAGTCTGGACAGCACATGCTCACAATAGTGTGAGTGGAAGGAAATGTTTTATGAAGAATTTGTTCTACTAAACATAAATTCTGTTATTATTTTTATCATTACGTAAGACAATTGCTGTGGCCTCGCCTCCTTTACTGGTTATTAATGGGGACACATTAGATAAGGAGAAGATGGTATTAAAAAAGTGGCGGGAACGACTTTGGCGAGAAAAGCAAGACAATCAAGAAACCGGTGTCTAATATGAAAATGATTCTTTGTATATACACCTACCTAAACATTTTGTTTGTAGTACTATTTAGAAATAAGACATAGAATATAATAGAATAGAATAATGCTTAAAAAGAAATATGCTTACATAGAAATACTTAAAAAAACTAGCTAATATAATATGTATAAGATTGTTAATAAAGGCTATTATTATTATTGATAATAGTTTACCTGAAGGGAACGGGCTATTGCAACCAGCGGAGGACCCGAAACTGACGATTCCGATCATGGTGCGCTTGCCGTCTTTGTCTACCATGGTCAAGGGGCCGCCACTGTCACCCTGCGGAAAGAAGATTGTTACAGCGAATATTTAAATCACAATGAGTAACTACATAGTTAAGTTTACAATTAAATTTGAATATTTCTGCCGACAAGCAGCATTGCTGTGTTTTGGTTGTAAGGGTATGGTTGCCGGTGAAATTACAGGTACATGAGGCTTTATATCTGTACGCCTCATGTTGATGGACGGAGGGCAGTGCGTCGTAGGACACAATGCTAGCGTGCGTGACCTTTGAGGCAATTCTCTGCCACTTAACATCAGGTGGGCCATAAGCTTGTTCCATCTCATGTAGTATAAAAAAAATTAAAACAAGTGGAATACCAAACACTCACACACATACAAACATACACACGCAACTTTTGCATGATGAGTAGTAGGTAGGTACTATTGAATGCAGAAAGAATGCCAGTGAGTATCAATATTTATCATGTCCGAACCTCACCATAGGGGTTGTATTTTAATCATGTGATGTTTTTAGGCCACTTTTTTATCTTTCCTGTCCCTTGGTGATACGTCGTGTTGTTTTAGACTACCGACTGCCCTCTCCCCCCCCCCCCCCTCCGGTCCTCACCTAACATAAAGAGTATTTATAAAAAAATATATCTTAACGATAATTTGTTATTGCCATGGCGGCCGGTACGAAAAATTATTATAAATTCAGATTCTGAAAACAGCACAATAGGAGGACAGCATGCTGAGAGCGAAATATTGTGGGTTATGTTGCTTGTTCAGAATTTCACATGGTTACACGGAAAATATACACGTGATTCTCACAACATCCCCTCCCACCATCGTGATCAATCGTGATGTTGTTCTAACCCCTCCCCCCCTTGTTCGAACCTCACGTGATTAAGGATAGGATGTCATTGTGCAAAGCTCACCTGACAGGAAGACTGAGCAGGGTTGTCGTAGTACTCAGCGCAGACGGTCTGCTCCTTAATGGCGGAGCTACCGGGGTACCAGGAGAGGCACATCGCGTTGCTGATGCCGCGGAGGTGGGTCCATAGCAGAATCTCAGAGGAAGCTCCACCTAAATGTAAATTCGTATACCTATAAAGGACTGTAGAACGCAAGAAGAAGGCAAGAAGGTTGTGTGAATGAATTACAACATAACGAGAAACAAGAAAATGTATACGATCTTATCGCTAAAAAAGCGCTTTCAAACGACTTTTGGATTGTAATGAGTGATTGCATGATGGAATGAGAAGTCATGGTAGCTGTTTGTACACCAAACTTCACAGTAAAACTGGTAAAAGTATCACTTTAGTGTGGGTATATTAGGTGAAAGAATACGCGGCGCCATCCCTGGGGAAAACCTCGGTATTCCACAACCTAAGCGTTCCCAGAAGGAAATTCTTCTGGAACCTCACGGTGCCTCACCACATCGTTTCCAAGCGAGTGAGGATGGATTCCTTGCCGCGGCTATGAACTGATGATGTCCTTACCGTTCCAAGTGTCGTCAGTGCGTCCGTACCCGCTAACGGTGAGAACAACTCCGGTGTAATCAGTGTTCTTCAGCTCGCTGTTCTGAAGACGGACCGGCTGGATGGTAGCTGCGAAACGATTAGTTCTTAGAAACTCCAGACAATATGCCTAGTTTAAACAAATTCTTCCACAGAGGCTTGCGGAAAGAAACCGTTACGTGTGTGGACTCCATTAATCATAAAGTACTTTTAATACCATAAATGCAAACGTTTCACAACGCAATGGCTGAACCGTTTTCAATGAAAGCTTTATATGTAGATTAAGACGGATTGAAACAAAGGACACGTGGTTTGTATTTATTTTTATTGACAATCCTCTCTTGCGATCTTCTTCTTAGCGTGTCAAGGGTTCTACGTTTTCATTTATACTATGATGGACAGGTGTTCGGCCACAACAATAGCATTAGGCGAGGCTGTTATTAGGTCCTCCATCGTGCAGGTGTTCGGACTCTCTTGCGAAGCGGGCGGAAACTTGTGACTCCTATTAGGTACAATGTATTCAATTTGCTGCTAGCGGTAGCAGAACATCAGATAGTTGACGTGGTGACAGAATCTACAAGAAAATAAGTAACTAGATGCTATAGGTACACAATTTTAGACGTGAAAAAACAGACAGAGGGCGAGGTGGCGATTGTGCTGTTTACGCTGCTCGGCTTGCACAACGATCCCTAAACGTATTTAGCAACTAAACATGTTTAAATTTGACGTATTTGTATGATTTGACAACTTCTCAAATCATACTTAGCCACTAAATACATTTACGCATCGTTGCGCGAGAAAAATGTCACTATAAATCGCCAGCGATATAAATTTACTTTCGAATTTTTAATATCTATAACAAATAAGTAGGTATTAGCAATAGGTACTCACGTCCGTAAGAAATATGGTGGTCTAAACCGAGTAGAGCAATATCATGGGTCTGGACTAAAGGCAGGATCTCAATATACCCAGGGTGGATATACTTGCGCGTGGTCTCCACGATGTACTCGGGACGGGTCAGGTTTGTCAGGCCGGCGCGGATGACAAAAGTGATTCGGCTGGAAGAAAGCTTAGTTAGGATTTTTTTCTGACAGACTTACTCGCTGTTGGCCTCTGAGGCCGATGCATCATAACCGAACTTTTGGCGAGCACAGATGGCAATCAGACTAGTAAGTTTTAATGAGGCAACTAGCGCAAGGGCACCACTTAGGTACGAACCTCGGCTTGGGCCGTTGCCAGGATGGGGATAGGAGAGAAACGCCCAGGTACATGTTTTTACCTTGTGTAGGCGGCAACTGAAGGGACTCGTCGACCTCGCCGGCGAGGTCGGTGTATCTGTGAAGTGTTTGCTCTGTCTAATATTGAGACTCCTCCGTGTCAGCGGAGTTGATTTCATCATCTGGATCTCCGAGAATGAGTCCCGGTCGATGTAGGGTTAAATATGAACAAATGTTACGTGTGGAAGTTATTAAAGTAAAACTTCTTTACGCACGCTTGACTTGGAGAGTAAGCTGGTGAATGCGTTACGAAAAGTGCGAACGGAAGTTGAGAGGGAGATATAAGTAAGTGAAAATAGAAAGAGAGAGAGAGAGATTTACGTTTCGTATATTTTTAATGAGCGAGTGCGAGTTGCGTCTGTCCAGAATGAACATAGACTGATCGACCTACAGACGTGTTGACAATTTTGTAAGTGAACAATTTTACAAATTAATAGGTATTTTGAAAAAGAAGTTTTACTTCAGTCGTGTGGTCTAAAGCACACTCGTTTTTTTTATAGTGTACAAGGGGGTAGTTATTCTTTATTATAAAAAAACTAGTCACTTCATAGAAATCTCATAAATTATGGTACTTGTTGTTGTATTTATTTATTTTTATCCTACATAAATAAGTATTTATTGTAACACCGCCTCCTCACACGTCTTTTCAATCCAGTTCATCCAAAGGTTGCCTGGAAGAGATCGCTTTGATAAGGCCGCCCATAGTACCACCATGTATTAGTCTTTAAGTTTTCTAGGCTATGTTATTTTAATTTGGTGTAACAATAAAGAATTATCTGTCTATCTATGTATCTTGTTTTATCGTCTATTGTTTGATACGAACGAAAAAAGCTTCTGCAATAAACTGCTTTTACAAAAAATATGTTGCAACCGAAGCGTGCCTCATTAAAAATAAATTTATTAGTATAAATAATATTATTATCTAATACGATAATGAAATTAATTACATAAGTTATTATAGTAACATACTTGAAGGATCTTTTATACAGAGTGTTTTTTTAACTGTAACAGTACGGCAGTACCCAGAGGAGATACAGGTGCAGTTTCTTTTAAAACATCAGCTCGTTTTCCTCAATCTTCCTCAAGCATACTTCCTCAATCGCGGTCTGGGTAGCGTTCCTGATACCACTTCAGCGCATTACTTGGGCTTCATCGGTAAAGGAAGTATGCTTCAATTAAGTCTACTTTTTGCGTATTTGATAATGCCATGATAGGACAATTAAGATGATGCAATGACTGATATAAAAGTCCGACAGGTGCAAGAACCATGTTCGAAATTAAAAATTGTTCTGAAATACGAAATGTTTTTGAATTGCTCATGAGAGCATGGAGTTCCTAATTTTCTTAATCGCTACAGTATTAATACTTCTTTAATGTGCAATAAGAATCTAATAAAATATTTGTTGAAGGAATGGTGTTTGTCCTGTTGTATGAGAATACTTTTTATCAAATTTGACTTACTTCCGGTGTTCAGATTTTTTTCATCCTTTACAATAAAATGATCCTTACAAAGGACTGCATCGATCGGCAATAAAAAAAATTTACCAACTTGATTCATTTTAAGGCGCTACTCACAATAGACCAAAAAAAAATTTAATGCCAAAATGTTTTTCTTCGAAAACGAGCTGATGTTTTAAAAGAAACTGCACCTGTATCTCCTCTGGTTATGGGTGATGCCGTACTGTTACAGTTAAAAAAAAACACTGTATAATAAAATATAATTTTACATTTTTTAGTTCTGCTACTGTAAAAGATAATATACTTGGGGCACACCCTCGATCATTACGAGAATTGGCACTTGAAGCTTATCATTTTGTAAACGAGCTCTATTTCCGTTGATTAAGTACCTATAGTGTTTTTGGGTTACATAATTAACAGTAGGTAAGTACAGTTTTTGAATAGTCTTCGAATAAAACGGTTGTCGGACAGACAGACAGACGGACATGGCAAAACTATAAGGGTTCTTAGTTCGACTACGAATCTAGAAATTAAATCTTATCTCTTTAAATCTAGAAAATAGTGTAGGTACTTAAATCTTAGAAACTGTCATTATAGGTGAATATTCTTACTTAGCCACGCAGTGAGCAGCCGTGATGACCCAGTTGTGGTGGATGATGGAGCCTCCGCACGAGGAGACCGCTCCTGCCGATGACACCATGCGCAGAGAGATCTGATGCGGGATCTGCCCATCTTCAGCTGGCAAGCCGGCTACAATCCTTGAGGACGCTAGAAAGGAAAACTCAACTACACAGAGTGCTTGGTAATCTAGAAAGACACTGTCCTCATTCACAATTTTTAATCGAAGACTTTTTAGACAAACATTTTCGTTTATGCTATGTATTTGACGACCTCCGTGGTGCAGTGAGCGAATAGCCGGCTGAGACGCAGGAGGTAGCGGGTTCGATTCCCGCCGCGGAACAAATGTTTGTATGATCTACAGAATGTACCTACCTATGTACCGGGTCTGGTAGGTTCTCTATATATTTAATGTAGGTATATATTTACAAAAAAAATGTATATAAGTATTCTATCAGATAATTGATTCCCATAGTACAAGCTCTGCTTAGTTTGGGGCTAGATAGCGCTGTGTGAAATGTCCAGCGATATTTATTTATTTAAATAAATTTATAGTATATTTATATATATATTTATAGGTTTATTGTAAAGAAGTGACTTTGGGTTTATTTTCTATCAAAAAAAAGTTATAACATATTTTAGCTTCATTGAATCCTTTACATGCGACTAAGATTCTCAACGTTTGTATTACAAAGTAAATGATGTACCTACTTATATAATATTACTATCAAGTTTGAGACTACTCAAAACAGTGAGATATCTGATAAATATATTGAAGCTATCTGAGGTGACTCCTAAGTCTTTACAATCCAAGAAACAGCTAATTTGAAAGCGAATAGGAGAGTTTATAAAAACTTCAATCTATTTGAAGGGCCGGAAATTTTAGCTTCCTATTTCCTCTTACTGCCGCCAGAGCTGAGCAAAATACATGCTTTGCGTAAATAAAATACAAATTACAAAATACTATCTCGCACGTATTTAAAATACGAAATACAAAATATTTTTAAGTTGTGTATTTTACATATAAAACATGTATTTTACATTTAAACTATTTTAATACAAATTACAAAATACAGTCAGGTACTTGACAATTTAACGTACAGGCATGTGTAGTGTTGCCAACTTTAAAGATTGACATATTTAGCGGTCGCCATTTTGCTTAAGAATAGTTACGACAATTTCGAGCGCTATTTTCTGTACAACACGCCTTTATTATGATCGCTAAATGTATTTCTGGTCAGATGTATTTTGAAGCCCAAAGTATTTGAAATACTAACTACAAAATACCTCAGCGTCCGGTATTTGAAATACCAATTACAAATTACAAGGTTACGAAGTAATTGAATTACAAATACAAAATACGTATTTGTATTTCAATTAAGTATTTTAATTGCAAATAATTCAAATACTGCCCTGCTTACTGCCTACTATTTCTTACCAGCACGAAGGCTTTCAATGGTGGCAGGTTGAGCATTTCGGTTGACGACGTCCGCCTGTGAAATAGTTCAATGATTAGGTACTATCAATCAGCCTGACCGAAGACTGCATCTAATTTTGCATATAATCTATGAAACGTTCGTATTACTTGAGAACAGCGTGATAGATATGGCAATATTTTGTTTATGATCTTATTAGTCTGAGTGAGATTTTTAGGGGTTAAAAATTAGAATTGATGCCTGATAATTTTGAAAATTCGGAAAAACAGAAAGTGCCTTTTTGTTTAAACTCATTTAATTGGAAATTCGTGTGAAGTCGTTCAGCTAGTTAACAATATAAATTTAAATGAATACCTGGACGAATCCCCACAGCAGGATTGCTCCCAACACGTAGTATACTCGAGCCATAATCAAGCAAGACTAGTGAAGTTAATTACTGTAATTATCACAAATGTAATTAATTTGGTCGGACAGATAAGAATAATCTGGGATTAGGATATTAATGATGAATAGGATTGAGCCTTGTAAGAATTTAATTAATAAAAAACCGGCCAAGTGCGAGTCAGACTCGCGCACGAAGGGTTCCGTACCATTACTATCTAAAGCTAGCAAAAAGATCACGTTTGTTAACCCCTTAAATATTATCTTTATTTTAATGTAATTATTCATTTTTAAAGTGAATATAGCGATATTCGCTGAAGGTCGTTCAGGTATATGCGCCGACCTCTTCACACCCAGATGAAGAAGTAGAGTCTATGTATGAGGACATCAGTAGAGCCATACATACGAACAAAACTCACTTTATTGTTGTTATGGGGGACTTCAATGCAAAGCTAGGCATGAGAAGCGATAATGAGTTGAGAGTGGGGCAATTTGGATATGGGCAACGGAACCCCAGGGGACAGAGGCTGGCCGATTTTCTGGAGAAAGAAGGACTCTTTATGATGAATTCTTTTTTCCAGAAGCCGCCTCACAGGAAATGGACCTGGATGAGCCCCAACGGTTCCACGAGAAATGAGATTGATTTCATTTTGACCAACAAGAAACGGATATTCAATTATGTCTCTGTGATTCACAGGGTGAAAACCGGCAGTGATCCCCGAATTGTTAGAGCCAGATTGAATATGAACGTTAAACTTGAAAGGTCCCGTCAGATAAAGTCTACGCTCCGACCCACTCGCGCACATATCCAAAACCTCGAGAGCTTTCAACTCGAACTTGCAAATCGCTTTGACTGTCTAGAAGTAGATGCATCAGTGGACGAGATCAATAACAGGTTCGTAGAAACCGTCCATACGGTGGGGTCCCAGTTCTTTAAGACCCCCCGTACCAATAGACCTCAGAAACTCTCTGATGACACCCTTAACCTCATGGCTGAACGACGTTCTTTGCGACTGCAGTCTCCCGATGATGCTCAGATGCTCCTTGCGGCACGATATTCGTACCTTTAATACATCTCGTATTAAAGATAAATAAAAGATAAATAGAATAAAGGCTCCAAAGTGTTCGCGAGAGATAATTCTATTGGGCACAGCCGCAAGACGAAGCTGAAGAGAGAAGATGGCAGCATAACGTCAAGTAAAGCGGAAGTGTTAAGGGAAGTCGAAAGGTTCTATGGACGGCTCTACGATTCGGTCACTAAACCTGTTTGCAGTGCGGCCAACGACCCAAGAGCCAAACTGACCCGAGATTATACCGAAGATATTCCGGACATCAGCCTGTATGAGATCAGGATGGCCTTGAAGCAGCTTAAGTACGACAAGGCGCCGGGTGAGGACGGAATCACTTCAGAGCTTCTGAATGCGGGTGGATCACCGGTACTTAAAGTCCTTCAGAAGCTCTTTAATTCCGCCTTGCTTGAAGGTACGACGCCAAAGGCATGGAACGAGGGCGTGGTGGTTCTGTTCTTCAAGAAAGGTGACAACACCTTGCTTAAGAATTACGGACCCATCTCGCTTTTGAGCCATGTTTATAAGCTGCTTTCAAGGGTCATCGCGAACCGTCTCGAACGCAGGTTTGATGACTTCCAGCCTCCCGAACAAGCCGGGTTCCGTAAAGGCTACAGTACCATAGACCACATAAATACGCTGCGGCAAGTCATACAGAAGACCGAAGAGTATAACTTGCCGCTATGTCTCGCGTTTGTGGACTATGAGAAAGCCTTCGATTCGGTCGAAACATGGGCAGTGCTTAAGTCTCTCCAACGATGCCGTATTGACTATCGGTACATCGAAGTGTTGAAGTGTTTGTATAAAAACGCCACTATGTCAGTCGGAGTACACGAACAGAGCTCGAAGGCGATTCCCTTAAAAAGAGGCGTAAGACAGGGAGATGTCATCTCTCCGAAACTGTTTACGACCGCATTGGAAGATGCCTTTAAGCTTCTGGAATGGAAAGGACTGGGCATCAATATTAACGGCGAATACATCACTCACCTTCGGTTTGCCGACGATATTGTGGTCATGGCAAAGTCGATGGAAGAGCTCAGCACGATGCTCGAAGGCCTCAATCGAGTCTCCCAACGGGTAGGACTTAAAATGAACATGGACAAGACGAAAATCATGTCGAATGTCCAGGTCGTCCCTGCCCCAGTTATGGTTGAGAACTCGGCTCTTGAAGTTGTCGACGCGTATGTATACCTAGGACAAACAGTCCAATTAGGTAGGTCCAACTTCGAGAAAGAGGTCAATCGTCGAATCCAACTCGGATGGGCAGCGTTTGGGAAACTTCGCAACGTCTTTTCGTCGAACATACCTCAGTGCCTTAAGACGAAAGTCTTCAACCAGTGTGTGTTACCAGTGATGACATATGGAACCGAGACGTGGTCCTTCACTATTGGCCTTATGAATAAGCTCAGAGTCGCTCAACGAGCTATGGAGAGGGATATGCTCGGGGTTTCTCTACGGGATCGAATCAGAAATGAGGAGATACGTAGGAGAACTCAAGTCACCGACATAGCCCGACGGATTAGCACGTTGAAGTGGCAATCTGCAGGCCATATAGCGCGCAGAACAGATGGCCGATGGGGCCGGAAGGTTCTTGAGTGGAGGCCACGGACCGGCAAGCGCAGCGTAGGACGTCCACCTACAAGATGGGCACACGACTTGGTAAGAATCGCAGGTCGGCGTTGGATGCAGGCCGCTTCCAACCGCAGTTCCTGGAGATCAATGAGGGAGGCCTTTGTCCAGCAGTGGACGTCCTACGGCTGATATGATGATGATGATGAAAGTGAATATAAGTATACTAACTAAATATTCTGTGAATATTTTAAGCGTCTACCTTTTGCCGTTACCAATATCGAGCAAAAACGAGCAAAAAAACCACGTTTGTTGTATAGGAGCCCCCTTAAATATTTGTTTTATTCTGTTTTAGTATTTATTGTTATAGCGGCAAACAGAAGTACATCATCTGTGAAAATTTCAACTGTCTAACTATCACGGTTCATGAGATACAGCCTGGTGACAGACGGACAGACAGACAGCGGAGTCTTAGTAATAGGGTCCCGTTTTACCCTTTGGGTACGGAACCTTAAAAATAACCTAACGACCTACTAAAAGATCCTAGGCCTGGTGCGACGAGAAGATTGCACTCTGCGAGTGAGGAAGAGTCGGAAGGTAACGGAACTGGCGGCTGAGCCCAACATATATAGGCGAAATAAAATCTCATCGATTACGCTGGCTCGGTCACGTTGCGAACGATCGTGCTGCCAAACCTGCCCACCTAGAAATACCAGTCGGCCAGCGACCAGTCGGCCGACCCAGATATTGCTGGAAGGATGAGGTGGAGAAAGACCTTCGCGCTCTCCAATTGTCAGACTGGCAATAAGTGGCGCAGAATAGGGAACAGTGGCGCCTTTTAGTGTCGGAGTCCAAGACCCGCTTCGGGGTTGATGCGCCAGCATAGACCTACTGCCATCCAGTGTGCCCGATTGGCACTAGGTCGTTAGGTTTTTCTTTGTATTACATCACTAACCGGCCGGTATTGTACGAAATAATTAAAAACGAATGAATCATTGTACGAACTGCCCAAGAACGTATTTAAATTGTTTTGTAAATGACACAAAATGTTAAACACTGGCGTGTTTAATTATGATAAATTCTGAAGAAGATAATGTCGGATAACGCAAAATTTAATTAATGATTAACATAAGTATCTACTCATGTTTTATCAATAATTGCGTTGATAGCTCGCAAATGTACCTACCTAATATTTATCAAGGATTTTTTCATAATTATATTATCAAGAAAATCCTAGGAAATGTATTTTTAATCAAGTGTAGGCGATCTCGCGAACCACAGATTAACTTAATTAAAATTGTTATAATATATATTCATATATGTATATCCATCAATTTTATCACGGTAAGACCAGGGTCTGATGATGGAGCCAGGATTGAATCAACAGAACTCTTTAATAGATAACAGTAGATGTATCGTGTTTGAGTTCTATTAAATGGTTTTTACGAGACTTTTCCTGATACAGTTTGACTTTTCATGTTTCATTATTTATCTATAGAAAGTATTTATGCAAAGTTATACGTTCCTAAATGCAATAGCAGTTTTGTTTAGAACAAACTACCACATCCCTTTTCAACCCGAGGGGGTGATTTTCAAAAAAAGTAACTATGTCATGCTTCCGATTCGTCTTCGTCGGAATATGCATATCCTTTCTCTTCTCTATTCTATTCTTTTCAATCCCTTCTCTCCTCACTATCTGAAAGATAGATTTGAATTTCTCCATTCTTCAAATAACTATACTCTTAGGTCATCAGAAAACTTGATACTCAGAACTCCTTCCCACAGCACTTCCTTTTACAGCGCTTCTTTTACTGTCCAGGATTTTCAGCTGTGGAATGCTCTGCCCGAAGAAGTAAGACGGTCATCGTCCTTACACACCTTCAAGTTGAAGGTGAAACATCATTACCTGACGATGTCATCTTCCTAGCGTTATTTATTTACTATTTATGTACTTATTTTATCTGTTAGTATAGTTTGCTATATGTATATACGTATATATTAG
This sequence comes from Philereme vetulata, assembly GCA_918857605.2. Lineage (NCBI taxonomy): Eukaryota > Metazoa > Arthropoda > Insecta > Lepidoptera > Geometridae > Philereme > Philereme vetulata. The sequence goes on from OU975420.1 coordinate 17,753,518, forward strand.
TCGATTTTATAAGTATATTAAGTATTAGGATTAAAACTTCATATTATTATTATATCTTAGAATATATTATGTGTCAATGTAATGTATCCTCTAAAGTACACCGCACTCCGTATTTTTTATAAATTTCGCTCCATCCAAAGGTTGCCTGGAAGAGATCGCTTTTAGCGATAAGGCCGCCCATTGTATTGCCTTATTTATTTTAACCTAGTACTTATTTTTGTATTATTTCTGTTTGTGTGGTAATTCAATAATGAGTTCTATCTATCTATTATGTACCTTGATAAGTATTTATGTAAAGCTTTGCGTTTCTTAACCAAATGAATAATGTTTTGCCATACAAAGTTCAACACCTTTTTTCACCCACCCAGGGGACGAATTTTAAAAATAAAAAAATACCATTTCAAATAATTTTGTTAAGAAATATGTTCGCCAAGTTTCAAGTTTATAAATACAAGAACCACGGTTTTACATACAACCGTAAAAACCTTTTTAGAGGATGAATTTCCAAAAATCCGTTCTTAGTGTTCACTTTCACACAACAAAGAACATACCATCCAAATTTCAAGTCTGTCCAGTCTGTTCTGGTCCAGAGGTTTTGGCTGTGCGTTGTCTATACAGGGAGTTATTTCTAAGTGTGCACAAATTTGCACAGGAGGTTCAGACTCTGTAGTATATGCGATTATTGAAATAAAAACAATATGTTTTATATTAAAAAAAAAATACCATATAATTCCTTAAAACACAGAACTCGTGGACAATGCGAAAATCATTCATTAAATTTTACTGCGCACGCACACAAACGTAAAACTAAACACTCACGGTCGCAGAATGAAAAGGGTGTCCATAAATCACGCACTTTTTTAAATGTTTTTAAATGAAAGTAATTAACTAATTAAGAGTTAAATTAAATATTTGACTTTTTATAAATAACATTATTTATGTCTAGAAAGTTATAAAACAATTTGTGCACACTTAGAAAAAACTTCCTGTATGTCAGTCAGTCAGGACAACGATTCTTATAATATTAGATTCATATATATCCTATCCCTCCTATTCAACATCCTTCGTAATCCTTCCACGCCTTGTTATCTGAAGGAACGCTTTGAATTCCTTTTTTGCACAAATTCCCAAACACTCCGATCCTCTGAAAACCTCCTTCTCAAAACCCCGATACATAGAACCAGATTCTATGCAAACTCCTTTTCCGTCCTAGCTGTCCGATTATGGAACGCCTTGCCGGTCTCCATTAAGAAATCCCCCTCACCTTCCGTATTTAAAGCTAGACTCAAAAACTTTTATCTCCATGAAGAGTCATGATTCATCTGATCTCTAATATTATTATTGTAAGTATAAGTATGTAAGTACATATTTATTTATTTTATATATGATATTTATTTATTTATTTAAAGTTACTTATGTACCTAATATGTATGTATATAACTAATTTCTTTTTCTATTATTAAGTTTATTCTTTTTACACCTCGGCCAATCTTCCATTAAGCAATGATCCTCTCCATCCAAAGGTTGTCTGGAAGAGATCGCTTTGTTAAGCGATAAGACCGCCCATTATGCTTACTTTTATTTGTTTTTTTTTCTATAAATCTGTTGTGTCTAGCTTGTAAGGTATAATAAAGAATTTTCATTCATTCATTCATTCATTCATATCCATCAATTTAAAAGTGTATGTATTAGGATGTAAAGTACCTACTCACCTTTGTTTTCATAGCCTTTAGTCATCACCATCATTGTGGCTATTTCGTGACCCAATCCTGGATGTATAACCCTACGTCTCCAGTCCTGGCAATTTTGTGCCTGTCTCATTCAGTCATGTCCTGCGTGTCGTCTAAAGAAAATCACCCAGCGATTTTAACGACCTCCGTGGCGCAGTGGGCGTATAGCCGGCTGAGACGCAGGAGGTTGCGGGTTAGATTCCCGCCGCGGAACAAATGTTTGCATGATAAAATAAATAAGAATGCTGGACATTTCACACAGCGCTGCAGCGCCATCTAGCCCCAAACTAAGCTTGTACCTACTATGGAAATCAGATAACTGATAGAATACATATATACATTTTTTTGTAAATATATATTTATAATATATAGAAAAATATCCAAACCCGGAACAAATATCTGTTGTCATGTAGTCAAACATTTGTCCCCCAGCGGGATTCGAAACCGCAACCTCCTGCGTCTCAGCCGGTTATTCGGCCACTGCGCCGCGGATGTCGTCTGATCTACAGATATTTGGTCCGGGTCTGGGTGTTTCTCTATATATGTATTACAAGTATGTGTTTACGAAAAAAAAAAGTATTTAGGTATAAGTATTCTATCAGTTTTCTAGTTCCCACAAGATTGGCTTAGTTTTGGGGCTACATAGCGCTGTGTGAAATGTCGAGCATTATTTATTTATTTATTGGGCGGTCGGCCTCGTCCCCAGGTGTCTGGATATCCGTTCTAGTATTCTTCTGGTCCAGCAGCGGGTCGCTTTCTAGCGATGTGTCCCGCCCATAGTAGTTTTTCGTGGTCGCATCTCAGAGCAAGAGGGAGCTATGCCGCCGTGTTCCAAATGTATCTAATAGCGCGCGCATCGTTCAGCTTCGTGTGCATCCGGGCAGGCGACGCGTGTCTTTGTGACGTCATCATTCGTATTCGTGGATGGACCCGCCTGCCCGACTGACAAAGCGGAGCTAAGATCTTGTCCAGAAAGGGCGAGTTCGCTGCGATTCTCTCGCGCGTATTACGCGTGACCGTTGCGCCCCGGTAATTTACCGTGGTTGCGTCCAGTAGGAGTGTACCAACGTGCGAGCATTTGGGGACGGATAAACAATTCAGTATTAAAATTTAGGCGCTCCATTTCTCATAATCGAAAGGTTCTATGGACGGCTCTACGATTCGGTCACTAAACCTGTTTGCAGTGCGGCCAACGACCCAAGAGCCAAACTGACCCGACATTATACCGAAGATATTCCGGACATCAGCCTGTATGAGATCAGGATGGCCTTGAAGCAGCTTAAGAACGACAAGGCGCCGGGTGAGGACGGAATCACTTCAGAGCTCCAGAAAGCGGTTGGATCACCGATACTTAAAGTCCTTCAGAAGCTCTTTAATTCCGCCTTGCTTGAAGGTACGACGTCAAAAGCATGGAACGAGGGCGTGGTGGTTCTGTTCTTCAAGAAAGGTGACAACACCTTGCTTAAGAATTACAGACCCATCTCGCTTTTGAGCCATGTTTATAAGCTGTTTTCGAGGGTCATCGCGAACCGTCTCGAACGCAGGTTTGATGACTTCCAGCCTCCCGAACAAGCCGGGTTCCGTAAAGGCTACAGTACCATAGACCACATACATACGCTGCGGCAAGTCATACAGAAGACCGAAGAGTATAACTTGCCGCTATGTCTCACGTTTGTGGACTATAAGAAAGCCTTCGATTCGATCGAAACATGGGCAGTGCTTGAGTCTCTCCAACGATGCCGTATTGACTATCGGTACATCGAAGTGTTGAAGTGTTTGTATAAAAACGCCACTATGTCAGTCCGAGTACACGAACAGAGCTCGAAGGCGATTCCCTTAAAAAGAGGCGTAAGACAGGGAGATGTCATCTCTCCGAAACTGTTTACGACCGCATTGGAAGATGCCTTCAAGCTTCTGGAATGGAAAAGACTGGGCATCAATATTAACGGCGAATACATCACTCACCTTCGGTTTGCCGACGATATTGTGATCATGGCAAAGTCGATGGAAGAGCTCAGCACGATGCTCGAAGGCCTCAATCGAGTCTCCCAACGGGTAGGACTTAAAATGAAACATGGACAAGACGAAAATCATGTCGAATGTCCATGTCGTCCCTGCCCCAGTTATGGTTGAGAACTCGGCTCTTGAAGTTGTCGACGCGTATGTATACCTAGGACAAACAGTCCAATTAGGTAGGTCCAACTTCGAGAAAGAGGTCAATCGTCGTATCCAACTCGGATGGGCAGCGTTTGGGAAACTTCGCAACGTCTTTTCGTCCAACATACCTCAGTGCCTTAAGACGAAAGTCTTCAATTAGTGTGTGTTACCAGTGATGACATATGGAACCGAGACGTGGTCCTTCACTATTGGCCTTATGAATAAGCTCAGAGTCGCTCAACGAGCTATGGAGAGGGCTATGTTCGGGGTTTATCTACGGGATCGAATCAGAAATGAGGAGATACGTAGGAGAACTCAAGTCACCGACATAGCCCGACGGATTAGCACGTTGAAGTGGCAATGGGCAGGCCATATAGTGCGCAGAACGGATCGCCGTTGGGGCCGGAAGGTTCTCGAGTGGAGGCCACAGACCGGCAAGCGCAGCGTAGGACGTCCACCTACAAGGTGAGCAGACGACTTGGTAAGAACCGCAGGTCGGCTTTAGATGCAGGCCGCTTCCAACCGTAGTTCCTGGAGATCAACGAGGGAGGCCTTTGTCCAGCAGTGGACGTCCTACGGCTGATATGATGATGATGATGATGATTTCTCATACTCGACTCTCGACTCGCGCGTAACACGCGCGTATAACGCGCGAATCGGGAGTCTGGAGAAGTACACGCGATTTACCCGCATTCGCGCGATGCTTGTGGACGTAGTGTATTGGCGCCAAGTATCTCGCAAACGCGCGTATGAATTCTCGCGTATCGATTCGCGGCGAATTCACCCCTTCTGGACAAGGTCTTAGTCCATGAGCGTAGCCTGCCCGAGCGTAGCAGTCAAGGCGTTGCGTTGCAAGTAAATGTATGATGCTAACGAAAACGCTCGCTAAAACTATTGACGAACTAACAATTGAACTAAGAAGAAGATAGGGATAAAGAACTTTGTATTTATTTTGTTTTTATATTGTACGTCGGAAACGGATAAACTGTGTAAACGTGTACTTGTTAAAGATCTTTGTTGTACAACAGTTTAACAATAAAATATTTCTGATTCTGACGTTTGCGTATATGACATTTTGGGAAAACATTTAGGATCATTAAGAACATTTTAAGGATTACGAAACATGGTGTTTTACCATAACTGTTTATTTTAATCTGCTCTGACGAATACACACACAAAGATTGAGCTCAGAAAGTAAAGTGACTTTTTTGTAAAGTGTTGTGGTAAAGAACTATCTGTTCCACTTGGTATTATATTCAACAAATCGCTCAGTGCTGAACTTTTCCCGAAGGTATGGAAAACAGCTCACGTTATCCCTGTACATAAGAGTGGGGATAAATCACAATGTGCAAATTATCGTCCAATTAGTAGGTATATTGTCTTGTTTTGCCAAGCTATTTGAGTCTATGGTTATGACCATCTTTATAGTCAGATCAAACCAGTAATATCTGATAAACAACATGGTTTTGTTAAAAATAAGTTGACGGTTAGCAATCTCCTAAAGTATAAACATTTCCTATGTCAGGCTTTTGCCAAAGGTGGCCAAGTTGATTCAGTTTACACCGATTTCTCAAAGGCTTTCGATAAGGTTAATCACGTATTACTTTGTCGAAAGCTTTAGTTATGTGGTGTCCATGGAAGCCAGTATCGTTGGATTTGTTTGTACCTTGACAATAGAAGTCAGTTGGTGACGTTGAAGGGTTTTGTTTCTTCGCCGGTGGTGTTAACTTCTGGGGTTCCACAAGGATCTTATTTAGGGCCCCTTTTCTTCGTAATTTTTGTTAATGATCTGATCAAGCGCTTATCTTGTAGGTAAATGTCTCTTATACGCTGATGACTTAAAGATGTTTAGAGTCATTTCCGATGTTAATGCTTGATTAATCCTACAAAATGATTTAAATGTTGTGTCTCAATGGTGTAAAAGCTATCATATGTATTTGAATATCAATAACACACATACAATCTCTTTTACAAATAAGCGTCATAAAATACCGAATGATTATAATATCGATGGTTTTAGACTTGAAAGATCCTTGACTGCAAAGGATTTAGGTGTTATATTTGACGACAAGCTTTCATTTCATGCACACTATCAACATATCATATCTCACGCCAACCAATTCCTAGGCTTCGTCTGGAGATCTACGAAAGGGTATAAAAAGCCTCGTAGCCTCTTGTACCTACATCTTCTTTGCACTTGTACGAAGTATTTTAGAATATGGCAGTCCGATATGGTCTCCGAACTACAAGGTTCATAGCACCGATGTGGAGAGAATTCAAAGAAAATGCCTATGAATGTTATGCTATCGCCTACAACCCGGACGCTCAGATCTAACTTACGAAGAAAGGCTGTCTTTATATAATGTTCACTCCTTAGAGACCCGACGAATTTATTTTGATTTTGTTTATTTTTATAAAATTATACATTCTTTAATTGATTCCCCACAGTTGTTGTCGCAAATATCTTTCAGTATAAAATTTAGAGCACGTAATTCTAATCAAATTAATTTGTTCGCGTTACAGGTCTATAAGAACAATGTTTCTTATTATAATCCTTTGTCCAGGATGGCTCGTCAATATAATGAATTAGCGAAAAATAATATAGAATATGATATATTTAGTTCCAAACTGGCCCAGTTTATTAAAACTATCAAAGATCTTGATCTAACTATAGTCTAACTTTTTATTAGCTGCAGTAAAATGACGTTTTGTGGGTTACCGGTTTTTGAAGAAAAATAAATAGGGATGTAGCTAAATGAGTGAATCATAAATGAATAATCAGTTTGTTTTTTTTTTGAGATTTAATATTAAGTTGTAATGTATTTTTTTAACCTATTATTATTACTATACTAGAGGATTGATCTTTTTTAGTGGAAGTATAGGGAGGTACATTCAAAATAAAACAAAAACGTCATAATAATGTTATTTAATTAATTTTTGTGAACTGAATCACATCCCTATTGAGATTAGGCTGGCAACATTATTTTACGGAATGACATTTAGAAACGTCATTTTACTGCAGCTAATAAAAAGTTAGACTATAGATCTTAATAAATATTGTCACTCAGATGCTTAATTTAAGTTGTTACATTCCTAATTGTAATAAATATGTTTATATGTTATTCGTTTTATATATTTTGTTATTAGTTTTAGTTATTTATTCAAATTCCCTGTGCAATTGCCCGCATACAAAATATGTTTAATAAGGGATTATTGATTTATTTTTACTCATTATTTACAATAAGTATTTAAAATTTTAAAATTATATAGATATTTATAGAATATATAGATATTCTATCTGTTTCAACTTAACGTCTGCTTGATTTGTAAGTTATTTAAGCTGTACGCACATGTGTTTATCTTACAATCCAAATGATACATGCCGGATAATAACAGGATGTGTCTGAAGCCAACCCCTCTAAACCTGGTATACCCTTTGGCACGCATATCACCACCTGGAGTGCGACGAGATGTGGCTTGCTATATTGAAAAGCACAAACGAGAGCATGATTATCGACACCCCTTATATGACCATCACATCCCACAAGGCCGCCTTAAAAGTCGTAAGAGCTTTCAACGCTTCACAAGGGCCACGAGCGATGACCCGACTGCCGCTAGACGCACACTGTGGATATAAAGTAACTCCCCACCGCCTGATTTTATCACCCCACAGGAACAGTTACCACCCGGGCACGATCTGCCGTGGCCAGTCTGGAAGTCCTTAAACAGGCTTCGCACCCAGGTTGGCCGTTGCAGACTGAATATGTGCAAATGGGGATTCAGGGACTCTAACATAACGCAGTGCGACTGTGGTGATCCCGCGCAGTCGATGCAGCACTTGCTAATGTGCCCTTTGTGTCCGAACACCTGCACGACGGAGGACCTAATAACCGTCTCGCCTAATGCTATTGTTCTGGCCAAACACCCTGTCCAACATAGTATACCTAAATGAAAACGTAGAACCCTTGACACGCTAAGAAGAAGAAGAAGACAATCCAGATCAAAACAGCATTTTTGTAATCTTTAATTGTAAGTGATTGTAATGTGTTTTGTGCGTATAATAATAAATAAAATAAGCTCACAAATAAAGTTCACAACTACACAAAGTTCCAGAATATTCCCGATCGTTTATCGGTGCCGGGAGCGTAAGCAATAAGCATCCACGACCCCCTGTCAATGTCATTTTTTGCCGCGCCTTTCGTTCGGAAACGCCACAACATCTTCATCCACCGACCGCCCGACTCCACCTACTGCTGTTAAACACATCATTAAAAAGAAAACCAGCCTTGTTTCTTTCCTGGCTTGGACGCGTTGGAACAGACGGTACAATTGGGATTTTTAAAGTTATACTTATTTTGGCGCATTTGGAAAAAAATATGAGAGTAAAATTTTTATGATGCGCGCGCACACCGACTGCCAAAGCGACATGATGAAGTTAGTTACAAACTAAAAGTTGTGGCATACGGGATGAAATCTTTAGCTGTTTTTGTTCCGTTACGCCAAAGATGTATAACTTCTTACGTGCGTACATAAGTACACGTGTTTTTTTATTGAAGTAAAACATATTTACGCACGATTAACTTGGAGAGTAAGCTGGTGAATCCGTTACGAAAAGTGCGAACGGAAGTTGAGAAGTTAGTGAAGATAGAAAGAGAGAGAGAGAGAGTTACGTTTCGTATATTTTTAAACGTTAATGTGCGAGTGCGAGTTGCGTCTGTCCAGAATGAACATAGACTGATCGACCTACAGACGTGTAGTCTAAAGCGCGCTTGTTTTTTTGATACTCAAGCGCTTTTCCACTACCTCACCTGCCACCAGATGGTAAGAGATGGTCGAAGATGGAGCACGCTTGCCTAGAAAGAACCTTTTCGTACCACTTGCTCAAAAAAGTGACATTCTATGCCACAAAAAGCGAACATAACAATAGTCATTTTCAATCTGTTAAAAACAGGGAAAGAAAATTGTACTGAATTTCATTCATCCTCTAGGGGGAGAATGTGATTTAAATTTGGAATACTTACCGAAATTTATACTGAACTACATCTGTGTTTACACCATTGAGTTTGTATATAAAGCATTATACATCTTTTTGAAAAAGTTATACGCATTTATTATGCAGTTATGATTATTAAATAAAATTACGAAAACCGACGAGGCCGTATGAGCTTGATGCCTTTGCTGTTCCGACAGAAAAATATTAGTCTAGGAATTTGCCGCGTTTTTGTTTTCTTCAAATACATAAACATTAAGTTTATTTTAATTTATTTTTATAAATAAGTTAATGTTCTAAAATACTCAAATCAACTCATCAACAATAAATGTACCAAACAAAAATGTAACTCTCTCTATCAATAATTGAACCAATGTTTCGAATGTTAACTTTTACTTTTAATTGTCATTATTTTTAATAAATGCTTATCTCATATTATTATTGTTTTAATTTTTTCGCAAATGGTACGAAAAGTGGAGTATTTTCCTCGGTGATAAAGCTGTCTTAGTCTTGGGTGAACTTAAATCCCTTGCTACACTCAGGACTCGTCTTAAATCCCTCGCTTCGCTCGTGATTTAAGTTTTAACACCCTCGCTACGCTCGGGAGTAAACCTCGAGTCCTTCGTTACGCTCGCGATTAAAATCGGCACCCGCGACAGAAGACCCTGCTTTATCCCCTTGGTTAATAATCTACTAATTCACTCTGGACTTGAAGACTGAGATTATACTGTTCCGGAAAAACATACGCCGGAAGTGAGTTCCGCTCCTCACTCGTGCTAACAAAAGTTGAAGCAAATCGTTTGGTACGGCAAGGTGGTAATGCCGACCAGGGTGGTACTTTTCAAGAAAATAAAAGCACAACATATGAAAAATGTGCAAAAATAACAGTTCAATTTCGCATATATTTCAGTAACTAACTATTTACACAAGGTATCACTGTAAAAATGCGAAAGTTTGGATGTTTGTTTGTTACTCAATCACGTGGTAGCGGCTGGACCGAACTCGATGAAATTTGGTATATAGATAAACCTGGATTGAAGCATTGCTGCTTTTTATTTATAAAACATGCATGCGAAACCGCGGGCGGAAGGTAGTAGAAAATAAAAAAAAGTCTATTAAAATAGTCAACATATTTAATAAGTACAAATATAGTTTTTCTTTGATTACATACTAAATATCACAACTGGGTTCAATACACTACAACATATTGTTCGTTATTTAGTATTTAAGTACCTATTTACAAAAATAATACAGTATTGATTTCTTGTAGGAAATTTGTTTTTAAAGAATTTACAAATAAATAGTTAAACTCTTTATTATATGTAAAAAATAATTAAAATATGTAAAAATGGAAATTAATAAAATAGTAAGCTCTACACTCTTCATTGTTACGTTGAATATCATTAATAAACAAAAAAATTAAGTACTGAAATAAGTACTTGGTCTGGGTATAAAATTGTAACATTTTTGCATAATATATTCACAGTAATCATGTTTACTATATTACATAATACATTGCATAAAAATCGACAGTTTACACGTTTTAAGTTAAAATAACTCAGTTACTTAAGTTAAGTAAACTAAGCATCATATATTTCGGTCTTCATAACTTGTACATGATCAATAACCGCTACGGTTCACCGGTTTTAAGATCAACTTAAAACTGACTTAACACAAACTTAGCGCAACTTACTTAAAACCCGTAAACTATCATGTGGTGATTGTCAACGTGTCTCAACCGCCATTATGATAATCCTTTTACCCGACTACGGCAAAGCTAAAAGGAAGGGTCATGTTTCTAGCAGTCTACTAGTAGGTATGGTATGTATGTATGTTTGTATTTACGTATGTTCCACCGTAGCGCCAAAACTACTCATCCAATTTTGATGAATGCGGTTTCAATCGATTCGTTATTATAGTACGAGTGACATATGCTACCATCAACATAGGTATTACGCAGCTAGGTTTCAGTTTTTAAATGAAATGCTTGTAAATAATTTGTACAACATTTGAATATTTTTTACCGTACACCCTCCTTAAAACTTGTAAACCATAATCTATTTACTTAAATCCCGTAAACTATCATGAGGCGATACTGACTGTATGTAGTGCTGCTTTCCACGAAATTAATGAACTAAAAATTTACTTAAAACGCGTATACTTAAATCCCGTAAACTATCATGATGCGATACTGACTGTAGAACCATAAACTCTTTACTTAAATCCCGTAAACTATCATGAGGCGATAGTGACTGTATGTTGAGCTGCTTTTTTCTTAGCTTCTGATACTTTGTAGAATACTACAGCATCGTGCACGGTCGGGAACGTGTCTAGATGTAGCCTTTCCGCTATGGGTTGTAGGGCGTTGTACCGCTCTATCATTTCTAGGACAGGTCCTGGGAAACACAATGAGAATTTTTTCATCACTTTTGCTCTAAAAGTAGGTAATTGTTAACTTAAAACTGTTCCGTAAATTGAATTTACTGCCTCCTGTCTGTAGACACGACGATGTTTAAACTACTATTTTCTAATCTGCGGCGCAGTTCAAGAGTCGTTAATGTCAAATTATATTTATGTCATGTGAACCTCACCGAAAGCAGGCGATCAAACCCCTACGGCTGAGCCGGAAGTAAAGTTGTACTGAATTTGAATTGATTGTGATATGAATTTGGAATCTCATCTGTATTAATATTTGAATCAAAGAGACCCACACATTAAGAACTTATTCGCAAATCGAACTAACCTCTGCACAGAATGCACCAACCTAGATTTGGTTTATATTGTCTCGCAGAAAGTGTGAAAAGTAGAGTATTTTCCGCGTGGATAACGCTGTCTGCGTCTTAGGCGTGCTTATATTCCTCTTTGCACTCAGGATTCCAATAACTCACGAGCGGAGCGAGGGTAGTTAACTCTAGAATCCTTCGTTACGTTGGTGATTCAATATAGCGCTCGTGACGTAAGACACTGCTTTTATCCCCTCGTTTAATAATCTGCTATTGCTTGATAGTTTCAACATATTATTAAGGATTTCCATAATAGTAGCTATGAAAGTTCAGAAATAGTTCATTAGTTGCAGCAAAGGCGCTGTGTTTAAAAATGACTCGACTCATTAGGGTCCGGGTGTAATAGATCGCTTACACCCTTGTTGAACACATCGCCATCTGTGCTGCAACGAATCAACTATTTCTAAACTTTCTTAGCCTTAGCCCTTGTCACACTAATATTATAAATGTGAATGTTTGGATATTTGTTTATTTGTTTGTTACTCAATCACGTCGTAACGGCTGAACCTATTTCGATTAAATTTGGTGAGTTGATGGATTCAAACATAGGCTACCTTTTGTTGACAAACAACGCGTGCGAAGCCGCGGGCGGCAGCTAGTATAGCAATATAATTTTAGAAACAAACTACTGCACCACTATCTTGGTGTTCACCAAGACCACCAGTCTGATTAAAAAGCATTCTCTCTTTTTTACGTTATGTAATTTTTTTTTATTTTTGAATATTTTTTTTTTGGGTTTATATTTTAATTTGTAGTTAAACCTATGATTTTCTTATTTACTTAACTAACCGCTGTCAGTTTCAAATTTTATAGTAAACTAGCTGTTGCCCGCGACTTCGTACGCGTTACACTACTAAATGTGTGGGTAACCTAGAAATAAAGATAAAGTCGCTGTTGCAACTTCACTTGTCACCCCATTTTTTATTCCATGGCAACTGATTTATGGGATGAAAGGTAGCCTATGTGTTAATCCAGGTTATAATCTACACTAAATTTCATCGTTATCGGTTCAGCCGTTACGACGTGATTGAGTAACAAACATACAAACTTTCGCATTTATAATATTAGTGTGATGGCCACACAATTATGTTAAAAATGCTTTGTAATATTGTATTTACTATGTGTAATGGCCTTGCCTAATCTACATATACTAATATTATAAAGAGGAAAGATTTTTGTTTGTATTGAATAGGCTCCGAAACTACTGGACCATTTTATAAAATTCTTTCACTGTTGGGAAGCTACACTATCCCCGGGCGACATAGGCTACTTTTTACCAAACTGCGCAGAAAGAGGGTAATGTTTTTATTGAAAAACTACGCGAGCGAAGCTGCGGATTTGTCAGCTAGTAATATTATAACGAGGAAAGATTTGTATTTTTGTATGTTTGTAACGAATAAACTCAAAAAATTCTTTCACCATTAGTATGCTACATTATCCCTGAGTAACATAGGCTACATTTATAACTAGAAAAAATGGGGATCCCTACTAAAACTTCATAAATGTAATCCAAAATGTAAAAAAGATAGCCATAAAAAATGTTTATTACCATTAGCCCCAGAGAAGAGTACGGTGATATGGGTCGATTGTAACTCTTTATGCACCGCCACGAGGGTCTTGATGCCGGGCGCGTCCACGTACGAAAGCGCACTCGCGTCGATCACCACGCACTGAACCTGGAACAACACACAAAATAAATAAATAAATATTGCTGGAAATTTCACACAGCGCTATCTAGCCCCAAACTAAGCAGAGCTTGTACTATGGGAACCAGATAACTGATTAGAATACTTATATACATTTTTTTGTAAATACATACATAAATCATATAGAAAAACAACCAGACCCGGAACAAATGTCTGTAGATCATGCAAACATTTGTTCCGCAGCGGGAATCGAACCCGCTACCTCCTGCGTCTCAGCTGGCTATTCGCCCACTGCAGCACGGAGGTCGTCGCACAATTTACACAGAATAGTACAGAACAGAAAGTTAGCTTAGTACTACAGGCGCACACACAAAGCCGCGCGCGGGTCCTCGTTGGTCGAACGCCAGAAGCGAGTGTCAGATAGTCATTTAAAAAATGTTAATACACAAGTAACTTTTTAATAAAAATATAATCTTAAAAAGTTAAATGGCCTTTGCTTATAGTGTGACCATTAGTGCTGTGCACTCCCTGAGGTATGCGCGGCGAGGTGGGAGGCAAAGAAAAAACTGCATGAGTTCACATGAGATCAAAACATGTCGGACATATCTTACGATATCAGTTTGCATTTCTAAGGCAAGACTTGTGGCGGGACGATGGTCGGAGGACTATCTGTAATATATCTATCTGATACTTACTTAGTTGATTAAAATGTAACTTAAATATACTCATATTTTATTAAAAATATGCAGGTGATAAATAAGAACTAAACTTATAATTCAAAGGACTTGTTTTATTGAACATTTTTTATATTTACAAACAATTATATATTCTAACGAAAGTTATTCTGACATAGATTCTGTTTCAACTTCATCTTCCATTTCATATCACGAGATAACGCACGACCCATCTTTGAATATTTATCCCGTGTGCGTCTGACATAGACCGTCCGGTACAAAAGCCGCCGTGAGCGTTGACGGCAGACTGATAGATCGGAGCGGCCGACACATCCCCCCCGTCTCGCCGCGCGCATACCTCAGGGAGTGCACAGCACTAATGGTCACACTATAGCAGTGGAACTGATTATCGCCTAGTTCTCCCCAATAATCTAAATTTTTGTTTTCTGATGCTGTACGTCAGTTTTAATATAAGTATATGCACGTCAGTGGTTAAGGGTTAATATAGCTATTATTATTTTTTTCTTAGTGTGGTAACTTGTATTTATCTATATATGTATTCATATTTTTTGTAATTGTAGTACTGTGCGGGCAGTCATCCGTGATATCTTCTTTTTTTAGGATTCCGTACATCAAAAGGTAAAAAAAGGAACCCTTATAAGATCACTCTCTTGTCCGTCTGTCTGAGGTTTTAGAGTACACCAGTAATAGTTTATCTTATCTTAATCTTACCCCTATTGCAAGATATTCTGGTAAAATTTAATTCTCTTAAGCTAGGGTTAATATCTTATCTTACTTTATTGCTAAGATTTCATCTTAATCTTACCCTATTGCATAAGGTGCTCTGATAAAATAATTGATGAATTGTCATAAGCTTGGGTAAATACCATATTTAAAAACATAGAATATAGGTAAATACATAGATTTAATCTTAATCTCACTGATTAAAACGGGTGTTTATCCCGTTTGTACCTTTTTTATTTGTTATCCCGTCGTTTCGGCTGTGTTGCAACAGTGGTCACGGCCGGAATGACTGGGCGGCGCGATAAATACCCGTTTTAATCAGTAATTATGTACAGTGATCGCTTAAGTTTGAAAAATACAATCTTAATCTTACTCTATTGCTTAAGATAGTTACTCTATTATTTTTTTTATTAATTATCTTTTGCGCGGGTAAATTATCTTACCTTATTGCTCAGATTAGGGTCCCAGTCGTAAGTTTCGCTCTTCGTCAAGTTATTATCTTCATCCGGCGGAGGTTCATCAGTGGGCGAGTACCCTATCTTCCTGAAGATAGTGGCACGGAACAGGTTCTTAGTGGCGAAGTTTAGGCCTCCGCAGTAGTGGAATATCTTGATGCCGGGTAATTCTTCAGCCTGCAAAATAAATAGGTACACTACGTGTTTCGTTAAGTACGACATTAAATTAAAAGACAGGTAGGGCTAATGGCTAGTATAGTTGAAAAATTGACATTTTTCAAATTCATTGCTATAGAACATTTTAAATTGTCAAACAACCTTAATATAAGAAAATCGATCGCCGTATCGAGAATGCCTGGAAGAGCTACTGGTCCATGAAGGAGCACATGAAGGGTGACCTTCCTCTGACACTTAAGCGCCAACTCATCGACATGTGTATCCTGCCCATCCTAACTTACGGTGCGCAGACTTGGTCTCTGACTGAAGCCCAGAAGTAAAAGCTCAAGATATGTCAAAGGGCAATGGAGCGCAGCATTCTCGGCTTTAAACGTGTCGACCGAGTGCGTAACACACTGCTGCGTTCACTTACCGGCATTACAGATCGGAAGAGATCGGCTGGACTTAAGTGGGAATGGGCGGGCCACGTTGCCCGAATGCACTCCGAGAAATGGGCCCATATTGCAACACCATGGATGCCTGAAGACGGAAGGCGACGTCGGGGTCGGCCGAGAAAGCGTTGGCGGGACGATTTTGACACCTTCCAAAGAGGATGGTGGGAAATAGCGACAGATAGGGATGCTTTTAGTCGAATAAGTTAGGAAAAAAAAACAACCTTAATATCAATACCCTAAAATATCAATGAAACAGCCTGTATAAAATAGGTAAACAAATAATATTCATTCGACATGAAATGAGGGTAGAATTCAAGTCATTCATTCAATCGATGTGATTCACATCCTTCATCAACTATATGTACGTTAAAAATTGTTTATGGAAATGTATCGACTACTGGATAAATTCAAGCTACCGGTATTAAACCCACCACTAGAATCAGTTAATACAATTCCGGATGTGTGTTTTAAATGAATGTCGTACATAACAAAACAGGTTGTATGCGACCATTGCGAGTGTCAAAATATGCGGCATAAATGGCCCTATTTTTTGACAGCGCTGACTTAGAAGCTTGATTTTTTTACAGCTCTGAGAGACCATGTACCTAAGTATTTAATACTAGCTTCTGCCCGAGGCTTCGCACGCGTGGTATCTCTATAAAACGTAACCTATATCCAGGTTATAATTTACGTACATACCAAATTTCATGGAAATCGGTATCAGACGTTACGACCTGATTGAGTAACAAACATCAACTTTGGAATTTATACATTAGTGTGATCTTTTACTACAAAGAGGAAAGATAAGAGGAAAAAGAAAGAGAAAATAATATAATAATAATATAATTTATAAAGAGGAAAGATTTGTTTGTATTGAATAGGCTCCGAAACTAATGGACCGATTTAAAAAAATATTTCACTGTTAGGAAGCTACACTACTCCCGGATGACATAGGCTACTTTTTACCCAACTGCACAGAAGGAGGGTAATGTTTTTATTGAAAACCTACGCGTGCGAAGCCGCGGATTGGACAGCCAGTTGATTATAACTTAGTAACTCCACGCGTTCCTGACTAAAAGGCCCTTGACAGAGAGACGGACCACGAAATGATTTTATACGAGTTTATTTTTCCCTTTTGAGTTTTTTTTTATTTAAAATAGGGACGCCAACAGCTTAAATATCGATACATAAATTATAACAGGATGAAGTAAGGTTTTATTCTAATACTTTTGTTAATTAAAGGCGAACAGAAGATGGACGTTATTGAACAACTCCAAATATATATATTGAGTTTGCTACGGATCCCTAAAAACAAGAGATTGTAGGTATATACTCTTAAGAACTCTATAGGGTTCTAAATGAATAAAGGAAATCTAAAAAAAAAACTTGAGGTCCTTTTTTATACTACATCATGGTGATGGAACAAGGTTATGGCCCACCTGATGTTAAGTGGTAACCATCGCCTATAGCAGAGATTTGCTCGTAGGTCATGCACCTTAGAAAGGTGCCCTACGAGGCACTCATACTCATTTATTCAAACCGTATAGTCCTCCTCATCGATTTCGATGACGGCGACCCTAACTATATTTTAATTTAAAGAAAATGCTATTAAATACATACAAATTACAATGATTTTAATTATACTGCGTTTATATTTAAATTCTAGCGTGAGCCCTAATATGGCTTGCTAGACCAAACTTAGTTTTAAAAATCCTATTACAGGTGTCGCAATAGAGTTGGCCTGCTGCGTTATAGGTGTAAGTATAAGAGGGCTTAGGTCTTTCTTTACGTATCTGGTGCTGTATAATGAGTGTATGAAGTCGGTTTTTACCGTAGGAAGACAATAGAACACTTAGTTACGTCAATAATATTACATAATTAATTACATGTCTTTATCTATGTAGCTCATCGCACCATAATTTTGGAGGTGCCAGAAACAGACAAGCATTTTGTAAACATGTCCGTAAGCATTTCGTATGCACTGTCCTGAGTCCATCAACTTGAGGCATACAGGTGTAAAGCCTCATGTACCTGTAATTGCACCGGCAACCCTTCAAACCGAAACACAGCAATGCTGCTTGGCGGCAGAAATACGTATGGTGGTGGTACTTCCCCGGGCGTGCTTTTTCACAAGGAACTCTACTACTCTTACCTAATATTGTAGAATGCATAAGTTGCTCGATGTTATCAAAACTTTTTAAACTCGTTTGGCGTTTATGACATCTTTCAATCTAAAATTGTCAAACTAATTTTATCAAATCTTTGCAAATCATTGACAAAATAAATATCACAAAAATGTAAACAATATTCAAAATTACTGTATATTTCAAAGTCACAGCAAAAAACAAGAGACCAATAATTTGATACTACCCTCATTTCAACTAAACTAAACAATGCGTTTTTTCTCTAACAAAAAGTACCCATACTCCTTAAACTATGAAGTCAGCGTTATAGACCTAACGAAATGGATGGTACTCGTGATTTTAAATATATTGCTGATGTGTGCTGTGCAGTTTTTCATGATGTTGGAGCATAATGATAGCGAGTTGGATTGGGCTAGTCGCGGTATGCTTATTAATCAGTCGGACTGACTTACCGTCTAGCGTCGAAAATGATATAGCTATGTGCGTATAAGAAGAATTTGAAACAAGTTAGTATTTATGGAAGAGATGACTAGCCCCCAATGCATGATTAGCCCCCAATGCATACTAGCCGCTAATGTTTAATCACTTCGAAGAATTATTCCGAAGATTGTTGTGTTTTGTGATATCTTAACATAGAATATACCTACTCAACTGTTTTTTTGTTACATTTTATTGAATACAATTACTGGTAATTAGTGTTATCGATAGATACTCGGCGCATCACTAGCGGTTCCCGTAAGGGCTGCAAGAGCGAGCGAGATAGCAATATCATCGTCGCTTATCGTCGTTTTATAACGCGTCTGCCGGGAACGTTGGCGTCTAGTTTAGTTGTACTTATTTTTTTATTTATCAAGATAAGTGGAGAGATGAGGGATTCCTTTGTCCAGCAATGGGACATCATCATCAACTTATAGCAGTCCACTGCTGGACGTAGGTATCTCCCAGGGTGCGCCATTGAGCCCAATCCTCAACTCTTCTCATCCAATCCTTGCCAGCCACAGCGCGCAAATCGTCACTCCATCTAGCCGGAGGGCGTCCTACACTGCGCTTGCCTAGACGTGGTCTCCACTCCGCAACACGTGTACCCCAACGGTTATCGGTTCAGCGGCAGATATGACCGGCCCACTGCCACTTCAGCTTGCTGACCCTCTGAGCTATGACGATCACCTTGGTTCTGTGTCGGATAACCTCGTTTCAGATTCTATCCTTCAGAGAAATTCCGAGCATAGCCTTTCCATAGCTCGCTGAGCGACTTTCAATTTGTGGACGAGTCCCACCGTAAGTGTCGACGTTTCAGCTGCATAGGTCATCACAGGTAGGACGCACTGGTTAAATACTTTCGTTTTTAGGTATTGTGGGATGGGTAACGAGAAGACCTGACGACAGCATGTGACTGATGACAGTGGGACAGCATAAGCTAGATAAAATAAATATTTGGGAAGATAAACAGTCATACATTATGAGTATTAAGAGTATACTTACAGCTCTATACCGCTTTATGTCTAGATACAAGTCTGTCTCCATCACTCGTCCCAGCAAGCACGTGTAGGGCTTTTGAGAGCGGCAGAATAGGGCTGCTACACTGGCTAGAAGCCCCGCACCGAGTCTGAAATATAAAGGTGTTTTAATATAAGTGTTTAACTGAATACTAGCTGACCCGCCCCGACATCGCACGGATTTTTTATCTATACCAATATTATAAAGAGGAAAGATTTGTATTTTTGTGTGTATATTTGTAATGAATAAACTCAAAAACTACTAGTCCGATTTCAAAAATTCTTTCACCATTGGAAAGCTACATTCACCCTGAGTGACATAGGCTATATTTATTGCTAGAAAAGATTAAGGATCCTTACTAAAACTTAAGTAACGTAACCCAAGGTGTAAAAAAGTGCCCTAAAACGTCTTTCGTCGCATGCGCTGCGGAAACTATTGATGATAGAACAAAACTATGTTCTACAATATTAAAGAAATCTACAAAAAACTTCGTAATATTATAAAAAGGAAAGATTTGTTTGTTTGTTTGTATTGAATAGGCTCCGAAACTACTGGACCGATTTAAAAAATGATTTCACTATTGGGAAGCTACACTATCTCCGGGTGACACAGGCTACTTTTTACCCAACTGCGGAGAAGGAGGGTAATGTTTTTATTAAAAAACTACGCCTGCGAAGCTGCGGTTTGGTCAGCTAGTCATAAATATAACCAACTTAACCAAAGTACTAAACCGATTTTTATGAAATTTCTATGGGGTCTAATCTGAAACCTAATATGGGCCATCTGGGCTAATATGATCCTTTTAAATAAAACAATATTTTTTCAAATCAGTTGATTAATGACGGAGTTCTAATGACACACATATTTAAAAAAATGAGATGCTCCTCCTTTTTTTGGAGTCGGTTAATAACCTCAGGAATAACCAACAGACAGAGAGACAGGAGTTGCTTTTGAGTTTATAATATTAGTATGGGTTTGTAATGATGCGTAAGAGATATGAATCGATACCAAAACAGTTTAATTAATTTGCAGTAGGTAGGCATTTTTATTTCAATACTAGTGGTCCCGCCGAACTTCGTATCGGCTTGACATGCATAGGTATAACGCGGGCTGTCAATATAAGTCACCCTAGTAGAATTGTCAATTGTTGTCCCCGGCCATCATTATGTATGAGAAAATGAATGACTTCCACAAATAATTCAATACCAAAATTAGCCAAATCGCTCAACCCGTTCTCGAGTTTTAGCGAGACTAACGAACAGCAATTAATTTTTATATATATCGACAATATATCTCGGGATAACTCCTACCGAAGCATCTGTTTCAAACGATATTCATTTTTTTACATCCTCTTTGACGATATTTGCAGCACGCATTCTGTCAATTCTATGTCAAACGTCATAAGGTTACATTATAAAAGCGCTATGGTTAGATTATAAATAATTTTATATGGTGGTTAAGTATTCTTAAATATTCTAATTTTGCGCGCAATTTTCTTAATTTTTTTTTCATAAGAACCTTCTCCTGACAATAATAAATACAACAAAAAAAGAATTGGCCAAATTGGTCCAGGCGTTGTTGAGTTATGCGCTTACCAACACATTTTGCGATTCATTTTTATATTATAGATTACGTATTCCATTCCTCTATTTTATTTTATATATTTGGGAAGATAAACAGTCATACATTATGAAGTAGAACATAGTGCTAATAGTTACATGAATAAATACATGACCCACGACATCATCCACAGATGAATTGAAGAAGTGAACAATATTAATAATTTTACAAACAGTATAAGATTAATTAAACAGTAAAAAAATAGAATAAATGGGTAGTGGGTACCTACATTATACTTACTATCAGCTGCTCGAATTCCAGTAATAATTCTCTATAAAAAACATAAGGTATGATATTTATAATGTCTCTAGCTTCCTAGGCTACTCTGTATCATGCAACGTTGCCAATTTTTGTGTGCGGCGTTGCCGTTTCGCACCGTCAAGCAATGTTTGTTTACGTTTGGAGTTGTTAGCAAAAGTTGCTTATTCTAATTTAATATAAATGATGACGGAGGAAGACGAATGAATACTCACCCAACATCAATATTGATCAACAACGTCACAAAGAATGTGACTAACCACACCATTGCATCGAGTTTACTCAGCTTCCAGAACCTGAAATAAAATAGATGAAATTATGCATGAATTACGATTGCTTGTCAATGTCAAATCCCACGTTTAGAAGTTTAGTTTTAGAGGTTAGGATTGATAACAAAATGGTAGTATTTGGATGTGTCGGAATAAGTGATTTTTACAACGATCTACTTCATGGAGAATTAATTAATTACACCCATAGTAGGAGTTACAACAGTGGCGACGAGCTAACCCCCTTAAGTGAGACCCCGATGATGGAAGCAGTCTAGCTAGCATCTCGCACAGTATTTGCAGAACGCTCACTACCGACGCTATAACCGTTTTAAAGTACTCACTTTGATAACTTCTTGACTTGCATGAACATTCCCTTAAGTGAGACAATGACGATTTGGTTTCTTGTAAATTGTTATGTTATATCTAAGTTAATAAATAAATTGAAATTGAAATGATGATGGAAGCAGTCATTTACCTAGCTAGCAGAACGCACAGTATTTGCAGAACGCTCACTACCGACGCTATACTCGTTTTACAGTAGGTACTCACTTGGATAGCTCCTTGACTTGCATGAACATTCCCTTGAGTGAGACAACGATGATAGAGGCGAGTACGCAGCGCGGCAGTTGCTCGAAGAACGGTCCGATCCATAGTAACACGCACAGTATTAGTAGAGCGCTCACTACCGACGTTATGGCAGTTTTACTGCCAGCCTGGTATAAAAAAGTTTAGTTATTATACTATTTCCATTTCTTTATTTTCTCGATGACAGATCTAATTTGATAGTGTGTTGTGACCAAATAAGTAATGATCGCATATATTGCTGCCCAGCTGACAACACGTATTTAATAACAGTTTCGAAAATTTTAAAGAAGTTGGCATTATCAATCAATAATTAATACGTGTAACATCTTGTAATTAAATATAATATTAGTTAATAAATTTGTACAAAAGTATCCGGCAGTAGTTTAGTTTCTTACATTTTGTAAAACAATATCGGGTCTGTTATCGTGTTACTTTTATTGATAGCTCCATCCCTATCAGTTTCTCCGACTCTGGTATAAACTTGTACGTGCGTAAGCGTCATATTTTTATAAAATAATGAATACATTAATGTAAAAAAGACGCTCGTTCAAGTTTTCACAGGAGCTGTCATCGAGAAACTAAAGTTATTGCTTATCGAGTTAATCGAGTTGCTCTTCGTGGAATGCCTCTAATATAATATTGAATGATTGTTAAGCATTAATGAAAGTACTCACTTGATATTGTATGTAAGATCTGGACAGACTGGCGCAAAAGGGAGCGCAACAGAAGAACGAAGCAAATACGTTACCCGCACCCTGCAATTATAAAAGCCTTATTATTTTTGAAATTACAGCGGTTATGGCCTGTATCTAGGTCACTGTTTATTTTTAAATTTTCTACAAGATATTTTAAAGGTTTCGCCACAAAATCATAATTCTACGTTAACTTTTCTTAGCCATCATCATCATATTACACACAGAACGTCCACTGCTGAACATAGCCCTCCCCCATAGATTTCCAGAGCAACAGATCTTGTGCGGCCTGTACCCAACGGCTCCAAGCAACTTTTATCGAATCGTCTTTCTATCTAGTCTTTCCGTCCTACGCTGCGCTTTCCAGTGCGTGGTCTCGAGAACCTTTCTGCCGCAACGGCAGTCTGTTCTTCGAGCTATGTGCCCTGCCCACTGCCACTTCAGCTTGCTAATCCTCTGTGGTATATCGGTGACTTTGGTTCGTCTACGAATCTCCTCAATTCTGATCTCGTGATGATTTTCCTCAGTAAATTATCGGAATCGGGACACAAAAATATCTCTAGTTCCTAAACTATAACAAATCGTAGAACATACATGGGGGGTGATTCGGGTCGGCCACGGGGTCCCCAATCGCACTGTTCCTTTTGGATAATGGTGCCTGAATCAGCCTGTATACACATTTTGGAGCAACCTGTATAAAAATTACTAACTCTAAAAATCATGTAAAAAAATACTTACCATAGCCAATAATTCTTGATTAGCATCAATTTCGTATTTATCCCTCGATGCAAATATCAGCGCCATCGACATAGATATGGAATAAGTCACCATAGTTATAGTAAGCGCGTCTAAAGCCACAGCTGGTAGTAATTCTATTGGAGGGACGAATGGTACTGGTAACCTAAAAAAAATAGCTTTGATAAACAATGTATGTTTAATGTTTATAAGTATTTTATCAGTTATCTAGTTCCTATAGTACAAGCTCTTCTTAGTTTAGGGCTAGATAGCGCTGTGTGAAATGTCCAGCATTATTTTTTATATATTAAACTTGTAGACACACAAGCTGACGGGCCTTCTGATGTTATGTGGTCACCGCCGCCTATAAACTCCTGCAGCACTCGTGGTACTGCAGTCGCTTTGCCTAGACACTTAATACCCTATTTACACCTCTCTTGAAGGCGCTCATTTTGAAGCCCACCGGAAAAACCTCCGGAGGAAGGTGTTGCAGGTGCGTGGAAGAAACGAGCGGGTGAAACGCACCGTGTGAGACTTCCACGCATCTACAATATGTGGGTGAGCTCGTTGCGCGGTTGCGGGAGGTTCGATGGTAGAAGTGGGAAGCAAGAATTAAATTTAACAGCTCTTCAGAACTATTTATTTAAAGAATATTCAATAAAATTAAGCACTCTATGTAGGTATATTTATGTATTTCATTTATGTATGTACATATTAGTGTTGCTCAGAGAGCAATGGAGCGTGCCACGTTATGCATCTCGCTGTTGGACCATATACCCAACATCGAAATACGACGCAGAACCAAAATCGTGGATCGTGAACTTCCGACACTCAAAGGGGATTCCGTTTAAAGTACTGTTTGAGCAGTCAAAGCCTAGTTTTGATCGGATATGATGTAACATGTCTTTTTCTTTTTGCATAAGGTTTATTTTCGGACTCCGGAAATACGATCACATCTCCGAATTTCGTAATAAACTCAAATGGCTCCCCATTCGACTTCGCCGGAATACTCACATCCTATCCCTCCTATTCAACATCCTTCGTAATCCTTCCACGCCTTGTTATCTGAAGGAACGCTTCGAGTTCCTTTTTTGCACAAATTCCCGAACACTCCGATCCTCTGAAAAACTCCTTCTCAAAACCCCGATACATAGAACCAGTTTCTATGCAAACTCCTTTTCCGTCCAAGCTGTCCGATTATGGAACGCCTTGCCGGTCTCCATTACGAAATCCCCTTCACCTTCCGTATTTAAAGCTAGACTCAAAAACTTTTATCTCCATGAAGAGTCATGATTTATCTGATCTCTAATATTATTAATGTAAGTATAAGTATGTAAGTACATATTTATTTATTTTATATATGATATTTATTTATTTAAAATTATTTATGTACCTAATATGTATGTATATAACTAATTTCTTTTTCTATTATTAAGTTTATTCTTTTTACACCCCGGCCAATCTTCCATTAAGCAATGATCCTCTCCATCCAAAGGTTGTCTGGAAGAGATCGCTTTGTTAAGCGATAAGACCGCCCATTATGCTTACTTTTATTTGTTTTTTTCTTAAAATCTGTTGTGTGTAGCTTGTAAGGTATAATAAAGAATTTTCATTCATTCATTCATTCATGTTTAAGACTCACCCAGTAGGTATATCTCCGACTAGACTGACGCCGTATGTTTCGTGCAAGAGTGCGAATCGACTGATAAGAGTGCCGATTACGACCGCCATAAGTTCTATAGGAATCGGCACCCGGCATCGTTTGCCTAGCCACGGCTGAAACAAATTATTAGTTATAGTTTTTTTGATACCCCATAAGTGTTACGCGCGCGTCTGTTTTAGCTCGTACTAAGCTTATCTTTTGTTCCTATTCTGTGTATACGCCTCGATCTGGGGCCAAATTCAGCTAATTTATAAAAAAAACTATTATGGGCCATTCTATTACTCTCCACTCACATTTCTCTGTCGTCACTCTGTTTATAAGTATTTTTTTTTTCACTTTATAGATCTTTGTTTCAGCACAATCTCACCTGATGGTAAGCGATGATGTGGTCTAAGATGAAGCACGAAGATCCAAAAGAAACCTACTCACTCTTACCTTAAAAGGCCCGGATTGTATTCTTTAGAAAAAAAACAGACGACGGCAAAGTGTTCCATACCTTAGCTGTGCGCATCAAGAACGTAGAAACAAAACGGTGTGTGCGAATGGGTGGTATATCAACTAGGTACGGATGGTACTGAGCCGTGCGCCTGCTTGTCCTTTGATGGAAGGGAGATGGCGGAATTTACTAGCTGACTTGGCACGGATAATTAATAAATGTATGGAATTGTCAGTCATGGTTTGTATGACTCTTGAGTTTGTGATCTGTAGAAGGTGCTAGATATAATGTTAATGCTCTTAATCTTATAGTTAATTAAATATGTTTGGGTGTTCGTGAGGTCAACACCGACCTCAGCAATATTGTCCGAAGAATCAATATGTCATATGTATACTTAAATATATAAATATTTTAAGGGTTTCAGACCAAAAGTAAAAACGGAACCCTTGTAAAAGGGTCACATAAAATAGCTTAAAAACGAAAGAGGTTGTTGGTGCGGTATCGCCCACAACAGCACTTTGTGTATCTTGATCCGACCCTGAGGAGCGTATAGCATTGAAGTGAATACGTTTTTAAAATTGCTTCCATAGTGGGAGCAATTCAAAAAACTAATGATAACAAAATCGGGGGCTACAGTTTGGTGTTGCAGCTGCATATCTAAAATCTCCATGCAAAATGTAATTACACCACTGGATAGCTAAAGGATCAAAGAATTCGTTACGCTAGTTGAGGACTGTGACGCACCTCGCGCGGTGGAGGAGGAAGCGCCGCCATTTTGAGGTCATTTTGCTGCGTTTCGAGATTATAAAAATCATGGAGATTATCACTATTTACGTCATTTGGCGTATGTTTTTCCAAACCAGTATAATCTTGGAGTCTTCAAGTCCAGAGTGAATAGGTTCTATCTAGGCAAGCGTGCTCCATCTTCGATCACACCATCACTTGCCATTAGGTAAGGTAGTGGTCAAGCGCTTGACTATCATCAATAAAAAATGGATTTGTATTACCTGAAGGACATCTTAGTGTTCAAATATGATTACATTTTAAACATAAAACCACTTACAGAGGATGAGTGATGAAAAATTTTCATAAACACTAGAAGATTTACCTTGAGCAATTCATTATTGCAGGCTATGATAATACATGAGATGACGGAGATGACGGTCGCTACCCAGTTCAGATTCGGTAGACTTGTCGATACTTCGATGAGTGTCTGAAACAAATCATACATTTACGCTACAAATAAATTTAAAAATAAAAGGTTGCTTGTGAACCAAGAAATATATATAAATATTATATTTGGTTCATTATTGAATAATTGCTACAACCTCCGTGGCGCAGTGGGTGAAAAGCCAGCTGAGGCCCAGGAGGTTGCGGGTTCGATTCCCGCCGCGGAACAAATGTATGCATGATCTACAGATATTTACTCCGGGTCTCGATGTTTTTCTATATAAGTATTCTATCAGTTATCTTGTTCCCATAGTACAAGCTCTGCTTAGTGTGGGGCTCGATAGGGGCTGGACATTTTCACAGAAATGTCCAGCAATATTTATTTATATTCTTTTAATTTATTATCATCATATACGCCATAAGACGTAGGAACACGCCATGGAGGTCTTTTAAATGCTAAGTTAACAATCAACGCAGACGTGAACCAGTGGTTCATCATTAAAGAATGTTGCTTAGAACTTTACATTTGCCGCCTGTCTTCGTTATCTTTACTCAAAAGAGGTAATTTCGCTGCTTGGTTAGTTTTGAAAAGACACGGTAGGCGTGAACCAGTGATTCACCATTAAATAACTTACGCTTAGAACTTTACATTTGCCGCCTGTCTTCGTTATCTTTACTCAAAAGAAGTCATTTCACTGATTGGCTAGCCTTGAAAAGACACGGCAGCCGTGAACCAGTGGTTCATCATTAAAGAACTTACGTCTGAAACTTTATTTTTGCCGCCTGTCTTGTATCTTTACTCAAAAGAGGTAATTTCGCTACTTGGTTAACCTTGAAAAGACACGGCAGACGTGAACCAGTGATTAACTTACGTTTACAACTTTATATTTGGGGCCCAACTTGGATATCCTGACTCCGAAGAGGTCCTTCAGCTGAGACGCCAGGACGTTGTAGGCAGCTGCGGTTGTGAACCCTGACACCAGAGGCTCAGAGAGTAACGTTGACACCGCTCCAAGACGAAGAATCCACATTATGACCTGAAATAAATAAATATAAATATTGCTGGACATTTCACACAGCGCTATCTAGCCCCAAACTAAGCAAAGCTTGTACTATGGGAACCAGATAACTGATAGAATACTTTTATACCTTTTGTAAATACGTACTTATTATTATAAGTATATGTACCTATATACTTATATAGATACATCCAGACCCAGAAAACAGAAAATATAAATGAGGACTGTTCCTTTTCAATAAAAAAAAATAACTAGTATTTTTTAAACTTTCGCGATCACAGTACATAATTAGTTATCATAAAACAGTAATTAAAAAATAACTAGTTCTAACTAGCGTAATAGATGGCGTTGTCTTGAGATACACTGGCAAAAAAAGTTTGTTTTGTTTGTTTAATTCTTTATTGCACAAAAAGAAAAATGCACAAATGGAGGACTTAATGCTAAAAGCATTGTGGTACTGTGCGGGCACTCATCCGTGACATCCTATTTTTAAATGGTTCCAACGGAAGATCAGCGTTGTGCCAATAGCACAACAAATGCTGAGTTGGACGCCTTTTTGTGACGTCGCTCATTTATATATAGGTAATTGTGAGACACACATTTGTTGGGTATTGCTGTTTTTGTGTGTATGAATTTGTTCTATTGTGTGTATCTTACTTGTGTGCTGTGTATGTTTTGTACCGTTACAAATAAATGTTTTTTCTTTCTTTCTTTCATTTTCTACCAGTCCAACCGTGACAGGTAAAAAAACTTAGGTTGGCGTGTAACTAGGTAGGCACTAGGAAAAAATACAAATAGAGATAAAAAAACTACTAACCAATTGCCTACATAAATATAATAATACTCAAAAATACAATATAATTATAAAAAATATAAAATACATAAATACAACACATAAATTAATATATATAATAAATAAATAAATCTAATAACAAATAATACACAAAGTTATACGGAAAGCTCAAATGGAATTAGAATTTAAATGGTGACTATGGACAGAACGTTTGAAAGCTGGTTTCGATGATATTTTTCTGATACTGAGGGGAAGAGCGTTCCAAAAACCTACTGCAAAAGTGGTTTGTACATTATCAAAATTTGCCTAAACCAATCGCATTGTTTTTTAATCGCATTTGACAGATAAACAATCGCAAATGTTTTTTTTTATTATTTCAAGTTCCTCGAAAACTATTGTTACCAGGGCAATTGACATTGACAGTTCACTTTCATTTGATATTAACCGTACGACAGAGCAACGCCATCTATTAGCAGTTATAGAAACACGGTCGATAAGACCCCTTTTTTGGTTTAGGTCAAATCTTGTAACTGCATTTTAAACCAGTTCCCCCCTACCGAATAAGCTGAAAGGAATATGTAACTTCGGTGACAATGCAATAATAATGTACCACGGAGGTCTCATGATGGAGACGGATGCTAGACAACGGAACTTCTGAATGGGTTACAGTAGGCTACTAGTGTTTGAGCTCATTTGAACCTGCTTGCAGTTTTGATTATGAGTTTTATAAAAGCTTGTTTTGTAAAATTAATCAACAAAAGTGTATTTTTTTTAATTTATTTTACTTACTTGAAACATTCCAACAGCCAGCGTCACTATACTCAGTACTTGTAAGGGTGTGTATTGTATTCCTGTTAATATTGGATCTGAAAACAGACAGACAAAATCAAGAATAAAACCAGGCATGTGCGAATCTGACTCGCGCATCGACGGTTCCGTAAAAACTTTTTTCACACCACCTGCTCGACAATTTCAAATTATATGTCATGTCAACCTCACCGAAAGCAGGTGATTAAATCCCTACGTCTGAGCCGGGAGTAAAGTTGTAATGAATTACATTATGCCCTCGCGGGAATAATGTAATTTAAATTTGTATTAGAATTTGAACCAAAGACAACCCCACACAATAGGAACTTATTCGTAAATCGAACTAACCTCTGCACAGAATGCACCAACCTAGATTTGTTTTTTATTGTCTCGCAGAAAGTGTGATAAGTAGAGTATTCTCCTGGTGGATACAGCTGTCTGGATCTTGGGCGTGCTAATATCCCTCTCTGCACTCAGGATTCTAGTAACTCCCTCGCACCGCTCTTGAGTTAACTCTAGAATCCTTCGTTAAGTTCGGGAATTCAATATAGCGCTCGTGACGCAAGACACTGCTTTATCCCCTCGTTTAATAATCTACTATTGTTAATGTGATATAACAACAAATTAACGATTAACGGATTTTTTTTCCTTTACTCGTGCTGGACCTTGCTTCTTGAGAAATTTCATGATTCTAGGTCAACGGGTAGTACCTTATAGGTTTTGATTTATTTGCTAACAAAATATACGGCCACATATGCCGCATTTTAACAATTTTCTCGAGATTTTGATTATAAAACAAGAAAATTTTATTGACACATTTATGTTTTGTGTAGAAACCGTCCCTTCTATATTAGTTTAAATTGCAACATCCTGCATTTTTTATCACCTGTTGTAATGCATATTTACCCATATAGAATATAGAGCTTTTAGGCTTATAGGTGAGCAATATATGGCGGAGACTAAGACCCAAAGTCTCGAACACCGCCGTAAAGTTGCAAGCCTACCGATTTACAGAATACATTGTGGGGAATGTGCCCAGGAACTATACGATCTGATCCCGCCATCTCCCTTCCATCAAAGGACAACCAGGCGCACGGCTCAGTACCATCCGTACCTAGTTGATATACCACCCATTCGCACACACCGTTTTGGTTCTACGTTCTTGATGCGCACAGCTAAGGTATGGAACACTTTGCCGTCGTCTGTTTTTTCTAAAAAATACAATCCGGACCACTTTAAGGTAAGAGTAAATAGGTTTCACTGCTTACCATCAAGTGAAATTGTGGTCAAACGAAGTAATAAACAATTTTAAAAAAATTGCAAATGTATAAACTATTTATTTATGTGACAGTTGCACAGTGGAATCACACTAATATTATAAATGCAAAAGTTTGGATGGCTGTTTATTTATTTATGTTTGTTTGTTACTCAATCACGTCGTAACGGCTAAACCGATTTCGATGAAATCTAGTATGTAAATAGATTATAAACTGGACTACCACATATGATACTTTTTATCACATAAATCAGGTTCCATGGGATAAAAATGGGGTGTCAAGTTGCAACAGCGAGTTTAGCTTTATTTCTAGGTTAGCTACACATTTAGTAGTGTAACGTGGACAAAGTCGCGGGCAACAGCTAGTCTATAATAAATACGAGAAGAGAGTGTAGAAAACAATGTAGTACCCCTTTTAAAGCATAATGCGCGAAGGAGTGTGATAAAGTTTGTATGGAGGAGGGGAGAGTACTAAAATTAAACAAAATAGTATATGGATTTCGGTCGAATTTCGACCACTATGCACCGGCCATTAAATACTAATTAATTACCGTATGTACGTACCTGTATCTATAATATTTGTACTGTTCAACCCAGGAACTTCGTGCTCGATATATGCGTGCTCCAGTACAATCTAAAAAAAAACAAAAAGAGTATGCTATTGTTTCTATTATTTTAGAGCCTGGTGGGATGTACCCCGTCTTCCGATCCCGGTTCTGAGGATGTGGGTTCGAATCCCAATAGGGGTTCCTAAACGAAATAGTTCAAAAATTTGAACCCTGAGCGTTAGCGAGGGAATCAAAAGAGAACGAGGTGAAAAATCTTTGCACTCGAGTGCAACACGTTACTTTTCATCCCTCAGCGAGGAAATTACTAAATGCAAAAAAAGTAACACACCAAGAAGGTTCCGAGTCTGAGTTTTTAACAAATTAAAAAAGGTTGTATGATGAATTTGGCACCATGGAGGTAGAAGTAAATAGGTTTAATGATGTTTTGAATTCACAAACTTAGTGCAAACGATGTTTTAAATTCAATTTACTTTATCCTCTAGCGGATAAAAACGGTTTTTGCACTCAGATATCGAAGAGCAAAAATACTCTTTCCGAATTGGGGGGATGAAAAAATTATTTGCGCATTTCCTCGTGCAATGGAAAGGAAAACATCTTGAGGAAATCGGCATGTTCTAGAACCAATCATTCTAAGGCATATTCTATTGGGTTAGTATTATAATAAGCAGCTATGGTCTTGCAACCAGTCACGTGAATATAAATAAAAAATAATGCTGGACATTTCACATAGCACTATCTAGCCCCAAATTAAACAAAACTTGTACTAATGATACCTATACAAAAAATACCCAAACCCGGAACAAATATCTGTAGACCATACAAACATCTGTCCCGCGACGGGAATCGAACTCGCAACCTCCTGCATCTCAGCCGACTATTCGCCCACTGCACTACAGAGGTCGAATGCTTAACTTCTATGAAAAAGTGGGCATGTCTCAAACGTAATGTTTGGACTCTCCCTCTGACTACCCCCTATGGGATATATAATCTTCCTGATGGACATATTCGGATTTCTTACTCAGTTAGCAGATCCGTGACGATATGAACAATACTTGGAGGTAGTTAGAGGCAAGTACATTACAGAGGGATTACGTTTGATGTATTCACGCAAGTGACAAGAAAGATCAAGAAACTATTCTATTTAAACAATGATTTAATTGAAAGTTACTGTACCTTTCCAGCCATAAGACAGGCTACAGCGAAGGTGCCCATAGACACGTGAGGGGAAGTCCCGAATATCACGTACATTAGTACGGGGAAGAACGCCATATATAACCCCACGATAGGAGGGACTTCAGCTAGTAATGCGTACGCCATACCTGTAATAAAATAAACGTACCGTATTACATTTCCGAATATTCCTCAGGAAGAAACTATGCTTCTTCTTTTTCCTGCCCTTTTCCCACATTACGTGGGGTCGGCACAACATGTACCTACTTTTTTCTATACTTCTCTGTCATCTCCGTTGTCACTTCTTTCCTACCAAAATCATTCTTAACGCAGTCCATCCATCTCTTCTTCGGCCTTCCTCTACTTCTATATCCATCCACACTCATATCTAACACTGTTTTAGTCACATGATTTTCTTCCCTCCGCATACCACGCTAGCCTATTACTCCTCAACTTTTCTATCACTGATGCTACTTTCAAACTTCCTGTAATATACTTTTATTTCTGTATTCCGACGATCAGGAAGAAACTATGAAATTATAAAACCTTCTTTAACCTGAGGTATGTTAACTTTACCCTGATATATTTTATCCTTACCTTGTCCTTGAGGCATGCTACTTGATCCTGAGTCCGAATAACCGAAGTTATTACCAATTCAATTTAAATTATTTAATATCAGATGTGCATTATTTTCACCCTGAAGCATTACCATGAGTAATATTAACTGAAGTTATCATTTACCCAGAGGTATTTTACCTTTACTCTGCAGAATGTTCTCTAAGATTATATAAGCCAAGGACGTCCACTGCTGAACAAAGGCTTCCTCTATAGAATTCCAGAACGATCGATCTTGCACGGCCTGCACCCAACGACTCCCAGTAACTAGTGTCTGTCCATCTAGTGGGGGGATATCGAGCATGTATGAAGAATGTGATGAGAGTATATGAGGCAAAATATGTCAGTCTGTCAGGATCGTAGCAATCGGATCAATTCTCTCTGCCTACTCCTTCGGTATAAAGGCGTGCCACTATGTATCTATGTATGTACTCTGAAGTAATTTACCTTGACCCTATTGCACTTACCCTGAGGTAATTTACCTTGACCCTAGTACACTTACCCTGAGGTATATGCATGACGGCGGTGGTCGCGCCGGCTACCAGGTCACCCACAAGGAACTGTTTTATCTTGTACTTTGGCAGCCAGCGCGCGATAGGCAAAGATATTGCACTTACCCTGAGGTAATTTACCTTGACCCTAGTACACTTACCCTGAGGTATATGCATAACGGCGGTGGTCGCGCCGGCTACCAGGTCACCCACGAGGAACTGTTTTATCTTGTACTTTGGCAGCCAGCGCGCGATAGGCAAAGAGTTGAAGATACACTCGCCAATGCCGCACGATTTGACAAATTTAACGCATTGCTGGCTCCCTGGAAAAATATGGTGAAAATTAATTGTAATCTATGTATTTTTAAACGCGGACGCAATAGGGGTGTTAAAACTTTGACGCCTGTCTGTCTGTCTGTCTGTGGCATCGTTGTTCCCAAACGGATGAACCGAATCGGACTAGAAAGCTAGTTTAACTGGGATGGTATTTAGCTATGCCGGTGAACCGTACTATTGTCACTGAAAAGTATCAGTGGCTCGGTCAAACGGAGTAACAACCGAACTACTGAAGTACACAAAAATGGCACCACGGAAGACCAGCGCTGCTAGTGGTGTACATTTTATGTTACTACAACATAATGCAGAGTGACGACCGTTTTTGCTTTACAAAATTACCATAATACCATACCATAGGTACCTATTGTGTTTAATGTACCTTTGTGATGAAAAATAAACGTTTTTACTTATCACACCACCTGCTCGACGATGTCAAATTATATGTCATGTAAACCTCACCGAAAGCAGATGATTAAATCCATACGGTTGAGCCGGGCGGGAATAAAGGTGTACTGAATTTCATTATGCTTTTGCGGGAATAATGTGATTTGAATTTGGAACCTCGTCTGTATTAACATTTGAACCAAAGAGACCCACACAATAAGAACTTATTCATAAATCGAACCACCCTCTGCACAGAATGCACCAATCTAGATTTGGTTTTTATTGTCTCGCAGAAAGTGTGAAAAGTAGAGTATTCTCCTCGTGGATAAAGCTGCCGGCATCTTGGGCGTGCTAATATCCCTCTTTGCACTCAGGATGCTAGTAACTCCCTCGCTCCGCTTGTGAGTTAACTCTAGAATCCTTCGTTACGTTCGGGAATTCAATATAGCGCTCGTGACGTAAGACACTGCTTTATCCCCTCGTTTAATAATCTACTATTACTTTACTGACACTAGAGAATCGGTTGTGGTCATTAGACTCCCGGTACTTCTACCAGTCAGGTATTACAAGAGTACCTAGCTCGCTTAGTTTGTTTATCAGAACTCAATTTTAAAGTCTGTTATGAACTTACATGGCCTCTTTGGTTTTTGGTAGTCCGCATCTTTGTTGAGTGCGTCTTGTTGGTACACTCTTCTAACTACGTTGAACTGCTGACTAGAACGCGCTTGCACCCTGAGAACAAGAAAAATAAATATAAATAAATATTGATGGACATTTCACACAGCGCTATCTAGCCCTAAACTAAGCTTAGCTTGTACTATAGGAACCAGATAACTGATAGAATACTTATATAACACTTATATAAAAAATATATACATTGTATATATTTTTTGTAAATACATACTTATAATATATAGAAAAACAACCAGACCCGGAACCAATATCTGTAGATCATAGAAAAATTTGTTCCGCGGCGGGAATCGACGTACCACGCACGGGGGTAGTCAAACAGCTAGTTTAGATATTATTTCGCTCATAAATTCATGAAGACTTTCGTATCAATTAATTATCATCGGGCGAGACCAGGATCTCGCCTTAGCAAAGATGCAGTCTACGATGAACCACGCTTGCCTATATCTTTATGTAAGTAGGTATGTTTGTTCTGTTCTGAATGGTCTGTCCTGTGTGTGTCAAATAAATGTATTTTCTTTCTTCTTTCTTTTTCTTTCGTGCCTAAAAGAAAATCTGTTCACTCGCGCCTTGAAGACACTCAGGTTGTAATTGACCGAGCGAATCGAGATCTCCTAATCGACTTGGGCAAATCGGTGTTGTATGTATGTATGTTTGTTTGTCCGAGAATAACTTTCGAAGCGTTTATCCGATCATCGTGATATTTGGTATATACCTAGTCAGGTCATAAGTATTGTCACACAGTAAAAACTTTTCTTTTTGAATGCTGGCCACAAAAAAGTTTATAGAATTCAAATTTCTAAGTGTTCATAAAAATAAAAATGTATACTTTTTAGAATTTATTCTTTTTATACTTTTAGAAACTATACTCATTTTTAAATATGGAGTGGACGCTTAAAGAAGACCGTGTTGCAGTTATTGCGTTGCATCGTTGCGGTTACGCGCCAATTCAAATTTTTGACATACTGAAAAATTTGAATATAACCAAAAGATTCGTTTATCGCACCATCAAACGATACAATGAAGATTCTAGTGTAGATGACAGGTCAAGAAGTGGTCGCCCTCGGTCTGTTAGGACTCCAGCAGTGATAAAAGCTGTGAAGGCGCGAATTCAAAGAAATCCCAAACGTTAGCAGAAACTGTAGGCCCTTCAGATGGGGTTAAGCAGAACCACGGTGAAAAGGGTGTTAAATGAAGACTTAGGGCTTCGGGCATATCGAAGAAAAACAGGACATCGTTTGAATGCTCGTATAATGGACCTGAGACTGAAGAGATGCGATAGACGACTGGCCGCGCAGATTGAAGGCCTGTATTCAAAATCACGGAGGTCATTTTGAATAAACTTTAGTGTCATAAGAATTTATGTTTTGTTAAGTTCATTTTGGTATATAAATGGTTACATAATGAATAAACTTGTTTCAATTATTTTATATTAAACATGTGACAGAATTTATGACCTGACTAGGTAGGTAGGTAGTGATGGCACAATTTTGGTGTGACTAAATGAGCTGGGCATAAAATGTGTTGTTGGGATATTGGGTTTAAGAGGAATAAAAAAACAAAATGGAACTATTCGGTCAAGTGGCACGTCTAATAAAAGATCTTTGTGAGTACATTTCGACACTGTTTTTATTTTTAGTTTAAACCTTGTAGTTTTTATGTTATTAGCCATAATAAAAACTGAACTTTCACAAAATTCACAGGGTACACCAGTGACCCTACAGTGCTGAAATTTGGTATGCGTGTAGCGTACGTATAACAAATATAGACAAAACTCTAAAATTCAGAATTGTAATTTGTACCCCAAAAAGGGATTGTGACCCGGATTAGTGAGACTCTACAATACAACCGAAAGTTTTTTTTTAATAAAATGTGGGAATTACTCTTTCAGGTTGGCTTACATAATTAGAAGGCGCACCATGTACCCACAACCAACTAAAGGCCTAACTATTTGAGCCTTTTGGAGTCGAGACTTTTGGGTCCATGGGGTACCGGGGCCCATCGCGTTTTCTAAACTCTTTCTGGGAGAAGCGACCGACGTGTGATCCGAGAGCTGGCACTTATCTAGGTCAACGCAGCCAGTGTCTTGGGGATACTTCCGCCTGGTAGTGATCTGGAGCAGTTGAGCCATCTATAGATCGTTTGCAACGGTCTTTAGATGATTCAACTGTTTCTTCTGTATTTTATTGTAAATAACTGTATATTCTTTCTGTAATGGCATCTGTTGAATTTTTACTAAAAGCCACTCGTGTTTGACGGCAAAATAAAATCAGTCAAAGTAGATTGTCGCAACTTTATAGATCGTTATTGACCTTGCCAACAATTTCACAAGTAATTGGTCATAGAAACTGATATCACCGTGATAGATTTAACTGTTGGACTTATCTATTTTGTGATAGTACATTGAATACTATCAATAGTAAGTGCTTGAGGGCCCAACACACATTTGACAAACGAGGAGTCATTGGACTCGTCTGAACCGCCAGAGTGACATTTATTTTGAAACACATTTTTATAGAATACTAGCTGACCAATCCGCAGCTTCGCACGCGTAGTTTTTCAATAAAAACATTACCCTCCTTCTGCGCCGTTGAGTAAAAAGTAGCCTATGTCACCCGGGGATAGTGTAGCTTCCCAACGGTGAAAGAATTTGTTTAAATCGGTCCAGTAGTTTCGGAGCCTATTCAATACAAACAAACAAATCTTTCCTCTCTATAATATTTGTATAGTAATACACTTAAAAAACCCAAGAAGGTTTGTCCTAAGCGCAACACAAAGTTTTCCTGTTTAGTAAATCGTTTAAAGGGAAAGGTGTACGCTTTTATAACAAACTTCCAAGTGATGTACAAAAATTGACAATTAACAAATTTAAAAACGTAATAACAAAATCTTTATAAGAAAATCTATTATAAAATATCGGATTATTTAGAAACTCATTCAAAAATGTTACAATTTAGACGTAATTTATTTTCTTTGTTGTTATGTATTCTAAAAGGATCATTATAAAGAACAACCAGCCTTGTTTCTTGCCTTTCTTTCCTGGCTTGGTCGCGAACGAACAGGCAGTAAAATTGACGTTTCAGAATGATCCTTGTGATTTTATTGAATAAAAGATTTTGACTTTGACCTTGACTTAGTAAACTATTTGCAAGTTTTTGTATTTTTATAATGTACTTACTTATAACTAACGCCTGACTTCCGTCTCACATAACATTGAGATGTGTAGAAAAGTAGAAGTCAATACCGATTGAATAAAAATACTATTTTAATAAATACCTGCATATAATTTTTGATAAGTACAGTAAACGTCGGAGCCAGCTGTGCGCCCGCGCCGGCTCACACAAAGAATTATCAAACGGAAGACCTGGGGGCTAACCTAAATCTCCTATAGAAATATTAAAATAATATTACACTGCACGTCGTACCAGGCTTAGCCAAGTTGCATTCGATAAGCGATGACGCTAGTCGATAAGTCCGAAAATGTATGGGATTTGACACATGCTATGGAAATATCACGTGATATACCGACAACAAACCTAAGTTACATTCGATTAGCGATGACGCTAGTCGATAAGTCCGAAAATGTATGGGATTTGACACATGCTATGGAAATATCACGTGATATACCGACAACAAACCTAAGGGCTTAGCCAAGTTACATTCGATTAGCGATGACGCTAGTCGATAATTCCGAAAATATATGGGATTTGACACATGCTATCGAAATATCACGTGATATACCGACAACAAACCTAAGGTCTTAGCCAAGTTACATTCGATTAGCGATGACGCTAGTCGATAATTCCGAAAATATATGGGATTTGACACATGCTATCGAAATATCACGTGATATACCGACAACAAACCTAAGGGCTTAGCCAAGTTGCATTCGATTAGCGATGACGCTAGTCGATGAGTCCGAAAATGTATGGAGTTTGACACATGCTATGGAAATATCACGTGATATACCGACAACAAACCTAAGGGCTTAGCCAAGTTGCATTCGATTAGCGATGACGCTAGTCGATGAGTCCGAAAATGTATGGGGTTTGACACATGCTATGGAAATATCACGTGATATACCGACAACAAACCTAAGGGCTTAGCCAAGTTGCATTCGATTAGCGATGACGCTAGTCGATAAGTCCGAAAATGTATTGGATTTGACACATGCTATGGAAATATCACGTGATATATCGATAACAATCCTATGTAGAAATCGAATCGATTCAAAGCGAATGTAACTTGGTTACGGGCCCATGACTCTCAATTAGTAAGCTTACTTTTTTGTAAAGGCGAAGCAGTTTTGATGACGTCACCATAAATCGTTCACGCAAAACGTTTCACATTAGAGCGTAAAATTATCCTATAATGTACTGAACGTGGTGTAATCATTAAACAACAATAAATATACAACATTATTAGGATTATAATAACAGTAATGTTTAAAAGTGTTGTGGTTCAAATCGAAGTAATGTTGCTACAAGCTAGAAACAAAACGCTCCTGAAACATGATGGTTTTTTAAAAGATTGTGGTTGGCGCTCTGAGATACACATATCAACAGTTGACTCAAATGAGATTGGATTAGGAATTTAATATAGTTTAGCATTCTGCTCCATTAATATTACAATATTAGCTTGATATAAATAAAGTGTATAATCGCATGTCAGTCAACTCATACCATTGTATTGTCATTACCAGGGCCGGATTATCCATAAGGTGGATTAGGCAACTGCCTAGGGGCCCCGCACCGACTAGGGGCCCATGGGGGCCTAGTCGATGCGGGCCACGCACCAAGAAAAAAAAACGTTTCATTCGTGACATTCCCCATTATTTACATCTGGTAATGTTGCAATAGAAAAAATGATTTTACTTAGTATAAAAAGCAGTAAAATTCACTTTCTCGAATGTAATGATAGCATTGCAAATATATAGAAATCTGATGATATCAAACGCCATAGAAAAACGATTTTTTTCAAAATATAAATTTATAAAAAACTGTCTTCGTTCAGCAATATCACAGAACCGTTTAAATTCGTTGTCGATAATGGCGATTGAAAATGATGTGCTGGAAATGGTCAACTTCTGAGATGTTTTAAACGATTTGTATCTAATAAGGTTAGAAGAGTTGCTATTTAAACTTATAAACTTATTGCACCTACTTCACAATATATTTTCTTTCGTTATACAATATATTTTATTGCTTTTAACAAGATCAAATTCAAAATAAGCACGTCGCGTCTCATTTCAGTTTCCTCCTCCATCATGATACCTCGATTATAACTTATCTATAACTATTATCTATTCATTAAGATCATTTAAATGAAAGCATAACGCAGGAGTCGATCTGAGCGACTCGACTTTTGTAATCGAAAATATATATTTTAAAAAGTAAGAAAAGGGTAAAGGAAAGGGGCCCCGAGAATTTCATTGCCTAGGGGCCCCGATAGGGTTAATCGGGCCCTGGTCATTACGTGAATACCGTTTAGAACATTTAACATATCGAGACTAGGACGATACACGAATTTTGCCAAGCATTTAATTTCCATGGTAAGTTATTACCATTATACATGCTAAGTTAGAACCTTTTGTGACACTCGCAGTGGGTATGTTGAGACACACTGCAATGTTATTTTTAACCGACTTCAAGAAAAGGAGGAGGTTCTCAGTTCTGTTTTTAGGGTTCCGTACCCAAAGGGTAAAACGGCACCTTATTACTAAGGCTCCGCTGTCCGTCTGTCATATGGCTGTATCTCATGAACCGTGATAGTTAGACTGTTGAAATTTTCACAGATGATCTATTTCTGTTGCCGCTATAACAACAAATACTAAAAACAGAATAAAATAAATATTTAACGGGGGCTCCCATACAACAAACGTGATTATTTTGCTCGTTTTAGCTCGATATTGATAACGGCAATAGGTAGACGCTTGAAATATTCACAGAATATTTAGTTAAATACATATATTCACTTTAAAAATAAATAATTAAATTTAAATAAAACAAATATTTAAGGGGGGCTCCCATACAACAAACGATTTTTTGCCGTTTTTATAGTTAATAGTACGGAACCCTTCGTGCGCGAGTCCGACTCGCACGTGGCCGGTTTTTTTAATGTTTGTTATCTCAGAACTTCGTCATTTATCAACCGATTTGGAAAAATATTTGCTTTGAAAGGATATACTATCAGATTGGTGCCATAGAAATTTAATCAAAATCGGTTCAGTAGTTTGGTTTTAAAATCGGTTGTCTGGAAAAGAAATAGCGATCTCTTTCAGATAACCTTTGATTTGATTTAAATATGAAATTTAAACTATAAGGAAACCAATATATGCTGCCTGCATGCCACCATAATATTGGATTATAAATACATACTTATAGTAAACAGAAAAACACCCAGACCCGGAACTGTAGATTATGCAAACATTGTTCCGCGGCGGGAATCAAACTTGCGTCTCAGCTAGTCGTCCACTGCGCCACGGAGGTCATCAAATTTTTAGGAATTTAAGAGGAACGTCTAACTTGCCATTCATTGTCGCTCTCATACCCTTGCAAGAGAGGCGCGGTCTCACCATCTCCCCTCTCCGTGAAATCCTCCATGAATAGGAGAGTTTTCTTTATACGCATTTTTGAAGGAGTTTATTCAGAAAATAAGCATAAATATTACAGATCACTAGTATGTTTGTTTCTGTTTGAAAATGGTATTCATTTTTCACGTTCAGCCACAATTTCTTTATTAACTTTTCAAAACCCAGTATTCAAACACAATAGATATCAAATTGTTTTTGCGCGATAACGGGTAATTATCAATTTTGAACAAAATTCCTAATTATTTTTTACAAAACTCTTCCACGTAGTTTTAAACAAAATGCGCACAACTTTTCACAATCATTTTACAAAATATCAACTTTGAATATATTTTTATCTAAGTATTATTTTTAAATACACAACTATTTCATTTTAATTATAACAGCCGATACAAGCGTACTAATTAATCGTCAGTTCGGCTTTGAACGTGCGATAACGAAACTGTTACAGTGAGTGGTCAACATTTCTTGAAGTTTGTAAACTGTACTGGCCTTGGAAGTGTATTGTTTGCAAGTGCCCTGTAATATTATGATTTATGACACTCAAAATAGAGACACTTTAGAACAGAGTTTCTTAACCTGGGGTCCATGGACCCTTTTAGTGCCGGAGGTTCATGTCAGTTGAGAATAATATTGTGTGATAATGAATCGTTACCGATTAGATGTTAAAGATGTTATGCGCCTTGCGTTGTCTAAGACAATTCCTCAATTTAGGCTAGGACTATAATAATATGGCATACGGGTCTCTCCGATTCGAGAAGAAACGTAATTCGGTATGCTATCGACTACACAAGGTCCGATTGAATCAGGAGAAAAAAATCCCTCAGTCGACCGCTAGCACTTGAGTTGGACAGACGTCCCGGTGACGCCTACTTTTTTAGAATGGTATGCAAGATTTACAAGGTAACTGAT
This sequence comes from Philereme vetulata, assembly GCA_918857605.2. Taxonomy (NCBI): domain Eukaryota; kingdom Metazoa; phylum Arthropoda; class Insecta; order Lepidoptera; family Geometridae; genus Philereme; species Philereme vetulata. Next base: position 17,796,028 of record OU975420.1, read on the forward strand.
AAAAACTCTATTTAGGTACCCAAAAACTAAAGGGAGAAGTGAAAAATTGACCCGTACAGTACTACGTTTTGGAATAATAATAATGCCACGTTAATAGAACAACAGACATGATCAATATATTTCGAAGTCCCTGCCCTGCATATACGAAGCGTCCATGGGAGATAGAAAGTTTTCTTGAAATTTTTTTACTCAGGGGCCGTTAAAAAACGGCCCCTGAGAAGCCCGGACGCCATATAGTCCTGCTAATCACACTGAAGCAGCAGCAACCGTCTCAGTGACCGTTACGCTTTACTTTATTTGTAATATAAATAATAAGCTCCTGGTTTTTAAAATGCCTTGTTTTTCTCCCTATATATTATCTATACTTCCATACTAATATTATAAATTCGAAAGTAACTCTGTTTGTTTGTTAGTTACCATTTCACGAGTAAAGGGCTGAACGGATCGTAATGAAATTTGGCAAGGAGATAGATTATATCCTTGAGGACATAAGCTATATTTCGTCTCAAGAAATAATCTTGAAGGGGGTGAAATAGGGGTTGACAGTTAAGCTAGGGATCTGAAAATTCATATGTAGGCTTTTGTTAAGAAATGAAGAAATACGTGTTTCAACTTTTTTGCAAAAACATCCCTTAAGAGGGGTGGGGAGGATAAAGTAAGGGGTTACAATTATGAGGTATTCTTTAGGTGCACTCCCTAGGTATGTACCGTTGGTATAAACATAGACTTTGACCGGGATTTGGACATCCCCAACTACGCAGAAGGAGGGTAATGTTTTTATTGACAAAACGAGCGTGTGAATCCGCAGGCGGGTCAACTGTGATATTTGTGTATCGAATATAAAGATTGGAAGGGGTCCCCTACATTTTCTAAATTTTGCTAGTGGTCCGTCACTTTAAAAAGGTTAAGAAAACCTGCTTTAGAATAAGCGAAAATAAACAATTCATATTACCTACTATTACATAATTGATTTAGCCAAGTAACATGGATGTTAGAATGCTTATTATTAATATCAAACTTTTCAGATCGGTGATTCTGGCCTTGCCTTCACTGATTGTGGAGCGAGAAGGGTATGTAATTGGGGATCCGTTTGGGGGCGTCCATTAATACACATGAGACGTTTTTGACCCCCCCTCGGCCCCTGGTGAGATGTCGCAAGATTTGTTTCGACCCCTTCCCCCATCCCTTTATCACAGGTGAGATTTATCAAAATTTGTATTCATAGGGTAAATGCGTTGATCTTATTTAAAAAAAAACACAATTGGCTTTATTATTTCAAGATTGCTTCTCGTAATCTAGATCTGCAGTGATAAAATTAAAAAGAAAATTACGTGATATTAGCCGAGAGCCCCTCACCCCTCTCCCCCGCGTGAGATAGGGTGAGATTCGGCTAGACCCCCTCCCCCTGCCCTCTGAACACCTCACAAAATTAATGGACGGCCCCTTTACAGTAGATTTAGATTTTTTGAATTAGGTAGTACATACTAACAATGCGATCAATAAGTCCCTCAATTAGCGATTACTGTATAACAATGTACTATTTGTTATCTGGCATAGGAAGGGAGGAATTCCATGACCTAAGTAGATATGCGTTTGCATTGCTTTGTTCGTGGGCGTCGTCGTTTGAAGGGTATGGGTGCCGATGAAATTACAGGCACATGATACTTGCCATGTATGTTTGAAAGTGATGCGAGTTATTTGGCCTACATGGTTGAATTGCTTAGTTGGACGTAGCCTGTAAGTTCTCGAAATGTGGCGTTGGAGAATAGTGCTTGGGGTATCAGACAGAATTCCGTACCAATCAGTCCATACTCAACGGTCGTCCAACAGTGACGACCTCCGTGGCGGAGTGGGCGAACAGCCGGCTGGGACGCATGAGGTCACGGGTTCGATTCCTGCCGAGGAACAAATGTTTGCATGATCTACATATACCTATTTGTTCCGGGTCTGGTTTGTTTGGTTCCCTCCCATAGTAAAAGCTCTGCTTAGTTTGGGGCTAGATAGCACTGTGTGAAATGTACAGTATATTATAAATGTAAAATGTAATGTATATGTATATTTTTTGTGTACTACAAGAACTCGGCATCAAGTGTGCAATTTCGCATCTTCACGTTTTTTTTGACATATAAGTGACGTCACGTTATCGTGGAGAAGTATCCATTGAATGTCTTGTGGTGCAGAGAAAGGTTGAGGGTTCACGCGGCAGATTAATGAGATGGACGGACCAAATCAAAGCAGCACTTGACGGTTAGAACAGCGGCAATACGAGAGGAGTGGCAAAGGATTGTCAAGCGCGCCACTACCCCTGAAGTGACGACGACTCTCTAGTTTGAGGCACTCAAAAATTTCAATGTTGTGTTCGCCTATAATTGGCAAAAATATTAGAACAAAACCAAACCACATAATGTAATAAATAGTAATAATCTATGTATTGATATAGCTGTTGGCGTGCCCTATTTTACTGCCCTTTTTATTGTTAACTTGCAATGTATGTATGTTTCTCCAGGTGGAATCTTGCAACTGAATTTTAAACCCGTTCCCCTCAACCGATTGAGCTGAAATTTGGAATACATATGTAACTTCGGTGGCAATACAATAATATGGTACCATGGAGGTGGTGCCATGATGGAGACGGATGCTAGACAACGGAACTTCTGATTGGATTATAGTATGTTACTAGTGTTTATGCTCATTTGAATCTGCTTGCGGTTCCGATTATGAATTTTATAAAAGCTTATTAAATAAATAAAGAAGCACCTGTAAGGTAACGATCAGCTAAGAGTAAAGTTCCTTGTGAAAGGGCTCGCCCGGGAAAGTACTAACACCATATCTATTTCTGCTGCCAAGCAGCATTACTGTGTTTCGGTTTGAAGGGTATGGTTGCCGGTGAAATTACAGGCATATGAGGCTATACAGTTTTATGCCTCAAGTTGATGGACGAACGGCAGTGAATCGTGGGGCACGTTCCTAACATGACCAACAAAGCAATTCTCTGTTATAGACGATGTTTACCACTAAACATCAGGTGGGCCATAAGCTTGATCCATCTTGTTCCATCCAAAAAAATCTGGATCGTGGCCCCAGTTCAACTTCAATACTCAATCTTTTATTGTATTCCACAATGTAATAGGTGGTAATAGATCATTATGGACTCTGTTTGTCACAACAATATTAAGGAAAGAGGAGGAAGTCATTGTTCTTGTTAGATTTTTTTTTGTCAACCTAGGTATATTGTCCCACTGCTGGGCAAAGGTCTCCCCCAAGTCTTTCCATCTATCTCTGTTCTGTGCGACACTCCACCACTCCTGCTCGAAGGCAACAAGTTCGTCTCGCCAACGCTTTCTTGGGCGACCCCGACCGCGTATTCCATCAGGGCTCCAGATTGTGGCTAGATTACCCACCTATCCGAGTGCATTCTGCTAATGTGTTCTGCCCAATCCCATTTGAGCCTGGCTGTCTTTTCTCCAACATCGGCAATGCCTGTCAACGAACGCAGCGTTGTGTTTCTCACTCGATCAATCCGTTTGAATCCGATAAAGCTGCGTTCCATTGCCCTCTGGCAAATCTTGAGTTCGGACTTCTCTTCTTCTTTTCTTGTTACGTTAACTTAGAAAAAAACTTATCTTAAAATTGATTTTGTAATTTTAATTATAAATTAGAGTTTGATATAAATAAATAAATATTGCTGGACATGTCACACAGCGCTATCCAGCCTCAAACTAAGCAGAGCTTGTACTATGAGAACCAGATAACTGATAGAATACTTATATACTTTTTTTTTGTAAATACATACTTATCATATATAGAAAAACACCCAGACCCGGAACAAATATCTGTAGATCATGCAAACATTTGTTCCGCGGCGAGAATCGAACCCGCTACCTCCTGCGTCTCAGCCGGCTATTCGCCCATTGCGCCACGGAGATAGCCACGGTAGTATTATAGTATAAAAAGTATATTAAGTATATTAGTATATGTCTAAGTATTTACATTGGCGATAGATAATTAAAGACAAATAATTGAGTGAGTTACTTAGGTAGTAAGAAATTGGTCTGTAAATTAACTTATCAGGACAAACAAAATACTGACTGATACCCAAATCACCAAAATAATAAACAAACACGATTTGGTCTTATCGCTTAGAAGCGATTTCTTCTATGCATACTTTGGATGAAAAGATGAACTCTTTTCACGTTTAGTATAAAATGTACACCCCGATCATTATCTTAGCCATGACAAAAATTATTTCCATCCGGTTGTCCGGTAAGTAAACAAAACTCTGAGAAGGTGCATCAGCAAATCTAGAAACGCAGAACTGTCTGTAGCAGACCAAGACGATGCTCCCAGTAAAAGACCAAACCAAGATAACTAACACACTGCTAAAAATAAAGGAGGAGGAGGACTTGCGGATGATGGTAGAGATCATCTCAGGACACTGCGAAATTAATCACCATGTCCTGAAGACAGGGGCCGCGGATGGTAGACTATGTCGGGAATGCCTGCAGGATGAAGAGACAGTGAAGCACATGCTACTGCACTGTAAGGCTACACAAGAAGCCAGACTAAAGACTGCATAAACTCAGCGAGTCATCTTCGACGTCAGTAACGACCGCGGGGACTCTGGAAAACTGCTGCTGTCAATCCAAAGTCCTACTCCACTACTTATAGGAATTAGGATGGTAAGGTAAGAAGGATTAGAAGGGGAGTAATGCAAAATACACCCCTATTCGGGACGTCAGTGCAATCTTAATCTACCCTAGAATAATAAAACATAAAAAATTGTCCGTAATCAGGAACCGGATACCATTGTATTTGCTTTATATGTCCACTCATTCATCATTCATTCTCAGCCCGTGTCGACCCACTGCTGGGCATAGGCCTCTTTGTTTCTGCCATTCTTCCCGATCCTGTGCCAGTCTGAACCACGTACGACCCACGGTCTTATGGATGTCGTCGACCCATCTCGCTGGTGGACGTCCTCTATTTCGATGCCCAGCTCTCGGCCTCCACTCAGTTAGGGCCTTAGTCCACCTGTCGTCACTACGTCTGGCCAAGTTTCCTGCCCAACTCCACTTGAGCCCCAATATTCGCTTTCTGACGTCTTGTACTTTAGTCTGCTTGCGAATTTCAGTATTGGGAACTTGATCTAAGAGTGTATTACCGGGCATGGCGCGCTCCATGGCTCTCTGTGCTACACTTATTTTTTACACAGCCTCCTTCGCGAGCCTCCATGTCTCGGCACCATGCCCACCTATTTTGTTTTTAACTTTTCTCTTCGACGCAAAACGAGGGGTGTTATAAGTTATGTCCGCGTGTTTCTGTCTGTTTGACTTTGGCATCGTAGTTCCCAAACGGATGGACCGATTCGGGTGCTGTTTTTTTTTATAAAAAAACTAGTTTAACTAGTTGTTCTTAGCTATGAAACATCTGCTAATGTCCCCTTTGTGCCCGAACACCTGCACAATGGTTGACTTAAAAATGGCTTCTCCTGACGCCATCAATGTAGCCAAGTACATATCTAACACACCATAAGTAGAACTATTGATACGCTAAGAAGAAGAAGTTGTTCTTAGCTATGTGTGATGAAAATCAAGTCAACCGATCCGAAGATCATCAGCACTTTTCCTTTTTGGTGAAAAGATCTCAGCTATAGAATGGAAATTTATTAGTTTTTGAGAAGGTTATTAAATGTATCCTTGTTTTCCTCCTTTATTCAGGAACTCGGTATAAAAACCTGATTAAAAAGTTGAGCACATCTGTTGTTTTATCTATATTATTGTCATGTGATGTTTACTATTAATTACGAGTATTATCATTTAGGTATAAAAACAAATAGTTTAGTGAACTATTTATTTTTATACTCGTCTGGATGTAGCCTAGACCTAAATGTGACACTTTTTATGGTTTCGGAACCCTGAATAGCAACCTGCCCATTAAGTTATGACGAAGCTAAATGGGTAAAGGGCACCGCGAAATATTCAAAATATTACATTACTATTACCTAGTCAGGTCATAAGTATTGTTACACAGTAAAAACTTTTCTTTTAGAATGCTGGCCACAAAAAAGTTTATAGAATTTGAATTTCGAATTGTTCATGAAAATAAAAATGTATACTTTTTAGAATTTTACTCATTTTTAAATATGGAGTGGACGCTTAAAGAAGTCCGTGTTGCAGTTATTGCGTTGCATCGTTGCGGTTACGCGCCAATTCAAATTTTTTACATACTGAAAAATTTGAATATAACCAAAAGATTCGTTTATCGCACCATCAAACGATACAATGAAGACTCTAGTGTAGATGACAGGTCAAGAAGTGGTCGCCCTCGGTCTGTTAGAACTTCAGCAGTGATAAAAGCTGTGAAGGCGCGAATTCAAAGAAATCCCAAACGTAAGCAGAAACTGTTGGCCCTTCAGATGGGGTTAAGCAGAACCACGGTGAAAAGGGTGTTAAATGAAGACTTAGGGTTTCGGGCATATCGAAGAAAAACAGGACATCGTTTGAATGCTCGTCTAATGGACCTGAGACTGAAGAGATGCCGCGCTTTGTTGAAGCGGTACGCGGGAAAAAAATATCGGGAAATTCTTTTTTCGGATGAAATTTTTTTTACCGTAGAAGAGAGCTACATCAAACAAAATGATAAGGTGTACGCACACAGTAGTGAAGAAGCGAGCAACCGTATTCCGCGTGTCCAACGAGGTCATTTTCCATCCTCGCTCATGGTATGGTTGGGAGTTTCTTATTGGGGCTTAACAGAGGTACATTTTTGTGAGAAAGGTGTAAAAACGAATGCAGTTGTGTATCAAAATTCAGTCCTGACGAACCTTGTGGAACCTGTTTCTCATACCATGTTCAATAACAGGCACTGGGTATTCCAACAAGATTCGGCGCCAGCTCATAGAGCGAAGAGCACACAAGACTGGCTGGCGGCGCGTGAAATCGACTTCATCCGGCACGAAGACTGGCCCTCCTCCAGTCCAGATTTGAATCCGTTAGATTACAAGATATGGCAACACTTGGAGGAAAAGGCGTGCTCAAAGCCTCATTCCAATTTGGAGTCACTCAAGACATCCTTGATTAAGGCAGCCGCCGATATTGACATGGACCTCGTTCGTGCTGCGATAGACGACTGGCCGCGCAGATTGAAAGCCTGTATTCAAAATCACAGAGGTCATTTTGAATAAACTTTAGTGTCATAAGAATCTATGTTTTGTTAAGTTCATTTTGGTATATAAATGGTTACATAATGAATAAACTTGTTTCAATTATTTTATATTAAACATGTGACAGAATTTATGACCTGACTAGGTATATTTCCCTACTTAAATTAGGACAGGCTAGAAGTTTAAAGTAATGCAATAATATTTTTATCGCTATTATGATTCAGATACCAGTCTTATGGGTCTATAATTTAATTATTACTAATCGTTTCTTCGCACCCCTGTCTCTAGGGCTGGCCTGGCACCCGTCAACGCCAGCGCAGCCACTAGAGTCGCCAGGGGCACTTGGGGCCTTGGTTGATTTTTTAGATTCATGTTTGGGGGGGGGGGGGGGGGGGGGGGGTTGGACTATGACCCGCCACGCTGGTCCAGTCGCGTGTTGGCGGGGTGTTCGTCAGAGCCTGGTTGACTTGGGGGCCGAGAGATGTGGGTTGGGTCCCCTTTCATAGGTTTATAACCGACAATCAAAATTCTGTTATTGTTTTCCCATATTTAATTTATTTTTCAATATAATTATGTTGTTTTATTTCCTTGAACCCAGGTATGATTTTTAAGAATCCGTAGCCGAATTAGAAAGTCTTATAGTTTCGTCATGTCCGTCTAACTGTCCGATCGCAGTCAAAAAGATCCATCTTTTTACAGACGTAGACTAGCTAGATTAGTTTACTTCAGCTACTTCCACAGCATTATGTCATACGGTATACTGCTGTGAGGGAGTGTTGCAGATATGAACACCGTTTCAAATTAAATTTATCAAAAATTAATTTGTTTTAAAAAACTAGCGATAATCATAATTTTAATACTAGAAATAAAGATAAACTCGCTGTTGCCACTTGTAGACTCCATAAAGTTAGTAAATCGTTTAAAGGGCAAGGTGTTCGCTTTTATAACAAACTCCCAAGTGATGTACAAAAATTGACAATTAACAAATTTAAAAACGTAATTAAACAAAATCTTTATAAAAAAGACTTCTATAAAATATCGGATTATTTAGATGATAGAGAAGCTTGGGATTGAAATTGCTCCAACTCGTTCAATTTAGACGTAATTTATTTTCTTTTAAGATTATGTATTCTAAAATGTAATGAATGTGTGATGTAGAAATTTGGCATGATTGATAAGTTTTGGGCTAATTTACGGATTTCGTAGAAAAAGATTTCGTCCAATTTCGTATTTTCGACATTTTTGTAGTACATAATCTAAGAATGTAATAGAGTTTGTAAGAAGAACTATCAAAGCTAAGTACGAGCAAACTCCGCTATGTACTCCACCAACTCTCCAAATAAATAACTGTATTTGTACTAAAAAACGGGATATTTACCATGATTTGTGAGTTTTTGAGTATATATATCTTATACTGCTTGTGCAAGGCTTCCGCAAACCTCTGTGAGAAGAATTAGTTAAGTTTCTAGGTTTAGGCAAGGCTTGAGCAAAGATATCGTTGACGTGTCTGGGCGCCATAGGTGAAATAATGAAATATGAAATACTTACAGTAGAACCAGTCCCTGCAAGTTGAGACATGTTTTTATACATTTCTTAACGCTTAATACGATTCGTCATCCCTTTTAATACGCCTAATATGCACGACGGGTAGGTACATTTGTTTGTTACAAAATGACTACAATTAAGCGAAAGGCAATGTCACTTCAAGAAAAAAATCAGATATTGAAAGTTTCTGAGGAAAAATCACAAACAAATCAAACTGAGTTACAGCCAGTTGCAGAAACGAACTTTAATTTCTAATGACGACTTTAAACCCTAATCTTTCATTAAACGGTTGCAGAAAAGAAAATTTAAACAACTTTTAATGTTCCATTATGTTTTAAGAAGCCGGCGAACCCCGAGCGCAACTTCAATTCGGCCGCGTCAAAAACTTCGGCCTGAATATCGCTATCCCTGTTTAGTGACGAAGTTTAGCCACGCAGAGCGACAGTGATAGCAATAGATCGATTCTAAATTTGATTAGATTTTGACCGTGTTCCGTATTATATAAAAAGGATGACTGATAACTTTTTGTATTTTTTTCATTGTGTTGTTATTCTGTAACTAGACGATATAATCTATGTTCCCATGACTAGGATACGTAAGATGTTGTTGTTTTTAATAAGAAACAATTAGGTTGAAAACAGGTCTTTTATGACGTAAAAACATGCAGAATGCGATACGCTTCTATTTCATTTTAGGTAAGTATTTTGATCTAATATATGGTTGGGAACCTAGATAAATACTATTCAAATTAAAATAATACCTTATTAAGGTAGAAATATGCTCCAATTAGAAATGATCTTGGTAGTACGTGTTGTATGGGCCTCTTCGGTCTCCCCTTAACTAATGAAACGTCAAACCAGTCATTTACACAGATTTTGCGTTGCACGTAACAACATTAGCGTCCATTGCAACATAAAGAGTCATGAGTTTTGACAGTTCATGTTTTAAATTTTAATTGGCCGAAAATCATCCATTAGTTGTCCTTTAGAGCATTATTTAATTAATGTCATCAGTGTATCAGTGCATTTCTATGATCAAATATGTCTTTAACAAGTCTTTCATCATTATCTGACACAGAAGTTTCTGTTTCACGTCCGCGTCGCCACATTCCAGACCGGGTCAATTTATTTTCAAAACACGATAGAGAGGAATTTCGTGTTAGTTACAGAATTTCTAAGGCTGCAGTTCTTCTAATTACCAACATTCTTAATTTAGAACCAGTTACCCAAAGAAATAAAGCCATTGATGGCCTGACACAGCTTTTGATTTGTTTGAGGTTATTTGCTACAGGATCTTTCCAGCAAGTGCTAGGTGACATAATCAACATACACAAATCAACAGTTTGTCGCTGAGCTTCAGTTACCAGTTTCGACGTTACGTACCATTTTACAGAACAGAGAAGAAATCAAAGATTTCAAATAGAAAAAGAAATCAAATACAGATTGGGAGGTGCGCAGAGCAAAAAGCAAAAGGTTGGAAAGTTTGTTAAATTAGAAAAAGTTTTAGTGGAATGGCTTCATCAAGCACAAGCTTTAAAACTGTCCTTAAGTGGCCCCTATAATATGCGAGAAAGCGCGTAAAATTACTGAAAGCGTACAATCTTCCCTAACCCGCATAATACGTGTTAAAGCAAGTCATTTAAATCTCACGCGCGCATGCGCGATCAATCGACGAGTGAACTGTTGAACTGTTGAACACATCCGTTCCCACTCCTTGGTTCCTTCATCATTCCTTTCCTCTCACTTTACGTCCGCGTTTCCTTGCATCAAGAGGGAATGTGTTCCTCACACCCACCGTGTCATCAAACAATATCATAAAACCATATAACCAATCATAAATCAAGCGAATAACAACAAGAACGGAGTACTACCACCACAATCAACTGAGGGACGCCCCTGCGACGAGATACAGCTTCTAGCCGGCATCGATATTGGTGAGTCCCTTTCCTATCCTTTTTCGAATTCCTACGCATCATTGTCCACTCTCTTTATCAATTCAAATTGCAAACCTTAACAGTACGCTTTCTCGCATAAGACGCGTTTTTGGTTGGGTTCCTGTGAAATCGTCTTTACACGGGGTTCTACTGTATATTTATTGACACTTATCAGTTAAAAGTACATTAATCTGTGATGCCGATAGGTAACCCGCCTCTAACGGGTGCTATGTTCAAACTGTTAGGCGTTAAGTATATGAACAGTGTTCATTGAACACGGACAGGCGCTTAGGATAGGCCAAGGCTTAACTACTAGTAGATATTTTTATAAATTACTGGCTTCCGCCAGTGGCTTCACACGGGTGGTTTGTCAACAAAAAGTAGCATAGGTGTTGATCCAGATTATAATCTACGTACCTACATACCAAATTTCATCGAAATCAGTTCAACCATTACGACGTGAAAGAGTAACAAACATCCACACATCCATTCATACAAACTTTCGCGTTTATAATAGGCTAGCGTTTGAGCACGATCTCGCCTGATGCAGTCTACGATGGTACACGCTTGCGACTTGGTGTATTATCTTAAAGTAGTATAGTACTATCTTATCTGTAGCCAAGAGGCCAAGGTAAGTATAGACGTACTTTATACGTAACTTTTCCAGCTGTACCATTCGCAAGAATGTTACATTACATGGAAATGCCCGAGAAACTGTTCTAGTGCAGTGCTCCGCAAACTTTTAGTGTCCAAGGTACACCTACGAAATTAGGCAGTTTCAGAGGTACACCATAAATAAAAAATCAAATTTTAATCATATAATCATCGTCTATTCTTAAGTTTTAATCAATTCAGAAACTAACACTTAATTTCAAAGTATAAGTTGTATTTAATGCGAAACATGAGCGTGTTTTATTGAGCAAAGGCGATCCAAATTCGGTGTAATCGTCGACTGGGCTGCATTTCCGTCCGCCTTTATAATTTTATAAGAATATGATTTTTCCCGCGGCACACCAATTAACGACCACGGTACACCAGTGTGCCGCGGCACACACTTCGCGGAACACTGGTCTAGTGTGTACACACACTCACCGTATCCGTGCGAAGTCTGGGCGGGTCAGCTAATCAATTGTCAATTTTAATCAATTAATTAAAATCACAAGGCTCACTTTGAAACGTCAATTTTACCGCCTGCTCCTCCGCGACCGAGCCACGAAAGAATCAGGCAAGAAACAAGGCTGGTACAACACACACACTAATATTATAAATTCTAACGTAAGAAGATTAAGAATAAAGTTTATTTCACCAAAAAGAGCACGCAACTTACATTACTAAAAAAACTAAAAACAAACTTAAAAGCAATAACAGTATCAACATAGTAATTAAAAAAAATGGTACTCCGGGAGTGCCGACAAAACTGAAAACTTGAACAAAAGCAGACTGTTTTCCCAGAACAAATATTGCTCAGACCATGGTCTAATAACTGTTTATAGCATCAAAATATAAGATAAAAAATATTAAATCTAGACCTTCTCAAATAAGTCTAACTTTGTTCAAAAACTAACCGTGACATAAAGTTCATGGGTACGCTAGGCGTACGTAGCGTATTACCTACTTTTAGGTACCTTAGCTACCGGTCAGCGCGCTGACTATGTTGTAGGGCGTAAAGTTAAAATAGACGTTTTAAGTTCGCAACTTTTAATATTTTTCAAAGACCGATTTCGTTTTGTTTTTTAATTTGATGTTATAAACTGTTAGTAGCCCATGGTCTGAACGTTTGTTCTGGGAAAACAGTGATTTAAAGGACACCGTGTACAGAGGTGTCTGAAACGGTAGTAGCGAGTTCAATGGTTTTTTCCCATCTCAAGAAATGCCCAACACGCCTAAAGAAGTTTTCACTTCTAAAATAGATAGATCATAATGTAGGTAGGTACTTGGATAACACTTCTCTATGTGAGAGGAGTTCTATCCACGCACATACGTAACTGTTAATGATTTCAAAAAGATATGTATGTACCCAGAAGTGAATATACCTAATATAAAAAAGTAGCGGCACGAAACTTTAGCGCTGACCGTTATTGCGCAGAAGTAAAAAATAAGGTACCTGAGGGGGGCTAGCGGGAGGAAGGGCAGGCGTGCGTAGCGCCGATTGGCTCTCCAGTCGCATTCCGTTCCCCGCACCGATACGACACCCCGCGCACATCCAGTGTACAGTCGCGTTCTTAATGGTATTGTTATTGCTGTTATTTGAATTTGTTTGTTAAATTTAGTTTTTTAAGTTTGTTTGTGACTTTAAAGTGAATATGCCTAGATGAAATACTGTTTTGAAAAGACAGGCAAGGAAAATGGTTTATGACGTGAATTGTTTTTTTAAAGGGGAATCTATTAATTAATTGATTATTTGAAACAAATCAAAAGTGAGATTGATGAAGCTACAAATACTTTACTCAGTCATTCGGACAGCAGCACTGTAAATTTGAGCCAGATAAAACAAACTGCCGAAATTATTAAGGCGGGAAACATTAAATTAAATGGCGATTTAGGGAAAATCCAAAAAAGGGTAGCAGAGTCTACAAATACGTCGATTGCAACGGTAAGGAATATCTCCAATCAAGCAAATAGTAGGCTATTGGCTATTGTATTGCTTGCGCGACAGTACCCATGCGCAGCTATCCCCTCCGCGTATCGTTCAGCGCTAGACTTACGTGCCGCGACTTATAAGTATTAACCACATTGGGTGACCACTAGCCCTCACACTAGGATTCCCTGTGTCGCGAGCAGCTACTTTCTTTCAGGGGTAGTAAAAATACTAAGAAGGATTTTAAAGTAACTCTGTCTGTTTGTTACAATTTCATTACTAAACCGCGGACCGATTTCGATGAAATTTGGTTTACAGATAGATTACGACCGGGATTGGGACAGGCTACTTTTAAACCGACTGCGCATGAGGCTGCTTTTCCACCAGAGATGTGCTATGCTACGTTGCTATGGCTGCGTTTGATATCCACCAATCATATTCATTGGTCCACATAGCATAGCACTGGTGGGTACGGATTCAACTAAGCTATGTTTTTTATATGGAAGGATGCGTGCTACGGATGCGTGCTATGGATGGTCGCGAGTGATAGCTATGTGAAGAGCAGAGTACTCAGTAGGCCCGCGTTTGTCACTGAAAGTAGACATGCCATCGTCCTCTACTGCGCGACAGCGCATAGTGTTATCTTCATAACACATCTTACTCGCTCCGCTACATAGCTTAGTATCAGTGGAAACGGTCACATAGTTTCATAGCTTAGCTTTTACATCCTCGCAGCATAGCTGCATAGCACATCTCTGGTGGAAAAGCAGCCTGAAGGACTATAAATAAGTGCTATGTGAATAAATAATTGTCTATTAACAACTTACAATCGCTTGTCGTTATCCGCGTTCAGTTGTTTCTTCTCCCAATCTTTCTCAGCATCGTGTTCTTCTGTCCTCCATTCCTCGTTGTCCTCATCCCAAGGTTCATCTTTCCCGCGTTTATGCATTTTGACACTTTTATTTTGACACTTCAGTCCGCATTATCACAGAGGTTTATTTATTATGCACTAGGTTGGTATACGTTTTACTGTCGCTGCTTAGAAAATGTTTTTTTTTAATCCTAGTGTACACACGGCTACATATCAAGCTATACAATAATATATAATAAATAAATAAATGGATAAACACTTAATTATACACCAGGATTCGTATACAATCTACCTAAATTGTATTGAGTATTTAACTATCATTGTAGTATTGTATCACTCATGTATTTACTTTATCATTTAATGTGGGAAGAAACTGACTTCTAACATAGGTACAGCTCACGCTAGTTCAGGAGCCAGGGCCAGAATTGTAAAAATTGGTATAGGTAATACAAATAAAAAAAAAAATTATTTTGATACATTTCCAGTATAAGCTGACCTGTCATTCTACGAAAAGCCTACACAATACTATGTAGCCGGTCAGCTTATACTGGAAATGAATAGCATGATGTGTAGCCGTGTGTACGTACATATCTATAAAATACCCTAGAAATATAATAAATTACAATCTAGCCATGTATAGGCTAGTGGAGTAATTTGATTATGATCAAGTTTTTATTATATTATTATCTATGAATGTGTCCAATATAACTTTTCTTACTGTCTCTAGATAAGGGGAAGACACTTTGTTCATGTGTTCTTCATAGGTAACTTACTTCGTGGTTTAGAAAACGATGAATAAACCGGCCAAGTGCGAGTCGGACTCGCGCACGAAGGGTTCCATACTAAAATTATAAAGAGGAAAGATTTGTTTGTTTGTATTGAATAGGATCCGAAACTACTGGACCGATTTAAAAATTCTTTCACTGTTGGGAAGCTACACTATTCCCGGGTGACATAGGCTAGGTACTTTTTACCCAACTGGGCAGAAGGAAGGTTATGTTTTTAAAGGAAACTACGCGTGCGAAGCTGCGGATTGGTCAGCTAGTTATCTATAAAAACGGCAAATACAATCAAGTTTGTTGTATGGGAGCCCACCTTAAATATTTGTTTTATTTTAATTTAATTATTTATTTTTAAAGTAAATACATAACTAAATATTCTATGAATATTTTAAGCGTCTACCTTTTGCCGTTATCAATATCGAGCAAAAAAATCACGTTTGTTGTATGGGAGCCCCCCTTAAATATTTATTTTATTCTGTTTTTAGTGATTGCGGCAACAGAAATACATCATCTGTGAAAATTTCAACTGTCATACAGACAGCGGAGTCTTAGTAATAGGGTGCCGTTTTACCCTTTGGGTACGAAACCCTAAAAATATCATAATTTGTAATTTTTTTTTGGTAAAATCTAAATAGTAGAGATTTTCTATCGCTACTTGGAGTTTACCTGCTCACAAATACGTTTTAAACTGATCCATATGATTGCAATGAATATAGATTGGTTTGCTTTCATGTTAGTATTATGTGAGCAAACAATTTAAAACTATTTATTATTGTTATGACAAATTATATAAATACTAGTGGACCCGGCGAACTTCGTACCGCCTTGACATGCATATAACGCGGGCTGTCAATATATGTCACCCTGGTAGAATTGTCAATTGTTGTCCCCGGCCATCATTATGTACGAGAAAATGAATGACTTCTACAAATAATTCAATACTAAAATTAGCCAAATCGCTCCACCCGTTCTCGAGTTTTAGCGAGACTAACGAACAGCAATTCATTTTTATATATATATGTAGATAGACAATATCTCGGGATAACTCCGACCGAAGCATCTGTTTCAAACGATATTCATTTTTTTTCATCCTCTTTGACGATATTTGCAGCACGCATTCGGTCAATTCTATGTCAAACGTCATTAGGTTACATTATAAAAGCGCTAAGGTTAGATTATAAATAATTTTTCGTACCACTTGCTCAAAAAAGTGACATTCTATGCCACAAAAAGCGAACATAACAATAGTCATTTTTAATCTGTTAAAAACGGAAAGAAAATTGTACTGAATTTCATTCAGGGGGAGAATGTGATTTAAATTTGGAATACTTACCGAAATTTATACTGAACTACATCTGTGTTCACACCATTGAGTTTGTATATAAAGCATTATACATCTTTTTGAAAAAGGAATACGCATTTATTATGCAGTTATGATTATTAAATAAAATTACGAAAACCGACGAGGCCTTTGCTTTTCCGACAAAAAATATAAGTCTATGAATTTGCCGCGTTTTTGTTTTCTTCAAATACATAAACGTTAAGTTTATTTTAATTGTCATTATTTTTAATAAATGCTCATCTCATATTATTATTGTGTTAATTTTTTCGCAAATGGTACGAAAAGTAGAGTATTTTCCTCGGTGATAAAGCTGTCTTAGTCTTGGGTGAACTTAAATCCCTCGCTACACTCAGGACTCGTCTTAAATCCCTCGCTTCGCTCGTGATTTAAGTTTTTAACACCCTCGCTACGCTCGGGAGTAAACCTCGAGTCCTTCGTTACGCTCGCGATTTAAATCGTCACCCGCAACAGAAGACACTGCTTTATCCCCTTGGTTAATAATCTACTATTATATGGTGGTATAAGTATTCTTAAATTTTCTAATTTTGCGCGCAATTTTCTTAATTTTTTCTTTCATAAGAACCTTCTCCTGACAATAAGAAATACAACAAAAAAAGAATTAGTGAAATCGGTCCAGCCGTTCACGCGTGATGGTGTGACCAAGGGAAATAGGGATTCATTTTTATATATAGAGATTAATTTAGTTTAAGTAACTCTTCTTGAGATATGTTTATGATTTATACTTAGTATGCGCCGGCGCCGTTCTGACTATTTTAATAAATAAATAAATATAAATAAATATTACTTGACATTTCACACAGCGCTATCTAGCCCCAAACTAAGCAGAGCTTGTACTATGAGAACCAGATAACTGATAGAATACTTATATTCATATTTTTTTTTTGTAAATACATAGGTACATAAAATATATAGAGAAACAACCAGACCCGGAACAAATATCTGTAGATCATGTAAACATTTGTTCCGCGGCGGGAATCGAACCCGCAACCTCCTGCGTCTCAGCCGGCTGTTCGCCCACTGCACCACGGAGGTCGTCATAAATAAATAAATAAATACCTACTGAAAGTCCTTACCCGATATGTTTTATCTTCGTAAAAAAGTCCCAAGGAGGTCAAAGAAATATAATTCGTAACCCAATACACCTTACTTTTTTTTTGATTTTACGCGACTGGTTTCTCCAAAGCACTAAAAGGAAATGACAGAATGAATATTTTTTTAACTAAGGTGTTACAAGATAAACAATATAAACCAATAAGGTACGGCGCGCAGGCGCGATGGGGCAGGGGCGATTGCCCCCTCCACTCTGGCACAAGAATACTAAAAAGATCTACGCGTCGCATGGCACATGAGAATCGGAATGAAAGAGATTAAGTCTTTCTTTTTAACTAACTTCAAAAAAAGAAGGATGTTCCTCTCGCGAAGACACCTGGACCAATTTGAGAATTTTTTTTTTTTTGCTTTAAAGGGTATACTGCCCACGTGGTCCCATTGGCACCAAGTCAGGATCCCGAAAAATCGAGGGCAACCCTCAAATTTTATAGGGATAATTGTTTTAGAAATCCGTCATTTATCAACCGATTTGGAAAATTCTTCTTTTATTTGAAAGGATATATACTTTCATATTGGTCTCAGAAATTTCATCAAAATCAGATCAGTAGTTTGGTTAAGTCGGTTATATTTTTGCTAAAAAGTTACTTGTTCAAAATGAAATAGTGTCAAGGGTAAGACGGTAAGCTAGTCTTTAAAAAAGTTTAATTTTTACTAAGGCGCCAGGCCTTAGTAAAAATTATTTTCTATAAGTTTCATTTTGATGAGCTTGAGCGAATGGGCGTAGCTATTGTTTCGGCCCCGCACCTTCCGCCACACGCATCTAACCGACCAGCAAAAAGGTGAGCGCGATGCAGATGAGCACAACCCTCCCGTACGACAGTCAGCGGTACACTGCCGCCCGTCGCCCGCGCACCAACTTCTAAGGATACACCCGCTAATTATTCCGAAAAATTTAAAATAATTATTTGCCACGTGAAAAACCGTAGCAGCACAGCATCATATGTTCAACTTGAAGGTATAGTCTTTGCCCACATTTAGGTGAAAGAAAAATTTTTCGTCGTTTAGAGGTTGAATCAAATTGAAAGTCGAAAACAGCTACATTTTGTAATTTTTTTTCTATTAGTAAATAAACACGTAACTTTTTTGTATGTTAACTTTGCAGATAAAAGGTCAATGAATGATATATATTTTTTTGAGCACATATAACTGATTCCTCCCTGAGGAGAAAGCCTCCAAATAAGACCAACCAGCTACTATATTCGCCTTAATGCTGTATTTCCTTGCTTTTGCCCCCCCCCCCCCCCCTAAATCTAATCCTGGCTACGCCCAAAACACATCTAGATAGATAATCTATGTAAGTATAAGATGAGGTAAGTAAATAAAGAGAAGGATAAACTTATAGCTTGTTTGGATAATGTTTACGACTCGCAATGAAAATAGATAATTTGTAACTAGGTAATTACATTGTTTTTTCCAAAAGATTTTTTTAACAAACTAGCTGTTGCCCGCAACTTCGTACGCGTTACACTACTAACCATTTTTATCCCATGGAACCTGATTTATGGAATAAAGAAGGATGTGTTAATCCAGGTTATTATCTACGTACATACTAAATTTCATCGAAATAGGTTCAGCCGTTACGACGTGATTGAGTAACAAACAAATAAATAAAAAAACAAACATCCAACTTTCGCATTTATAATATTAGTGTGATTATTTGTTCATTAATTATGTAGGTAGATTATACCTAGTTAAGCGCGTATTTTTTCAATAAAAACATTACCCTCCTTCTGCGCAATTGGGTAAAAAGTAGCCTATGTCACCCGGGGATAGTGTAGCTAAAAAGTAAAAGAATATTTTAAATCGGTCCAGTAGTTCCGGAGCCTATTCAATACAAACAAACATATCTTTCCTCTTTATAATATTAGTATATACTAAGAAATTCTAATATTTTTTTAACTCTACAGTGACGTAAAATTTGATTGAAAATTAGCTGCGTATCTTTTTATGAAAAAGGGGTCACACATATCACACATCTACTTTCGATTCTGATCTAACTACCAATTTTATGATTTTGCGTTTCATTATACAGTATTTTCATTATTCAGTACCATCTGCGAGGGTACTATTTTTTCTGTACAAAATAGGTAAGTACACCTACCTACAGTTTCTACGTCGTATGTAGTACGTCAAATTTAGCGAGCGACTCTATCAACCCCCTTAGCACCTTTTTGTCAGAAGAATGTAGCACAAAATATATACATATATAACATGTATATATATAGTACCTAAGTAATTATATGGCTGTAGGGCTGTAGGGAGTTTGAAAAGCGTTGAAAACCGACAGTGGATGACAATGTACAAATGTTTGTTCAAACTTTGCGCACATGTGTGGCGCGTCGGCCGGCATACGATCGATCAATGATGTCAGTTTGTCAACTTTTTGGGGCTTCCAACAAATACCCTTTGGGCTTTCCAAATAAGTCAGTAATAGTGATGTGACACCACTAAGTCTGTTTTATCGATATCGATTATTTTTGTGATTTTTTTGTAAATCTATTTAACGTTTGAATTAAGATTCAAATAATAACATTCTCTGAGATAAGACCTACAATTAAGATTACCTAGGACTTTGAAGATTTCTAATTAAAGTGGGTAGTTAAAAAAAAATAAGCATCCTATTGTCAGTTAATTCGGTGCCCAATTAGCACCAAATTACAATAATGGTTATTGATTAAAATTAATTTACTCGTTGATAGTATGGTAATGAATGACATTAAATATAAATTAAATTAAATTTTGTGTTTTTCCAGAAGCATGGTTGTTTATAGATATAAGATATGATCGATTAGTTTCACAAACTTCACCGTAAAATATGACGTTATAAAAAATTGCAGAATATGACAGAAAGTGTTGCAAAAAAATATATTTTAGAAAAAAAATTAGCTGTTACTTTTAGACAATTGTTTTTATAGTACTAGATCCTGTCCATCCAAAGGTTGCCTGGAAGAGATCGCTTTTAGCGATAAGGCCGCCCATTGTACCTATGATTTGAAATTGTATTTTCTTTTATATGTTTGTATTTAATGGTGTGCAATAAAGAAATTATCTAATCTAATCTAATCTATAGTAGATATTAAAATATTTTTTTTGAATTTTATTCTAATATATTGACGTTGTTAAATAAATACCTACTGACAAATATTAAGTATTGAATACAGTGACAAGCATAGATTTAAGATCTTTTAATGTAATTTTTGTGTATTCTAGCAAATAAACGATTAAATTTTGAATTTGAAATTGTCAATGTCGAAAATATTAAATTCAATATCGAAAATATTAAATCAAACAGTGATTTATAATTCATATATTTTAATTACTTTAGAATAACTAGCTAGTGGTTCGCCACGAACTGAGATCTCGCGAGTCTCCCATACAAACAAAAATATATTATTCGTAATCTTTGACTATCAAAATAGTGCCACGAAATAAACAACCACTTTACGTGACCTACAGTTTCATTCAAATTACAGGTAACGGTAGTTCAATTGGTTACTCTTTTTTTGGGTACAAAATGCAGTTATTCTGGATTTCAGACTTTTTCCTATATTTGTGCCACTAAAGCTACACGAATACCAAATTTCAGCATTGTGAGGTCACTGGTGTACCCTGTTAATTTTGTCAAAGTTTTGTTTTTATTATGGGTAATAACTCAAAAACTACAAGGATTAAACTAAAAATATAAACAGGGTTGAAATGTACGAATGAAGACCTTTCATTTGACATTTCACTTGACCTAATAGTCTAATTTTATTTTTTTTATCCCTCTTGAACCCCAATATCTCAAAAACTACCAAACATTTTTAGCTCATTTAGTCACACCAAATTGTGCCATTACTACCTACCTATGTATCAAAATTCAGGATGATCGGATCAACGCTTCGAAAGTTATCCTCGGACAAACAAACATACATACATACTTATATACCTATATACATACATACAACGCCGATTTGCCCAAGTTGATTTGGAGACCTCGCTTAGCTCAATCAATTATTATAAAATGAGACTGCGCAAAGATATTTATTGCAAAATGAGTCAGGAAATAACTCTCCGTTGCTTTATCTAGGCAATAATGGTATTACGCAACCTGATATGAATTGGCCACTAGTAACACATAAGGCATAACTCATCTATACGTAGATTATTGCATACAACAATTAGTCAATTACTTATTATCCTAATAAGTTAGACGAAGCGCTTATTCATAAAAGAACAGCTAGGCTAAACAACCTTTTTATGTAGAGGGCACGTTAGAACCCGGCTGGAAAAGGGACTCAGATAGTCCAAAAACTCCAAAACGAGTGATCACTAGCTTAAAATAACCTATTTATCTAATTAACATTAAAACCACTGAAAACGTACGGCGCCACTGAAAACCAGCGCTGCAGCAGCTGCAAATGCTGAGTGGTAGCCGATTTATAATCACAGTAATGTCGTTTATTATGAACTGTCTTTATGCGTAATTATGTATCTCTGTTTCATAAATAAATATTTTCTATATCTACTTTATTTAAATTAAAATAGATATGTTTTTGCCATAATAATTTTCAAGATTGTCTGCTTACGGCCAAGCAACGTTTTAAAATACATTTTGATACCATTATACGAAATTTGAATACTTCTGTAGTAGCAAATAAAATATAACAACACCTGTTCTTTGTGTTCTTGAATTGTTGATTGTGGTTTTACCAAGAATCGAATTGCTATTGTATTCTTTATATATCTTTCACGTACTTTTGCATTTTGACGAATTTAAATGGAACTAGGTATATTATTTCACTGTAACTTGCATGAACATTAGTCTGTCTGCAAGTATGACACACTTTATGTTTGCATACCTACTTAGAAAATATTCATTAACAAGTCGTATTTAAGGTGATTAGGTGGGTAGGTTAGCTACAAATATCTACTCGTAGTAACAAAGTTAGGTTTAGTTTTTTGTCTACGTACTCGTATCTGAATAGCGGCTGAATAATGAATAACCTAGGCTTTTAATGTGCTCATGTTATAGATTTATTGTAACTATTAGACGAAAAACTAACATAATAAAAATGATGAGCAAGTTATGTTACTTACTGACAAAGATAAAATCTAGATTTCGAGGTCTAGTGAGATAGTGAACAATCAAAAGAAATTTTATCAGTATTGTAGATACTTACTGTATTTTATCAGTATTGAGACCTGATTCAAAAAATGTTCCTACATCATTATTATATGCTAATATATTTCAATATACCGCTTAGAAAATGTTAAAATTATCAAGTTGGCTTTTAAGAAGGAAGGAATTGTTGTACAAATCCTTTTAACAATCTTAATAAAATTTTAATATAGAGTTCACTTACAATGTTGCGATAGTTTTGCATGATTGAAATTTTATTATACACTAGCTTCCGTCTGCGGCTTCGCACGTGTGTTTTGTCAATAAAATATTTGTGTTAATCCTGGTTATAATCTACGTACATACCAAATTTCATTAAAATCCATTAATTTTTTTGCGTGAAAGAAAAACAAAAATCCACATATACATCCATACAAACTTTATTCGAGTAGCGTCACAAACGCCATTCGTACTTGTTAAAATTGGTAATTGAAGATATGTTATGCCGTAGAATTTAATGTTACTTCTACATTGAATTTACCTTGTAACACGATAAATTACTGTAAATTTGTCAAGCACCTGATATTGTAATCTTAAGGTCTTGTATTCCTGTTTGGTACCATAAATATCGGAGGCAAATCACCCCATCACTCGCCGTCTTCAAGGACAGGGACAACTGAAAGAGGGACCGAAGCCACCGGTCGCCATCGCGCATCGGCACCGACCCACCACTCATTCCAATCCGGCTCAAAGGACCATATTGTTGGGGTTCCTCAGTTGGGAAATGAAAAGCAGTATCTAGCTGACATATTAGGACGTAAAGAACCTAGTTTGTCCGTCGATTTGGAAAAAGTGGTCGGTCGGCGCTGATGCGTGCTGACAACCGTTATCTTCGGACCCCCTTCCAGTTATCCCTGTCCTTGAAGGTGGCGAGCAATGCGGTGATTTGTCTCCGACAGTGAATATAGATTTTGTAAGGCTAACTCTGCTGTCAGAGTTTAAAGGTCATTTGACTTGAAGGCCTTTGATAGCGCTCTCTCTCTGGCAAGGAAGCGCTCAGTTGTAAGCCCAATAAATAAACAGATAGTTCGATCCTCTTGAGTTTTTGCAGAATCACTGTGGGATTTATCACCTTTATTAGCAATCCAACCACTTACTTTTAAATTATATTAGTTTTATTATTAATTAGTTAGTATTAGTTAGTTATTTATGAATTTTTATTTAATTTTAATTCACCTCTTTTAATTTTATATGTAGGTTTTCGAGACACCTTTTCATATTAATTTTCCCGAGTTGTTTTAAAAGTAGTGTTGTCCACGC
Organism: Philereme vetulata; assembly: GCA_918857605.2. Lineage (NCBI taxonomy): Eukaryota > Metazoa > Arthropoda > Insecta > Lepidoptera > Geometridae > Philereme > Philereme vetulata. The sequence continues at coordinate 17,819,793 of OU975420.1, forward strand.
GACACGATCTATCGACAACGTATCGACTACTGATCAATTGGTTTCATTGAAGGTTACGAGAGTCATATCGGTAGATAACTCGAACGCTCATGAACGTAGTTATTGTCAAGAGGTTTATGCCGATATTGATTAGCGTGAATGTGATAAATCTTTAGCGACTTAGCTTACATTAAATAAATAAACACAGTTTCCGTTATTGATTTTCATTTGCCAATTTTAGGTACTTTGGTAGTGAGGTGAGGTGGTTAGGTGATTGAGTAGTAAAGCATGTTCGAAACTGTTCGTTAATCGATAATCCGATAATTATCGTTTTTTCGATATATACCGAGAATTTCCGGTTTTTTAAGTAAGAAAATGACATTAATTTTTCGATTTTAACTGACTTGTATGTGTCAATGGTGTATGCGCGTCACTTGAGAACGGCAGGACAGATTTGGGTATAATTATTTTTATATGTTCTTAATAATCCGAATTAGGGATTTTAAGGGGGGGAATTGGAAGTGCCCGAAAAATTGGAAACGCCCTGAAAAACTGAGTGATTTTTTCTGAGATATTTGTATGCTCTCAAGACTATAGTAAGAGATATTTTATCTTGGAATGAGTAGCCGGGTAGAAACAGTGAGAGCAGTCGGAGTTGCAAATGTAAATGCAAAAGAACATGACCGAGCTTTAAGTAAATTAGGTAAGTAACTTTATTTCGTGTTGTTAACTTTCAAATAGGGAATAGAAGAAAGGAGCTAACATGTTTTTTTTGTAAATGGTAGTCGCTTGACCATTACCTCACCTGATGGTAAGCGATGGTGTAGTCGCTACGAAGTGATCGAGTAGCACTATTTTATTTTAAGTTTTATGAATTTGACCATATAAATTATAACATTGGTTGTTATACAAGGCCGGAAAAGTCCTGTAAAGCCAGTCAAGGCTGCTTTATATTAGCTTTTCCGCTTAACTCAACTAGTTCATATTTACATAACATTATGTAAGAAGTACACACTTAAAGATCATAATTTGCTAGATAATTATCTACAAAAGTGTCACGTACTGACGTAAGTATAACTTTGACATTGGATGCTGAACGATAAGCTCGTGAAAGAGTACGCTCACGACAGAATCACATGAAATTGATAGCGAGATTCTAATAATATTTTATGAAGATACTCGCTTTGTTTCTACTATGGAACAATGAACTCTTTCAAGGCACAGTACCGAAGGATACCTACAGTTAGAAAGTAGATAGATAAGTTAGATGAATACTAATTTAATTAAAATTTTACCACTTTGCCTCTTATTTAAAATTACGAAAGTCAAGCTTAAATTATAAGGTAGTTAATATTGGCCCATTGTCATGCCCTTGTCAAATTCAAAACCAATTTATTCGAAAAATTAAGTAATATGAACGCTTGAAACGGAACTGGGATTTAAGGTGTTTGAGTGTCACAATAAAACTCATTACGTAGATAAATTTTATTTAAGTTTTCCAGGAAATAATAGTTTAGTTTTTTTTTCTCAAATGGGATTGGGCGCGACAAATTAGCAGAATTCACCCCGATAGGTGGGCTAATCTAGCCACAACCTGGAGCTATGATGGAAGACGCGGTCGGGGTCGGTCAAGCGTTGGCAAGACGATCTTGTTGCCTTCGAGCGGAGTGGCGGAGTGTCGCACAGGATAGATATATAGATAGAGGGACTTGGAGGAGATCTTTTTCCAGCAGTGGGACAATATAGGTTGACAAAAATAATAGTTTATTTTTCTTTGATTGACAATAGAATGCTACGAGTGCGTGTCAATAATATAGTAGCACTTGAATCAGAAATCAAAAACATTTGTTTGAACTGTTGTAGGTACAATGGAATCTTTTAAAATAAGTTAACACGGTTTATCTATTTCAAGGTGTGCTATAATATATCAGTAGGTAGTATAAAAAATAGATTGGGTGGTTGATTTGTGAGTTTTTGAGTAGCCCGATATATCCCTATATTTATATCCCGTTTTTAGTACAAATAGTGTTCATAACCATGATAGTTTCATAAGTTAATTCTGCCAAGTTTGAAACCTTTTATAACTCTAAATAGAAACTGAACTAAGTATAAGTACGTTTTATGACTGACATATAACGAATAAGTACATATCCACGTGTAGGAGAATGAGTCCAGTTGTGCATATCTAAATGATACGGAAAATGAAATATGTGTGGTTACTATGTAAGGACAGTAATGTTTATCGAAAAGTTGGACTTTGTTATGTGACCAATCGTTTAATTATAGAATCTTCTATTTATTCGTTCAAGTACATAAGGAAAACACTGATTGAGCAAAAAGTTTCACCTCATCGGTAATCATTATTCAAGATCGCCTAAGTACCTACTCGTCTTTGTCTAATTTTAGATTTTTTCCTGTTATAGCAGTTACAGCAGCTCGTAAGCAATGGCAGAGATATAATATTTTACCTTCAGTCTGGTTATATATTGTTTTGTTATTTAACATTTTTCATTTTTGTTATTTTACCGTATTGAATATTGATTTTGAATTTTATAGAATTAGTTAGGCTATACAAATAAAAATGTAAGCGCTTCTTAGCTTTTACTCAGTTTCATCTTTATTTATCAGTTTTTAAATTAGTTTTAGTAGTTTTATCTTATACAATTGCAATGATTGTAAACCTCGGATCAATTTGCTATAATGTAAATAAAAGCAATCGAAGTTTTATGAAGAAACCTAAACAAACTATTAATTGATAAGTGACGGCACACACATAACAAGTGACAGATATTGAAGTGACTTACAGCCTATATGAAATGTACTAATAACCTTCTTAATATTTAAATGGACATTTTTAAAATCTGAGTATATTTACTGTAGGTATTTTGTTTCCTTTTTAGTTTGAGTAATAGTATGAAATTGGTTATTGCAAGATTATGCAACGTGGCATTAGATTATCTGTGATTTCAGCCTCTCGAAAACAAACTTATAACTAAGACGTAGGTACCTACTTTGTTTCTCGTAAAAATAAAAGGATTCAATGTACGTATCCTACGTATGAAGTTAAGTAAAATTACATTGTTCGAGTGACCATGAAATTAGTGACGATAAAAAGCAAATTGAGAGTCTTGAAACGATGTAACATTTAGATTAAAATAACAATACTCGCGTAAGGACTTATTAAATACGCATTTTGAAGTCTACAGAGCGAGACCAGCTAAAATTCTTAGCATAAGCGCTAAATGACAGACGAGACTGGTTTGAGTAGATAGAAGCTTAGGCTTTTGCTATAAGCAGTTCTATTAGTGTTACTAATTGCTAAGGTAAATATGAAATCTACATAGTCAATAATGGTTATGCGTGTGGACAAAAGCGTACGGTGCAGCGCTGGTTTTCTGACAGGGCCTAGATCTTTACATTCATGCAAGCTATAGTCTAAGCTAGCAACCAGATCTGTATAGCGACTTGATACGAGTATGTTATTATTATCTAAGATATAAAAATCTCGTGACACGCTATTTGTGGTCGCACTCCTCCGAAACAGGTCGACCGATTTTTTTTTCAGTATATTTAGTAGGTATGAGAATAGGTCGTATAGTATTTATCACTCTAGCCCCATCCCCTATTTTTAATCGCGAGTTTAGTATTTATGTATCAACAATAACCATAAAATTTAACCGTCATTCATTGACGTGAAGTCATTTACATGTTGTATATATAAAACACTCTTGTCACTTTGACAAGAGTGTTTTATATAGTTACTATCCCAAAGTTCCCACGGGAACGGAAAATTTCAAGCGTGCGAAGCCGCGGGCGGGTCAGCTAGTTGTCTTATAATTTATTCACCTTTAACACTTGAGCTGTATGTTCGGCTGATTGGTTGAATAGAAAATATTTTACGTGAAAGGATTTTTTTCTGAAACACCCCCTGTATCCTTTTATTAGTGTTTCTTTTATACCTACCTCTATCTACTGAAATATTTTTGTAACAGGTAGGTATTTATCTAACGCGCTGTGAATATATTTCACAGTCTCTAAAGTTTTTATGATAAGATTAAGTACACCTACTTTAATCGAGCTCGTAGATACCTAAATATGTTTCATAATACGTAGGAGATTAGTTTAGTATTCACACAGATTATTAAAGGCAATACAAAATTCCAAATTGTAATGTTCTACGAGGCTGTCATTCAAGATGCATTGTCAAAGATTTAGTATACCTACGTCAGTGTATAAGACTTCATCATCACCATTTAGGGACATATTCTATACTTACTAATAATACCTGTAAAGAGGTAAGATTTGTATTTTTGTATGTTTGTAGCGAATAAACTTAAAAACTACTGGTCCATTTTAAAAAAATCCTTCATCATTATAATGCTACATTATCTCTGAGTAGCATAGGCTACTTTTTACCTAACTGCGCAGGAGGCTACTTTTTTAAACCACGCGTGCGAAGCTGCGGATTGGTCAGCTACTGTAATATAAATGAACTAAGTATTAATTTAATTCATAGCTTTAAAATTTAAAAGTTAAATACTTTGAGTAAACCGTCAAAGCATCAATTGAAGACTTTATAATCATAAATACCTACCTAAAAACTAGGTAGGTATTAGATTTCTAATTAGCTTTTCTAACCTCGTGATTATTCGAGCAATTAACTGATAGAGAAGGTAAGGCACACTGGTAAGTCAAAAGTGACACATAGGATTTCAGGAGACTCTAAAAGAAATTCCGAAAATCTAAGAATCGTATGGTTTTTTGTTTTGAGGAAAACCATTGTGCACAAAGTTCTTTGCGTCTGAGTAACAATACATTTTGCATGTTCGGCAAATCGCAAGTAACTAGGTACACGTTGTAAACGTGTTAGAAAGTACCTACCTAGAGAAGTTTTAAACTTAAATCTCGCAAGTGTAAACAATCTACATAATAAAGAGTATTTTTCCTACTCACCTAATTAATGTACTTATGAACAGAAATAAATAATAAATGATTACTTAAGTACTTACCTACTTGAAAAAATATTTCATCGATATTTTTATCGACAGACCGACACATCACTACCCAATGTTATGATTTTGTCAGAAAATCCCATGAAAATAAAATAAAAGTGTGGGTTTTTTTTCAAAAAGGTTGCGCGTAAGATAAATAAATTAGTTCCATGCCACAGGACGAGTTTTTAATACCAACCTATGTAGTAACTATCTAGTCGAACATTGTATCTAGTAGGTAGATAATGTTTTTAAAACACATTTTTACTTGCACTAATTTGTTTTTATGAAATAAACAAAGGTTTTTATATCATAGCTGAAAGTATGGCACTAAATATACACTTTCACTTTCTTATTTATTTAATTGTACAGCGTTAACACTTGAGACTTCGTTCGCAGCATTGTTTTTTTCGCGTTTTGATAATTTTTGCGTGATCGTAAAATAACCTTTTCGTATTTTTGACATGAACAGCTGACTAGCAGCGGGAGAGAGGCAAGGGAAGGTCGGGCGGGCGGGGGCAGCAGGCAGGTGACAGAATGGAAGGAGAAATAGTCGACGAAATAATTAGGGTTGCCGTTGTAGCAACTTACTCGCTAGATCTAGCGGATTTTAACCAAGTTTAGCGGATATAAAAAAAACGTTTTAGGGAGAAATAATTATTTAGTGACTTCTAGCGACTTTTGGACTTTTGAGATGTTTATACCTAAAGTAATTAACAAATAAGTTATTTACCTATATCCTATGTCCAATTTTGTAATCTACCGCTGGTAACACTGTTATGTAATATATTTTCACGGGAATAATAAATAAATAAATAAAATATTGCTGGACATTTCACACAGCGCTATCTAGCCCCAAACTAAGCTTAGCATAGGTATACTATGGGAACCAGTTAGCTGATAGAATACTTATATACATTTTTTTGTAAATACCTACATACTTATTAAAAATAGAAAAACATCCAGACCCGGAACAAAATTTATCTGTAGGTAATGCAAACATTTGTTCTACGGCGGGAATCGAACCCGCCACCTCCTGCGACTCAGCAGCCCCGGATCTAGATTTTTTTCTAACTGGGGCAGAAACTTGATATGACGCCCCCTTTCCCCCAGCGTTTTAGGGGGGGATGTTATAGTTCGAAGCATTCCAAATCAAATGAACAGCCAGGTTAATTAGGAAGGTGGACCACGGGCAGGAAGTGGAATAATAGAAAGTATGGTATACAACGCGCTGGATGGCAAGCGCTTTTTGAAACAAGTTTTTATTATGCATATTTTATTGAATAATTTGGCGCCTCCTGAAATTGCCGACCGGGGCAGGTACCCGGTTTACGCCCCCCTAGATCTGGGGCTGCGTCTCAGCCGGCTATTCGCCCACTGCGCCACGGATGTCGTCAATAGCTCCTGGACTTCCCGACCATACACTAACAGTTAAATGTCGTTCGTTCAATTATCGTTCAATATCAATATCGTTTATCAGTACCACTAGTGAGTGAGATAAAAATATACTGTTCACGTAATTAATCATTCATTCAACTCATTTCTTCAGTTCATATTTTGTGAATATTCCGCGTAAAAAAATAAACACTTTCAAAATATTTTTATATATTGTAAAATATTTTGAATATTATTTTCAAAATACTTTAATTTAAAATTAAAAAATAAAATTAATTATAAAATAAAATAAAATTTAGGTACAACAACGTACCGAGCTAATTGTCTTAGTACGTTAGATGTGTAATGTTTAAATGTGGTCTATAGATTAAAGATTTAAGGTCCAAAATATAACAAAACACTGTTTAGCGAGTGTTAAAAAAAAATTGACAAAACTTGGTAAGACATTTTTTAAACAAGCTTTAAACAGTTGTTTAACTTTTTTAGGGTATTAAGGTTAGTTTTTTACAATATTTTTTTAGTTATCACTTGAATAATTTCGGTTTTGGTTGTCATTAAGCTACTCTAAAAATTACTGATTATAAAAAATAGTGTCCGCTCTTGTTAAGGTTTTTCTTAATTTGTACACACTGTTCATTATACTGCATACGATTTGGCAATATTTTTCAGTTAGCTCATTGGTACGCACGGCTACACATCAAGCTATACATTTCCAGTATAAGCTGACCTCACATAGTGTAGGCTTTTCGTGAATGAGAGGTCGAGCCGTGTGTACCTAGGGACATCTAACCGAATAAGAAAAATCCTGTTTCTGGCCGATTTTATCGGTTAATCTAGGGACTATACAATTTGTAGAACGGCAACCCTGGATATAATTATTGCTTGTGTTTGTGCTTGTTTGGTTATAGCAAAAATGCCTGTTAATGTCCCCTACAAGATCGACGACCGTAAGAAATGAATGAAAGACCGATGCAAAAGTCCGGATGACAGGTAAACGCTAAATGTCCTAATCTGTGACCTGTGCGATATTTTTCCATTCATTCATTCAATCCAATCGCCGGATCCGGGTCGTTTTGTAATTTTTTAACAGACCGATTTATTGTTTTTTGAAATAGCTGCCATTACATTAGTGTTGATTAATTTGATATTGTTTATTAATTTCTGCTACAAAGTTCAGCGCATGAAGCTTCCATTTGCATTGAAACAGATAAAACATAATTACAGTTTGTTTGGTGAATCATGGCCTCTGAAGTTAATGTTAAAAAATGTGCCAATGCAATTGCTATGTTATGATTGAATAACATTGTTTGACTTACTTTGCTTGTTTTGTTCTTTCTTTGATGTCCAGTAATATTGGTAGTGCAACATAATACGGATGTAGTTATGTATGTATAATAAAACCTCGTTCGCTGGTAGAATGCGCATGCTGGTAGTTGCCATAAGAGTGACCGAGAAGAAATAAAAAGAAAATTAAAAAAAAACACTTGTCTAAATCTATTGTGGCATCGGTCCATTCAATCCTTTACGCTCCAACTGCAATTTACGTCACATGACCGTCTGTACGTAGTACATCTTTAAGTGGTCTGTGATAGCAAATCACGCCGTGTCATCATTAATTTTTACAGTGATATTAATGTGTGTAAATTTCAGATTAAACTTATTTCTAAATGTTTAATAACTAATAAGTAGACGGAGAATCATCTGTCTATGCACTACTTTATTCCATTTTCGCCTGAGTATGTACAATTCATTTTTCACTATGGCGATGCTGCCAATGCAAAAGAGGATTGCCAATGCAATACCAAGTCAAGCATTTAGACATGGGTAAGTAATGCGTGTAATATCACGCGAGTAATATTACTCGGAGAAGTGATGCAACATTACTCATTACGCGTCAAGTCCAATCATTACACATCACATCACATCACCCGAACGGCGAAACTTAAAACATCACGCCGCGCCGGCCGGCCGCGCGCGATCGGTGCAAGATTGGTGTCACTTGGGCACACTCGGGCTCTGTCAAGTTGTCCGCCAATTCCTGGAATTTCCGACCGCGCATGGACCGGGCGAAGCGGCCTGAGCAAGAAAGTATGCACCTCAAGTCGTTCAAAATACAGTATATTTAAGATGCCATCATGAGCCGTACAAGCAATGTAATGTATGCAATTTTGGTGTTTATTATAAAGAGTCAAAGGGCAACATTTCTCCGTATTTATTTTTATGGAATAATGATTTAATTTAATAATAGTTTAGCTTTGTTTGAGTCAGGTCGGTCGGTCAGTGTTGTCTTTTACTAATAGTAATTGCACGCGTACGTACGTTACACACACAAAACTTATTTGCTCAAAAATAATGTTCGATACGATTTCTAAATTCAGAATAATTAACACTAATGTTGCATTACTTCTCAAGTGATACGTACGAGTGTCGTCCGTCGAAAGATACCAGTACTATTGTCAGTACTCAGTTGCATGTAATGCCAAAATCTCGGGTGATGTTTAGGGTGATGGTAATATCACAAAGTGATATCACTCAAATAAAAGTGATGTGTGATGTTGCATCACTTCTTCGGGTACCGTTTTGCGCATGTCTACAAGCATTTCAATCAAGTTCAATCAAGCAAATGTTAATTGGATAAATGATTGGTGTCAATGTTGCCACCTTAGCCAATTTCTGGCTAGATTTAGCTCTTTACAGCGGGGAGCCCGTTTTTTCAATGTTTAGCCCGAAAAGGGCAATTTAGACCTTTTTGACACATCCGTAAGATTGATCCACACTACATTTCTACAAGGAAAATATATACTTTGTCACAATCATGATCATTTTGTAACATCCTAATTTTTTTAAAGTGAAAACTACTTTAGTCGCGTTGGGTATTTTTGAAATGGGAAAAAACCATTGAAATAGCGACACTATTACCGTTACCCGTACCGACATCGTACCTGACGATTCAAAAAATATTTCCTGACGATTCAAAAATACACACGTATCTAATTGTTAAAGTTTTCATTTCTAGCGGCACTCCCGGAGTGCCTTTTTTTTATTTGTTTGTTTTTTACTCAACGACGTCGTAACGGCTTAACTGATTTCGATGAAATTTAGTATTTACTTAGATTATAACCTGGATTAACACAAAGGCTACTATTTATCTCATAAATTAGGAGGTCCCATGATAAGATAAAAATGGGATGTCAAGTCAAGTTGCAACAGCAAGTTTATTGTATTGTATTCATTTATTTCAGACAATCACAATCCATAACCACAATCACAAATCACAATAAATTATATCAAATTAAATTAAAACAAAAACAAATTAAATTAAATTATGTACAATTAATCAAATTAAATCCATACTCAACAATTATTAAAAATTTATAAATTAAAATTATGTAAAAATTTTGTATAAATTATGTATCGGTGTATGCACAAGTGGGAGCAACACATCGAATGAAGTGAGTCCATATAGAGGTCACTCAACGCCCTGCCACAGTTTGTAGGATGGTGTTGAGGCTGGCTCGCGTCCTGCTCATCAGAGATGATGTTTTCTTCTTAGTGATGGCATGAAAGCCATCAGTTTGATACTGAGCAGACATCTCTGAGGCACTACAAAAACAGGGGGAGCCTCAACATCATCTTATAGGTATTGCTATATACTGTACTCGTAGGGCATCAAGCGATTTTTTGGTGTAGTTTACCCTTATATTACCCATGTACAGGCTCTGACAATATGCCTCAAAAGTGTGAGTTTAACTTCGCGAGGGCACCGGGCAAATCTACGAGTCAGCATGTTTAGCTTTATTCTAGGTTATCTACACATTTAGTAGTGTAACGTATGAAGTCGCGGGCAACAGCTAGCTTTTAATAAATGTTTTTTGCTTGTTTTAGCCTTTCTAGCACTATTTTTAAAACCAGATTTTTGCAAATCTCGCTCTTTTTAGCCAGTATTGCCAGCTTGGTGGGTTTTTCACCAGAACTGGTGCTTTTTCAAGGCTAGTGGTATATTTTTCAATATCTACTAAACGGTAAGGCCAGTGGGCCAGGCCTGCTTCTGCCTATCAGCGGTCCTGTATTTTCTTTTGCGCGCGAAAAATTGCTGCGTTTGGACTAACGTATAACAATGTTTTTTGTAACAATGTATTAAAATCATAATGTTTCTAAAATACCAAATATTTTGTCAAGTTATACCGAATATGATGTTTCATCATCATCATCATCGTCAGCCTTTTTCATCCCACTGCTGGGCATAGGCCTCTCTTCGTTGTCGCCATTCGCCTCTATCCTGCGCTGTTCTAACCCACATATGACTTGCGGTTTTTATAATGTCGTCGACCCATCTTGCCAGCGGACGACCTGGTTCCATCTCGGGGCCACCACTCAGTTAGCACCCAATATAATGTTTATGTTTGGTAAATTGTAACTTAGTAAAAAAAAAATATTGTACTCTGGTAAAAATAAACATTAAAAAATACGTAAAATTGTAAAATTAATAAGAACGACTGCTGGATATTTTATGCTTCTCATACATAACTGTTTGTTTTTAATTTACACTAGGGTTTCTTAATTCTGAGATTTAAATGCAATAATTCAGCGGAATTTGGTGGTTTTCTAAAATCCAAATTTCGGAAATCTGGCGCCATTTTACTTTTGACCATGCGCTATAAAAAAATCCAAGGTGGCAACACTGTTTTTAGTTCGATTCGTTCGTAGTAAGTAAAGTATCCACCGTGCGACGCCACAAATAAAAAAAAAAAGTAAAGTATCCCCTTTTCTAAAAGTAAGGTGGTAACACGCTGGTTAGTGTAAACAAAATAAAGATTTCGATTTTTATACAAAACCTCTAGAAATACAAAATAAATGACAAAGTCATTAGTAAATTTTTTTATGTAGGTATCGGTAGTTTGAATAGAAATAAATACCTATCTAACTTTGGAATTCACTTACGTAAAAATAACCTAACCTGTAAAAAGTTATCTAACCATTTCCCTGCGTTAGTACAAAACGAACAAATAAAAAACTCTAAGCATTCTTACTAAAAACCAACCGTGGTTGGTTCAAATAGCCCAAGTTTTAATACTGAACGTTACAAAATACTAGAAAGAAGAGCTCCTCCTTCAAGAATACATTCACATTGTCTGAACTTTCTGGATTACTATGCCTGAGGATTTATTCAGAGACACATGGGTCCGGTATTTAGGTAAGTCTAATATTATATGAATGCCCACTCGTGTTCCTCGCGACAAATCTTTACGTATCTTTAATGTACTTAGTGTTGGTCTGGGTGTAGTGATACAATAAACTACTTTCAATTGAGTGATTTACTGGATTGTATAAAATACTTCAAGTCAACACGGTCTCTGATTAGATCAAAGCTAATGCCCAAGCTTATCAAAAAAAGCTGAAAATACCCAAATAAGCTGGCACAACAACACACAAAGCTCCACTCTATCATACGCGTGTGTAGTCACTGGACTACACACGCGTAGGTATGATAGAGTGGAGTGGAAGGCCTTTGCCCTGCAGTGTGGCAGTACAGGATCCAAATAATAATAATATTTTCCAAATTTTATCTATGGTCAGTTTTAAAACATTGAGCAAATTGTTTGTTGGCTTTGTGTTAGGCGGAGTGCACTCCTTCCTATATCTCGCTCTAGTAAGCACACACTTTCAGTGACCTTGTAGCATGACATCTTTTCTTTTCAGTCGCTTCTTATATGAAGACTGTGTGTTGTTGTGCTAGCTTATTTGGGTATTTTCAGCTTTTTCTGATAGGCTTGGGCATTAGCTTTGATCTAATCAGAGACTGATTGATTTCAAGTATTTTATACAATTCAGTCCAGTAAATCACTCAATTTGTAAAATGCAAAGACTCAATTTGTATATGGAAGACTGCTTCCATATACAAATCGAGTCTTTCCATCGGCATCGCAGTCTGCTGCATGGTCGTTTTCTGTCTTGTGATCCATTCTGTGGTGGATCACTCAGGTTAGTGGTGGGGAGATTGCATACGTCATTGAGTATTCATACTTAGGCTAAATAGTATCCTTACAGAGCAGGCAAGATGCTGAAGTTACAAGACGCACAGAAAACGCCTGGAAGGGCCATGAAAAACATGATGAAGGGTAACCTTCCACTCACACTCAAACGTGGTTAAACCTGGTCTTTGACAGATTAACAAAAGTCCAAACGTGGGGTTTGTCAGCGGGCCATGGAGCGCACTATCCTAGGAGTCAAATTAACAGACCGCATTAGAAACAGTGAACTGCGCTCCCAAACACAAATAGCGGACGTTCGAAAATGTAAAACAAAATATTGTTCTGGAGGACAAACAGTTCTTTAACAGTATAGTTATGTAACAGTTTAACAGATAATAGTTCCAACAGTATATGGAAGATCAGTTAGCTGAAGTGGAAGTGAGTGAGGCACATAGTACAAAAAACTGTTGGGTATTGTGGTAGCATAGGATTACCCCCCTACTAGATGGAAAGACAACCTGATACTAATAGAGATTCCTTCCTGGGAGCCGTTGGGTGCAGGTCTCACAAGATCAGCTCTGGAAATAGGGGAAGCCCATATTCAGCAGTAAATTTTTTTGCCTGGGAGAAAATTACTTTAAAATGATCCTTCGATTGCAATGTATAAAGATGTTATAGGGGTATTAAGGGGATGGTTACCACTTCCAGGTTGTATATAAAAACACCAGGGTTGGTCTTGACCAACCCTGGTGTTTTTATATAACTCCTTGGAGTTAGGATGGTTGGGGTAAGGGTAGAATTGGGGTATGCAAAATACACCCTAATGCAAGACATCAGTGCAGATCTTATTCCCCCCAATGAGTGAGAATTACATTGTGGAATGCAGTAGAGGACTCAGTTTTGAAAAAGACCATGTTCCAGAAAGTGCAGCATAGGTCTCCCTAGGTTATCTAGATATGAAAAGATGACCTATGTTACTGGAAGCCATTACGTATCAGTCGCACAAAAACAGTTGAAAGTAATGCTCTTTCAACACATCTTTGGAACACATTACCGGACTCAATACGGCAAGCTCCATCATTAGCCACATTTAAAACAAGAGTGAAAACATTTTATCTCACAGAAACGTCGTAGTATCGCTATAGATATGTATAAGTATATATAATATATATATATATATATTTATTTAATTTATTTGTTGTAGGTATATTTATGTATATTGTTTTATTTCATTGTAGGTGTTCAGCGCTTACCTAAAATTTAGTTTTTGTTTTATTAATGTAGTTACACCCCCCTCCATTATTGTAATGTCACAAAAGTCCTATCGATCCCAAGGTTGTACGGAGGAAATCGCTTCTAAGCGATAAGACCGCCCATTGTACTTGTAGCTTTGTGTTTTTTTTATTTTTAAGTCTGTTTCTTTTGAAGTGTACAATAAAGTATTTTCATTCATTCATTCATTCATTCCTCTTTATTAGATAGATACAACAAAATGAGAAACAAGAACATTTATAATGAGCGGTCTTATTGCTAAAAAAGCAATCTCTTCTAGACCAATCTTCGGATGGAGAGATTAGTAAATGGAAGAATGGCCGAGATGTAACATAAATCTCATCTTATGCCTATGTGCAGCTGCGGACACTTTTTATTTTATTTGTTTTGTTTATAGATGAACAGCATTATTGCTGATATGTGTATGTCACAGCCGTTCAATCAACAGCCTAACCTCTTTACTAAACAGCGCCGTACAACTAGCGGCCTGAATGATTAAATTCTATTTGGGGGGGAGGGGGGGGGGGGGGGGGGGTGTTGTCTCAGTCTGCACTCTTAGTTTTCATACATAATAAGATAGGTCCATAATACATAATTCTTTTTTATTTATTAAAAGAAAACCTAACGACCTACTGCCATACGGTGTGTCTGTGTATAATGTACCTCAAACCTTGTTTGAGGAATCTAGTTGCATGACACTGTTTAGTAAAGAGGCTAGGCTGTTGATTGAACGGCTAATTAAGCTAGTTGGCTGCGACATGGACATCACATGTGTTGAAAGTCTCATAATGTTCATTTATGTAGCAATGTCATATTAATCAGTATTTTAAGTATTATGATTAAAACTTTATCTTATTTTTATATCTAAGAATATGTAAATGTATCCTCCAAAGTACACTACACTCTTTATATCTTTATATCGACCTCCGTGGTGCAGTGGGGGAATAGCCGGCTGAGACGCAGGAGGTAGCGGGTTCGATTCCCGCTGCGGAACAAATGTTTGCATGATCTACAGATATTTGTTCCGGGTATGGTTGTTTCTCTATACCAGGACTTCCCAACCGGTGGGGCGCGCCCCCATGGGGGGCGTAGAGAGATCCTAAGGGGGGCGTGTTAATGTACCTTGTCAATGTTCATGATTTAACATATACACACAGGTTTTGTTGCGCCACCTAGTTCAAATCGGTTGAGCTATTTGTTCGATCACTCATTGTACTAAACAAGGCGCATACAGTAAGTAACACCAAAGAGGTACTCTTGGTTCGGGAACGCGAAGTTAGATTTTTAAAAATATGTAATTTTAATTGATTAAATCTAAATTAAAACTAGGATTACGTTCGCACCGATTTGAGGTGGATTTAATAATGAATCAAAGTACAGAGAGCCAACACGATAGTCGATGCAAGAACTGCTGTGTTGGCTAAGATGAAACAAAGCTTAAATTCTAAGAAGTGCATTTGTAAATGCAGCAAAACTATAAGTCTAAATTAATCTAGGGCAGAGGGGTTAGGCGTAACTATAACTCCTCCATCCCTAAGAGGAAAATTATCGGTTGGATCGATTTGGGATTTGTTCCGATAATTTTTCTTATCAAATAGGAATCTAAACAATTTTAAGCGATACACATACAATAAAAACATGAAAAAACTAAAGATAACTAATCCTAAAGTTACGTATCCTAAATTTTCACCGAAGCTAAAGTCTTTCCTTTCGTTTAAAACACTTTCGATCACTGCACTATGTTTTAAAGAGTACGCCATGAATTTAACTTCATCTAAGCTGATACCCTTCATGTCGAGTGCGCGTGCACTGGATAGACTCGCGTTCTTAGGTAGCTGCGGTAAGACGAGGATCGGGATCGGCTCCACAACATCTGATTCTATGATGATACGGTGACCCATACGAATTCCGTTGATTTCCAAATTACATGGCTCGTCGATGGTCACGAGGTAAGTTCCGAATACAGGTTGCTTGGTGCTGACCTCGTTGTCACAGTATTTAATTAGAGTAGTCTTCAGTCTACTATATAAAATCCAATTATCAGAGTTGACTTGCTGGACTTTGACCTTCTCAATGTGGACCTGATGCGGCGTACAGCAAGTGGGGTCATCGTCAAATTTCATCAGCTGCTCCATACAAGTGAGCTCATGGTACAGGGCTCGGTTGTCTGCAGAACATAGAAAATGGTCGCCAGTAGATAACGGGCGGCACGGTTTCGCAATTGGTAAGTATTTCATCCCTTTCGCCAATAGGTAAGGATATTTAGGGAAAATGGCAAAGGTTTTATTTTCGGATTGGTGGAAAATTGGTAAGGAGTACAATTTAAAATAATTATAAGTACAATTATCAGTAACTGGAATTTCCATAATGAACGTGATCTGGTTTTTCTTAACAAAAGATTTTACACAAATAGTTTCCTCTAATTTTAACAAATTTTCATCGATAGGCGAATACACTAAGCTTTCAGAGTCAGCAATTAATTTCAAATGATACATAAGTTCTGTAGAGTTCACGATAGATTGATGTAATATTGAGACCTTACTTAATGCTAGAGCAGTTTCAATTTCACTTAGTCTTATAAAGATGGTACGAAAACTGCTTGTAAAAACGTTAAATAATCCAATAATGTATGTGTGGAAAATCCAATTATTTCCCTTAGCAGTTAAATCTCTTAACATTATCTCAGCCTTCTTTAAACGGTTATCTAAATTTACAGTATTCTGATTAATCGTTTCAGTTACATTTATGAAGCTGTCAAACATTTTTGAAACCAAAGTTAATTTCTTAGAAATGATAATTTGGTCATGACTTAAATCAGAAGTGAGTTTATCAAATTTAATTGCATCGTCATGATCAAGATTCCCTGTAACAATTTTTATAATAGAACCCAATGGATTTATGAGACCTCTTTTATAACGCTGCTGTGGAACAAGTTGTCGGTATTTATCTTTAGTTATATCGCGTATGAACTCTGTATGTGATTTTATACTTCTCATTTCATGAGAATATGGTGCATTCCAATCGATCAGTTTACATAGCTGCTCATAGTTTGTTGCAATATAATTTAAATCATTATAAATCTTTTCCAAATGAATAACCTTAACTATAGTCCAATGATTAATTTGCACGTATGCTTGACCTTCTTTTATCGGAAGTATTCCCGGGTTGCCATTAAGGTTTTGCAGACGAAGGGCCAGGGTCGGCACTGCTACCAGCAGTATGCTGCACCACCTGTGGAGGACGTTTGATATTTTTTATAGGAACTTTCGTTTTCCTTTCCCCTACTTGGATAGGCAAAACGTTTCTCTCGGGTTCACCTACTACCTTCGCTTTTACATATCGAGGTTTATCTTTGCTTTTCCGCTTATTAACATCTTTAGCAAAAATTGTCTTTCCTAGAGGAAACTCTACTTCAAGTTCACCACCTTTCTTTTCCCTATTCTTCCCTTTAGTTGTTATCATCTTTTCTACCAAATTCTCATACAATACTTTAGTTCGCTTAGCATGATCTTTAACCAGTTTCTGGAAATAACGCTTTTCTAATTCGATGCCATAAGGGCTGCTTGTATCAGTGTGTCCGAATACCACTTCAAATGGAGTTAGTTCAGTAACAGAATGAATGGTATGATTATAAGCCATAACTGAATACGTCATAACTGATGCTGCATCCGTACAGCGTTTTTCATATTTAGCCAATCTATAAATTTCAATTATTGTGGAATGGAAACGTTCAATAAGCCCCATTGAATTAGGGTTATTGGGCGTACCAACGTGAAGTTCAATTTTATGTAAACTTAGAAATTCTTTCATTAATTCATTATTAAACTCAGTACCGGGGTCTGAACTGATCCTTCGGGGGATGCCGTAATATGAAAAGTACTTCATCAAAGCTCTGATTACTTCAGGTGTTGATTTTCCTTGAATTTCAATTGCCTGTCCTAACTTACTGAAAGCATCAATAAGTGTCAGATAGGTTTTTCCTTCAATGCTAAAAAGGTCTATAAAAATCTCTTGAAAAGGGGCCTCTTGTGTTTGCGTTAATTGTAAGATAGGCTTGATGGGTTTCCTATCATATTTCATTTTCTGGCATGCTTCGCAAGCATTTATGACTGCTGTTACTATTTCTTGCATTCTATCCCAATAATAATTTCTACGAATCCTAACCAACGTTTCCTTAATACCGCGGTGGCATGTCTTTCCTTCATGATATTTAACTATTACTGCCCTTTGTTCATTTTCATCTTCAATAGCAACTACCCGCTCTGTGCATTCATAGAAATTAATCATACCTTTCTTGAAAAGTTGAATAATTATATTTCCAAATAATTTACGATGTTCTTTTTCCTCAAAGTAAATAAAATACTTAATTTTTGGTTTTATGTATTGTTTTAAAAATTCTTTAATTAGTTCTGAATTATCTAGGGGTAGGAAAACTTCCAAAACCTTTTGTTTAGTTCGAGAAAGATTTCTAACTTGCATCTCATTTTTAAACCATGAGTATACCAAGATTTGGTTAGGCTTGGTGTCAATTGCCTCATGTAAAATCGGTATTCCAGTGGATTCTAATTCTAAAGCTGAATGAACTGTTTGAGATTTACTTGATTCTGATCGCACAGGGTATTCGTCGTTGTCAATACTATGTATTGACAGTGTGTCGGAGATTGCTATTGGACTGACTGTCGCTGTCCTACTCGAATCTGATACTGTTATCGTTGATGAGTCGTTACGTGCCGTTTTCTTTCGAGCTATCTTTCCTATATCCTCAACTATTTCATCTAGGTGTTTCTTTAGTCTCTGTTCTTTATCATCAACGTTAACTGCCATCGATTGATCCTCATTATCCGAATCTATAGCATTGATCTTAATCCTAGACAAGGCGTCTGCGTTGGTGTTCTGTTTACCGCTCTTATGAATTAATTCGTAATCATAATCCTGTAAACGCAACCTCCAACGAGTGAGTTTGCTACTCGGGTCTTTCAGAGATCGAAGCCATACTAATGGTCGATGATCTGTGTATATGAAAAATTTACGACCGTATAAATAAGGCCTAAAATGTTTCACTGCCCAGATAATAGCGAGCAATTCACGTTCAATCGTACTGTAACGTGATTCTGTGTCACTGAGTGTTCGACTAGCATACGCCACCGGTCTATCACTACCAATCGGTCCCTGGGATAGTACTGCACCTACCGCTACATTTGACGCGTCAGTCGTAAGCACGAAAGGGTTGTCAAAGTTAGGGTACTGTAACAATGGGGCATGCGTCAAGAGTTCTTTGCATTTATTAAATGCGTCAATGTACTTCTGGTCAATTACAATTCCGTTACGTTTCTTCAAACAAGCTGTCAGGGGTTGGGTTACCTTTGCAAAGTCCTTTATAAATCGTCTGTAATATCCTACTAGACCTAAGAAGCTTTTAATTTCAGTCGGTGTTTTCGGAATGGAATATTTCAACACTGCGTCAATTTTATCATTATTCGGTCTAAGTCCGTCCTTCGTTATCGTGTGGCCCAAGTAAAGTACTTCTTTACGTAAGAACTCCGATTTGTCAAGCTGTATTTTCAAGTTAGTCGCTCTAATTCTGTCAAAGATAGTCCGTAGTTTTTGAATATGTTCTTCTAAGCTATTTGAGAATATAATTATGTCGTCTAAGTAAACCATGCAATGTAGACCTTGTAGACCACGTAAAACGTTGTCCATCGTCCTCTGGAATGTCGCAGGAGCAGTTTTTAGCCCAAAAGCCATTCTAAGGAACTCAAAATGTCCGTTCTGCGTGCTGAAAGCCGTCTTCTGCCTATCCTTCTTTTCTATTTCGATCTGATGGTAACCACTTGCTAGATCAAGGGTACTAAAGTAAGAACTTTTTCCTAATTTGTCGAAAAGGTCTGTAATGTTTGGTAGGGGATATTTGTCGTCAATGGTTATGTCGTTAAGTCGTCTATAGTCAACTACCATCCTATACTTCACCTCGCCAGATGCATCCATCTTCTTAGGCACCAGGTGTACAGGCGCGTTCCAAGGAGAATGAGACTCCTGAACTACGTTGTCCTTCAGTAATTTATCTACCTGTTTATTAATTTCGTTCTGTAGAAACGGGGCTTGCCTATATGGCTTGACGTATATAGGGTCCTCGTTCTTTGTCCGTATGTTATGTTTAACCTTATTAGTAAACGTCAAGGGAATTTGATCGCAGTAAAATATGTCTTTGTAATCCATGCAAAGTCTAAATATTTTCTCACGTTCTTCGTCGTTAGTATGATCAAGTCTGAGTTTACTTAAATTTTCTTCAAGCAAATAATCTGTTTCTATTTCGTTCATGTCCTTTGTCATGTTTAAGTCACATTCATTACCGTCATATCGTGTCACTGTAAAGGGTCGTCTAATAATCAGTTGCTTTGGTTGATCTAAGGTATTCTGTATAACCGTAGACGCATATCCGTTTATACAGTTAACTATTGCACTAGGCATTCGTAATCCGTTTGTAAATTTGTGGAAGTCAAGTATGGCTTCACCTGAATATTGGTCTATTGGTAATTTAACTCGTTGTTCTGATCGTGGGGGAATATTGATTGTGTAATTTAAATTATTATTGATTATTGGAATACAAGTCGTACTTGTCTTCAATAGTTGTTCCTTTAAATCAATAATCGCGTCTAATTGTTGTAACAGATCGTTTCCAATAAGTCCGTCATAACGCGCGTCAACATCATACATATAGAATTTGTGCCAATTGTTGCTTACAAAAGTAGGCATAAGAGGGATTTCTATCACCTGATCATGTCTACTGGACGCGTGGGTGCTAACTACTTGAAATGGTTCGTTTCGAATAAACTCGCCAAAATACTGATAAGCTTTTCGGGGACTAATGAATGATCTCATACTTCCGGTATCAATCATCATTTTTGCATCAATTTCTTCTAAATAAATGTACGGAAGTTTTAAATTAGGATCACAATTTAGTTCTAGGACTTCTTGTCTATCGAGATACTTTCGTGAAAATCCGTCTGAGTTTCGTCAGTCTGTTCTGGTAGTTCATATTGTTCGTCGGTATATTGCATGTTATTATAGTCGCTACAATAGTTCAGTCCGTTTACGTCATCATAATTGTAATCGTCAGAGTAATAGTTTTCATCATAGTAGGGTTCACGATCGTACTCGTTCATACTCAGTTCATTTAATTTAAAACCTTGTGGTGGTTGAGGTTTTAGAGGCGCGGCTGTCCTCATAGTTACATCAGTCGTTTGCAATTGAGGTTTTTGTACCTGAGGAGTATACCCTAATGGTTTGTTACCAAACTGTGGTGGTTTATAACCAAATGGTTGTGATGGTCTGTAGCCAAATGGCTGTGATGGTCTATAACCAAACTGCTGAGGGACAAATTGTCGCTGTGGCTGAAGGCCAAACTGTGGCTTATAGCCAAATGTTGGTGGGCGGAAGCCTCCAAAATTTTGTTGCTGAACTTGCCCTTGTAATTGGGGTACCCTAATCTGTGAGTTTTGAGGAATACCAAATTTAAATTTCGGCAATGTATCATTGTTAGGCAATGTGGGTGGTTTGTACCCAGATGGCTGTGTTATCAATGGCCTTGAACCTGAACCTGTAATTTGGTTGCTGCCATGTATTTTATTTCTCATGTTATATTGCTCTAGGAAGTTAACTTCCTCAAGAACAATGGTCAATGCCTCTTCTAAAGTAGAGGGTGTCTTTAGTCTTACTACGCGCACCATATTTTCAGGAAGATTGTACAAAAATACATTCAGAGCCGTATTGTTGTAAATTATCAATTTCGCACGTTTTAAATCGCTATCCGCAATCAAATTTACTTTCGACATCAATAAAGATCGCACACTTTGGATGCGATTACAAAAATCCAAATAACTCTCTCCTGATTTAATTTTTAATGATTCTAATTCGATGTTTATACAAGCTTCACTACGCGGATCTCCGAAATGCTGAATGAGCAATTCCTTTAGAGCGGACCAAGACACAACATCCTCTCGTTCCGATAAGAGCGCAGCTGCATTCTCCGTAAGCCTACTTGTTAAAACGTTAAAGACGTATAAATTTTGTTCTTCAAAATCTTTTTTACTGAATCGATCGATCACATATTGGCATTTTCGTAAATAAAGACTTAAATGTCTTTTGTTACCGTTATACAATGGTATTAATTGAACAATTTCCTTTGGAATTGGCTCTACTTTCGCCATTGCCATAGAGTAGTAAAATAATCGGAGAAGGCAACTTCACTTAATTTTACACAGATATAAATTAACACACAAAAACAAAAAAATAATACTATAGAAATACAACTAAAAGCTCAACAAAGTTGGAATAAGGGAATTCTTTTTTTTGTAAATATGTAAAAAATATTTTGTAAAAAAAATTGATTTTACCTAAATTTTAAAATTATGTTACGATCGATTTCAAGATCAAGTAACACTAATTTTTACCTATTTTAACTTACAGTACAGATCTGAGTTATAAAATATGCACTATCTAATTTTTCTTAACTCTATGGTGTTCTATTTTTAGAACAAGGTTAGCTTGATAGAATTACATACAAGTTAACCAGTCACGTTATAATGAGAGAAGTCTAATCTCAATAATAACAAAATATCAAAATTATATTTTTTTTAAAAAACACGCATTTTTATGAGGTTAGGAGATTATAGGAAAGGAATGGCGAAAAGTTTTACTCACCAACCGACCGCTACTCCCATGCTCACTTTTCAATACCCGTAAGAGAAATTTGTTTGGTTCGACACAGACTTTAATTTCGCGAATTTTCGTGAAAATTTCCCTGACGGATTTTTACGTCGGGAAATCGCGGAAAACACGTAAAAATTTTGAAAATCTGTTCCGGCTGCGCCACTCTTGGTTCGGGAACGCGAAGTTAGATTTTTAAAAATATGTAATTTTAATTGATTAAATCTAAATTAAAACTAGGATTACGTTCGCACCGATTTGAGGTGGATTTAATAATGAATCAAAGTACAGAGAGCCAACACGATAGTCGATGCAAGAACTGCTGTGTTGGCTAAGATGAAACAAAGCTTAAATTCTAAGAAGTGCATTTGTAAATGCAGCAAAACTATAAGTCTAAATTAATCTAGGGCAGAGGGGTTAGGCGTAACTATAACTAGGTAAAGATGTTGTTTAATTTTTGTAAGAAATAAATTTCGTGGAAATAAATTGTGTATTTATTGAAGCAATGGAAAAAAACGGCACGTAAATATTTTTTATAATCCGGGGGGCGCCAGACAAAAAAGGTTGGGAAACCCTGCTCTATACATTATAAGTATGTATTTACAAAAAAAAAAAGTATATAAGTATTCTATCGGTTATCTGGTTCCCATAGTACAAGCTCTGCTTAGTTTGGGGCTAGATAGCGCTGTGTGAAATGTCCAGAAATATTTATTTATATCTTTGTTAATTTCGCTCCATCTAAAGGTTGCCTAGAATAGAACGCTTTCACTGATAAGGCCGCCCATTGTATTGCCTTATTTATTCTAGCCTAGTACTTATACAAACCCTCAGACTATAGCATATGTACTTGCTAAGCTGCCTGTTGTGCCCTTATTCTTGGTATTTCAGTGCCCAAGTATCGGCTAAGTAAAATTTGATATTTATAATAATATGAACTATGTAAACATTAAGAGTTATCTATCTATTAATCATATTACTGAAATCAGAAATCAGAATGTTTATTTGCCAGAATATGTTGTATGTAATGTGAACATATGTTTCGATGTTACATTTTGTTGATCCCTATACATATATTCTACCATCCAGATGGTGTGCAAATATAAATTAATATATAAATCAAATTTAAACTAAGTGAATGTCTTATAAAATTAGAAACGTCAATACAATATAAAATAAAAACAAATGTCATAGTACACACGGCTACACATCAAGCTATAAATTTCCAGTATAAGCTGCACCTCGCATTGTGTAGGCTTTTCGTGGAATGAGAGGTCAGCTTATACTGGAAATGTGTAGCTTGATGTGTAGCCGTGTGTACTTAGTAAGTCAATTAAAAGTAATTGGAATGGGTTAAATATTCATTATTGTCTTAAAAATTGAATCACGATGATGAAACTTCAAAGCTGAAAAACCGGTCAAGTGCGAGTCGGACTCGCGCACGAAGGGTTCCGTACCTATAAAAACGGCAAAAAAATCATGTCTATTGTATGGGAGCCCCACTTAAATATTTATTTTATTCAATAGCACAATTTTATATATTTACCTTATTTGAGGTTGGACCCGATTAAGCTAGTCCTCTAAATTGTATGAGCGCCCATACAACTCGGAGGACTATCTTAATTGGCGACAACTATGTATGTATAGGGATACCCTTTAATTTTCACTTTTTTATTTTTTTGAAATTTCCCTATAATTATGCTGTAATACCTTTCTTTTTGCCAAATTTCGTGATTCTAGTTCAACGGGAACTACCGTATAGGTTTTCGACCCAAAACCTATAGGGTACTTCCGGTTGACCTAGAATTGTCAATTTTGGTTAGAAGCACAAGTAAAGGAAAAATTCCGAAAAATGAAAAAGTTGAAAATTAAGGTAAATTTTGGTATTTGCAAGTTTTAGCGAAAATCTAAATTTGCCCATATCTTTTTATCGTGTTGACTCAGGATCTTGATTTTTATACTCCTAATAGGGGCTATAGACCTCAGTATCTCGTATAAATTTCAACTTGCTAGGTCCGTCCGTTCCTGAGTAAATTGGTTGTGTCACACGGACAGACAGACGGACCAGAGAGTGATATTACATATAAGGGTTCCTTTTTTAGCTTTTGAGGTACGGAACCCTAAATGTAAAATAGTGTGACTTACTGTTCATCCCTAGTGATATAGCAATCACTGAACAGGTCCATGGTTGCAGGGTACGCCAATGAGGTGGGCGAGTCGTTCCGCTCTGTGGTGCCGGCGAGTGTGGTGCGATGGAGCTACACCGTCGCCTTCGGGTACGTGCTGGCCGACACTGCAGATAAGGGCTGGAAAATGTTTTCGGTGAGTTAATATTTTGACTAGAATATTCAGCTGGAAGGGACGACAAACGATGCCAGACTGAGAACGGATTTGCAAGGGGTCATCGAATCCGCATCTTCCATCAACACCGCTACTACATCAACATCCACGGGGACCCTGGAAAGCTGCTGCCACCAACCCAAAGTCCTACTCCGTTAATTCGAGGAGTTGGGATGTCTGGGGTTAGGTTAGAAGGGGGGTAATGCACAATACACCCTAATGCGGGACGTTAGTGCATATCTCTTTTTCCCCCCACCCTAGAGATAGAATTAGCGACGACGGGCGATGGACTAACACGGTTCATATAGGTAATATGCGAAATTGATTTTGTATTTTATAATGACTAAGATACACCCATACTGGGTAAGGAATCCTGTCCGTGGGAATCCTTCACTGAGAGTAATTCGAAACGCGCTTGACATAATGTTTGAGTATAAAATAACATCGGCATGGTGTAAAGTCTCTGTGTGCCTGAGATACCCATACCCTTCAAACAGAAACACGGGAATGCTGCTTGGCGGCAGAAATAGGTATGTTGGTAGTACTTTCCCGGGTGAGCCCTTTCAAGGAACTCTACTACGAAACCTACGTGACACATTACATAACATAGCATGATATTTAATATAACACATTATTATAATTCTCACAGGGTGTAGTGGCTAAATGGAGCGGTCTCGACAGAATATCAGCGCTTATCATCACGGCGGGCATAATGCTGAGTCGAGCTGACATTTACTGCTGTCTCTTTTATTTATGTTTTTCCTCTCTACTATTTCACTGTATCATTTTTAGTGTTGCGTTCCTCAAAAGGAAAATAAGATTACTTTGTTGTCCGTCTGTTAGTCTTTCTGTCAATATTCTTTATCTCGGGAACGCGTGAAGGTATCGAGTTGAAATTAAAACAGTATACTCAGATCTACAGTCCCTTGTAGCTTAACGTTAAAAAAACTGCCAAGTGCGAGTCGGACTCGTGCACAAAGGGTTCCGTACCATTATCTATGAAAACGGTAAAAAAATCACGTTTGTTGTATGGTTTCCCCCCTTTAATATTTGTTTTATTTTAATTAATTATTTTTAAAGTGAATATATAACTATATATTCTGTGAATATTTCAAGCGTCTACCTGTTGCCGTTATTAATATCGAGCTAAAATGAGCAAAAAAATCACGTTTGTTGTATGGGAGCCCCCCTTAAATATTTATTTTATTTTGTTTTTAGTATTTGTTGTTATAGCGGCAACAAAATACATTATCTGTGAAAATTTCAACTGCCTAACTATCACGGTTCATGAGATACAGCCTGGTGGGAGACGGACAGACAGACAGCGAAGCCTCAGTAATAGGGTGCCGTTTTACCCTTTGGATACGGAACCCTAAACACGACCGTTTATGCCGCAAAAAACGTAGGTATATTTCGACACTCAAGGGAATCAAAATTTATAGGGTACTTTCCGTTGACCTAAAACTATTTGGCAAGTAATATCATCTTAAATTACAAGTACAGGGAAAAATCTGAAAACTATACATTTGTAATTAAATCATAAAAAATATAGTCTTTATATAAAGTACGTAATTCATCATCAATAAGCAACGGTATGCGCGGTCTTAAAATGTATGGAACCCTCGGTCGGCGAGCCCGATTTGCACTTGTCCGGTTATTTTCTGTAATTTCTCTGTTCTAAAGTGTTTTTGTATTGTGTGTTATTATCTTCTTTACATAGTATAAAATGAAATCATCTCCGCTGTATGTTCGCTTAGATCTTGTAAACTACTTAACGGATTTTAATGCAGTTTTCAACAATAGATAGAGTGATTCAAGAGGAAGGTTATACATACATAGTAATTTGCGAAAGTAACTGTTCGTTTGTTGGTTTGTTTGTTACTTTTTCATAACTAAACGGCTGAACGGATCGTAATGAAATTTGGCAAGGAGATAGATTATGCTCTGGGGAAGGACATAGACTGTTTACTCGAGTGCGCAAAAGGAGGGTAATGTATTTATTGAAATACCATGCATGCGAAACCGCGGGCGGGTCAGCTAGTAGTAAATAAATGTTTTTTTATACATTATAGGCTTGCGTTTGAGCACGATCTCGCCTGATGGCGCGCGATGATGCACTCTACAGTACACGCTTGCCTAGAAGAAACCTGTTCACTCACGACTTAAGATACCCAGATTGTAGCTATCAGGAAACACAGACTCTGGCAAGGCGTTCCACTTCTTGGCGGTGCGCATAATAAAGGTCGAAGAGAACCGCTTTGTGCGAATGAGAGGTATTTCTACCATATAGCGGTGGCACACCGCAGAGCGTCTGGTTGTCCGATGATAGAATGGAGATGGTGGGATTAGGTTGAAAAATTTAAGTGATTGAGAGATTGTCAGTGTTATCCCCTCCTATCTAATAGTGAGTATATTTATGTTAGTTGGTTCATCTTGAATGTTTCAGAAAGATGGGCGACCCAGCAAGGTGCTGTTGGAAACAGGAGACGCTCTGATCTGGCAGACTCTCGCCTCTATCGTCATACCTGGATTCACTATTAATAGGTAAACTGACACTATTAATTCTAATGTGGGGGGGATAAGGATTGAAGTAATGGAGTAGGACTTTGGGTTGATGGCAGCAGCTTTCCGGGGTCCCCGTGGAACTCCCCCTACATGGGGCATAATGCCATTAATACCATTAAATATTTACATGACTAAAATACAGGAGAAACAATTGAATCATCTAAAGACCGTTGCAAACGTTCTATAGATAGCTCAACTGCTCCAGATCAGTACCAGGCGAAAGTGTCCCCAAGACACTGGCTGTATTGCCCCGCTGAGTGGCAATGCTTATGCGTTCACCCAGGTAAGCGCCAGCTCTCGGATCACACGTCGCAAAGACCAGACGCTCAGAAATAATTTTAGAAACGCGATGGGCCCCGGTACCCCATTGACCCAGGGTCTCGACCCCCAAATAGCTCAAATGCTCTGTAGAGACTTCCATATTTGCGTCGCCTGAGATCTTCGGCTGAATTTGCCGCCGCACCAGCCTCAACTACTGTACCAGACAGATGAGATGGCGCAAGGGCTTCGACGCACATAGCGTCCCACACCAAAAGCCTACCCTTCTCTCAGGGAGAAGGGTCATACCGTCAGGCCTCTTACCATCGTCACGTACGAGACCGTTCGGTTCGAGAACGGCTGGAACGTTGACGCTGCAAAAAGCCCGGCGGATGATAGCATTAAACTTGATTAGACACCAAGACGCTCTTAGCAGACGGGGTCATAACACGTGGGACAATTGACGATGATATTGCTATCTCGCTCGCTCTCGCAGCCCTTACGGAAGCCGTAATCGATACATTTCTAATAAACAATTTTTAACGTAAATCGGCGACGCCTTTGCGCCGATGCCGCTTATCAATGAAACAGCCTGTATAAAATAGAAAAACAAATCATATTCATGTAAGTAGGCACCTGTTAAACTGACTAAGCGGCATCGTCGCAAAGGCGCCGCCGATTTACATTACATAAATATTCAAGCTACTGGTATTAAACCCACATCTAGTCAGTTAATACGAATCCAGATGTGTGTTTTAAATGAATGTAGTACACACGGCTACACATCAAGCTATACATTTCCAGTATAAGCTGACCTCGCATTGTGTAGGATTTTTGTAGAATAAGAGGTCAGCTTATACTGGAATTGTATAGCTTGATGTGTAGCCGTGTGTACATAACACAACATGTTGTATGGATTCCGATCGTCGGCCTAAATATCAGAATTCGTAAGTCCTTGTGGGCAAATTTTACAGAAGCATCAAAAAACTGATTTTCTCACAAAGTTTGAGAGATTTTAATTGAGTCTCTCTTACTTTACAACAAATACCCTCATTTTATACCTAAAGTAAGAGTAACTCATTAAATATCTCTATTAAAAATGCCCTCATTTTATACCTAACTAGCGACCCGCCCCGGATTCGCACGGGTGCATTGCTGATACTAGATATACTTATAATATACACTGTACTTATATACCTAGTCAGGTCATAAATTCTGTCACATGTTTAATATAAAATAATTGAAACAAGTTTATTCATTATGTAACCATTTATATACCAAAATGAACTTAACAAAACATAGATTCTTATGACACTAAAGTTTATTCAAAGTGACCTCCGTGATTTTGAATACATGCATTCAATCTGCGCGGCCAGTCGTCTATCGCAGCACGAACGAGGTCCATGTCAATATCGGCGGCTGCCTTAATCAAGGATGTCTTGAGTGACTCCAAATTGGGATGAGGCTTTGAGCACGCCTATTCCTCCAAGTGTTGCCATATCTTGTAATCTAACGGATTCAAATCTGGACTGGAGGAGGGCCAGTCTTCGTGCCGGATGAAGTCGATTTCACGCGCCGCCAGACAGTATTGTGTGCTCTTCGCTCTATGAGCTGGCGCCGAATCTTGTTGGAATACCCAGTGCCTGTTATTGAATATGGTATGAGAAACAGGTTCCACAAGGTTCGTCAGGACTGTATTTTGATACACAACTGCATTCGTTTTTACACCTTTCTCACAAAAATGTACCTCTGTTAAGCCCTAATAAGAAACTCCCAACCATACCATGAGCGAGGATGGAAAATGACCTCGTTGGACACGCGGAATACGGTTGCTCGCTTCTTCACTACTGTGTGCGTACACCTTATCATTTTGTTTGTTGTAGCTCTCTTCTACGGTAAAAAATTTTTCATCCGAAAAAAGAATTTCCCGATTTTTTTTTCCCGCGTACCGCTTCAACAAAGCGCGGCATCTCTTCAGTCTCAGGTCCATTAGACGAGCATTCAAACGATGTCATGTTCTTCTTCGATATGCCCGAAGCCCTAAGTCTTCATTTAAAACCCTTTTCACCGTGGTTCTGCTTAACCCCATCTGAAGGGCCAACAGTTTCTGCTTACGTTTGGGATTTCTTTGAATTCGCGCCTTCACAGCTTTTATCACTGCTAGAGTCCTAACAGACCGAGGGCGACCACTTCTTGACCTGTCATCTACACTAGAGTCTTCATTGTATCGTTTGATGGTGCGATAAACGAATGTTTTGGTTATATTCAAATTTTTCAGTATGTCAAAAATTTAAACGCAATAACTGCAACACGGTCTTCTTTAAGCGTCCACTCCATATTTAAAAATGAGTAAAATTCTAAAAAGTATACATTTTTATTTTCATGAACAATTCGAAATTCGAATTCTATAAACTTTTTTGTGGCCAGCATTCTAAAAGAAATGTTTTTACTGTTTGACAATACTTATGACCTGACTAGGTATATAGGGAGTTTGGTAATATATGCAAAAAAATGAAAGGGGTTGTTTAGATGAGCATAATAAATAAATTTGTGAAATGTTTACCAAAGAAATGTGAAATTTATTTTAGCATGTTAAAACAAACACTTTAATAAACTTATGTGGTGCTATTGCATAATGCTTGCCATCTAACCACAGACTGGTGACATCTCGAGATATCTCTTGTTGTCCCTTTCTAACCATTTCCGAAAGAGATATCAAAAATACATGCCTGCCTACGGTAGTAGGTACTAGCCTACCATAGATTTACGTTTTGAGTTATAAATAGGTAAGACGTAGCTACTAGGTAAAAAAATATCCCTACATGTGCCTCTACATTCGCTTGTTCTTTCTTGGTCCAGAGTAGTACCTACAAGCGATCGGTGTCACTGACTCGAATTATGATAGGTCGGAAGACAGGTATTTTTGGCCTAACTTAGGTAGGTACCTACCTACATTAATTTAATTCGTCGTGTCACTCACTAGTTCTTTTTTGGTCACTGTGAGCTAGGTAGGTACCTACGTCAGTGCAGTGATTAAGTTGAGATAGATAGGTATTAGAGCCCAGGTGGCGTTTCACAAATGCCTACCGCTCACTCAGGCAGAGTGACCAAGACTAAATTAGATAGGGTAGACGTGATCTTTGCAATGACTAGCTAAACTACAGAGAAAAATTTAAAAATAAAAAACAGCTGAAGTAGTATTTTAAAAGATTTATTCAATTCAAAATGAAGTACCTAATCAATTTAGGTAAACTCGAGCTTTCCAACACACTTTTATTAGGCTGTCGACAGATAAATTAACGTGAAAAAGTAGTAGGTAGCTCTTACCTCAAATCAAGAGGTAAGTAGGAGGTGCCTTCACTTTATCAACGATAATTTGGCGTGTTTAAAAGTTCATTAGCTACCTATGTACCTACAAAATATGTACAACACAGCTATCAGTTATTTACGACATTTAGTTGGTACCTATTTACAGAATGTACAGTTACACAGTAACTTACACTAGTTATCTACAGTTATTATCACAGATAGGTATAGCTACACTATTTTATTCACAAAAGTTGTTGCACGTACCTTCTTGATCTAGAGTCTAGGAAGAATAGCACGGCCAAAGCAATGCACACGAACTCGTGCCAACACGTGACTCTGTCACTTCGCACCACATTAATAGCGTTCACAATTCGCGTTCTAAGTCACTTTCTATTGTATGGCCATCGTTAGTCTATTGTATGGCCATAGTCCTTTACCCTACCCCACAAATAAAAGTCTAAGGGGGTTAAGTCCGGTGAGCGTGCGGGCTGTGCAACTGGCCCTCCGCGCCCAATCCATCGATTACCATAAGCACTGCCCAGGTATTCGCGCACTCGCCGATCGTAGTCCTTGTCGATCTTCCAAGGTCCGTGCTGCAGCAGACACAAACAAAACCGCATTCTGGTCTCGTAGTCAGGAGTCCAGAGCTCCTGCACTGGTGTAAAACTATACGGGTGCTGGCCTTCCTCCCTAAGACTTCACCCATAGGTAACGCTATCACCGTACACGCGGGCCGCGTCACAAGTGCTCGCCAGCGGATCCTCTTCAAAAAATTCCATGCGCGCTGAATAGCGAGGTGGCCTGCCCGCCTCAACATGGGGCTGGAATTCACTGCTCTCCCTGTGCCGCGGAACAGTCCGCGTGCCCTGCCGGGTTCCGTGCCATATCTGATAAAAGTCCTGCGCTCTTGACAGGATCACTTTCCGTGGAGTACCTGTAGTTAAGTATCGCAATTTTTCTAAATCCGTCCGCACAATTAGAAATGAAAACAACTACTGATTCAAAATAATAATTAATTGCACGAATGCCGACACGTGCCAAAGTGCCCGCCTTCTTACACTAGGGCTGGGAAAACATTACCGGAAAGGTATCAATACCGGTTCTGACTTTCGGTGTTGGACGATCCGAAATTGGATTAGCTAGTTAGGATACACAAGTCGACCTAATAAAAGCTTGTTCAAAACATCGTAAATCAAAACCGAACTAGTTTTACAAAATACGCGTAGGTCAATCTGTCATACAATCTGTTAGTAGTAGTAGAGCTCTCTGAGAAAGAGTTTGTCCGGGAAAGTACTACCATCATACCTATTTCTGCTGTCAAATAGTAAACTCGCATTTTTGTGTTCCGGTTTGAAGGGTAAGGGTATCGGTGAAATTACAGGCACATGAGACTTAACCCTTTCGACTCAGAACTGTGGAAACAATGTAGTGTAATTATTGATCGAGCCAAGCGAGATCTCTAAATGAACTTGGGCAAATCGACGTTGTATGTATGTATGTATGTTTGTCCGAGAATAACTTTCGAAGCGTTTATCCGATTATCGTGTAATTTTATACATAGGTAGGTAGTGATGGCGCAATTTTGATGGGACTAAATGAGCTAAAAACGTTGGGGTTTGTCGAGATATTGGGGTTCTAAATGAAACTATTAGGTCAAGTGGGAAGTCAAATTAAATATTCATTGGTACATTTAGACTCCGTTTTTATTTTTGGTAAAGTTTTTATAGTTTTTGAGTTATTAGCCATAATAAAAATTGAACTTTGACAAAATTCACAGGGTACACCATTGACCCTACAGTGCTGTAATTTGGTATGCGTGTAGCTTAAGTGACAAAAAAGGCAAAAGTTTGAAACCCAGAATAACTGCAATTTGTACCCCAAAAAAGAATAACCACATTACATGAACTCCCGTTACCTGTAATTTTAGTGAAACTGTAGGTCAAGTTAGTTGGTTATTTATTTTGTGGCAATATTTTGATAGTCACGATGATCGGATCAACGCTTCGAAAGTTATACTCGGACAAACGAACATACAAACAAACAACGGCGATTTGCCTAAGTTGATTTAGAGATCTCGCTACACTCGATTAAAAAAAAAGATTTTATTCAAATACAATCGATTCAAACATTTACGTTAATACCGGTAACCGGTGTAGCGAGGTATTGTAAGCCGTACATCCCTTCGCGCGGCATATCAAAAAGAACTCGAAAGAATAAGCGGTTAGTCAAAGGTGCCGCTTCGATTCTTTGAGCTCGCCGCCCCCAATAGGTACTTTGTTTTGTAAACCCTATGACCCAATGATACCAACTCATTAAATCACAGCTGTTTTTGCCTTTGTTTGATGTAATTTGCATGTTCTTTTTTGTGAATTAAACTTTATTCTTATTCTTCTCTTCTTCTTCGGCAGAAACCAGAATTGAAAAAAGACTCATCAATTTTGATAATGCACTAGATACTTATCTCTCAAAGAATTGGATAAAGTAGGACCTACCTAATTGGAATAATTTCAATAAGTTTACCGTGGCTAAAGTGGGCAGTTTGCAGATAACCAATCCCGGGTCCACAATTTCTAGGCGTTTCCAGGCCAATGTCCACCTAAGCGCAGATTTATAGAGATGAGAATACCATGGGAAAATAACTAATAGCATATCGATATTCCGACATCTCTCCGCTCAGCTTTAGTGGAAACGGTCAAGCGGCATGTCTTATTTTCTACAGTGCATTCGCATCGTGGTTCTAAGCAGAGAGCGCTTAAAGAAAGGATATAAGTAGCAAATCTACGCTTTTGTGGATTAAGGCCTTTATGTCTTTGGATGTCGACTGCAAGCTTAGGCAGTAAGTTTTATATCGAATTAATCACCGAAACTTAGTCGATTTTCTTTAAAATTTGTATATATAACTAGTAGTTTTTTTTTCCGAGAAGTCTTTTTTTATGTTTTGAGAAAACGTCCCTTGAATATCGTCAGTATATTACCAAACACCCTGTATAGAATGTCTTTATAAACAACGTTCACAGCGTTTTAGTCATTAGACAATACAAACATGTTTTCTTTAGAGGTTACTCTTGAAAGAGTATTTACAACATCACATTAGAAACCTCTAAAATTATCAGTGTTTCTCTACTATATTACCCTCATTGTATACCTAACGTAAGAGTGACTCATTAAATCTCTCTCTATAAAAAACACAGTAATACCCCGACTTAGGCTACCCCGTTTTACGCGAATTCGGAGATACGCGGTTTTTCTTTTTGATGCCGCGCGCATTAGCTCTCCCACTCCGCCCTGTTAGTGTTCCGTTTACGACAGGTTCGAACGTGTTCCGCGTGGAATTGTTTAACGTACGCAGTGCGTTTTATTGATAACCTCTAATTACGTCATTCAAAAGAACAAAAAGTTGAGCCCCACTTACGCGAATTCGACTTACACGGTTATCGCTCGGTCCCACTTATCGTGTAAGTCCGGGGTATAACTGTACCCTCTCTTTATACCTAAAGTAAGAGTGACTCATTAAATCTCTCTCTCTAAAAAATACCCTCATTTTATACCTATAGTAAGAGTGACCCATTAAATCTCTCTATAAAAAATACCCTCCTTTTATACCTAAAGTAATAGTGACTCATTAAATCTCTCTATATAAAAGATACCCTCATTTATACCTAAAGTAAGAGTGACCCATTAATCTCTCTATAAAAAATACCCTCATTTTATACCTAAAGTAAGAGTGACTCATTAAATCTCTTTTTATAAAAAATACCCTCATTTTATACCTAACGTAAGTGTGACTCATTAAATCTCTTTCTATAAAAATACCCTCATTTTATACCTAACGTAAGAGTGACTCATTAAATCTCTCTATAAAAATACCTTCATTTTATACCTAACGTAAGAGTGACTTATTAAATCTCTCTCTATAAAAATACCCTCATTTTATACCTAACGTAAGAGTGACTCATTAAATCTCTCACTATAAAAAATATCCTCATTTTATACTCATACAAATCTCTCAAACTTTCTGAGACGTTTTTAGTTGCTCCTGTAAAATTTGCCCATATGGACTTAGGAATCCTGATAATCAGGCCGACGCGATATATTTCGTATTTTCGATAACAACATTTTCCGAGGCATCTTACTTAAAACGTAGTACTGTAATGACTTATTTATGTTTTCCAGAATATGCGCTGTTACCCAGAAGGTCGTGAACAAGCATGCAGCGAAGTGGCCCCCCTACGCTCGGTCCGTGATTACAGTGGGCGTGGGGTTAGCCTCTATCCCCATCATAATACACCCTATAGATGCCGGGGTGACCGTACTCATGAACCATACCTATAGGAAGTGGGTTCATCAGTCATGAATTAATTTTTATTAGATTAGCTGCTAATAGCCAGCCAGTTATACTTCAGCCTAGTTATATGTAGAATGTTTATAAGCAAACCCTCCATACGTTTAAATAATCACACTAATATTATAAACTAGTTGTTGCCCGCGGCTTCGTACGCGTTACACTACTAAATGTGTAGGTAACCTAGAAATACAGATAAAGTCGCTGTTGCAACTTGACTTGACACCCTATTTGTATCCCATGGGACCTGATTTATTGGATAAAAAGTAGCCTATGTGTTAATCCAGGTTATAATCTACGTACATACTAATTTCATCAAACATCCAAACAACGAAAGTTTGGATGTTTGTATATTTATTTGATTGTTTGTTACTCGATCACGTCGTAACGGTTGAACCGATTTCGATGAAATTTTGTATGTACGTAGATTTTAATCCGGATTAACACATAAGCTACTTTTTATTGATAAACCACGCGTGCGAAGCCGCGGGCGGATGCTAGTTAATCTATATATGAATATAAAAATCAATTGCTGTTCGTTAGTCTCGCTAAAACTTTAAAACGGCTGAACCGATTTTGATGATTTTTATTGGGTCTCTGGATGGTTTAGATTCACAGTGGACCCGGTAGGTGACGCTGTTATCGAGATCTAGAAAATTGCAGACGAAGTCACGGGCATACAACTAGTGAATATAAAAAAAATACTTTTTTTTACAGAAAGAATATACAAATATTCACAAGACTAATACAGAAGAAACAGTTGAATCATCTAAAGACCGTTGCAAACGATCTATAGATAGCTCAACTGCTCCAGATTAATGGTTTTCCGTGAAATAACAGGCACATGAGGCTTTTAAACTGTATTGTCAAGTTGATGGACGCAGGGCAGTGTATCGTAGGGCACGTTTCTAAGGTGCGTGACCTAAGAGACATAAGTTATAAAAACATAAAAACATAAGTTATTCGAATGATTTTCATGTAGGCGAGTTGTTTACGTACTACATGGAATTTGACTGAAGTATAGCTGCCGGAGTTTAACACGCGTGATTTGTCAATAAAAACATTACCTTCCGGCGCAGTCGGGTAAAAACTAACCATCCCGGTCATAATCTATCTGTATACCAAATTTCATTGAAATCGGTCCAGCCGTTTATTCGTGAAAACGTAACAAACACTGACAGAGTTGTTTTCGTCGTCGAGATCATTGATTCCCAAAGTGGTTCAGGTGTGGACCCCCATGGGTCAACGGGAGACTCGACGGGGATCTACGTTGGCTTGACAAAATATTGAGGGTTCACAATTTGTAAGCGAGGGTCAATGAAAATTTATCTGGTTTCGATAGTGAAGAACCAAAATGTTGGCTTGCGTTCACCTATCATTTCTAAATGAAACAAGTGAGAATTTATTGATTTCTTATGTTGTGAGTAGATGTCAAAAAAGTAAAGTTTTATACTTTTTTGATAGGCCAACTTTACTTTTTTGACATCCACTCACAGCGCAATCAATCAATTAATTAACCAATCAATTCTCACTTTTTTTTTTCGAAAACTGTTAATTCGTGGTTGGAGCTCAGCCGCAACACAAATTTCCATAGTTAGATCTAATCTTCACATTTTTTGTCGACTGGGAATATGGTAGAAATGTAGCTGCAGGGGGTCCACCGGAACCAGCAAAATTTTGAAAGTGGTCTATAAGAAAAAAAAGGTTGGGAACCTCTGGATTAGATGATGGCTGTTTTAGGAACCAGTTTTGAATACTTTTCTTAATCTTTAAATTCGAAAGTAACTCGGTCTCTCTGTTCGTTAGGTTTTGACGAATAAACGGCTGCACCGATTTCGATGGAATTTGGTATAAAGGTAGATTATGACCTGGAGTAAGACATATGTTGCACTTTATTGACAAACCACGTGTGAGAAGTCGCGGGCGGATGCTTATATAATTATAAAAAAAAAACAAAAAAAGCATTAGGAAATACGCAAATATACAGGTACGATAGACGATCTTATCGCTAGAAGCGATCTCGTCCAGACTAAAAGTACTACGATAAAAGTCATCAGAGAAACTCATTGTCAAAGATGACAAAGCTTTAAATTGTAACTGCTTAGAATAACTACACGTAGAACAGAAGTTTTGTACAACATTTTCATACAAAACGTTGGCCATAAAACGAAGAATGTAAGTGCCATGTTAGTTATTTATTTAATTATATTTTTTAATTTAAATTATATGCAAAATTACATTACAACACAATACATTAATTAATTAAATTGTAAAATTACAAAATGCATTATTTGTTATTTTTATTGTTAATTTGATTTTACTTATATAAATTCATTACTAATGTCATCAATGTAATAAAATATTTAAAGAATATTATTATTGATTGACTGTAAAAAATAGATATAAATAAACATATGTTTAACATTCGCTGACACGC
Organism: Philereme vetulata; assembly: GCA_918857605.2. Lineage (NCBI taxonomy): Eukaryota > Metazoa > Arthropoda > Insecta > Lepidoptera > Geometridae > Philereme > Philereme vetulata. Next base: position 17,857,356 of record OU975420.1, read on the forward strand.
ACACTAGCGTTTTTGTTCTTCTGAGAGCCGCACATATCCACCTGGCTCATAAAACTCACACGGCTCCTATTTTATGGCATATTTTTCGAGTGTGAACTTTGTTTCTATGTGTAGTTATGCTAATTGTTACTGTTAATTTTGTGTTAAAAAAGTACAGGGTGAATTTGTAAATCAAAGACAAATTTAGAGGAACGGCTCTGTCCGTACAACAATAATTTGTGTTCATTTCAATTCAATAAATAGTGTAAAATGAACCTCATTATCTCTAAATAGTAAAACAAAGTCTCTACCAGCGTCTGTGTTTGCGCAACGGATTCCGATACGATTTGACTCATTTATATTTTATTTTGAAGGTTTATATGTATAACATTCATTTTTACCCAACTACGGCAAAGCCAAAAGGAAGGGTTATGTTTTTAGCAGTCTGTGTATGTATGTTCCAGCGTAGCACCTAAACTACTCGTCCGATTTTGATGAGTGAGGCATCGGCGCGGGTGACATAGGCTACCAGCGACATACGCATTACGTAGTCAGGTTTCAGTTTTTAAACGTATACTACGTGTTTTTTACGACATTAAATGAAAACACGGTTAGGGCTAATGGTTAGTAGTAGTGTTACATAGAAAACTTTAAATTTTCAAACAATCTTAATATCAATTCCTAAAATATCAATGAAACAACTTGCAAGATGTGGAATGAGCTACCATCTGAGGTTTTCCCATTAGGCTACGACATGGCACGCTTCAAGAGAAATGTAAAGAGGTTTCTACAGGGTAGGGAACGCATCGACAATACCACGGGTGTTGTCGGTGTCAATAGGCGACGGTGATCTCTTACCATCAGGTGGGCCGTAAGCCTGTTTCTCCACAAATAACAATAAAAAACCAGCCTGTATAAAATAGGTAAACAAATCATATTCATTCCTTATGTAAGTAGGTACGTGATAACTGACTAAGCGGCATCGACGCAAAGGCGCCGCCGATTTACGTTAAAAATTGTATATTAGAAATATATCCATTACTGGATAAATATTCGAGTTACCGGTATTATACTAATCTCTTAAATCAGTTAATAGTTCTGCATATGTGTTTTAAATGAATGTCGTGAATGCGGTGACAGACTGTATAAAGTTTATAGTCCATTGTTACGTTATATAGTCCTACGCGTGTGAAGTTGTGGCAATTATTAAATATCTCTCTTACGGCTAGAGGCGTTGTTATAAAAAATACTACCATTTACAAATTCACCTTGTACACGAAAACTGTTTTAAATAATTTATTTATGTATCTAATATTTAATGGTGTATATGTTCGATATTTATTTAAACTTATATATTTAGAAAGAAAGGGATATAAGATATTTTTAAGTGCTCTTAATTTCATGGAAGCAATATAAATGACCATGGTGAAGTTATGCATTCCAATTAAAAAACAAAATAATGCCCATAGATAATGATAAATGCACGAATTAATAAAAAATATGGATGATGGTGCCTCATTGCTACAAGCACGAGGCAAAAATAAATACCTTTTTCACACCACCTGCACGACAATGTCAAATTATGTATCATTTCATTTTATAAGTATTATCCATTCATGACGTTTTATTCAGACGACATTATCAGATGACAGGGGTTTAGACCGGCCCCCTGCCACGACCGGTCATGTAAACCTCACTGAAAGCAGGCGATTGAATCCCTACGGCTAAGCCGGGAGTAAAGTTGTACTGTATTTCATTATGACATGTGAAATTGTAATTTGAATTTGGAACCTCGACAGTATTAAAATTTGAACCAAAGAGACCAACACAATAGGAACTTATTCGTAAATCGAACTAACCTCTGCACAGAATGCACCAACCTAGATTTGGTTTTTATTGTCTCGCCAGAAAGTGTGAAAAGTAGAGTATTTTGCTCGTGGATAAAGATGTCTGCATCTTGGGCGTGCTTATATCCCTCTGCACTCAGGATTCTAGTAACTCCGAATCCTTCGTTACGTTCGGGATTCAAAATAGCGCCCGTGACGCAAGACACTGCTTTATCCCCTCGATTAATAATCTTACTATTTTTAATATCTTTCAGATAATTTTGATTCGTAATTTTACGCGGGTCTTAAAATAACCGTTATGGGCTACTATTTGACTCAATACTCAGGGCTTCTTACGCAACGATGCCTAAACGTATTTAGCGGCTAAATATGATTTAATGAGTTATCAAATCATACAATTACGTCAAATTTAAACATGTTTATGGCATCAATCGTTTATTGCATTTCACAATGTAATAATGGCAATTGATAGGTGCATGATCATTAAGGACCATAATTAAAAATTATAAATTCGAGATTGTTCGTGTTTGTTTCGGAAAAATACGTGAAGCTTCATCAGGGTGAGTGCTAGCAGATCGTCGGTTGAAACGCTGATCAAATGCTAATCATGCCCGTATTATATATTACTAGCTGTTGCCAGCGGCTTCGCACGCGTGATTTGCCAATAAAAAGTAGCCTATGTGTTAATCCAGGTTATGATCTACGTCCATACCAAATTTTATCGCAATCGGTTCAGCCGTTCCGCCGTGAAAGAATAACAAACATCCATACATACAAACTTTCGCGTTTATAATATTAGTAGGATTATTGGTAGATAAAGTGTCGTAGGTACTCGCAAAAGTTTTCTTCGTAAAATTACAAACGGTTGTCTGTTATTTTATTGCACAATTTCTGAGCCAAGATTTTTTGACATCTAATTAATAGATAATATACTACGTAATTATGTACGACATTTAAATAAAACACTGGTAGGGCTAATGGTTAGTGTTGTAAAATAGTTTATTCAAATACACAGAAAAAAATAAGTTTTCAAACAACCTTAACATCAAGTCCTAAAATATCAATGAAACAGTCTGTAAAAAATACGTAAACCATTCATATTCATTCATCATGTCTGTAGCTACCTGTTAAACTGACTAAGCGGCATCGTCGAAAATGTCCCGCCGATTTACGTATTTTTTTTTATAGGCCTGTTAAAAATAATACAATAAATTATGCCACTCCGTACACACACGCACCTACACTTACACATCCATACACACACTCACATAAACAAACACACGCACACACAAACCCCACACATTCACACACCCACACACAAACAAACATACACACCTCAACCAATTACTCTAATACTTATAAAATTAAGATGATAAGATAATACTCTCGATCTCATTAATTTATTATTATAAGTACAACTATATTATACAACAATACAATAAAATTTTATAATACATTAAGAATAGTAAAGCTCATGTTACAAATTAAAAAAATAATGTTACATATAATAAACTCTATATAATATATAGGTCACTGTAATTAATTAATCCACTGTAATTAATTAATCTGTTATTAATAAAAGTAATCGTAAATAAACTGTACCAAAAGAAAAGAAAAGCGAATGACTAGACTATGACTATGGCTACTACTTGGGAACCCACTCGAAGGAAAACAGGATCTACAGCACAAGTCTACTCGACTTAGTGTAGCTCCTGTTTGTAATTATGATGTGTATACAAGCCATTATTTAAATTATAAATCTTTGTAAATTATATTTTTTAAAATTGTTAGTATGTGCTTGAAATGAATAAATGAAATTATTATTATTTTATTATAAGAAATGTATCGATTACTGGATAAATATTATAATAGGTACTATCTGTATTAAACCCAACTCTAAAATCAGTTATTACGATTCTGATTGTGTGCTTTAAATTAAGGGGCGACCGGAGGGGAATCGCCCATACAACACGTACTACCAAGATCATTTCTAATTGGAGCATATTTCTACCTTAATAAGGTATTATTTTAATTTGAATAGTATTTATCTAGGTTCCCAACCATATATTAGATCAAAATACTTACCTAAAATGAAATAGAAGCGTATCGCATTCTGCATGTTTTTACGTCATAAAAGACCTGTTTTCAACCTAATTGTTTCGTATTAAAAACAACAACATCTTACGTATCCTAGTCATGGGAACATAGATTATATCGTCTAGTTACAGAATAACAACACAATGAGAAAAATACAACAAGTTTTCAGTCATCATTTTTGGTATTACGGAACACGGTCAAAATCTAATCAAATTGAGAATCGTTCATTTGCTATCACTGTCGCTCTGCGTGGCTAAACTTCGTCACTAAACAGGGATAGCGATATTCAGGCCGAAGTTTTTGACGCGGCCGAATTGAAGTTGCGCTCGGGGTTCGCCGGCTTCTTAATGTCGTACATATCAAAACGGGTTGTGTAAAGACTCCGTTTAATTTAGCTGAACGATGTGTGTGACATTTAAGGGCCAAGGTTTTGTTTGGTGCCGGCATAGGGGTTGCAAATGTGTGCGTCACGCACGAGTGCCGCGCGCTTTTAGAGCTTCGCTTTAATGTTAGTGGCTCTCTGTCCATATATTTTTATTAGTGCGTGTAATTTTTATAATATTGTAAAATTTAGGGCAACTAAAAAATTATGCATTAGCTTACATTTATAATTTATCAATACGAAGGTATTTAGAAAGCTTTAAATAGAGTAGGCTTAGAGGCTGTGTTTGCAAAATATAATAAGAAACATATATTTTTTCCATTTAGGTATCCTATATTCTAGAACTTTGCACAGGCAAATCGAGGCTTAAGCGACGGCTTCAAAGTAAAATACTGACTAAAATCTATGCATAAGACTCGATTCTGATTTGAGTTCAGTTCTGACATACCATTAGGTTCAATTTACATTGCCGGAGAATGGGATTTAAGAGTAGTAAAGAATTTAAGAGTTCGCCCTTGAAAGTACTACCGCCATACCTATTCCTGCCACCAAGCAGCATTGCTGTGTTTCGGTTTGAAGCCTATGGTTGCCGGTGAAATTACAGACACATGAGACCACATGAACGAAGGTTCATGATGTTGGGAATCGAGTTATGGAGCTCAAATGGTCTTGGGCGGGACACTTGGCAAGACGTGGTGATGACAGGTGGAGCAGGGTTGGACGTCCGGCAGCGAGATGGGTGGACGACATCGTTAGAGTCGCGGGCCGTCAATGGGTGTGACTAGCGCAGGATCGTGGCGGATGGCACAAACTTGGGGAGGCCTATACCCAGCAGTGGGTGAAGTCGGGCTGTGGATGATGATGATGATGAGACCACATAACTAATGTCGCTAAGGAATCCTTTCGTAGGCTGAATTTTGTAATGAGAAACTGTCGTGACTATCGGAGTGAACACGTTGTCAGGCTTATTTTTTGGCACCTTAGCAGCAAACTTGAAGCCAGCTCATGTGTTTGGCACCCACATGAGAGTACTTACGCTCTGTTGCGCGAAAAGGTGCAAAAGGCTTTTCTTCGCTTCCTTTATAAGCGTTTGTATGGGTATTACCCATATATTTAGTTATAGTTACATACTCCACTAAATTAAGTTTCTCCTGGGTTGCATAAGAGTTTAATAGTTTGGAGGTGAGAAGAGCTAATGACCAATTAAGGCCCCATGCTCAAGATTCTTCATGGGAAGATAGATGCCCCTCATTATTATAAATACGGGATTTATCACGTACCGTCTTATCGGTGTTTCGACCGACAATGTTTCGGTTTTATAATAATGATTGAAATCAATCACGAAAGTTTTCGAAGAAAAATAGATGCCCCTGATATCCACGATGAGCTCATGCGGTTCTATGTTCCCGTTAATTACCGCCGCGGTAGGAGACGCAGATTGTTCTCGGAGTCATTTGGTCGAACAGTCGCGCGCGCTCAGTCGCCCGTCCCGCGAATCCTTTCTGCGCTCAATGCCCTCATGGCCCTGAAGATGATATGGTGGAGTGCTTGAGGTTTTGTGAGAAGAGTGCGTGAATGTTATTGCTTAATATTATTATTATTTATTGTTTTGACATTTTTTTGTATAACATTGACATATAATATTTATTTGTAAAAATTATTCCATTTTGTAATTAGTGTAATTGGCCAAGGCCGTTCTAATTGAATTAATAAAATAAATGAGGCTTTACTGTGTGCCTCAAGTTGATGGACGAAAGTCAGTGCATCATAGGGCACATTCTATGTTGCGTGACATGTGAGGCAATAGGTTATAGGCGATAGTTATCACTTAACTCCACGTTGTAAAACAACGAGTGGGCTTTAGACCACACGATGAAGTAAAACTTCTTTTTCGAAATATTAATTTATAAATTAATATTTAAGCTTAAAAAAGCTTATTAAATTAATGTTAAAGCTTCTTAACATAATTTCGTAATTACATTTCGTTCTTGAACAATTTTATAAAATTATTCAAGAACGAAATGTAATTACGAAAAATAATCAAACGAACTACTGACTGAGACATATATATATATAAAGTGAGAACGGAAGTTGAGAGGGAGATATAAGACAAGTTAGTGAAGATAGAAAGAGAGTTACGTTTCGTATATTACTGTCCCTCTCAACTTCCGTTCTCACTTTTCGTAATGCATTCACCAGCTTTCTCCCCAAGTTAAGCGTGCGTTAAGAAGCTTTACTTCAAAAACTACGAGCCTTACAGTAGTCGTATATGACGTGTAACATGTGACCACCGAGCGCGCTCATTGGTCAAATCAAATAGCGCGCGCTTTCCCGGTTTCCTGTTACACATTTCCGTCCCTTTTGACAAAATCACTTCCACAAGTGGAGAGGAAAGAACACATAAAAAAATGGAATGGAAACTAATTTTTGTAACGAAATTGTACATTACATAGTATAATGAGCTTTATGTCAATTTTGTAACGTACAAATTAAATAAGAGTTAAAAAACTGCGTCGTGCGTCTTCCGGAGAATGCTTAGTAGTATTTTTATTTAAATGTGTTATCCGATACGGGATACGGGATTTTAAAACCATATCAGTATTTCCGAGCCTCACTGGACTTGAATCCGCAATCTACCTCTTGATACGAGGATGCGCTGAGAATAGCGTCAGGCGTGAAATTAGTGAGATAAGTCCCGTACAGCATATGGTATCCGGCGTATGTTTTTCCAAACCAGTATAATCTTGGAGTATTCAAGTCCAGAGTGAATAGGTTCTTTCTAGGTAAACGTGTTCCATCTTCGATCACACCTTCACTTACCATCAGGTGAGGTAGTGGTCAAGCGCTTGGCTATCATCAATAAAAAAAAAGAATATTTGCGCATTTTCCGAGCAATGTAAATTGTGCCTTAGTCATTTCAATTACCTAATTCATATATTTCATATTAGTTTTGATGTTGCAAGAATGTTTTACGATTAATAGTCTTATCAAATAGTAAATATGAATGTTATTCGGTTGTTAGATTTTTTTAGATATTCGTTGTTAACTAGTAAATAAATTATAAAGTGATACTTGTGTTTTGATTTTAAGTTTATCCAATCCGAACTAATTCGGGTTGCGGGTTCGATTCCTGTCGCGGAACAAGTTTTTGGCGTGATCTGAGTACATACTAGATGAATGAAACAAAATGAGAACGTTTTGTATGTTTCGGACATCTTCTAATGTTGTCTGATCATAATTATACTAGTGGTTTAACCCGAACTTGCGAGGGATGTTGCGAGTCACAATCAAAATAGTGCCACGAAATGCATACTTGACCTACAGTTTCATTCAAATTACTGGTAACGGGAGTTCATCTAATTTGGATATTCTTTTTTATGGGGTAGAAATTACAGTTATTCTCGATTTCAGACTTTTCCCTATATTTGTGCCACTAAACCTACATGCATACCAAATTTCAGCACTGTAGGGTCACTGGTGTACCCTGTGAATTTTGTCGAAGTTCAGTTTTTATTATGGCTAATAACTTAAAAACTACATGGATTAAACGAAAAATAAAAACGGGGTCGAAATGCACATATTTTTAAGTTTTTATTTTTAGGTAATTGGTTTCGTGGCTCTATTTTATTTTATACTAGCTGTTGCCCGCAACTTCGTACGCGTTACACTACTAAATGTGTACTAATTCATCGCAGCATATCACGTTAATTTATGTGATGTTCATTGAGGATGTGTGTTTATTTATTTATTTGTTACTGAATCACGTCAGAATGGCTTAACCGATTTCGATGAAATTTCATATATATGTAGAATTTAATCTGGATATATGCTAATTATTGATTATATGCTAATTTTTATTCCATAATCCAGCTAAAAAAATGTAGCTACATATGCGTCTTGCAGTCCACTCCCTATATGTTTAATATTGTCGCAATGGTGAGTCATACAAAGCGCTAGCCGTAGTCACCTGAGCCAACTCTCTGCATGTTAGATATAGGCGCAATGATGAGTCATAAAAAATATCTTAGCTTTTATCAGCGGCTTTGCGCACGTTATTCTATGGTGGAAAAATACCTACAGCTATTTTAAGAGACTCTAGTGAGACTCTACCTAAAAAAAGCAGGCTGAAAAACTCAGCGGTAGCAAAAAATTTGTTATCATTATCAGTCATCCTTGCGACCCTATTTATCTTAGAGAAGCTAGGCTGGGAGATGCTGCGCTTTCTCTAATTTTTTTTGACTTATCATTTCTACCTAATCGTTAGATAGGTTATTGTTATTGATGTGAGTTGGGCAGGGGACGCTGCAGTTTTTACAATCTTCTATGGCCCTGGGGAGTAGGGTCGCTGTGTTGGATGCAATTTTTTATCACTTATCATTGCGATGCCATCAAACTTAAAGGCAATGGGCTGCGGGACGCTGTGGTAGATGCAGATTTTGTAGCCCTACCTAACTTGTAGTGGGTTGAGTGGGGCACGATGCGTTTTTTATTGGGTACTATTTATCTTAATGAGGGTAGCCTAGGGAATGCTGCGCTAGCCGATTTTATGATGTTTATGACTAATAATTTTACGACCCAATTTTTCTTATAAAGATTGTGGGTGTATGCTGCGATAGCTGAATTTTTATGACTTATCGTTGCTGCCCTTTGTGAATTGTAGTTAGTTGGTTGTGGGTGACGCTGCGTAGCTACAAATTTTTACTACTCATCATTGTGAACCTACTTATCTTAAAGAGGGTGGGCTCGGAGATGCTGCGGTAGAAGCTAATTTTTTGACTGTTCATTGCCCTATTCATCTTAAAAAGACCCTAATTAAAAATACCTTATTTATAGTTGAAGAGAGTGAGACACTGCGGTAGCTGTTTTTTTGACTTAACATTGCGACTCTTTCTAACTTAAGGGAGTGGGCTAAAGGACTCTACGTTAGCTGCATTTTTATTGCTGTTATTGTACCTATATAACTCCAAAAGTATAGGCTCGTAAAAGTTGCGGTAGCAAAAAATTTCTTAACACTCATCACTGCGTCACTAACAAACTTAAAGGAAGTGGATAGCAAGACGCTGCAGTAGCTGGTATTTTTTTATTGTTCATCCTTGAGACCCTATTTATATATAAGAGGGTATATACTGGGGGATGCTGAGGTAACAGTTTATTTAATGACTAATCATTGCAACATTATAAATCTTTAAATGATTGGGTTTAGAATCATACAAATAATCCAGCTAATGCAGCATCCTCCAGCGGCCCTATCTAACTTGTAGTGAGTTGGTTGGAGGACGCTGCGGTCACTGAAATTGTGTATGATTCATCACTGCGACCCTATTTTCGTTAAGGATACAGCGGCAGATACTGCGGTAGCTGGTTTTTTTTATGACTCATAATTGCGCCTATAGTAACATGCAGACAGTGGACTGGGGTCACTACGATCGATGGCTGAATTTTGTATGGCTCACCATTGCGACTATACTAAATTTAACTGCAGGATGCTTATGTAACTAATTGTTTTATATGAATGTACCTAACCTATTTTTGAGAATATGTCTCTATTTCTACGTATTTATATCTATACTAAGCTTGGCGGTTAGGGGGTATCTACCAATAGAGATTATGAAAACTGATTTATGAGATAAAAAGTAACATTTATGTTATTTTATGTTTATTAGGTTAGGTTTAAAACAATATATAATGCTGGACATTTTACGCAGCGCTATTTAGCCCCAAACTAAGCAGAACTTGTACTATGGGAACCAGATAACTGATAGAATACTTATATGCTTTTTTTTTGTAAATACATACTACATACCTACTATATCGAAAAACACCCAGACCCGGAACTGATCTGAAAATCATGCAAACATTTGTTACGCAGCGGGAATCGAACCCGCTACCTCCTGAGTGTTAACCTGCTATTCGCCCACTACGACACGGAGGTCGTCAACTAAACTTTTGCAAAAGTTTGAACTCAATCCGTTCAGTAGTTTGGTCGTAAAGGGGTAACAAAGACCAAAATAATTTTCCTGTAGAAACTTTGACACCCCATTTTTATCCCATGGGACCTGATTTATAAGATAGAAAGTAGCCTGTTTGTTAATAAATAAATAAATAATAATTTAATATTGCTGGACATTTCACACAGCGTTGTCTAGCCCCAAACTAAGCAGAGCTTGTACTATGGGAACCAGATAACTGATAGAAAGCTTATGTACTTTTTTGTAAATACACACTTATAATACATAGAAAAAAATCCAGACCCGGAACAAATAATTGTAGATCATGCACACATTTGTTCCGCGGCGGGAATCGAACCCGCTTCCTTCTGCGTCTCAGCTGGCTATTCGCCCACTGCGCCACGGAGGTCGTCGGGACTAATCCAGGTTATAATCTACGTAAATACTAAATTAATAGAAATCGGTTCAGTCGTTACGACGTGATTGAGTAACTAACAAACAAACAAACGATAAGCGATAAGACCGCCTGTTATAAGTAGTTTTTAAATATCATCGAGCGCACACGTGTATCAGTGGTGTTCTTAAATAAAGTCCCGCAAGCTTAACTGAGCCTTAGGCACAATCATCACCGCCAATAGAAAGCACACAGCCAAATAGTAATTATTTGTCTATGTATTTTCTATGTTGTTTGTATTTTTTTGTTTATATGGTGTACACTAAAGTGTTTATTTTATTCTTTCATTCTTCAAATAAATAAACGAACATACAAACTTTCTAATTTATACTATTAGTGTGATTCACTCCTGGCTTCATGATCAGACCCTGGTAGTCATTATAGTCTCGCAAAAACTATTTAATAGAATCCAAACACGATAAATCTACTGTTATACATAAAATAGTTCTGTTGAATCCCTGATGGCTCCATCATCAGACCCTGGTTGACGATATCGTCAAACATCTCACAAAATCAATTTAAAAGAACACATACACGACCGATCTAGTAACTGTTATCCATTAAGGACTTATTAACTCTTATTAGGGTTAAGCTCGCCTTTGTACATGTCCATTTTGTAAGCTATTTTTATCTGTAAATCTATTTGTGTACAATAAAGAATAAAGGACTTCTGTTGATTTTCTCTAGGCTCCATCATCAGCCCCGGCAGACATTATTGTATTATCGTTATAACTCTCACACAAACAACTTATAAGGACCCAAAAACGACCGCTGTACTGTTATCCATTAAAGACTTTTGTTGATTCCCTCCTGGCTCCATCATCACACCCTGGTATACATTTACCATCATACATCTCACCCAAATAATTTAAAAGAACCCAAACATAACCGTTCTACTCTTATCCATTAAGGAATTCTGTTGATCACCTGTTGGCTCCATTTTATTTTTGACGACAGTTAAAACGACACCACTCTCAAATTTATTCATATATGAGGTCTTATTCTGACCTTAGGGTTCCTGAAAATATTTTAATTTAAAACTAACTAACTATTTCAAAATACTCTTATATCTGGCTAAAACGAAAAATGAGATTAGGTTGTCAAATAAAGTGGTCCTGTGCCTTTTTTCAAAAAATTTCTGAAAGCGCTGAAATATCTATTAGTTCATTTTATTAAGGGAATCTTCATTTAAAATTTGATCGGTCTACTACTAACGATACCTGAAAAACAGATTTTTGCTTTATTTTATACTCTTATTTTGAACCCCTTGGGGTGCGAATGTCAAAAAAATCCTTTCTTAGTCCACCCGTACACCGTAAAAAGAACACACCATCTACATATATTTCAAGTCTCTAGGATTAGCGGTTTAGGCTGTACGTTGATTTTCAGTCAGTCTGTCAGTCTCGTAACTATTATTTAATATACTAATGATGTTATTGATGGTTAAGAGCGGTCTATTTTCCGGTCTTCAGACGCTGGTAGTCAATTGTATCGTGAAACGTCTCGCAGAAACAATTTTATAGAAGTAAAACACGATACATCTACTGTTATCCAATAAAGAGTTCTGTAGATTCCCTCCTAGCTCCATCATCAGACCCTGGTGGTCTTACCATGATAACATGTTTCATTATTTGCCTATAAAAAGTATTTATGCAAAGTTATACGTTCGTAAATGCAAAAAGCATTGTTTTACAACAAACTACAACATCTCTTTTCAACCCTATAGGGTGATTTTCAGATAGAATTACTATCCCATGTTTCATTATGCACCTTGCTTAGTATTTAAGTAAAGTTATAAATCTATTAACCCTAGAAATAATGTTTTACCATACAAAGTTCAACACCCTTTTTCACCCATCCAGGGGATGAATTTTGAAAAATAAAAAAATACTATTTCTCTTATTTATGTTGAAAAATATGTTCGTTAAGTTTCCAGTTTATAAACCCAAGAACCACGGTTTTTCATACAACCGTAAAAACCTATTTTGACCCCCCTGGGGGATGAATTTCTAAAAATCCGTTCTTAGTGTTCACTTTTAGACCACAAAGAACATACCAACCAAATTTCAAGTCTCTAGGACCAGCGGTTTGGGCTGTGCGTTGTCTATATGTCAGTCAGTCAGGACAACGATTTTTATATATTAGATTTTATTAGGCAAGGTCTGCTTGCAGAACGATCCCTAATAAACGTATTTAGCGACTAAACATGTTTTAATTTTACGTATTTGTATGATTTGACAACTACATAAATCATATTTAGCCACTAAATACGTTTAGGATCGTTGCGCGAGTCGCGCTACAGAATTTTTTTTTTGTGTGGTTTGGGAGATTTGCAGGATCTCAGTTCCGGCGAACCACTAGTTATCTGTCAAATAAAGACTGAGGTCGTAAAATAGACAATATTACTGGCTATTTCACACGGCGCTATCCCATCATCTAGCCCCAAACTAAGCAGAGCTATGGGAACCAGAAAATTCCAACTATTAAATATATATATATATATATATAGTCCTCATCGTCCTTTCGATGATGGCAACCCCTAACTATATTTAAATTTAAAGAAATGCATAATAATTACACTAAATTTAATTTAAATTCTATCCTACGGTTATATTTAAATTCTAGCGTGAGCCCTAATATGGCTTGCTAGACCATAAGTTTGGTTTTAAAAATCCTATCACAGTTGACAGTTGTCACTTATAAGTGTAAGTAGGTATAAGTGGGCTTAGGTCTTTCTTTATAGTTAGGGAGGCGAATAAGGGAATTTTCGGTAATACTCGAGCGTGGCAGTTTAAGATATGAGAGATACCTTAGACCAAATAGAACAACCTTGTAAAGTATTTAGTATTACGTATCTGGCGCTTTATAACGAGTGTATGTAGTCGGTTTTCTGCGAAAGTTTTAATGTTAATACAGATGGTAGAGCGCCAGGACGACCCGTGTGAAGCGAGCTCCTCCCAACTTGCAGGGTCAATATAATTTTAATTAAATATCTACTACGTTTATAGCAGAACATGCTTTGAGATCGTGTTTTTAAAATGTCACCTTCCTAATTAATTTATAATTAGCACATAATTAGCAAAACCTGTTGGCATAGATACACACAAAGATTATAATTTCGGGGTTTCTTCACTTTTAGGGTTCAATACTGACACTATTAAGAAGTTTTACCGAGTAGCCATGTGATACCTAAGTACCTATCGTATATCCGCTAAGTATCTAATAGTCACGTCATCGTCATATCAACAACCTTTATCAGGCCGTGTATCCATCTAGTGCACGGAATTTAATGGGAATCAGAAATGAGAAGATGCATAGACGAACCAAAGTCACTGACATAGCAACTATTTGACAGACTATTTCGAGGCTACTTCAGTGGAAGCATTCACATTGAGAATCTATAGGCACCTTCTCGGTCAAACCGACCAAAAATGACCAACTTAATCTTTCTTATCACTTCTTCTATTGTTATGTATGTATTTTTATTTGATATTGTTACAGTTTAGTCTATCATATAAAGTATTTAAGTAGGTTTATTTATGTAGTACCTATGTATCTAAATTGTGCTATTGTTAGTAGTCTTGTGCAAATTTTCATTAGTTCCCTTTTCTGTGCACTACCTACACATCTTTATCTACAATAGGTACACAAAGGTTATCTAGGAGAGAATGCTCTTTAGCATTATGTTCACCTTTTTACTACACACAGAGTCTTTACGGCACAGAGGTTCGCGTAAAGACTACGCACTGAAAAGCCAGCTTGTTGCCCGTACCTGTAAGGTTGGATTGTCCGCACAGTTAATAAACTGAAATCCCAACCACCTACTGCCAACCAGGCACACTGGATTGCAGTAGGTCGTTAGGTTTTTTTCATTACTAACCGAACTAGCTTCCTAAAATTTAATTGACTGAGCGAGCGAAGCATCTCAGTTTCGCTCTGTTCTCGCCTACGAGCATTTTTCAACCGATTTTGACGAAAGTTGGCACACAAGTTCCTTGATTTATTTTAATTCTTTTAAGGCGGGTTCCTATATTCGTCGGTAACTAACTACGACTCGTATCTCCATGAAAAAGTGTCAGACTAGTGTCAATCTCGAGATCAAATCAAGATTGACACTAGTCTGCCACTTTTTCAAGACTTGAAAGTCCTTGAAAACGTGTCAAAACACGTTTTCAAGGCTGGTTACTGACGGATATAGGAACCCATTACTCGATCGCGATTTTTGATTAGGGGGAAAAGGAGGGAAGTTTGCTTTAGCGTTATTTATCGACGGATTTCAATCAAATTTGAGAGGCACTCTATTCTATACAAGTTACCAAAAAAAATCCAAAGAGAGGGGTTTGGGAGGGAAGGAGGGATGTTTGCTGAAGCGTTATTTATGGACGGATTTAAATTTTTGAATTTTTTTCGGAAAATTTATATCAATCAGACTACGCATTCCTCTCCGCCTTTACGAGACGAACCCAAACCCTGAGACGACCTCCTAGGAGCAAGGGAACGCGAGTAATCGCTAAATCTCATACCAATATTTTGCGGCAACTGTTAGGGTACAGGAGTCGGATCATTTTTTTTATACATTATTAGCTTGCATTTGACCACGATCTCGCCTGATGGTAAGCGATGATGCAGTGTACGATGGTACACACGGCTACACATCAAGCTATACATTTCCAGTATAAGCTGACCGCGCATTGTATATGCTTTTGATAGAATGAGAGGTCAGCTTATACTGGAATTGTATAGCTTGATGTGTAGCCGTGTGTACACGCTTCACACGATTGCATAGAAGAAACCTATTCACTCGCGACTTATAGATACCCAGGTTGTAGCTATCAGGAAACACAGACTCTGGCAAAGCGTTCCATTCTTTGGCGGTGCGCATAATAAAGGTCGAAGAGAACCGCTTTGTGCGAATGAGAGGTATTTCTACCATATAGCGGTGGCGCACCGCAGAGCGTCTAGTTGTCCGATGATACTCGTAGAATGGAGATGGTGGGATTAGGTTGAAAAGTTCCGCCGCACACTCCCCGAAATGTACACACGGCTACACATCAAGCTATATTTTTCCAGTATAAGCTGATCTCGCATTGTAGGCTTTTCGTAGAATGAGAGGTCAGCTTATACTGGAAAATATAGCTTGATGTGTAGCCGTGTGTACCTACTCGACAAAAACCGATCACGCTAAGTCTGAGCGGTTGCCCAGGAATAAAGAACACAAGGAACTGTTATTGCATGATTAAAAGAGCTCGCGAGGTCTACTGTTCTCACAGAACCGCTAGTTACTTACGTTATATCTAATTCACGAATTGCTTCTTTAGATATCCTTTGTTAAAAAAATACAAAATGGTGATCTCTGTGCGATACTGCAAGTGTTTATATTTTTGCTAATAAAGAGAATGAAGCCAAGTATAATTAACGATTAAATGAACTTACTAATCTTCCGTGAGTCGAACGGACAACGGAAAAACAAATCCGTGGTCTGGTCAACTGTAACACGAAAAAAAACAAATTTTCTATGGTTCGATTATCAATCTTAATAATCAGTATTTATATGCTTATATGTAAATGTATATGAAATGCTTGTCTGTTTGTAGCACCTCCAAAATGATGGTGCAATGAGCTACTTAGATAAAGTCTATGTAATTAGTTAAGTACTATTATTGACGTAACCAAGTGTTCCATTGTGTTCCTACGGTTTGAATAAATGAATATGAGTATTAGCCAGATAACCGGAACGTAGTAAAAACAGAGCAAGACAGAAAAGGGAGACAACAAGAAAGATGGCAGGACGAGATAGCAGGCAAGTCATGGATGAAGGAAACAAAAAAAATTTAAACTTTCGGAGGTCTATATCCGTCGAGGAGTTTCTTAATTAAGAAAACGTAGTTTCTATTATTGCAGCCGCTGGAACTCCTCTCGAGGTTGTGAAGGAGTATGTCTATCTTGAGCAGGCTCTGCGATTGGATAGATACAAATTTAAGAAAGAAGTTAACCGGCTGGGCTGGGCAGCGTTTGGAAAACTTCGTCAGGTCTTCTCGTCACTCATCGCACAATGCTTTAAAACGAAAGCATTTAACCAGTGCGTCCTACCTGTGATGAATTATGCAGCCGAAACGTGGACACTTACGGTGGGACTCGTCCACAAATTGAAAGCTGCTCAGCGAGCTATAGAAAGGGTTATGCTCGGAATTTCTCTGAAGGATAGAATCTGAAACGAGGTTATCCGACACAGAACCAAGGTGATCGTCATAGCTCAGAGGGTCAGCAAGCTGAAGTGGCAGTGGGCCGGTCATATCTGCCGCTGAACCGATAACCGTTGGGGTACACGTGTTGCGGAGTGGAGACCACGTCTAGGCAAGCGCAGTGTAGGCCGCCCTCCGGCTAGATGGAGTGACGATTTGCGCGCTGTGGCTGGCAAGGATTGGATGAGAAGAGTTGAGGATCGGGCTCAATGGCGCACCCTGGGAGATACCTACGTCCAGCAGTGGACTGCTATAGGTTGATGACGATGATGAATAATTATTAAAATATGGAAGAAAAAACAATGAAGAGACATTTAGATTTAATAAAGGCTTTTTAGGGTTCCGTACCCAAAGGGTAAAACGGCACCCTATTACTGTGGCTCCACTGTCTATCTGTCTGTCCGTCTGTCACCAGGCTGTATCTCATGAACCGTGATAGTTGATCGAGCGAAGTGAGATCTCTAAATCAACTTGAGCAAATAGGCGTTGTATGTAGGCATGTATGTAATAGGTTGGGGAAAAAGTCTTTTCGCATTATAGTATGTATGAACTTGTAATAAAATCTCTTTGGCTATACTATTTGTATCTGGCTGGTTTTGGTATCATTCAAAGTTTAAACTTTAAAGAAGATAATTCCAAATTCAAATTAGGAAAATGTGTGGTTTTTATTTGTTTTTCGTACTGTAAAGATGAGTGAATCTAATGAAGAAATTCGATACATTTAAAAATTTTACTACAAAAAAGATAAAAATGCAACGCAAGCCGCGAAAAAAATTTGCGATGTTTATGGACCTAGTGCAGTGTCTGTGAGAGTAGCACAAATTTGGTTTAAGCGTTTTCAATCCGGAAACTTTGATGTCAAAGATGCACGTCACTCTGGTCGCCCTATTACGGAAAAAAATGATGCCATTTTTGAAAAAGTGGAGCAAGATCGGCATATCAGTAGTTACGACGTAGCTGAAGAACTGAGAATTGACCACAAAAAAGTTTTCGCGCATTTGAAAAAATCTGGGTACACAAAAAAGCTCGATATTTGGGTACCCCACGAGCTCACTGAAAGAAACCTAATGAACCGTGTACTCATTTGTGATTCTTTATGACGACGTAATGAAACCGAACCATTTTTGAAGAAGCTGATAACTGGTGATGAAAAGTGGCTCACGTACGACAAGAACGTGCGAAAAAGGTCGTGGTGGCCGGTCAGGCTTCACAGTCTGTGGCGAAACCCGGGTCAACTCCCAACAAGGTGATGCTGTGTGTGTGGTGGGATTGGAAGGGCATTATTCATTATGAGCTGTTACTACCAGGCAGGACCATCGATTCTGAACTCTACTGCGAACAACTGATGAGATTAAAGCAAGAAGTTGTGAGAAAGCGGCCGGAATTAATCAACAGAAGGGGTGTGGTCTTTCATCATGATAACGCTAGACCTCACACATCTTTAGCCACTCAGCAAAATTTAAGACAGTTTGGCTGGGAGGTGTTAATGCATCCGCCGTATAGTCCTGACCTTGCACCTTCAGATTTCCACCTGTTTCGGTCTCTTCAGAGTTCTTTAGGCAGTGTCAGGTTAACATCACGAGAGGACTGCCAAAACTACTTGTCGCGGTATTTTGATCAGAATCTTCAAAATTTCTATAGCAATGGGATCATGTCCCTACCTACAAGATGGCAAAATGTTATCGAACAAAATGGTACCTACATACTTTAGTTAAATGTAAATATACTATATTGAAAAAAATTTTGAATTTTCTTAAAAAATACGAAGAAACTTTTTCCCAACCTAATATGTTTGTCCGAGGATAACTTTCGTAACGTTAATCCGATCATCGTGAAATTTAATACATAGGTGAAATTTAATACAATATAACATAGTGATGCCACAATTTTGGTGTGACTAAATGAGCTAAAAATGTTGGGGGGTTGTCGAGATATTGGAGTTCAAGAGGGGTATAAAAAAATAAAATGAGACTATCAGGTCAAGTGTGACGTCCAATGAAAGGGTCATTAGTACATTTAGACTACGTTTTTATTTTTCGTAAATCCTTTATAGTTTTTGAGTTATTACTTATTAGCCATGATAAAAACTAAACTTTGACAAAATTCACAGGGTACACCAGTGCTGTAATTTGGTATGCGTGTGGCTTAAGAGGGCATTGCAAAATCTGACGCTGTCAATTTTAGATATTTACGAAGTCGGCCGGCTGTTGAACTTGCTGCGTGGCGGATGTGTGAGTTTGTGTTCTATACACCTCACTATAGGACAAGAAATGTTGATCCTTTGTCATGTCGATCAAATTAAAATGTTAATTTATAGTGTATTTGGTATTTTCGTACCTATCTTCATTTGTAGTTTAAAGTATTTATATTTTATTTGTATTGGTTAAGCGCTTGACCACTTAGGTACTCACTTGATGGTAAGGTGTAAGAGGGTGCCAGCTTGCCTAGATAGAACGTGTACACTCTGGACTTGAAGACTCCGAGATTATAATGGTCTGACAAGATTTCTACAAGTAAAATAACTAGTGGTTCGCCCCGAACTTAGATCTCGTGAGTCTTCCGCAAAACAAAAAAAAATAGTATTCATAATCTTTGACTAATTGATCGAGCAAAGCGAAGTTTCTAAATCAACTTGAGCAAATTGGCGTTGTATATGTATGTTTGTTTGTCCAAGGGTAACTTTCGAAGCGTTGATCCGATCATCGTGAAATTTGATAATATATA
The DNA here is from genome assembly GCA_918857605.2 of Philereme vetulata. Classification (NCBI taxonomy): domain Eukaryota; kingdom Metazoa; phylum Arthropoda; class Insecta; order Lepidoptera; family Geometridae; genus Philereme; species Philereme vetulata. Next base: position 17,877,029 of record OU975420.1, read on the forward strand.
AGCAGGTAGTGTTGGCAAAATCCTGGTTTGACAAAATGTGCTAAAAATATTGGGGGGTTGTTGAGATATTGGGGATCAAGAGCGGTGAAAACAAACAAAAATAAGACGATAAGGTCAAATAGGACGTTAAATGAAAGATCTTTATTAATACATTGAGACCCCGTTTTTATTATTAGTTTATTCGTCGTAGCTTTTTAATTACTAGTCGTAATAAAAACTGAATTTTGACTAAATTCACAGGGTACACTAGTGACTCCACAGTGCTGAAATTTGGTATTCGTGTAGCTTATGTGACACTAATGTAAGGAAAAGTCTGAAATCCAAAATACCTGCAATATTTAACCCAAAACGAGTAGATAATCAATTAACATGAACTCCCGTAATTTATAATTTGATTGCAACTTTAGGTCAAGTAAGTTGGTTATGAATTTTGTGGCATTGTTGTACAATAGGTTCTCCCCGAACTAAGAACTCGCGTGTCTGTTAGGTCAAATGGAACGTCTTATAAAAAAAGTTCTTCATTAGCACGTTTTGAGCACGTTTTTATTTTTAGTTCAATCATTGTAATTTTTGAGTTTACTGAACTTTGACTAAATTCACAGGGTACACTAGTGACTCCACAGTGCTGAAATTTGGTATTCGTGTAGCTTAAGTGACACAAATACAGGGAAAAGTCTAAAATCCAGAATAACTGCAATTTCTACCCCTAAAAAAGTAACCAATTAACACGAACTCCCATTACTTGTTATTTGAATAAAACTGTAGGTCAAGTAAGTCTATAGTTGTTATTTCGTGGCTCTATTTTACAAGTCAAAAATTATTTTTTGTTTTTTGAGAGACTCGCGAGATCTTAGTTCGGGGTGAACCACTTGTATAACAGCGCCACGAAATTCATAACCAACTTACTTGACCTACAGTTGCATTTAAGTATTTACCTAAGTATGTAGCATAACATTCAGTTTGGTATCATATAAAAAGTCTTAGGTAACTTACACATTACAAAACAGTTTTTTATTTGTTTTTTGTCGTATAGTTTTGGAGTGCGTACAATCTCAAATTACCATGATTTATAGGAACATTAACAAAGATTACAAAAAAAAAATAAAACGAAGTCTCTATCTGAAACAAATTTACTTAGGTAACTTTTGTGATTTATTTTCATTTTAGTTCTACTGGTGTGTAAAGTTTTACTTCAATCGGACAACTTGCTGAGGAGTTCCATGGAACAGCTCCTGACTCCATCATCAGATCAGAGCGCTTTTAGTATAGTAAAGTATTTTCATTTAAATTCTACCGGTATGTATAGTTTGACCTCAATCGGACAACTTGCTGAGGCGTTCCACGGAACAGCTCCTGACTCCATCATCAGATCAAAACTTTTTAGTATAGTCTATTTTTTTTTATTTTAGTTCTACCGGTGTGCAAAGTTTTACATCAATAGGATAATTTGCTGAGGAGTTCCATGGAACAGCTCCTGACTCCATCATCAGATCGGAACGTTTTTAGTGTAGTCGAAAATATTCATTTTAGTTCTACCGATGTGCATAGTTTTGTTTCAGTCGGACCACTTGCTGAGGAGTTCCATGGAACAGCTCCTGACTCCATTATCAGATCAGAGCTTTTTTAAAATAGTAAAGTATTTTTATTTAAATTCTACCGTTATTTATAGTTTGACCTCAATCGGACAACTTGCTGAGGAGTTTCACGGAACAGCTCCTAACTCCATCATCAGATCAGAACGTTTTTAGTGTAGTCTGGAATTTTTATTTTAGTTCTACCGGTGTGCAAAGTTTTACATCAATTGGATAATTTGCTGAGGAGAAAAAAGTATATCAAAGTGATCCTTATAGAGGTCGCATATACTTGATAATTTACTAAGAAAGTTGCCTTACGCCCCTCCAAAAACTAAAAAAAAAATATTGGTCGTTTCAGAGTGATCCTTGTAGGTGTCGCATATACTTTAAAATTTACTAAGATAATTGCCTTATGCCCCTCCAAAAACTAAAAAAAAATATTGGACGTTTTAAAGTGATCCTTGTAGATGTCGCATATACTTAAAAATTTACTAAGAAAGTTGCCTTACGCCCCTCCAAAAACTAAAAAAAAGTATTGGACGTTTTAAAGTGATCCTTGTAGATGTCGCATATACTTGAAAATTTACGAAGAAAGTTGCCTTATGCCCATCCAAAATCTAAAAAAACCAAGGGACGACTCAAAATGATGATGATGGATGTCGCATAATCATGAAAATTTAGTTATCTCATTCCCCTCCACCAATAAATAAAATACAGTAATATAAATTTCATAGTACCCACAAGCCGTTTGGCTCCCTACAAAAACTGAATGAAAGTTACGGCAAACGAAATATACGGTGTACGGTATTTGCACAAAAATATTTTGTATGGGACAATTTTTTTTTTGTATAAATGATAATTTTTTTTAAATTCGTACTCGTATATAAAAAAATGTCCTGAGCAACATTAGTTTTGGCGCTAATGCTCTAAGTCTTATACTTTCCGAGATACGAGGTGGATGGGAGCGAATGGGGGACAAAAGGGGGACTTCAGGATTTATTCCCAACTTACCAAAACTCCCTCTATACGATCATACCAAACATTTTTACCCTACGAGGGGGCATCTGGGAGAACAATGATGTCAATGAGTTTTATAGATCTGTAAGTATCCATACAGAGCAAATCACTCGGTCGCGCTATAATTGTATGCTGTTGCCTATAGTATTATATATACGTAACTATGTATAGTGCTCGTGACAAAGAGCGACACGTCCTCCCTCCAAAAGCGCTCGGCGCAGACTGCCAGTGGACTTTTTTTTTTTTTTTTTTTTGAATGGACCTATCTCGCTGTTGGCCTCTGAGGCCGTTGCAGCTTAACCGAGCTTTTGGCGAGCGCAGAAGGCGCTCAGCCCTATAATTTTATTTTTGATGAGGCAACTAGCGCAAGGGCACCACTTAGGTACGGACCTCGGCTTGGGCTGTTGCCGGGACGGGGATAGGAGAGAAACGCCCGGGTACGTGTTTGTACCTCGTGTAGGCGGCGACTGAAGGGACTCGTCGACCTCGCCAGCGAGGTCGGTGTATTTGTGGAGTTTTTGCTCTGTCTAATGTGGATGACTCTTCCGCATTAGCGGAAGTGATTTCGTCATCCGGGTCTCCGAGAACGTGTCTCGGACGACGGAGGGTTTAATATGATGAAACGCAACGCGGCCACTGGCAGTTTTACGACTGCCAGTGGCCGCGTTGCGTTTCATCATTTTAATATGTGATTTAAAAAAAATCATATTATAATATAATAATTAATGGATAGTACACTCCTAGTTTTTTTTATATTTATTTAAAAGGTTGAACTTTGTTAAAGTATATGAATTTTAACTTATAAACTTTCTACTTTCGAATAAACGACATCTTTTGAAGTGTGAAATTGCGCAGTTTTTATTCGTTATTTATTTTAATTATTAATAAATTTTATTAATATTATTAATATACTAAAAAAATTTAACGCATTTCAAAGAAGACAATATTTTTGTTGTAATGTTATTTTTGTTAAAAACTTTACGACTCGTTTTTTGGGTGAAAATAGGGTTAGATAGATCACTCAATTGCTCATTTTACGAAAACGCGAGTTGCAAATTAATTTATTTGACGAATGTGATGTTTAAATTTTTTTTTCGATCTTTTAAGAATTGATGAACCAAACTTTGGGTGTATTTATTTTTGTTTATCTCTCTTTATCAACCGAGCCACAGACTTGTTCGAAATGTTCGCATAAAACGGGTAACAGAAGACAGGGCCCGTGACACAAATACCTAGTCAGGTCATAAGTATTGTCACACAGTAAAAACTTTTCTTTTAGAATACTAGCCACAAAAAAGTTTATAGAATTCAAATTTCGAATTGTTCATGTAAATAAAAATGTATACTTTTTAGAATTTTACTCATTTTTAAATATGGAGTGGACGCTTAAAGAAGACCGTGTTGCAGTTATTGCGCTGCATCGTTGCGGTAACGCGCCAATTCAAATTTTTGACATACTGAAAAAATTGAATATAACCAAAAGATTCGTTTATCGCACCATAAAACGATACAATGAAGACTCTAGTGTAGATGACAGATCAAGAAGTGGTCGTCCTCGGTCTGTTAGGACTCCAGCAGTGATAAAAGCTGTGAAGGCGCGAATTCATAGAAATCCCAAACGTAAGCAGAAACTGTTGGCCCTTCAGATGGGGTTAAGCAGAACCACGGTGAAAAGGGTGTTAAATGAAGACTTAGGGCTTCGGGCATATCGAAGAAAAACAGGACATCGTTTGAATGCTCGTCTAATGGACCTGAGACTGAAGAGATGCCGCGCTTTGTTGAAGCGGTACGCGGGAAAAAAATATCGGGAAATTCTTTTTTCGGATGAAAAAAATTTTACCGTAGAAGAGAGCTACAACAAACAAAATGATAAGGTGTACGCACACAGTAGTGAAGAGCGAGCAACCGTATTCCGCGTGTCCAACGAGGTCATTTTCCATCCTCGCTCATGGTATGGTTAGGAGTTTCTTATTGGGGCTTAACAGGGGTACATTTTTGTGAGAAAGGTGTAAAAACGAATGCAGTTGTGTATCAGAATACAGTCCTGACGAACCTTGTGGAACCTGTTTCTCATACCATGTTCAATAACAGGCACTGGGTATTCCAACAAGATTCGGCGCCAGCTCATAGAGCGAAGAGCACACAAGACTGGCTGGCGGCGCGTGAAATCGACTTCGTCCGGCACGAAGACTGGCCCTCCTCCAGTCCAGATTTGAATCCGTTAGATTACAAGATATGGCAACACTTGGAGGAAAAGGCGTGCTCAAAGCCTCATCCCAATTTGGAGTCACTCAAGACATCCTTGATTAAGGCAGCCGCCGATATTGACATGGTCCTCGTTCGTGCTGCGATAGACGACTGGCCGCGCAGATTGAAGGCCTGTGTTCAAAATCACGGAGGTCATTTTGAATAAACTTTAGCGTCATAAGAATCTATGTTTTGTTAAGTTCATTTTGGTATATAAATGGTTACATAATGAATAAACTTGTTTCAATTATTTTATATTAAACATGTGACAGAATTTATGACCTGACTAGGTATAGGCAAAAGTCTGAAATCCTAAATAACTGCAATTTGTACCCCAAAAAAATGTAACCACAGCACATGAACTTCCGTTACCTGTAATTTGACTGAAACTGTAGGTAAGGTGGTTTATTTTTCGTGGCACTATTTTGATAGTCAAAGATTACACTTAATTTTTTAAATATTAATTAATTAAAATAGTCAAGATTATTTTTCTCTTTTAATCGGAGACTCGCGAGATCTCAATTAAGAGCGAACCGCTAGTTAGACAGTTGAAACTTTTATAGATGATGTACTTCTGTTGCCGCTATAACAAAAAATACTAAAAACAGAATAAAATCAATATTTAAGGGGGCTCCCATACAACAAACGTGATTTTTTGCTCGTTTTAGCTCGACATTGATAGCAGCCACAGGTAGACGCTTGAAATATTCACAGAATATTTAGTTATATATTCACTTTAAAAATAAATAATTAAATAAAAATAAAATAAATATTTAAAAATTTATTTCCATACAACAAACGTGATTTTTTTTGCCGTTTTTATAGATAATGGTACGGAACCCTTCGTGCGCGAGTCCGACTCGCACTTGGCCGGTTCTATATTTTATAGTTAAAATCGGGAACCCCTATATAGAGTGTGAATCTCTCAATCTTGCTCCTATTTACACCGTTAAATGGAAATCCAAACTAGTTTTAAAGGCGAGTGTGTACATAATGATAATAAGCGAAGAAGCCTTTATCAGCCTCCTTATACGTTAAGTCAACAGTTTTGTTTCTACTGAGGCCAACAAACAAGTACCTACCTAACTTTTTAACAAGAGTAAGTATAGCCGACTTCAGAAAAAATAAAATCTAAAAATGTGTAGATGCCTTTTCAAATTGAAGAGTTTGATGATCCCTTAATCAAATCTTGACCATTTTATATAGGACCACTCCCTCCTCTTTGTATCAATAATAACATTGAAATTGGAAAAAGTGATGAAAAATTATCTATGAACATAAAAAAACCGTCCAAGTGCGATTCGGACTCGCTCACGAAAGGTTCCGTACCATTATCTATAAAATCGGACAAAAAAAACACGTTTGTTGTATGGGAGCCCCACTTAAATATTTATTTTTTTCAATAGCACAATTTTATTTATTTACCTTATTTGAGATTGGTGCCGATTAAGCTAGTCCTCTAAATTGTTTGAGCGCCCATACAACTCAGAGGACTATGTTAATTGGCGTCAACTATGTTTTACAATTAATGATATAAAAATAACATGATTTTACAATTTATGAAACCTGCGCGAGTGCGAGTCGGACTCGCGCACGAAAGGTTCCGTAGCATTATCTATAAAAACTAACAAAAAAAACCACATTTATTGTATGGGAGCCCCCCTTAAATATTTGTTTTATTTTAATTTAATTATTCATTTTTAAAGTGAATATATAACTAAATATTCTGTGAATATTTCAATATTTCAAGACGCAAGTTTGTACGTTCACCACAAAGAAGGCACCTTTCACAATAGCTCCACGGTTCTAGGGCATTCCTCTCCCCGTCGCGGCGATTATGGGAGTCGAAATTTCTAATGAGGTCCAGTATGGGAGTCACTTAGAAGCAAAAGCTGTGCTCACCTCCAAAAAACTTGGAGTCCTTAACCGTGCCAAACAGTATTTTACGGCACAACAACGGCTATTGCTGTACAAAGCGCAAGTTCGGCCGCACGTAGAATACTGTTCCCATCTTTGGCACGGGGCTCCAAAGTACCAATTGCTTCGTTTTGACTCCCTTCAGAGAAGAGCTATTAGAATCATCGGTGATCCCAAACTCGCCGACCGCTGAGTCAACGCCGTGACATCGGATCGCTCAGTGTATTCTACCGCCTGTATAATGGGGAATGTTCTGAGGAGTTATTTGATCTCATCCCGTCGTCGAGATTTTACCACCGCACTTCTCAACGACGTAATAAAGCTCATCCACATATCATCGACAATTGGGTATCACGCACCACACGCTTCACGTGATCTTTCTACCCCATACTTGCAAGATGTGGAATGAGTTACCATCTGAGGTTTTCCCATTAGGCTACGACGTGGCACGCTTCAAGAGAAATGTAAAGAAGTTTCTACAGTGTAGGGAACGCATCGACAATACCCCGGGTGTTGCCGGTGTCAATAGGCGACGGTGACCGCTTACCGGTGGGCCGTAGGTAAGCCTGCTTCCCCATAAATAACATAAAAAAGAAGCGTTTACCGTTATCAATATCGAGCAAAAACGAGCATAAAAATCACGTTTGTTGTATGGGAGCCCCCCTTAAATATATATTTTATTCTGTTTTTAGTATTTGTTGTTATAGTGGCAACAGAAATACATTACCTGTGAAAACTTCAACTGTGCAACTATCACGGTTCATGGGATACAGCCTGGTAACAGGACGGACAGACAGACAGATATTAATACGTTTAAAGGGCAAGGTGTACGCTTTTATAACAAACTCCCAAGTGATGTACAAAAATTGACAATTAACAAATTTAAAAACGCAATTAAACAAAATCTTGATAAAAAAGCCTACTATAAAATATCGGATTATTTAGTTAGATGATAGAGAAGCTTGGGATTGAAATTGCTCCAACTCGTTCAAAATGTTACAATTTAGACGTATCTAATTTATTTCCTGTATTGATATGTATTCTAAAAGGATCATTAAAAAAACAACCAGCCTTGTTTCTTGCCTTTCTCTCCTGGCTTGGTCGCGAAGGGACAGGCAGTAAAATTGACGTTTCAAAGTGATCCTTGTTATTTTAATGAATAAAAGATTTTAACTTTAACTTTACAGCGGAGTCTTAGTAAGTAATAAAACAGTAAAACGGTAGGTACATTTAAAACGATAATAGTCTTATCGCTAGGCAGCTCGTGTTTAGATTTCAATATGGTTACTGTGCCAATAATGGTTGCTGATAGTGAATGGAGGCTCTATGAGCCACTGATTTTTTTTTAAATATTGCTGGCCATTTCACGCAGAGCTATCTAGCCACAAACTTAGCACAGCTTGTCCTATGGGAACCGGATAACTGATGGAATATTTATATACTTTTTTGGGGTTCCGTTCCTCAAAAGGTAAAAAAAGGAACACTTATAAGATCACTCTCTTGTCCGTCTGTCCGTCTGTCTGTCCGTGTGCCCGTGTGTCACCACACCGATTTTCTCAGGAACGGGTGGACCTAGCAAGTTGAAATTTATACCAGATACTGAAGTCTATAGTCCCTATTAGGTGTATAAAAATCAAGGTCCTGAGTCAACACGATAAAAAGATATGGGCAAATTTAGATTTTCGCGTAACGTAAGTTACCAAAAGTTACCTTAATTTTCAACTTTTTTTAATTTGCAGTACTTTCTCTTTACTTGTGCTGTAAGACCTTGCTTTTAACCAAAATTGAGAATTCTAGGTCAACCGGAAGTACCCTATAGGTTTTGGGTCGAAAACCTATACGGTAGTTCCCGTTGACCTAGAATCACGAAATATGGGCAAAAGCAAGGTCTTACAGCACAAATAAAGGGAAAATTCCAAAAAATAAAAAAGTTGAAAATTAAAGGTGGTCCTAAACATACATACTTAGTTGGCGCCAATTAAGATAGTCCTCTGAGTTGTAAGGGCGCTCATACAATTTAGAGTACTAGCTTAATCGGCACCAACCTCAAATAAGGTAAATAAATAAAATTAATGATTAAACGGACTTACCTCTAGGTACGTGAAGTTCTATCAGAATTATACGAAGTTCGAAGAGATTGGTACAAGAGAATATTATTGAACACAGTAACGCATAAGTGACTCCACTTCAGCACTATAGTTTAGAAGTTTTTGTCGCAGATGGCAACACAGAAACTTTTTTCTTTCATTGCTATCCAGTCGACCCCCACTCAAGCCATTTTTCTTGCGCCCCGACAAAGTAGGCTGCTCTTCATTTAGTTTAGAGGGTTGAGATATTTCCGCAACCTTTTGGGATAAAGGGAGGGCGGGTGTTACGTACCAATCTCTTCGAAAGAACTTCGTATAATTATGATAGAACTTCACGTACCTACAGGTAAGTTCGTTTAATCATTAATTATACTCGTTCTTAGTTCTCGAGACTGGTACAAGAGAATATTATTGAACACAATGTAGATGTTGTGAGCCAGTGGAGGAAATATCGTTGATAAAAAAATAACTTGATAAATTTCATGAATATAATAAGTATTTTTACATTCATCATCATCACATCATCAGCCGGATGACGTCCACTGCTGAACATAGGCCTCCCCCTTAGATCGCCACAACAAGCGGTTGGTAGCCGTTTGCGCCCAACGGCTCCCCGCGATTCTTACTAGATCGTCGGTCCACCTTGTGGGGGGCCGGCCTACGCTGCGTCTTCCAGTCCGTGGTCTCCACTCGAGAACTTTTCTTCCCCAACGGTTATCGGTTCTACGAGCGATGTGGCCAGCCCATTGCCACTTCAACTTGCTAATTTTGAGAGCTATGTCGGCAACTTTAGTTCTTCTGCGGATTTCCTCATTGCGGATTTTGTCACGCAAAGAAACCCCGAGCATAGCCCTCTCCATAGCTCGTTGAGCGACCTTGAGATTTTTACATTGATTATAACATAACAGCAATTGTTTTAACATGTTATCATGTATTATTATGAATTACTGATTATTTGATTAACAATGTCATAAAAGTAATCTTAGCTAATAATCAACGAGAACAGATGGTTCTTGCCAAGGCCATGTTATCCTGATTTTGGATAACTGGTCTGTTATAAAATTTTGCAAACGTAGTGGAATTGCCACTCCACCCTGCAGTTTGTCTTGTAACATCTAAATTGACTTCAAGCTTATGGGCCATGGACGTCGCAGCGTGGCGTGTGCTGTGTGGAGAGAATACAGACACATCAATACTACTATCTTTCAGCATAGACCTATAGTCTAACTTTTTATTAGCTGCAGTAAAATGACGTTTTGTGGGTTGCCGGTTTTTGAAGAAAAATAAATAGGGATGTAGCTAAATGAGTGAATCATAAATGAATAATCAGTTTGGTTTTTTTTTTGAGATTTAATATTAAGTTGTAATGTATTTTTTAACCTATTATTATTACTTTACTAGAGGATTGATCTTTTTTAGTGGAAGTATAGGGACGTACATTCAAAATGAAACAAAAACGCCATAATAATGTTATTTAATTATTTTTTGTGAACTGAATCACATCCCTATTGAGATTAGGCTGGCAACATTATTTTACGGAATGACATTTAGAAACGTCATTTTACTGCCGCTAATAAAAAGTTAGACTATAATCCATCTACTAAGTGTTTGAGTTGAAACGCAACTGTGTGGTTTACGAACACTTATAAAAAGCTCATTAGACATTCGTAAGTTTTTGTTTTGTTTACGTATGCAATAAGGATCTTTCCCAAGCATATACCAGGTCTATCTTCAAAGAATTCTAAGTAAAGAGTCGGTTGTTTGGACCCTATTTTAGAAGTTTTAATCAACCCTGTTATTTTAATTATTATTTGATTGTCTAGGTTAACTATTTGGTCGATTTTAATGTTACGCTGAGGCTGTTACAGAATAAGTAATAGTTGGCGTTTCTGGAAGTTATACCTACTGTGACACAGAATAGGTACTACTTGGTATGAAATATACCTACATACCACGTTTTTACCTACCGTTGCACATAATAATAAATAGTAGACGTGTGGAATGCCTTTCTAGTTGCTATCGGAATGTTCTCGAACGTTCTAATAATTTTCTAGTAACTGTGTGTGGTATAAATAGGACGTGGAGAGGCCCGAAAGAGTCAGTCTTGATTTGGCGATACGTGCGAACATTTCGGTGACTTTTAGTGGTTTATTGTGTAACAGTGGTGTGATTTAGTGTGTTGTGAATCTTTGTGATTAAGATCGTGTATTTATCGTTTTAGTGTTGAATAAAAGTGTTATTTTGGTTAGATTCATTTTAATTATTTTATCCCGAACCCTCAGCTCGTAACATTAATTTTTGACAATGTTTGTATTCTGTGTGCTGTCACGAGCGCAAGCAATGTTACACACTTTTTTGAAAGCTGATCAAAGGTTAGGCTTTCATTAGGATACAAAGATTCCAGATAGTTTAGGACTACGTTAGGTTTCCCAAGTAGCTGTATATCGTGGGAGCGGTGGCCTTAGTTTATATACACTCTTGCAGATTCTGGTGCTTCTATCATCATCTGATATATTTCCTACTATCAGAGAAAGAGCGCAACGATGCGTATTGATTGATCCATATTGACCTCCGTCATTAAATATTTTAGTTAGAACTCTATGATTATTGCAATGGATGGTTCGTACATATTAATGTCATTTTCAGTGCAGAAAGTATACCATCGTTTAAAACAAACGAACACTACAACAACAAAGTGTTGTCCGATAGGGAGGCCAGCATGATGTCTAGGGCAGAGGATGGGACTAGTCGCTGCAGCAACGCTGCCCGTACCTACAATACTCCGGCAACCAGGGTAGCGTGGGTTGCTCGAATTAGGTATTACAACATCATTAGAGTTCCATTTTACTTAGTCTGAAGAAAGAAGTCGCATAAATAGTGGGTACCATGGTTGTGTGGGCCAATCAGGGGCAACCACAATACCCTTGGCTTTATCAGAAATAATTTTACGTAGGGCTTTAAGTATAACTGCTACTGGAGGAAAACCATAAAACAAAAATTTAGACCAGTCTAATGTGAAGGCGTTTATGGCAAAGGCTTCTGGATCTCTGTGCCAAGATGCAAATATGTCACATTTCTTATTAATGCGGGTAGCAAATAAGTCTATTTGTGGGGCTGTGAATTTGTTTATTAGTTTTTGGAAGCCAGTGTTAGATAGCTCCCATTCCATGTCAGGATGGGTGCGCCTGGATTCCATATCAGCAGTAAAATTATCCGATAATTTTATATATGAAGCTACGATAAGAATTTTTCGAGACTCGCACCACTGCTATATCTTTTGTGACTCTTGTTAAATGGGGATATTGGATACCCCCCATACGATTGATATAACTGACAGTAACAATGTTTTGCAAAAATCTTGAGAGCAAAGTAGGATGCTAAAAGCTCGAGATTATTTATGTGCAGTTGAGCTTCAATATTAGACCAACTACCACTAGCTGTTTGCTCATTGCAGGCTGCGCCCCACCCGGTCGTTGAGGCATCAGAGAATATCTTTAGCACGTAATTGTCATTCCTAATTCTGTGAACCGAATGATCAATAACATATAACCACCAGTTTTTATCTGGCAACAGTGACTCTAGTAATGTCATATATCTTTTATAATCATCATTGCCCTATAGGTTAAGAAACTTACAGCGTTCTAGTTCCTTTGTGTAAAGCCAACCCTATTCGATGGCAAGGCAGGCATAGACTAACAAACCTATCAGCTGATCGAATTTCCTTATTTTGCAACGCTTTAGTTTTTTGATATTTTATGCTCAAATTTGATTGGATCTGTTTTACCTGAAAGTAAACTTAATTGCCATTTGTGGGTATCTATAATATATCCTAAGTAATGACAAGACTTTGAGGGTATTGTGACGCTATTTTCGTGATTGATAATAAAGCCTAATAACCTTAATAACATTTGAGTGGTCTCAGCGTTTCGCCTAAATTCTTGATATGTATAACCTAACTTGAATGAATAAATCATCTAAGTAAATAGATGAAATATATTCACAAGAACGTAACAATTTTATGACTGGTTTCATCAGTTTGGTAAATATGTATGGAGCTGTGCAAATACCGAATGGCAGGACATTAAATTCAAACATTTTTTTCATCTATAACGAACCGCAGATATTTTCGTGAATCCGGGTAGATGTTAGGGATTATGCATCTTTCAAATCCAAAGTTGCAATATAACATTCTTTTGATACAAGCTTCAGGGCTGTGCGAATGTCCTCTAATTTAAAATGTTGTGTATTAATGAACTTATTAAAGCCTTTTAAATTCAAGATGAATCTCATCTTGCCATTCGGTTTCGGCACGCTAAATACACGCGAAATATATTGACCAGAACAAGGTTTACACTGAGATATGGCTCCAATAGATACTAGATTTTGAATTGTTTCTATTATGGTAATTTTTTCGCAATTTGAAAAATTATTTGAGGTCGGTAAACAAGATTGGTTTACAGGATGATCAAATGAGATTCCTATCCATAGCCTCTTATCCATGATAAGATAGTATGGTCTTGAGTTATCAAAGTCCATTGCTTATAAAAGTGAGACAGTCTGCCCGCATAGCGTACCGGGTCTACCGACGGCGGGTGTGCTTGGGCCTCTGCGTGTAGGCGTGCGACGAGGTCCTGCGAGGCGGCGCGTTCTGCGAAGCAGGCGGCTGGTAACGTGGCGGCGGGGCCGTCGGCTGCCTGCGTGCCGGGGTCCTCCAGTTTAAATGTTTACCTGATGTACTCGCAGAGAGAGCTTTAGATTTTTTGTGGTCTCTGGTTTGAGGTCGAATGAAGATTTTAAAACCGCCTTTGCTGTTTTCAATGTCTTGGTAAAGTTCGTTCCGAATAGGAATTTGTCTATTTTTGTGATAGACAGCTGTTCCTTTAATTCCTTTTTTACTGTAAAAAGCGCAAATGGTCGCCTTGTTTCAGATACAGAATGTTGCATATCACAAAACATTCGACCAACCTCCATAAGATCCTTTATTAGATCGTTGTTTTTATCCTTGGAACGAAGCTGGTCAGATATAATTTTTCCAAGAGAAGAAATCCCGGCAACCATCAACATCTGCCTTGTTTCAATGGCTTTGTCCCTTTTAACCACCTGTTCAGGTAAATCTGCCTTGATTTCAGCATTTAGTTGCGGTGCAGCTATATTTGTACAGTTTCCTGGGACTAAGTGTTTCTTAATAACGTCTTTCCGAACATCGTTATCTAACCCAGACGTTGCTATGTGAGCAAATCTGGTTGCAACATCTTTGTTGATATCAGGCCCGTATTCTTGTGTTCATGTGACTAAAAGAGTGTTATATATGTGTTATTATATGAATGTGGATGGATATAGAAGTAGAGGAAGGCCGAAGAAGAGATGGATGGACTGTCTGAAGAATGATATGGGTAGGAAGGAAGTGACAACAGAGATGACGGCTGATAGAGAGATGTGGAGGAGGAATACATGTTGTGCCGACCTCGCGTAATGTGGGAAAAGGGCAGGACGAAGAAGAAGTAAACTCTTTGATTTTTTTTGATTGATTGAAAACTCTTTGTTGCACAAAATATATAAATCTGACATGGGCGAACTTAATGCTAGCAAGCATTCTCTTCCAGTTAACCTTTGCGTAGTGTTGAAAAAATATTTTTGTAGATAGTGCATAGAATGTAGCAGGAAACTATATCTCAATCCTGGTCATAATCTATCTATATACCTACTAAATTTCATCGAAATCGGTCCAGCCGTTTAGTCCTGAAAACGTAACCAACAGACAGACAGAGACACAGAGCACATTTACTTTTCTCTTTCATATTATGAATATGTATTTAATGTAAATATAACCTATCGTATATTATTAATTTAATAATTAATATATATTGTTTTAAAGTATGTAAGTCTAAGTACGTATGTGGTATACATTTGATACTCTCATGATCTATTCCATCCAAAGGTTCACTATTTGTAAAATACTAAAAACGGGATATTTACCATGATTTATGAGTTTAAGAGTACCCTTTTATCTGAGAAAGAGGATAGATATAGGATCTGCCAATAACCACCCACTAGCAGACTTCAGTTTACCCGTGATCATGCACAACTGCGTCGAAATATCCCGATACTCAAAAACTCACAAATCATGGCAAGTACCGTGTTTTTAGTACAAATTGTGTTCATAACCATGATAGTTTCAAAAGTTACATCCAAAGAATGTCTGGTAGAGATGGCTACTTAGCGATAAGACCGCCAATTGTATACATTCGTTTGATTAATGTTAATTTTAACTGATTTGTCGTTTATGGTGTGCAATAATGTATTACCTATCTATCTACTATTTATTGATCGAGCGAAGCGAGATCTCTAAATCTACTTTGACAAATCGGCATTGTATGTATGTATCCGTTATGTATGACTCCATTTGTTAGTCCAAGGATAACTTTCGAAGCGTTGATCCGATCATCGTGAAATTTGATACATATGTAGGTAGTGATGGCACAATTTTGGTGTGGCTAAATGAGCTAAAAATGTTGGGGGGTTGTTTAGATATTGGGGCTTAAGAGTGGTAAAAAAAAAATTAAAAAGAGACTATTAGATCAATTGGGATCTCAAATGAAAGGTACATTAGTACATTTAGATTCCGTTTTTGTTTTTAGTAAATTATTTATAATTTTTGAGTTATAGTTGAGTTATTAGCCACAATAAATACCGAACTTTGACAAAAATCACAGGGTACACCAGTGACCACACAGTGCTGTAATTTGGTATGCGTGTAGCTTAGGTATAACAAATATAGGCAAAAGTCTGAAATCCAGAATAACTGCAATTTCTACCCCAAAAAAGTAACCACATGACGTGAACTTCCGTTACCTGTAATTTGAATGAAACTGTAGGTAATTTGGTTACGCATTTCGTGGCACTATATTTTATTGATCAAAGATTAAGGCCGGTTTGCACAACGATCCCTAAACGTATTTAGCGAATAAACATGTTTAACTTTTACGTATTTGTTTGATTTGACAACTCCTTAAACCATATTTAGCCACTAAATACGTTTAGACATCGTTGCGCGAGTTGCCCTAAGAATTTTTTTTGTGTTTTGGGAGACTCGCGAGATCTCAGTTCGGGGCGAACCACTAGTATATATATATATATAGGTATCTATCTATTTAAGAGTAATATAGTTCCTTGTGAAGGTGCTCGCCTGGGGAAGTACTGCCGCCAAGCAGCATTGCTGTGTTTCAGTATGAAGGGTATGGTTTCCGGTGAAATAACAGGCACATGAGGCTTTACACCTGAATGCCTCAAGTTGATGGATCCAGGCAGTGCATCGTAGAACATGTTTCTAAGGATGCGTGACCTACGAGGCAATTCTCTGTTATAGACGATGGTTACCACTTAACATCAGGTGGGCCATAA
Organism: Philereme vetulata; assembly: GCA_918857605.2. Taxonomy (NCBI): domain Eukaryota; kingdom Metazoa; phylum Arthropoda; class Insecta; order Lepidoptera; family Geometridae; genus Philereme; species Philereme vetulata. The sequence continues at coordinate 17,893,272 of OU975420.1, forward strand.
GCTTGTTTCATCTACAGGTGGCGTAAAAAAATCCTTATTCGAATTTATAACATGGAATGGTTAGATATGGATGTAAATGAGAAAGGTCCTTACCATTAACATCAGCAACTTAACTCGGAGCCCCACTTAGAAACCGGCTACTTATTATTGTCTTGGTTTTATTTTAATCACTTTAATATGTAAACGAGATTACACAACACTTTGTTTTAAATACGACAAATTATTTCCAAACATCACGACAAAAAATTCAAAAAATACTACTCATTAAATATGTAAGCGATGTTTAACTAATCGACACATACATTTCGTTATTATTTAGGTACTCTCATCATTTATATTAATGTTTAATTTAAAAACTGTTAATACAGTGATTTACGGTAATTGTTTTAAATTTAATTAGTTACTTTCAAACAAATGCGTTGTAAAATTTATAGTTTCATATTAAAATAATTTTTAAGTAAGTAATATTAAATAAATTATAACATTTTAAGTCAACTTTATTCACTTTAAAAGATATACGTGGTGTAAATCCAAGGTTTTTTTTAAAGAAAGCATGTCTACGTCTCTAGGCGACGCCGTTTATACTATGGGTGTTTATTAAGCACCTATGATTCTACCAAATGGGTGTGGTTCAAGTCAAAAGCGAAGCGTGTTTGTGCAATCCATATTATTGTTGTATCGGCGGGCGAAGGGCGCGCGCGGCTGGAGTGGCCGCGCTTCGCGTATGTTGAGTTGGATGGAGTGTTAAACGTCGGTTTTTGGATAATAGTGTTACGAGCTGTGGGTTCGGGATAAAATAATTAAAATCAATCTAACTAAACTAACAACTTTTATTCAACACTAAAACGATAAATACACGATCTTAATCACAAGCATTCACAACACACTAAATCACACCACTGTTACACAATAAACCACTAAAAGTCACCGAAATGTTCGCACGTATAGCCAAATCAAGACTGACTCTCTCGAGCGTCTCTACCACGGATGAGACGCATTATTTCCAGAACCATCTCGATGTTTCTACTAGTTACTAGAAAAGTGTAGGTATTTCGACGGACAACTATTTCTTATTCTGTGCCACGGTAGATAAAAACGTAGCAAGTAGGTATATTCCACACCAAGTATAAACTATTCTGTGACACAGTAGGTATAACTTCGAGAAACCGACTATTACTTATTCTGTACCAGCCTCGGCGTAACAATAGGTATTATTGTTAATTTGGAAGTAACTCTGTCTCTCGGTCTCTGTCTGTTTGTTGCGTTTTCACGACTAAACCGTAAGAACTGATTTCGACGAAGTTAGATTTACAGATATGTAGATCAGGGCCGGGACTAAGATATTTTACCCAACTGTGCAGGAGAGTGAATGAATGAAATACTCTTTATTGCACACCAAACAAAAATACAGTAATCATAGAAATAAACAATAAATAAAGGTATAAATAAAGGTGGTCTTATCGCTAAAAGCGATCTCTTTCGGACAACCTGATGTTTTTAAATAGTATTTTTTATAGTGATAACCGAACACTTTATACACACTTAATTGGATTCGTAATGCGAACTAGCGTTCCGATCAGGAGACCTGGTTCATACCTCTTACTATATAATATAACTCATTGATTCGATCTCAATTAGAGTAGAGCGGGCAAGATGGATACTCGAAATATCCCGAAGACGCAGCAAAATTTTATGATCTCTGCATTACAACAACGTGCCTAGGCGCAGACCGTGTCCGCGCTGTTGTTAAGCAGAGATCGTAAAATCTTGCCCGCTCTATCCGTCTCACGCGCCCTTCCCCTACGCTACGCCTGTGTGGAACCCGTTCTATGCTAAATACCATGACCAGATAGAATCCGACCAACGCAAATTCTTGCGTTCAATGAACTATCGCTGCTTCTAATCTTGTAAAATTGATATACTTCTAAATAAATTTTCTGCCAACACTTAAGACGAGAAGACTGCTCCTTGATCAACTGCTATTATCTGCCATAAAAAATACTGTAACAAACTTGTTAACCAAATATACATTCGTATTCCATATCGTTCGTTCTATTCGCACTTACTACTGGTAATAACGCAGGTGCAATGAGCGAGCGCCACTCAATAGAATTTGCTTGCCTGTATAATATAGGTTCATCTATATATTTATATTTTTGTACGTATTTAATATTGTATATGACGGAGGAGGTACCTCCGTAGTGTTTTTAAAAAGTTTTTGGTTATAGAGGTCCGTACTGTACGACGGCTCGAGCACGAATGACCGAGCGTTTATTTTTTTTCGAATGGACTTATCTCGCTGTTGGCCTCTGAGGCCGTTGCAGCTTAACCGAGCTTTTGGCGAGCGCAAAAGGCGCTCAGCCCTATAATTTTATTTTTGATGAGGCAACTAGCGCAAGGGCACCACTTAGGTACGAACCTCGGCTTGGGCTGTTGCCGGGACGGGGATAGGAGAGAAACGCCCGGGTACGTGCTTATACCTCGTGTAGGCGGCGACTAATGGGACTCGTCGACCTCGCCGGCGAGGTCGGTGTATTTGTGGAGTGTTTGCTCTGTCTAATGTGGATGACTCACCCGCATTAGCGGAAGTGATTTCGTCATCCGGGTCTCCGAGAACGTGTCTCGGACGACGGAGGGTTTTTCTGTGCTCGGACGGTTCAATCGAATAGTCCGGAATGGTATGTACCAAAGGATTCAGATGATGAGTGGCAAGTTCATAATGTCGCTTAGAAGCGAGCTTGATGAATTTAGCTATTGACTCTAATAATCACGATGCAGATCGTTATTGCGAAAATACCAAGGCGAGCCTGTGGCTTTTCGCAAGAAACGATTTTGTACTAATTGAATGGCAGCATCTTGACGGGAGTGGGCGAATACTACTGAGGAGTATGTCATGATGGGGCTACTGAGGAGTATGTCATGATGGGGATTGACCTAGCGCCGACAGTGCGGCCGTATTTATACGGCTCGGTGCACGTGCACGTGTTTCTCAAGTTTTTTGATTAAGTATTAAATTACAATAAGAGAAATAATAACATCCTGCTTAACGTTATTTTAACATCATAATACACTCAAAGTAATCAATTGATGATTTATGAACTAATTTTAGAAATCTGATTATTAATCCTAATTATTCTCGTTGTTAGCGCCGATATATACACTCATGCCCACCATCTGTGAACAACGGTGCTGGTTATGCCTGGAGGACATCTTCTAATAATTATTAAGTCTAGTAATATTTAGGCATAGTTGTTTGTTGTCTCAAACAAATAAAAATAATAATAAAATAAAACACTTACATCTTAAAAAATTGTAATATCTTGGGTAATGTTTTTATAACAAAACACCGCGTACGGATCCGCGGGTGGCGCTAACATCACGCATCTATCGTACATACTATGAACGAAAGAGATGAGAATTTCAACACTGACCTCCTATTAGGAGGTCAGTGTTGAAATTCTTATGATAATCACGCTATTCTCGTGAATAATTATATATTTTGTACATTTATTGAAGTGAAAACTTCTTTAGTTTGAGATGGGAAAAACCATTGAACTCGCGACACTGTTACCGACACCTGTCACTGACTACTAACACTGACTGTTATTGACACCTCTGTTTACACTTTTGTCGGCACTCCGGGAGTGTCATTTTTTTACTAGCTGTTGTACGCGTTACTCGTACACTACTAAATGTGTAGGTAACCTAGAAATAAAGCTAAACTCGCTGTTGCAATTTGACTTGACACCCCATTTTTATCCCACGGAAACTGATTTATGGGATAAAAGGTAACCTATGTGGTACCTAATCCAAGTTATGATCTACGCACATACCAAATATCTAAAGAGCTAAAGAAGTTTTACTTCAGTCGTATGGACTAAAGCACATTCGTTTTTTTATTTGTTATCCCGATGTTTCGACTATAGTCTAACTTTTTATTAGCTGCAGTAAAATGACGTTTCTAAATGTCATTCCGTAAAATAATGTTGCCAGCCTAATCTCAATAGGGACGTGATTCAGTTCACAATAATTAATTAAATAACATTATTATGACGTTTTTGTTTCATTTTGAATGTACCTCCCTATACTTCCACTAAAAAAGATCAATCCTCTAGTATAGTAATAATAATAGGTTAAAAAAATACATTACAACTTAATATTAAATCTATAAAAAAAAAACCAAACTGATTATTCATTTATGATTCACTCATTTAGCTACATCCCTATTTATTTTTCTTCAAAAACCGGCAACCCACAAAACGTCATTTTACTGCAGCCAATAAAAAGTTAGACTATAGTCTGTCCGCGACCACAGCTATTGCAACGTAATCGAAACGTCGGAATAACGGAATAAAAAAGGTACATACGCGATAAATACCCGTTTAAATAAGTAATTATGCATTATCATTTGTAGGTATCTTTATTTATCAGCTTATCACTTTGTCCACAAAAAGACCAGTTATCAGAAGAAGCGTAATTTAATGAAGGTTCTATGTAAGCAAGACTGGTTGGTGGCATCGCTGGTTTAAACCTCAGCCCAGTCGGGGACGTGGACCTATGACTTTTATAAGGGGGTCATTACCTATTTGCATGGCTTAGGACTTTCATGCCGTTCTAAGCTTACAAATTACTAGGTGAATTGAGATGCATTTAGAGCCAAACAGTCCTCGAATTTGAATCAAATGGGGATTCAGGGACTCTAACTTAACGCCGTGCGAGTGCGGTGATCCTGCGCAGTCAATGAAGCTTGCTACTGTGCCCTTTGTGCCCAAACACCTGCATGATGGAGGACCTAATAACCGCCTCACCTAATGCTATTGTTGTGGCCAAACACCTGTCCTACATAGGTAAAAAACAAAACCTAGAACTTTTGACACGCTGAGAAGAAGAAGTCCTTGAATTCGGTGAAAATTTAATAATAGGTCAAAAGCGTGTAGGACCACACTCAGTGAAGGGTTTCATAGTCAGTACGGATGTAGTTTAGTCATTAAAAAAAATTGCTCGTAATCTTAGTGGGATATTTATAATATCTGGGTGTTCCAATATTTAGGCACTGGCACGCGCCATGATTACGGGAAAACGGAGATCTTTGCAAATGGTTAGTGCAAATATTATGTGACCTGCTGATGGAGCAAGCAGATGGCCCACCTGATGTTAAGTGGTAAACATCGCGTACAACAAAGAATTGCCTTATAGGTCACGCACCTTAGAAACGTGCCCTGCAGGGTCATGTTTTTTTGATTTGAATGGATTCGGCTCCGAGTTGTTTGTTGTTTGTGTCTCTTTGTATGATTTACTGATGCCTAAGTCCAGAAGTGGATATCTGAAAGGTTTTCTGGAAGAGATCGCTTTTAAATGTTGTTGTGTTTAGCTTGTAAGGTATAATAATGAATTTTTATTCATTCATTCGACTAAGATATTGATGATAATGAGTAGGTTACCTATTTAGTTACCACTGGACTAATGCAGAAGGCTATTCAGATTGTTTTTCTAAGAACAAGAAGATTCATCTTAAATTTGAGGCGAATAATAATTAGATTAGAGACGAGAAATACAGTTTTATGAGATAACAAACAGATGTTTTATCTTAAGCAAACTTTGTATGTGTAATGGCGGTGGCATTGGGAAATTCCTACCGCATCATTATCAGCCTTAGGTCTTCTACTGTTCCTCCGTCTCCTGGCTATGAGAGCTGCCAAGGTGGCGTGCAAACGGCGCTGCTCTGAGCGACACCACACCACAAAACCCCATTACTTTTTATGTTATTTTATGTGAGTGATATTTTATGTCCTATAATATGACTTCTAGTTTTTTTTTGTCTAACCTATCTCGTCCCACTGCTGGACAAATGTCTCCCCCAAGTCCCTTCAAGCATCCCTATCGGTCGTGATCTCCCACCATGCTCTTTGGTGGTTTCTACAAAAACATTAGGTACGTTATGCACATTTTGGCTGCATTCCGAATCACGCTAAAATCGATATATAATCGCACTAACAAACAAGCGTTCCGAGTCACCGTGAGCGCGACAACGATGTCCTGTAAATTGTCACAGATGACGTCATTATATCCGTCATTTTGCGCTAACAATGCCCATGCTCCAAACCGAGCCTCCCTGTCAAAAGTGGCGTAACAGCTGGTTGGTTGGTTGCTTGTGAATCATTACGCTATAAGTTTAAAGAAATAAATATTATGACATTCACTTGTCAATACATCTATGAAAATCTGATGTATGTTCACAAAAATATTAATTTGTTTAAGAAAAATAGCGATAATCATAATTTTAATACTAGAAATAAAGATAAACTCGATGTTGCCCCTTGTAGACTCAATAAAGTTAGTAAATCGTTTAAAGGGCAAGGTGTTCGCTTTTATAACAAACTCCCAAGTGATGTACAAAAATTGACAATTAACAAATTTAAAAACCCAATGAAACAAAATCTTTATAAAAAAAGCCTACTATAAAATATCGGATTATTTAGATGATAGAGAAGCTTGGGATTGAAATTGCTCCAACTCGTTCAAAATGTTACAATTTAGACGTAATTTATTACCTGTATTGTTATGTATTGTAAAGGATCATAAAAAACAACCAGCCTTGTTTCTTGTCTTTCTTTCGTGGCTTGGTCGCGAAGGAACCGGCAGTAAAATTGACGTTTCAAAGTGATCCTTGTGATTTTAATGAATAAAAGATTTTGACTTTCTGAGTAATAGTGTTCTGTGGTTGGTTGGTGTTTTTGTTGTTATGAAGTTATAGGAACACTGACTGCGAGCGCGTTCATGAGCGTTCCAAGCCTTGACAGCACTCCACTGTCATCAGCTTGATAACTGAATCGGTACGCAAAATAGCAGGAACGCTAGCAGCGATTATGTTGTGTTTCGGAATGCACCTTTTGTATCGCGCTGAGTGAGACGCTTGACTTCAGTAAAACCAACGTGTTTTCCAACGTTAGACACGTTCAAACTTAGCGCGATTGCCCCCCGTTAGTCTTCCACGAGTTCTATAAAATGGCATTCATCATATTTAAGAATATCTTGGAAAAGAAACCCAAAATCGATCTTCCAAACATGGAGTTTAGATAAAACGGTCTTGTCAAATGGGCCATTGAATTTATTACAATCCAACTTACAATTTACACGCGAACTTTGTGTAATTGATTCTAGTTTAAGTACTAGTTGACCCGTCCCAACTTCGCACGATTTTCAAAATAAAATATCCTATATCGTTTTGAGTTTATACAAAAATCCCATAGAATAAAGCACTTTCAATTATTCCAGAACTTTCAAATTTTCGGAACAAATTAAATTTTTTTCCCCTATTAACCTTATTCGGACTACTACAAACATTTTAAAAAAATCGTCCAAATAATATCCAGCCGTTCTCAGGTAATGTGCTAACCAACGAACACCATTTCATTTGTATTATATCGAATACTAGCTGACCAATACGCAGCTTCGCACGCGTAGTTTTTCAATAAAAACATTACCCTCCTTCTGCGCAGTTGCGTAAAAAGTAGCCCATGCCAGCCGGGGATAGTGTAGCTTCTCAACAGTGAAAGAATTTTTTAAATCGGTCCAGTAGTTTCGGAGCCTATTCAATACAAACAAACACATCTTTCCTCTTTATAATATTAGTACAGATAGATTTGAGATAGGTGATTAGTGGGTAATTACCGTGGAAAATGCAAGCGCGAGTTGACCTCATACTGTTTGATAACATTATTTACTGTTAGAAACACGCCAATCTGTCTATTGTAGGTTTGTTTATTTTGGATTTAGGGGCTAGGTAGCGCTGTGTGAAATGTCTAGCATTATTTATTTATTTATTCGATTATGAAAAACCTCTGTCTACACTGATGATGCCTATTGAGGTTTGTTTAGTGCGAATTACAAACTGCTTGATGGCACCGTCATCTGGAGCTGTGAAATCATGTGGAAATCATCTTTTTTATAAATAACTGCGTCAAAATATATATCCAATTATACTACTTTACCTGGTATCGTGGTGAATCCATCAAGTAGGAAGCCTCACCATGGAATTTGGTATTTTCAATTAAGCTAGAAAACTGTGATGAAAAAGTGACGCTGTACTTAATGAGATATAGAAGTTCGAACCCTCAGTGAATGAACTTAATATGTAAACTGCAGCGTCACTGTTTCTCTGCGTTGCGTCACTATTTCATCACGTTTTTTTTGGCACAGTTGAAACCACCAAATTCCATGGTGAGGCTTCCAACTTGATGGCACACCGTGGCCCGTCTCTGCACTTTGTCAGTTTTACCAATACTATTTTCTTTTTTTTCCTTAAAGGTCTTTCGTGATTGATTTCAATCATTATTATAAATTATTAAAAGGTTCTCGAGTGGAGACCCCGGACTGGAAGACGCAGTGTTGCCGGCCCCCCACAAGGTGGACCGACGATCTAGTAACAATCGCGGGGAACCGTTGGGCGCAAACGGCTGCCAACCGCTCGTTGTGGCGATCTAAGAGGGAGGCCTATGTTCAGCAGTGGACTTTTTCCGGCTGATGATGATGATGATGATTATTATAAATACGGAATTTATCACGTACCTTCCGAGTACCATCGTGAGTGCGATCCGCTCCGAGTAACGTCTCGCCTTGACCGTTATTCGGAGCGGATCGCACTCATCCTGATGAAGGTTCTCGAATTGAACCGAAACATTGTCGGTCGAAACACCGATAAGACGATACGCGATAAATCCGGTATTTATAAAAATGACTATTTTCTTTGTAATTTATTGATTACCTAATAAAGTAACAGTGACATTTTATTTATTACCCAACTGTTTAAATGTCATTGCATGTTTTCAATAACAATATTATTGAATTTTCTTACAATTATGTACCTTCACGTTCGAATATATTTAACTAGCAACCGATTCTGACCAATGAAGGGTCAATAAACTTATAAAGTACCTACCCCATTGTTTCTACACGATCATCCAATGTGGTCCAACTATCGAGCGGCTCGTCCAAGCTTCGATGACATTTCTTGGCAAATGTTGCCGATGGTTGAGCTTCGCTTTATTGAGACGCGACTGGTAGTACGTATAACACGATAATTATTTTTACTATCATCATCATCTCAGCCCGGAATCACCCACTGTTGGGTAAAGGTCTTCTTTTTTTACCAACCTGCTGGGCTTTTTGCGATAACAGATTTTACCCACGACTTTTTCAAATGACAGTGTAGTGGATCGATGACTTATATGACCTCAGTTGCTCCGTTGTCTGTCGTTCTCTTCCTTGGGGTCAATCGCGTTAATTTTGAACGTGTCTAACGTTAGAACTCACTTTGGTTCGGCTGATGTCACGCGTGTCAGCGCGATACGAAATGTGCATAATAGTAACGTTTTTGTTTTGGTTTTACTTTGATATTATCGTTCAAAATTAGCGCGTTCTATTCCCACATTACAAGGGAGCCAGCACAACATGCCAATTTCTTCCATACATTATAACATACAACATACATATATAATTCTCTATCAGCTGTTATCTCAGTACATAGTCACTTTCTTACCCATATCACCTTTCACACATCCATCCATAACTTACATAGTTCGGCCTTCCTCCACTTCGTTTGCTCCACTGGCCGACAACGTCAAATACAATACCTAGTCAGGTCATAAGTATTGTCACACAGTAAAAACTTTTCTTTTAGAATGCTGGCCACAAAAAAGTTTATTGAATTCGAATTTCGAATTTTTCATGAAAATAAAAATGTATACTTTTTAGAATTTTACTCATTTTTATATATGGAGTGGACGCTTAAAGAAGACTGTGTTGCAGTTATTGCGTTGCATCGTTGCGGTTAGGCGCCAATTCAAATTTTTGACATACTGAAAAATTTGAATACAACCAAAAGATTCGTTTATCGCACCATCAAACGATACAATGAAGACTCTAGTGTAGATGACAGGTCAAGAAGTGGTCGCCCTCGGTCTGTTAGGACTCCAGTAGTGATAAAAGTTGCGAATTCAAAGAAATCCCAAACGTAAGCAGAAATTGTTGGCTCTTCAGATGGGGTTAAGCAGAACCACGGTGAAAAGGGTGTCCAACGAGGTCATTTTCCATCCTCGCTCATGGTATGGTTGGGAGTTTCTTATTGGGGCTTAACAGAGGTACATTTTTGTGAGAAAGGTGTAAAAACGAATGCAGTTGTGTATCAAAATACAGTCTTGACGAACCTTGTGGAACCTGTTTCTCATACCATGTTCAATAACAGGCACTGGGTATTCCAACAAGATTCGGCGCAAGCTCATAGAGCGAAGAGCACACAAGACTGGCTGGTGGCGCGTGAAATCGACTTCATCCGGCACGAAGACTGGCCCTCCTCCAGTTCAGATTTGAATCCGTTAGATTACAAGATATGGCAACACTTGGAGGAAAAGGCGGGCTCAAAGCCTCATCCCAATTTGGAGTCACTCAAGACATCCTTGATTAAGGCAGCCGCCGATATTGACATGGACCTCGTTCGTGCTGCGATAGACGACTGGACGCGCAGATTGAAGGCCTGTATTCAAAATCACGGAGGTTATTTTGAATAAACTTTAGTGTCATAAGAATCTATGTTTTGTTAAGTTCATTTTGGTATATAAATGGTTACATAATGAATAAACTTGTTCAATTATTTTATATTAAAAATGTGACAGAATTTATGACCTGACTAGGTATTTACTTAATTTTTGGTTTTAAGATTTGTTTAGTTTGCCACACGAGCATAGGTACTAGCTACTAAGATTTTATTATTGTTACCTAGATTGACTTGTTGGAGATTAGGACCGAACGTTCGAGTGAGTTGGGAGTTGGAGTTGGAAAGTTGGATGATTGCGTAAAAGTTAAAACAAAAATCAAAGGTTACTTCATTCGTCCTCGGTCCTTCAGCTGTTGTGAATTACTTATTCCCACGAAGATTATATAAAAAACCGGCCAAGGGCGAGTCTGACTCGCGCACGAAGGGTTCTGTACCATTATCTATAAAAACGGCAAAAAATCACGTTTGTTGTATGGGAGCCCCCTTAAATATTTGTTTTATTTTAATTTAATTATTTATTTTCAAAGTGAACATATAACTAAATATTCTGTGAATATTTCAAGCGTCCACCTGCTGCCGTTATCAATATCGAGCTTAAACGAGCAAAAAAATCACGTTTGTTGTATGGGAGCCCCTCTTAAATATTTATTTTATTCTATTTTTAGTACCTATTTGTTGTTATAGCGGCCACAGAAATACATCATCTGTGAAAATGTCAACTGTCTAACGATAACGGTTCATGAGATATAGCCTGGTGACAGACGGGCAGACAGACAGACAGCGGAGCCTCAGTAATAGGGTGCCGTTTTATCCTTTGGGTACAGAACCGTAAAAATGTGCCGTTCCAATAACTACATATGAATCATCATTTTCTTCGTGTCAATATGGTTCATATTATCTAGAACATCAAATGAATAGAATAGATTAATTACCTATTTATTTGGTACACATTAAATGACAGATAAAACATCTAGAAGGAACAGTAGATACAATTGAATCCAATAAATCATTATATTATAATTGATTTCATGAAGTTTTGTTTTAGTTTACTTAGCTGCTATTATTAATTTACTTTGTTAAAGGCCATTTAGGTATTAAGCATTGTTGGGACTGATTAATATCATCCGGTGATGGCAGATGGCAGTAGGTCGTTAGTTATTTTGTACCAACCGATCTATTGACGTTGAAAAGTCAGTAGTTCGGTCAATCAGACAAGCAACCGAACTACTGACACTAGAGGGGCCCACGGGTTTTGAGTCCCCATTAGGTTGACGCTGAAAAGTGTCAGTAGTTCAAAAAAGAAACAATATTTAGTTAGTTTACATAATTGAGTGGTAGTAGACAAGCCAAGTAAAATAACGTTACTAAATACAATAGAAGTTCAATGAGACCCAAACTAAGCGAAAAGCTTGTATCTTGGGTGTCATGAGAGCACTTACAAAATGGATTATACAATAGCTAACAGGGATGTGTTGCTTGTGATTACATCTTTGTCTTCAGCTAAAAACTAATCTAGTACATGTAAATAATAGGTGTGAGATATTTTTACCGATAATCAAATAGATCAGACAGAGTGGAAATTATGCTTGGAAGAGTGAGAGGGAGAGGAATATAAGTGTAATGTGAAAACATATGTGTGTGTGTGTGTGTGTGTGCGCGCGCGCGCGCGCGTGCATGTGTTTGTGTGTGTGTGCGTGCGTGTGTGTGTGTGGGCGTGCGGGTGGGTGTGTATTATTATATCGTTTTTATAGTGTAAGAGTTTTATATAAGATTTTCTGTGTCATCGTATGATAAGGTCAACAGCCAGTTTTTAGTAATCCTTTTGAATGTGAATAGGTTAGTACCTTTTAGATTATTGATATTTCTACACAAGATGTTGTAGGTGTGTGGCAGAGAAAAAGCAGGGCTACGTCTTGCCATTAGTGATTTGGTCTGAGGTATAGGAAGCCTATAAACCCGCCGGTTTGCTATGATGACGTAATCTGGTCGTGACTTGACACTTCGATGAGTTTTAATTCCAGCAATATGGACAAAGAGCTGTCGTACGCGAAGAACCTTAAATTCGTGATACAGCGTGTCAGTAGGAAAGCGAAAGGGTTTGTTCAGAGAAACCTTAATAAGAGCACGTTGCGCTCTCTCCAGCTTCATAAAGTGGGTCTTTCCTGCACTTCCCCAGACTGACACGCAGTACTGAAGTATCGATTGGTTTAATGAAATGTACACCATTTTTAAAATGTCGACGGAGCTACAATCGCGTAACCTTTTCATGATATATATTAATTTCCTGACGCGGCCAGATAGTGTTAAAACATGGTCTTTGTAAGACAGGTGATCGTCGAGAGTTATACCTAGATATTTTAAAGTGCGGGTACGCTCTATGAAGTTGCAATCACATAAGCTCTGAGAATAAGTGGCATTGTTTATGGTGCATGAATGTAGTTTAAGAGTCAGTGAAGCCGACGGTCTTTCTAACTGCGGTCTTTGAAAAAGCAAGATGTTTCGTTTTGTTTACGTTTAATGTAAGTAGGTTCCAGTTAAGTGCTTTATCTACAGCAGTCAAACCTTCCTCCGCGAGAGCGTCGGTTCTGTCCCACTTATCATCGTGGAATAAGATCACAGTGTCGTCTGCGTAAGCTATGAACTCAGCGTTATTCAGTGGTAGTTGCAAAATATCATTAATGTATAAAGTGAAAAGTGTTCGCCCTAAGACACTGCCTTGAGGTACGCCGAAATTTATGGGTAGTTGTGCGCTTTTATCATTACCAACTTTAACATACTGGCTACGGTTTGTTAGGTAGCTCCTAAACCAATCGTGAGCAACGCCTCTAATACCAGCTGATTCAAGTTTCTTTAAGAGCAAACCGACGGAAACCGTGTCAAATGCCTTTGCCAAGTCAAGGAACACACCCAGGCAACACTTTCTGCTTTCAACGAGGGTGGATACTTGATCGGCAAGAAGAGTGACCGCGTCTTCAGTCGATTTGCCCTTTCTGAAACCAAATTGCCTGTCGGATATTACGTTATGAATTTCTAAAAATTGCACAAGGCGGGTGTTTACGACTTTTTCCAATATTTTAGACAGAATGCTTAGTAAGGCAATAGGTCTGTAGTTGTCTGGTAGGCATTTAGCTCCATATTTGAAAATAGGCGAGACGGCTGCCATTCTCCAGTAGTCCGGAAAAAGTCCAGTGTTCAAGCTAAGATTGAAAAGGTAAACTAGAGGGGCAGCAATGGACGAGAAAGATTTCCTTAGAAGAGGTACTGTAAAGTTGTCCAGACCTGGGGAGCTTTTTGGTTTTAAGTTAAAAAGTATGTTGAATATTTCACTGGTATCTGTAGGGCAGAGAAATAGAGATTCTGTAATGGATCTACGAGATTTGTAAGATTGTATCAAGGATTCTTCGGTTGCTTGTAACTTCCCTAAAATATTATCGGACAGTTTTGTACCGACGGAGACGAAGTGCTGATTACAATGATTAAGCGATGAAGTCTTATCAGGACATGATTTTAAGAGTTCCTCGGCATCATTATTGTGGTTTGAAGTCTGACAAATACTCTTTATAGACTTCCATAGTTTCTTGTGATCGTTTCTACTATCGTTAATGAGCTGGCTATTGTACTGAGCTTTAATTTTGCGTAGAAGTTTGTTGCAAAAATTTCTGTACCTCTTGTATATTTCTCGTTTTACAGAGTCTATAGGATGATTTTGGCAGTCCTGGTGTAGTTTGTCACGATGCTTCATACAACGCATTAGACCAGGCGTTATCCAGGGCTTGATTGTAACCATTTTACGACCGATACGAATGACTTTGGTGTGAGATTGTATACTATTATTTACCAACGCATAGAAAGTCGAAGTGGAGGTGTTTACGTTTGAGTCATTAGTGACGTCGCTCCAGTCTATTTGTGATAGTTCTACCGCCACAGCATCAAAGTTAGTTTTACAATACAAGCGAGGTGCACTGTTTGTGTAGGATTTTTTGATTGTAAGACCAGCCATGATTATTGAATGGTCAGTGACGGATGATTTACAAACTAGGCCGGATGATTTCGAATCAGTTTTTACGAATATATGATCAAGACAGGTGTCTTTCCTCGTGGGCTTAGTGATTGAGGGAAGAAGACAATGGGAAGCCATTATGCATAGATAATCAGCAAGCTGGTTAGAGTCGCTACAAATATTTATATTTAGGTCACCGACAACTGCCAAGTAAGGCGTGTTCTTTGCATCTGTGAGAACGGTGTCCAGAGAATTTAAAAATGGATCGAGAGATGTTGTTGATGGAGATCTATATATTCCAAGCACTGTAATGCAGTCGTTTATGGTAACAAGGAGGCGGTCAGCGTCAGCTAGCGTAGGTTCACTGGCTATGGAGGTATGGGTATTTTTCACATAGGTTAGGACGCCTCCACATTTGTTCATTTGCTCTGTCGAGCGGTAGGCTGTGTAGCCTGGCAATGTGTCAATAATCATTCCTTCTGTAAGCCAGCATTCTGTCAGCACAATGACATCAATATCCGAGTTAAGTCTTTGTAAATATACTGAGAACTGGTCAAAGTTTTTTTGAAAGCTTCTTATGTTAGATGAAACAATTTTAAAGTTATATGACTCAGATACGAAGTAACTTCGACAAGATTCTACTGTGAGGAAAGAATGACAGTCAATTTCTGCGAATTCGTCAATGTCTTTAAATATGTCAAGTAAAACCATATTGATATATTAAAAGTTGGTGTAAGTAGTAAATTGAGGTGGAATTTGTCATTCTTTCGGCAGCAAATAGTTTATGTACACGACTGTGTGTGTGTGAGTAATTATGTACATAGTAGTGTGTAGGTGTGTAAGGGTGTGTTGGGGTGTGTTTAGGTAGGATTTGTTGCGGGGAAAGGGATAGGTCTTCCAAGAATCGACGACCTAATAAAAGTAATATACTTAAAATTAAAATTATGTTAGGTTTAGTTGTAAGATATAGTAGCAGTGTTATAAAAATTACGTAAACACAGTTATCACTAAAATAGCTGTGTATTTTAAATTTGGTGAATAGATTATTAATCAAGTGAGTTAACATGGTGAAGAAGCTCATCCATGCTTTTAATTTGGGTAGCCCGGTGGCCTTCTGCCTTGCGGACTTTGATCGTGCCGTTTTGAATCCAGCAGTACTTGAATCCCGAGCCCTTACAACGGTGACGGGCCGCGCGAAATAACTGCCGGTTCTCTTGCGTTAGACGTTCGTTAAAGTAAATGGTTCGCTGGTCACCGGGGACGTCGATATCGGAGCAATTTAAGTCGCGCTTGGTTTTCGCCAGTTTTAGAAATTCGTCTCGTTGATAGCGACGCAGAAAGCGGGCCACTAGGGGCCGAGGCTGGTGGGTCTTGGAGTCATCTGATGAGGGGTGGTTCTCATTTCGGCGCTGCTGAGGTCCCACGCGCGTCGCGTAATCCAAGTGTTTTTCGTTAAGCTGTATACCAATTTTTTGGGCAATTACCTTCATGATATGGATAGGGTTTTCATGAGGAGATTCGTTGACGCCTGAGATCTCGATTTCGTTTTTCAGGAAAGCTTGAGCTCGCGTAGCCTCTTGGTTGCGTAGCTGGGCGAATGTATTTTCCAGTGACATAATAATCGTAGATCGATCCTCGAGACCACGTAACCTTTCCTCTGTCAGAGCCAGGGTCTTCTCGTGTTCGTCCAGTCGTGCGTTACATTTTGTGATGTGGTCAGTAAGTGATTTCATTTGTAGTTTTATGTCACCAACGTCTTCCCGCAGAAGTCGCATTTCGACGACCAACGCGTTAAGTGATTGGGAATCAGTCGCAGAGAACGGACATTCCACTGGAGAGGTGGTGTTTCGCGAAGCATCGCGAACGCGGTGGGTTGTGTTACGCATGCTTTCATCGTAGGAGGCGGACGCTCGAACTGGTGTGTTCGTGTTATCTTTTTTAGGCTGTTTAGATTTGCACTGAGGGCATAGCCAATTACATTTATGTTCATCTAATAGCTTTTTTACTTCGGGTAAAGCAACGCAGGCAGGGTAAAAATTGCCAAAGCATTTTACGCATTGTATCTGTTGACCAACTTTTACCGTTTTTGTACAGGCCCCGCAATTGTTGACCATTTTTAAACAGATGGCAAGGTAGAATAGTAGAATGTAGGTAAACAAACCGAAGCTACGCGCCCCGTCAGAACGCGTGATTCACCAGTGCTTGCTGAGTCCTCCGTTGTAAGACGGAGATGAATTATTGGTAATTCAGAGCCCGTCCCGCTCGCACAAGAGGTTGGTGGGGTAATAGTTTAAATATTTCCAGTTTGTGTGACCGCGCGCACGCACACCACTTTGATGCTACACGCGATTCAAATACAGTTGAGAATACTGTGCAGCGAAAACAAAAGTCTGAGAGCACAAGCGACACGTGTTTCCCTTAGCAAAGCAAAAAGCGTACTCAAAAAATGTCAGTAGTTCGGTCAATCAGACAAGCAACCGAACTACTGACACTAGAGGGCCCCACGGGTTTTGAGTCCCCATTAGGTTGACGCTGAAAAGTGCCAGTAGTTCGGTCAATCAGACAAACAACCGAACTACTGACACTAGAGTGGCCCACGGGTTTTAAGTCCCCATTAAGTTGACGCTGAAAAGTGGCAGTAGTTCAATCAATCAGACAAGCCACCGAACTACTGATACTAGAAGGGCCCACGGGTTTTGAGTACCCATTAGGTTGACGCTGAAAAGTGTCAGTAGTTCGGTCAATCAAACAATTAACCAAACTACTGACACTAGAGGGACCCACGGGTTTTGAGTCCCCATTAGGTTGATGCTGAAATGTGTCAGTAGTTCGGTCAATCAGACAATCAACCAAACTACTGACACTAGAGGGGCCCACGGATTTTGAGCCCCCATTAGGTTGACGCTGAAAAATGTCAGTAGTTCGGTCAATCAAACAAGCAACCGAACTACTGACACTAGAGGGCCCCACGGGTTTTGAGTCCCCATTAGGTTGACGCTGAAAAGTGTCAGTAGTTCGGTCAATCAGACAAGCGACCGAACTACTGACACTAGAGGGGCACACGGGTTTTGAGTCCCCATTAGGTTGACGCTGAAAAGTGTCAGTAGTTCGGTCAATCAGACAAGCAGCCGAACTACTGACACTAGAGGGGCCCACGGGTTTTGAGTCTCCATTAGGTTGACGCTGAAAAATGTCAGTAGTTCGGTCAATCAGACAAGCAACCGAACTACTGACACTAGAGAGGCCCACGGGTTTTGAGTACCCATTAGGTTGACGCTGAAAAGTGTCAGTAGCTCGGTCAATCAGACAAGCAGCCGAACTACTGACACTAGAGGGGCCCACGGGTTTTGAGTCTCCATTAGGTTGACGCTGAAAAGTGTCAGTAGTTCGGTCAATCAGACAAGCAGCCGAACTACTGACACTAGAGGGGCCCACGGGTTTTGAGTCCCCGTTAGGTTTCCATTTTAAGGTAGCATACCCAGATTGGGAAATCTTTCGTCATATCAATGAATGATTTACATTTGTATTCTATTATTTATTTATTTATTTATATATATTTATGTATTATCATTAAATTTTTCCAAGATAGATAGATAGATAGAAAACGCTTTATTGTAAATCACACTTAAATTAAAAAAACAATATAAAAAATAAATAACAATACAAGCAGAAATACAGGTGGCGGTCTTATCGCTAAAAGCGACCTCTTCCAGACAACCTTTGTATGGACTTGATTTCACGAGAACGTTATAGGACGGTAGCTATTAATAAAAATAATTGAATATTGAATAAACAGTGTATTTACATAAGCAAAATAAATAATTACAAACAAATATATAAATAAATAAATAAGGTGCATAATATTTTATCATAAATATTCCATACTAATAATAAAAAGGTATATTATATAAAATACTATAAGTAGGTACATATAGGTGTACAATAGAAGGATGAAATAAAAAACCAGGAGTAGCGTAACGATAGATGAGAAAATAAGAAATCAGCATTGTAGTGCAGACAGATGTTTAAATAGAACTGTTTTAAAGATGGGTAAGTTGCAAGATCTCAGAGGAACGCAAGTCTCGAGGATTTGACTGATGAAGATACTCAAAGCGCTCTCTGAGATAAGAAGGACTAGAAGGGTTAAACATTATACTGTACAAGAGAAAGAGAGTATGCGTATTCCTGCGGCAGCGAATGGGTAACCACTTGAGCTTGTTGCGAAAATCAGAGGCGTGGTCATATTTTCGCAGGCCAAAAATAAATCTAATACAGACATTCTGAAGGCGCTCTAGTTTATCGAGGTGTTTCTCGGTAAGATCCGGATAGCAGGCGTCAGCATAATCCAGAATAGGAAGTAGGAGGGATTGAGCTAGCGTAACCTTGGTGGATGTCGGCAGAAAATTTCGTAGCCTTCTCAACGAGGCGGCTGAAGCAAATATCTTCCGGCTTAATTCGGCGAGATGGGGTCCCCATGACAAGTTCTTATCTATAAGCACGCCCAAGAAAATGTATATATTATTATTACTTAAATACCTTATCTATATTATAAAGGTAAGAGAGAGAGGACTCCTCTAATACAGGTTACTGCAACGTCTTTGTAAATTATAAATTTTTTAGGGTTCCGTACCCAAAGGGTCAAACGGGACCCTATTACTAAGGCTCCGCTATCTATGTGTCATTCCGTCTGTCACCAGGCTGTATCTCATGAACCGTAATATTTAGACAGTTGAAATTTTCACAGATGATGTATTTCTGTTGCCGCTGTAAAATAAATGCTAAAAACAGAATAAAATAAATATTTAAGGGCGGCTCCCATACAACAAACGTGTAATTTTTTTGCTCGTTTTAGCTCGATATTGATAACGGCAATAGGCAGACGCTTGAAATATTCACAGAACATTTAGATAGTATTACTCACTTTAAAAATAAATAATTCAATTAAAATCTAAAAATAAAACATATATTTAAGGGGGGCTCCCATACAACAAACGTGATTTTTTTGCCGTTTTTGTAGATAATGGTTCGGAACCCTTCGTGCGCGAGTCCGACTCGCACTTGGCCGGTTTTTACCACGCTTTTATTAGCTCGTTTAAACGAGTATGTATGTAACTGAATCTTTGAACTTGATTTTCAACCACTTCAAAACGTCGAATTAAATTGAAATTTTGCACACTTATCAAGAACTAATGACAATATCATAATTGATAAAAAAATATTTTATTGGACAGATATTGGTAAAAGTAGAGTAATTTTGAAAATATCTTTAAAAACCACCCACGCTTTTTTCAAAATATTTTTTTTTGTTTATTTCTCTATTCTTAATTTAAATATATTGAAAATTATTTTTTCTTTTTAGTCGTTTGTCTAAAAAAGCGTGTTTTTTAAACTATTATTTATTTTATATCAACTAAGGCTACCCACAGGCCATAGCTAAATATGGACGTCCTCATAGATTCCCAGAGCAACCGACTTGTACGGCTGCAACCAACGGCTCTTAACAGCCTTTATTAAGTCGTCTGACCATCTAGTGGAGGCTGTCCTAGCGTTTTCTGTGCATGGTCTCCACTCGAGAACCTCTCTGCCCCATTGACCTTCAGTTTTTATTTATTACTAGCTGGCCTGCCCGCGGTTTCGCACGCGTGGTGTCAATAAAAACACTACCCTCCTTCTGCGCAGTCGGGTAAAAAGTACCCTATCTCCCAATCCTGCTCATAATCTACCTGTATACCAAATTTCATCGCAATCTGTCCAGCCGTTTAGTCGTGAAACCATAACAAACAGAGAGACAGGGTAACTTTCGAATGTATAATATTAGTATAGATTTTATTTATTGACAAAATCCACAAATTTAAAAAAAAATAATTAGAATAGCAGTGCAGAGCGGATCGCACTCACCCTGATGAAGGTTCACGAATTGAACCGAATCACTGTCGGTCGAAACGCCGATTAACGGTATAAGTACGTGATAAATCCCGTATTTAAAATAAAAATTAGAAAAGTGCTTTTACAGCCAATAACGGATTTACATTTTCTAGGTTCTTCAAGCTATTGCCACGTCCACAGCTTGACCGAAAACTTAGACAGAAAAATATATATAATCTCTCCTAACCTTATATTTAGGGGCTAACATAATAAAGTAAAAAAAAACAATCGTGTCGGATGTCTTTATTCTGTTAAATTAATTGACTAAAAATTCACCACAAACACAAGTATACATAACTAGGTAAGTATATTAACTAATAATTGAGACATAATTATGTTTAACGCGCCGGCGAACCCTGAGCGCAACATCAATTCGGCCGCGTCAAAAACTTCGCCATGAATATCGCTATCCCTGTTTAGTGACGAAGTTTAACCACGCAGAGCGACAGTGATAGCAATAGAACGATTCTAAATTTGATTAGATTTTGACCGTGTTCCGTAATACCAAAAATGATGACTGAAAACTTGTTGTATTTTTCTTTTTGTATTGTTATTATGTAACTAGACGATATAATCTATGTTCCCATGACTAGGATACGTAAGATGTTGTTGTTTTTAATACGAAACAATTAGGTTGAAAACAGGTCTTTTATGACGTAAAAACATGCAGAATGCGATACGCTTCTATTTTATTTTAGGTAAGTATTTTGATCTAATATATGGTTGGGAACCTAGATAAATACTATTCAAATTAAAATAATACCTTAATAAGATAGAAATACGCTCCAATTAGAAATGATCTTGGTAGTACGTGTTGTATGGGCGATTGTCCCCCCGGTGTCCCCTTAAGAAGCAAATTAACTAATATTTACTAAACTTCCGAAAAAATAATTAAAAATAATAATTAGTTATTGATAATTCTAACTAGGTAAGTAACTGCTGATTATCTAGGAATTTATACAGAAGATATAAAGATATAATACAAAAAACGCTTCTTGAAATCTAATCGTTACTAAAGTTGAATAATTAGTTGCTTACATTCGAACAAAATATGTAGTGCTAGGATGATTTAAAGCTAATAGCATTATCTGCCAGTCATCCTGGACTTTTCATTAAGTTTTACTTAAAAATATACAGCCATTGGTTCACTATAGAATATCATAACAAGTAACTTTTAAACAAAAATATAACCGACTTCAGATAACAGAAAAAACAAATTATTTAGCCGATTTCGATGAAATTTCTATGAGACCAATCTGAAAGTATATCCTTTCAAATTTATATATATATATATATAAAAGAAAGTCGTGTTAGTTACACTATTTATAACTCAAGAACGGCTGAACCGATTTGGCTGAAAATTGATAGGGAGGTAGCTAAAAACCAGGAGAAGGTCATATGATACTTTTTATCCCGTTCCCGTCGTTCCCGTGGGACGTGACATAAAACGTCAAACAGAATACAAGTCACTATAAAACGTCGTATAACAAAAACGCATCTGACATGGAGTAACAAAACAGCTATGACAGCTAAACGTAATTTTGTCTATGGTTAAGTATGGTTGTATAATGATGGCCGGGGACAACAATTGACAATTCTACCAGGGTGACGTTTAATGACAGCCCGCGTTATATGCATGTCAAGGCGGTACGAAGTTCGGCGGGCCCACTTGTAATAAAATAATTTTCCAAATCGGTTGATAAATGACGAAGTTGTGAGATAACAAACATAAATAAATACAGTCGAATTGAGAACCTCCTCCTTTTTTGAAGTCGGTTAAAAATACACAAAGTTAACAAAATCAACTAAAAATTATTAAATAGAAAAGTATAAATAGTTCTAAATTGATAACTAACTAAAAATAAAATTAGCTAAAAAAATTCAACGAAATGAGACAGCAGATATTATTGAGGGCTCATAAAGTAGGCGGTGTACCTACACATAATTTATCAAAGTCATGTTAAGGACACCACATCAACAACAACACGAAATAATTCTAACTAAGGCAACTAAGATTTGCCTAAACGTATATAACTTTAATTTTCGACTACTGGTTACCAAAAACAAACTTTAACAAATTTTGCGTCTGGTAACCACTGATGAACAAAAGTACTCAGATACACGGTGCGCCCCGCCTTATTGCTAAACGAAGCACTACGATTTGGGTCCAATGACATTAACAGTTCGTGATGTTACGTAATTTTTTTATTTAATTTTGTTCGGAAAACCAACATTGGCTACAACGTCTTTTTATATTCGCTCATTGCCATTGGCTACCGATCGCCACAGGTGATGTAAAATTACGAGCGGGCCAGCACACTTCAAGTTAGTGACGCTGAGTTCATAATTTTTATTTAGAAAAGAATTTAACATATTTCAAAGAGCATAACAGCCATTTTCATACAAAAAATTACACAAACTAAACTATGCTTTAAGCCTAACAAAAACGTGGTCTTCAACCGACACGAATAACCCAAAACTGATTCATAAATATCTATTCCGTACTTATACGTAGACTAGTGTAGACAAACTTCCAACAATTCGCAATATATAAGTATTTTATACAATAATTTTTGATATTATCAAACCTAGCAACACATTACGAAACTGTAAAAATACTTTAATGTAACTGACATTCTGTAACTAAATCATTATATTACTTTAACTCGTTTTCGCCAACATGATTATAAAGTTAATCATTCATTATTTAGTGATGATTAAATAAGGCCCCACATTGTAAAACTATGCCCGGGCGTAAATTTTTTTGTAAGTTGCTAATGAAAAAAACCGTCAACAATCTATTTTCGTATTTAGTTTTGACTAGTTAATTTTTTTTTAATTCTGCTGGTGAAAATGAGTTATTATTTACTAAAATATTAAAAATAACAAATTTATTTATATATTACGGAATGTCATTCACAATGATACTGACTAGAATTAGCCGACTAGAACAAAATCACAAAGTACCTAAACCTAGTCAAAAATCTAGCTCATTTGAAACTTAGGAATTTAGTAGGTACTTTCAAAGCGTAGTTTAAATAATAAACTTTAAGTTATACATTTTAGCGTACTTAAAACCAGTCATGTCAGGGTTATAAGATAATCTTAACTAAATATTTAAGTATGGGTTTTCTTAACTTAAATTTATAATCATCTTTTGATCTTACGATAAATATATTATATAATATATTAAGAATCAGGGTTTTAAGAAATTATTGATGTCATTGCTCTCTTTTATACTAGCAATGTTTGTTTTAAATTTCATTAGTTTTCATTGAAAAAATAGTTAGTAAAGATCACTATGTATAACCAGACAGAACTAGCTTTAAACCACGATTTAGGCACAGTTAGATCATAGAGTGACATTATCAGACGTTATGCAATCGCTGTGTTTATTTTTAACAAGATAGGAAAAACCTTTATAATATCTACCTAATTCAAGAAGAAAGAGTAAAATGTGCCGATAAGATTTAATGACTCTAATATAATAAAAAAGATAACGTAATCATATTATTATGATACTCCATGGGCGTAAAAAAATAAGAACACTGGCACGCCATATTGTTTTTACAAGTTCACATCGATTGATGTGTGCGTGCTTGATAAACGGATTTGATGTTGCGACGCCGCGGAATGACGCAGAACGGCGCGAGAGTTGCAAATCTGTACGTGATATTACATCGGACCATTCGGAGTACGTAATTTAGAAGTTAGCTGTATTGTAGAATGCATTGTAGATACTTAGGCGGTTGACACACTGCCACGCATCTACGCGCGCACTTGCGGGAGTGCAGATCTGCGTCATCGTGCGGGTTTTTTACGCTCTCACGCGCGTAGTTGCGTTTTGTGGATTCACGGCGGCTCTGACTCATTTCATTCAAAGCTGTTCGCTAGTTCAGTTCCAAAATAGTGCACTTCTAAAATCACGTACGGCACTGCGGGACTCGGTGTGTTATACCTTGCGTCTCGCCCCGCACCTGCGCGCGGGGGTGCATGTTTCTCCGTGCTTGAGCGCGTGATCTGCATGAACGCGCGTGGATGCATTTTCTGTGTGTTGGACTGTGCGTGTTTTTTATACAAACGGAGATACTTACAAGCAACGATAAGACCCGCATTCACGCAACATGCAGCGTGGTGCGTCCCAGTGTGTTGAGCGCCTTAGACTTACGCCGTCCAATGTTTTCTTAAGTCCACGACTAAAGCCGATCGGCGTTACAAATATTAATGTGAAGCATCTATGAGCAAATCGGCCCACTTTGAGTACATCATTTTCAAGTTACCTATACGTCATCTATATGTTTTTTAGATCCACGATTTTATATTTTGATAACTCTTTACAATAGGGAAACATAAATGTCTCTTTAGACAACTTCTGGCTTACTCATGTCTATTACTTGTCACAGCACAAAGATAACAGCTGTTACAATTTTGATGTTTCCTATCTTGCCATGTCATCTTTCTCGACATTTGTAAGTAAAAACAGCGTTTATCTACTAATAATGTCACATACACTAGGCACTGTAGATAACCTTTTCTATAGAATATATCTAATGTATCTTTCTTTCTTAGATTTAGCAACATCTTCTCTATCCAAAGGTTGTCTGGAACAAATCGCTTAGCATTAACAAGTCCCCTTCACAAAAACATTGCATGACGGTAATTTCTTAACAATAAAGCCAGTTGTTATTTATATTTGTTTTTCAATTAACATTTATTTCTTTTGTGGGAAAAGAAGTTTTTTCATTCTAGTCCAGGAAAATAAGGATAGCACCTCGGAATTCGAGCTAACCAGCTAGATTTTTGCATGGACCTTTGTTTTAACTTTCTAAAGGTTGTCTCGAAAATATAATATCGTAAATACTTAACGTAATAAACGTTTTATGACTTTTATTTATACTAAAAACGGGATATTTACCATGATTTGTAAGTATTTGAGTATCCCTATACCCTATATCCTTTTAGTATAAATAGTGTTCATAACCGTGATAGTTTCAAAAGTTATTTTATGACTTGTATTGTATTCCAGTGTCCAGGTTGAGTTATCATGTATAGGGCGCGGAGCACTCCCCTCCACTATTCACGTTGTATCTCAAGAACGGCTCATGATATCGAAAATTGATTTAGACAAAATTTGTGGACCATTTTATTTTCTTTAACTTTACTGATAACTAAAAATATCGCAGAGTGTAAAACAAACGAAATATTAGCGAAAACTCGATTTTCATGTCATAAAAATCGACGCCGGCACGATATGATATTAGATTTTTGAGACAACCTTTAGAAGATCAAAACAAAGGTCCATGCAAAAATCTAGGTGGTTAGCTCGAATTCCGAGGTTGACCCCTATTTTCGCCTTATTTGCTTGGCGCCATTCACCCGTTCATTTGTGTAGAACAGTTGTTTTTAGCACTGTCTTTTAGTTTTTTTCAAGTTTTTTTATTTAACCCATGCCCTCACAGTGCCTAGTATCTAAAAGTAGGCTACGCGGTAGTACACAATCATACAAAACAGTCTAATACTAACGCTAACCCATAGACGGTATCCCTCTCCAGAAACAAGGCAATTCAACCCTACATTTTATATTGCAATTAAATTACTGATATACTTTGATTTAATACATTTTGTGTCTGGAATCGATAAAATCATTTAATAATGATTTGATCCAAATATTACTATAAAATATAAATCATTATTAAAAAGACGGGATTTATCACGTACCGTCTTAACGGTGTTTCTATTGACAATGTTTCGGTTCACGTTTTCGGATGAAAGTTCACGAATTGAACCGAAACATTGTCGGTCGAAACACCGATAAGACGGTACGTGATAAATCCCGTATTTATAATAATGATTACTAAAAAATGTATAAAACACATATTTAAGATACTTTAACTTAGTTTATTTAAAATGTTTACGTTAACTAAAAATTGTTGATTACCTGAGATTTTGATTAAATAGTTTTTTAATTGCAATATTAAATGTTTGATTTAGCACATCCTTACAAAAAGCTTATAAAACTCAACGAAAAATAAAATTCACAATATAAGCGATTATTTTACATTGGTTTTAATTATCCAAAAAGCACAACTTTAGATACACTGCTCATTTGTTTTTGTTTATAATTATATTAAAATTAGAGAAGACACTGAGAATAAAACGAATTTGTAAAAATAAAACTGATTAAATAATAATAACTATGACACAAATATAGTATAAAGTAAGCAATTCGATACAATTTGGATGGACTCATTATTATTTTAATCAAACTCAATATAATATGAGAATTCAAATAATATCCAATATCAGTATTATACAATCTGTTTGTTATGTACGACATTAATTTAAAACACACATCCGGAATCGTATTAAATGATTTGAGAGTTGGACTTAATACCGGTAGCTTGAATATTTGTCCAGTAGAAAATCGATACATTTCCAATAAAAAATATTTTACGTAAATTGGCTGCGCCTTTTCGACGATGCTCCTGAGTCAGTTTAACAGGTACCTACTTACATGATGAATGAATATGATTTATTTACCTATTGAATACAGACTGTTTCATTGATTTTTTAGGACTTGTTATAAAGGCTGTTTGAAAATTTAAAATAAATCTTTGTGTTAATGAATTTGAAAAAAAACAATTTTACAGAAATACTAGCCATTAGCCCTACCCGTGTTTTCATTTAATGTCGTACGTAACAAAACACGTATATTCCATAATTTCCACATAAACAGTTTATAGATAAGTTGAACTAATCAAAATCAAATAAGCAGTGCTCCTGAACTAACGTCATACTATTTATCTTTTTTGTCTGAAGAATCAACGCTTTCCGTTTGTGCGAACTTCAGAAACACCTGCTCTAGAGTTGTTTGACTGAAGCTGTACTCAACTATGTTCAGCCTTTCTTTAGCTGTGAACAAAAATATATTAAATTTAGCGCCCAACGTGGTACTAAAACTATAAGTGTGTATGTATCTAAATTAATTTACAGACGATACAGACAGTGTTAGCCATCCGTACATTACCAAAATGGGCCCGTGTAAAGATCAATTTCATTAGATACATACTGTCACGCCTTTATCCCAGAGGGGCAGGCAGATATCAAGGATCCCCACTTGCTATATACGAGCATCTATGAGGAATGTGATGCGAGTGAATGAAGCAAAAGAATATTAAATAAAGGTTCATTTGACACACTTCTTTATGATCAAACACACCGACAGACGGTAAAAAAAAATAACATCCAATAATACCCATAATAGTAATAAAACTAGCGATAATGAACCTTATCTTTCAGAAAATAAGGAAATAGTAAACATTGATGAAACAAACGAGTGTAATCTTATAGGGCACGTTTATAGAGACGCGGTGCGTCGCGTCGCTGATTGTAAATTGGCGCCCAAAGAGGTAATTATTGAGTGTGGAGTTACCCTCCTTAATCTGCTGGAAACACTTGGCCAGACTGGACACATTGCCGACTTAAGGACGTAAACAGAAGTTGGTCCACGAAGTTCTCATCTAAAGTCACAGAAGGGATTCGATCTGCCGGAAACACTTTGCTAGAGTGGATAGGTTAGCAATAAAAAGATGGCGTCCACATGATATCAGTAATAATTGAAAGTCGACTTACCCTCCTCGATCTGCTGGAAACACCTGGCGAGACTGGACACAGCCGACTGCGGGACGGAGAACACGAGTCGGTCTGCGAAGTTCTCTTCTAGAGTCGCAGAAGGGAACAGATTGGCTACCAGCGCTATCGCGGCGTCAGCGCCCGCGCCTCCGCCGCTTGACTCCGTTCTACAACAAAACAAATGACAAAATAATAGTTAGATGAAACAATTTATATTTCCTTACACGACTAAAGTGCTGATAATCTTCGGATCAACTGACCTGATCCGCTTCCGAATCGGTCAATTTGTTTCCATGCCACAGACATACAGTCAGACACACTTAAGAGTTAAACTTATAACAGTCCTTTTTAGCGTCAGGGTTTAGAAATAATGTTATGTGACAGTTCTAGGATACATCGCTTGAATGGACGCTACCCACTGGCCCACTGGACAAGAAGAAGACGGAACCAATGTACGAGGCTGACGGAATCACTGAGTGAAGTACACTGGACATGACTGGATGAGACGGCCACGAGATTACCAGGAATGGAGAAGAGACGAGGATCCAAGATTGGAGCACAAAAAACGCACCACGGTGATGAAAATGATGATGGTTCTTTGTTGGTTTGCGTTAGGTCAGTGACCCGTTAAAGAGGCCGAACTGTTACAGCAAGTCCGGTGGCTAGAATACGCACGGTCTAAAACTTGCTGCTATCAAAAAGAAACTATCCGATTTCTGACGAGAATCTGAATGATGAATGATCAATTCTGATGATGAAGGTCATGAAGTATAGTATACTTCATGACCTTCATCATCATCATTAACTTATAGCAGTCCACTGCTGGACGTAGGTCTTTCCCAGGGTGGCCATTGAGCCCGATCATCAGCTCCTCTCATCCAATCCTTGCCAGTCACAGCGCGCAAATCGTCACTCCATCTAGCCGGAGGGCGTCCTGCACTTCACATGCCTAAACGTATCCTCCCTTCCAGAACACGTTTATCCCAACTGTTTTTGGTTCTGCGGCAGATATGACCCGCTCACTGCCACTTCAGCTTGCTATGTCGATCACTTTGGTTCTCTATCGGATAACTTCTATAACTTCATGACCCTAATTATGCATTAGCTAGTTAAGTATTTACCTATGATGATGATGCTGTGGTGGCGGGGAACTGCCACCGACGAGTGGTGTGTGTATGCTAGCGTCTACCGCCTCCGCTTCGCCTTCCGCTTCCGCCCCCGCGCACTGTGAGCCTGCACCCGAACCTGCTGAGGAAAAGTTAACTTGAAGATTGGTAATGAAATGTCCGAACAAAAATTTCCTATGTTCCTTTCATTGGACATCCATCACGCTCAACTAGGTGAATGACGAATGACTTCGTTAGTTCGTCGGTCACTGGATAGTAACCTCGTATTTAAGTATTTATTTATGTGTTAGGATTATAATTAAGCTTCATATTGTTATTTTATTTCTCGTTGTTTATAATTTAACCCTGCCCACTGCTGTCCATTACTGTTTCGCTCATTACTTTCCATCGAAAGGTTGCCTGAAATAAATTTATTTCAGCGATAAGGCCTCCCATTGTACTATAATTAGCAAAAACTAATTTTTTAAGTATTGTGTACAATAAAACATTATTCTATTATATTGCCCCCAATAGTGAAAGAATCAGTGTGATAAAAGGATCGAGTGAGGCTCAAAAAAATTGATTTCGTGCAAAAAGCCGAACGAAGTCGTTCATCGTTCACTGGTTGTCAGAAATAGTGTAAGAATCAGTGCGATAAAAGTAACGACTCACTCGTTACTTTTATCGCACTGATTCTTACACTATAAACCTATAAATATACCTTATAAAAGCTGATTTCGTCCAAAAAGCAAAACGAAGTCGTTCATCGTTCACTGGTGTAAAAGTAACGAGTGAGCCTCAAAAAAGCTGATTTCGTCCAAAAAGCAAAACGAAGTCGTTCATCGTTCACTGGTTGTCACAAATAGTGTAAGAATCAGTGCGATAAAAGTAACGAGTGAGCCTCAAAAAAGCTGATTTCGTCCAAAAGCAAAATGAAGTCGTTCTTCGTTCACTGGTTGTCACAAATCAGTGCAATAAAAATCGAGTGAGCCTCAAAAAAGAAGATTTCATGCAAAAAGCCAAACGAAGTCGTTCATCGTTCACTGGTTGTCACAAATAGTGTAAGAATCAGTACGATAAAAGGATCGAGTGAGCCTCAAAAAAGCTGATTTTGTGCAAAAAGCCAAACGAAGTCGTTCATCGTTCACTGGTTGTTTACACATATAGTGTAAGAATCAGTGCGAGAAAAGTAACGAGTGATCCTCAAAAAAAAGCCGCTTTCGTGCAAAAAGCCGTAAGAAGTCTTCCATCCTTCACTGGTTGTCATAAATAGTGTAAGAATCAATGTGATAAAAGGATCGAGTGAGCCTCAAAAAAGCTGATTTTGTGCAAAAAGCCAAACGAAGTCGTTCATCGTTCACTGGTTGTTTACACATATAGTGTAAGAATCAGTGCGAGAAAAGTAACGAGTAAGCCTTAAAAAAAAGCAGCTTTCGTGCAAAAAGCCGTAAGAAGTCTTCCATCGTTGACTGGTTGACATAAATAGTGTAAGAATCAATGTGATAAAAGGATCGAGTGAGCCTCAAAAAAGCCGATTTCGTGCAAAAAGCCGAACTAAGTCATTCATCGTTCACTGGTTGTCACATAATATAGTGTAAGAATCAGTGCGATTTAAAGATCGAGTGAGCCTCAATAAAGCCGATTTCATGCAAAAAGCCGAACAAGTTCATCGTTCCCTTATTGTGCACAAATAGTGTATGAATCAGTGTGAAAAAAGGATCTAATGAGCCTCACAGAAACCACGTTCGTCCAAACAGCCGGTTATAATTTAAGTTACCTTCGTCCGCCTCTCCTAATGATGGCGAATTCTGCGTCGACGGCGACGGCGACATCGATATCTCTGGTTCCATCATCTGCAAAAGCACATTTTAATATGTTTAATAATGGCGCCCAACGTAGTGCGTTCGTTCTGTTGAAAGTTTTTCAGTTTTTCTGTAGGTTTTTAAAGGGTTGGCAACCTGCGTGTTGCAAACGTCCAGTGGCGAATCTAGGATTTTGGTTTGGAAGGGCTTGACACAGCTGAGGGTAGGTTTTATCACTTTTATAATGGGACCAACTTTGAAATCACGATAAAAAATCAGCTGTTCCCTATGATTTTGGAGGAACTCCTTAGAACGCTTGGAGAAACTACTGGTCCACGAAGCAGCTTATGAAGGGTTCCCTTCCATTGACACTGAAGCGAAAAATCATCGACATGTGTATCCTGCCCATATTGACCTACGGAGCTCACATTTGCTCCTTGACAGGCACAGGTTCGAATTCATCCAGAACGATGGGTGAATCAAGTCACCCTGTGGATACCGAACGGACGACGCAGTCATAGTGACCCAGAAAAAGATGGAGAGACGACCTGAATGCATTCAAACCAGATTGGTCAGATTTGGGTCTGGACCGTGATGGATGGAGGGGAGATGGGGATACCTTTGCCCCGCAGTGGGACAATATAGGTTAGTAAAAAAAAATAACAATAAAGTTACATACCGTTGATTTCTGATTGCTCTGTCCAATCTTCATTTCTAACGTGTACCCAGCTCCATACAGATTCTTGAGATGTTGTGTTGAGCCGATACATCTTAAATTAACAACATTTTATTGAGTACGTCTCGTGAATATGTATTTAAATGGTTGTTTCTATCAAAGATTTATGCAACAACAATTTACCTTAGGCCACCCTTGACCATGATGCCAACCCTAGAACATAATGCGTCAGCTTCTTCCATGGAATGTGTTGTAAGTACAGCACCTTTTTTGCCCTGGGAAACAACAATATTCAGTACATCATACAAATTGGCCGATAAGACAGCCCCTTGTACTATTTGCTTTGTGTTTTTTAGTTTATATTGTGTACAATAAAGTGTTTTCATTCATTCATTCAATATTCAGTCAGAACAAACAGACCTTCCTTCCTTACTTTTCAAACGAAAGAGGGTAGATCTACTTTTTTACCAACTAGCTGAACCGCCCGCGGCTTCGCACGCGTGTTTTTTCATAACATACTTCTGCGCAGTCGGGTAAAAAGTAGCCTATATCCTATTCCTCATCATAATCTATCTGTATACCGAACTTTAACAAAATCGGTCCAACCGTTTATTCGTGAAATCGTAACAAACAATCAGAGACACAGCGTTACTTTCGAGTTTATAATATTACCTAGGTATGGATCATGAATATCATATAATATGGATACCCATACTACAAATTTACCCCGTGATCTTATATAATAATAAATATAATAAATATTGCTGGACAATTCACACAACGCTATCTAGCCCCAAACTAAGCAGAGCTTGTATTATGGGAACCAGATAACTGATAGAATACTTATATACTTTTTTTTGTAAATACATACTTATAGCATATATAAAAACAACCAGACCCGGAACAAATATCTGTAGATCATGCAAACATTTGTTCCGCGGCGGGAATCGAACCCCATATATACCAATATATATATACAGATCTTACAATTTGTATATTCTATAGATTTTTAATGTTATTTATATTTTAATTTGACAATGAATGCTTTATGTAATTAATGTTTTGAATTCTTTTAAATTAGATTTTATTTAGATTTTAATTTGACAATGTATGCTTTATGTAATTAATGTTTTGAATTCTTTTAAATTAGATTTTATTTAGATTTTAATTTGACAATGTATGCTTTATGTAATTAATGTTTTGAATTCTTTTAAATTAGATTTTATTTAGATTTTAATTTGACAATGTATGCTTTATGTAATTAATGTTTTGAATTCTTTTAAATTAGATTTTATTTAGATATTAATTTGACAATGTATGCTTTATGTAATTAATGTTTTGAATTCTTTTAAATTAGATTTTATTTAGATTTTAATTTGACAATGTATGCTTTATGTAATTAATGTTTTGAATTCTTTTAAATTAGATTTTATTTAGATATTAATTTGACAATGTATGCTTTATGTAATTAATGTTTTGAATTCTTTTAAATTAGATTTTATTTAGATTTTAATTTGACAATGTATGCTTTATGTAATTAATGTTTTGAATTCTTTTAAATTAGATTTTATTTAGATATTAATTTGACAATGTATGCTTTATGTAATTAATGTTTTGAATTCTTTTAAATTAGATTTTATTTAGATATTAATTTGACAATGTATGCTTTATGTAATTAATGTTTTGAATTCTTTTAAATTAGATTTTATTTAGATTTTAATTTGACAATGTATAATTTATGTAATTAATGTTTTGAATTCTTTTAAATTAGATTTTATTTAGATTTTAATTTGACAATGTATAATTTATGTAATTAATGTTTTGAATTCTTTTAAATTAGATTTTATTTAGATTTTAATTTGACAATGTATAATTTATGTAATTAATGTTTTGAATTCTTTTAAATTAGATTTTATTTAGATTTTAACTTGACAATGTATAGTTTATGTAATTAATGTTTTGAATTCTTTTAAATTAGATTTTATTTAGATTTTAATTTGACAATGTATGCTTTATGTAATTAATGTTTTGAATTCTTTTAAATTAGATTTTATTTAGATTTTAACTTGACAATGTATAATTTATGTAATTAATGTTTTGAATACTTTTAAATTAGATTTTATTTAGATTTTAATTTGACAATGTATGCTTTATGTAATTAATGTTTTGAATTCTTTTAAATTAGATTTTATTTAGATTTTAACTTGACAATGTATAATTTATGTAATTAATGTTTTGAATTCTTTTAAATTAGATTTTATTTAGATTTTAATTTGACAATGTATGGTTTATGTAATTAATGTTTTGAATTCTTTTAAATTAGATTTTATTTAGATTTTAATTTGACAATGTATAATTTATGTAATTAATGTTTTGAATTCTTTTAAATTAGATTTTATTTAGATATTAACTTGACAATGTATAATTTATGTAATTAATGTTTTGAATTCTTTTAAATTAGATTTTATTTAGATTTTAATTTGACAATGTATGGTTTATGTAATTAATGTTTTGAATTCTTTTAAATTAGATTTTATTTAGATTTTAACTTGACTTAGGTGGCGATTTTGTTGTTTACGCTGACTAACTAAAATTGTGTAAAATACGAACGGTCTAATTTTGTTTACGCTAAAGATCAAATTAGAATGACATTTAAAGTGACATTTCTAAAATTAAGTATTTTATACTAATAAGGCGTGTTTACGGGCTAGTTTTAATCAACACCAATTTGCCTTCTGACTAAAACAAGCCCAAAAACACGCCGTCTTAGTAAAAAATTCTTAATTTTAGAAATGTCACTTTAAATGTCATTCTAATTTGATCTTTAGAGTCAACATAATAAGACCGTTCGTATTTTACACAATTTTACTTAGTCAGTGTAAACAACAGAATCGCCACTAATGTATAGTTTATGTAATTAATGTTTTGAATTCTTTTAAATTAGATTTTATTTAGATTTTAGTTTGACAATGTATGCTTTATCTAGGTAATTCATGTTTTTAATTATTTTAAATTAGATTTTATTTAGATTTTAATTTGACAATGTATGGTTTATGTAATTAATGTTTTGAATCCTTTTAAATTAGATTTTATTTAGATTTTAATTTGACAATGTATGCTTTATCTAGGTAATTAATGTTTTGAATTATTTTAAATTAGATTTTATTTAGATTTTAATTTGACAATGTATAGTTTATGTAATTAATGTTTTGAATACTTTTAAATTAGATTTTATTTAGATTTTAGTTTGACAATGTATGCTTTATCTAGGTAATTAATGTTTTGAATTATTTTAAATTAGATTTTATTTAGATTTTAATTTGACAATGTATAGTTTACGTGATTAATGTTTTGAATACTTTTAAATTAGATTTTATTTAGATTTTAGTTTGACAATGTATGCTTTATCTAGGTAATTCATGTTTTTAATTATTTTAAATTAGATTTTATTTAGATTTTAATTTGACAATGTATGGTTTATGTAATTAATGTTTTGAATACTTTTAAATTAATTTGTGTAATTGGTTAATCCGTTATAATTAAATAAATATGTAATACCGAAATATCAGGCAGGAGACTTTATAACTTACAAATTATAGTACATATCCCGTTTTTAGCGACATTAATATTCATAACCATGATAGTAACAAAATGCGTGGTATTTACCTGGAAACTAGCCAAGATGGTGTCCCACAAGAACCTCTTGCTCCTCGGGTCCATCCCAGTGGACGGCTCGTCCAGTAAGACCACGCGTGGGCTCCCCACCATGGCTAACGCGAACGAGAGCTTCCTCCGCGTGCCTCCTGAACATTCTTCCGCGTTTTTACCAGCGTGCTCCATTATTTGGAGGCCGTTGAGGTACGCGTCTACTATCCTGAAAAGAAATTCAATTAAATGATCAATTTATTCAATAAAATGACAAGGATCATTTTGAAAATGCAATTTCACCGCCTGTTCCACCTCGAGGTCTTTTTATCTTTTCTTTATACAAGCTGGAGGTTTTTTTTAATGTTATATGGATATGAAACAAGCTTATGGCCGACCTGATGATGTTAAGTAGTAACCATCGCCTATAACAAAGTATTGCCTCGTAGGTCACGCACCTTAGGAATGATGCACTGCCCTGTGTCCATCAACTAGAGGCATACAGATGTGCCTGTAATTTCACCGGCAACCATACCCTTTCAACGGAAACACAGCAATGCTGCTTGGCGACAGAAATAAGTATTATGATAGTATTTCCCCAGGCGAGCCCTTTCACAAGGAACTCTACTACTCTTAGGTAAATTTGGTACTATTTGAAATTGTTTTTGAAAGGTAATCTCGAAGGAATTAACAGTGACTTACCTAGATGTATCACATTTGCTGACGCCCCGAATGGCCGCATAGCACTCGATGTGCTCCCGGATCGTGACGTTCTTCCAGAGAGCGTCGTGCTGAGGACAGTAGCCGAGGAGACGGAATGCGTCAGCTCGGGAATTGTTGATGTTTTGACTGCTTATCATCACCTGCAAAATGAGAGTGATTGTGAAACGAGAATCTGTTTACGGCAGATACGATGATAGTTCCCTTCGCAATTTATCTTTTAAATTCAAAAGTTATCTCTCCCTTTGTGGCCTTTCTCCTACGCCCTCGTGTCCAAGAAGGTCCAATACCTCCCCTTTTTATACAGCTACACTTTATCTGCTCCTGGGCTAAACCCTTTTCCCATTCTTTTAGGTCTTAAAAAATACTGGTACCTCTCCCCTAGTCGCTTCTTCCTCAGTAGTAATGATCTTCATAGGTTCATTACTGCTGGAATCTTCACAGGAAAGACCTGCACTGTTGTGTCCCAGAAGGCCGAAAACCTCTCTCCCCTCTACAGTCATAATACTTTAGGCTCGAGTGGACTAAATCCTTTTCAAATTCTCATATTTCTTAAAAAAATCATGGCAGACGGGGCCAACCAATAATCATGATTGTTTCCTTTTCAATACAATTACTGGTAATTAGTGTTATCGATCGATACTCGGCGCATCACTAGCGGCTCCCGTAAGGGCAGCAAGAACGAGCGAGCTAAGAATATCATCGTCACTTGTCCTTTGTTTTATGGTCCCGTCTGCCAGGAGCGTTGGCGTTAGAATAGTACCTCTCCCCTAGTAGCCTTTTCTTCAGCAGTAATGATCTTCATAGTAGTAGTTTTTCCTGCGCCATTGTGTCCCAGAAGACCGAAGACCTCCCCTCCCTCTACAGCCAGGCTCAGCCGCTGGAGTCCTGCTTTACGCACGGCGGTGCTATCATCGCTCCAGCAACTGCAGCTACTGCTCTC
The DNA here is from genome assembly GCA_918857605.2 of Philereme vetulata. Classification (NCBI taxonomy): domain Eukaryota; kingdom Metazoa; phylum Arthropoda; class Insecta; order Lepidoptera; family Geometridae; genus Philereme; species Philereme vetulata. The sequence goes on from OU975420.1 coordinate 17,930,273, forward strand.
AGCGCCGCGTACTTTGTACACTTTGCGGAGGTTCTGTGGAATTTAATAAAATAAAAAGATAATAACTGTTTATTTAAAGCCATTCACTCATACAGGTTACAAATACAAATAGAAATTAAATTAAATTAAAGTTATTCAAAAACTACAACATACACAAACATACACACAAATTCCCGAACACTCCGATCCTATGAAAACCTCCTTCTCAAAACCCCGATGCATACATAAGTACCAGTTCCTATGCGAATTCCTGTTCCGTCCAAGCTGTCCGATTATGGAACGCCTTGCCGGTCGCCACTAGGAAATCCCCCTCACCTTCCGTATTTAAAGCTAGACTCAAAAATTTTTATCTCCATGAAGAGTCATGATTCATCTGATCCCTAATATCAATAATATAAGTATAAGTATGTAAGTACATATTTATTTATATTATATATGATATTTATTTATTTAAAATTATTTATGTACCTAATATTGTATGTATATAACTATTTAGGGTTAAGTAATTTTTCTTTTTCTATTATTAAGTATATTCTTTTTACAGCTCGGCCAATCTTCCATTAACCAATGATCCTCTCCATCCAAAGGTTATCTGGAAGAGATCGCTTTGTTAAGCGATAAGACCGCCCATTATGCTTGCTTTTATTTGTTTATTTCTTTATATCTGTTGTGTCTAGCTTGTAAGGTATAATAAAGAGTATTCATTCATTTATACATACTCGTCGGTACACGTACGCGGACACGTGGGACTATCAGTGATTGGGGCAACGTCCCTATATTAAATAATTAACAGTGTTTTGTCTATATTTCAAATGGAGTTATGTCTCCTGAAGGAGTTACAACATTTGACAGCTGTACTCGTACCTACTAGATTTTTCTTTATTTCTATCATCATCATCAACAGCCCGACTTCACCCACTGCTGGGTATAGGCCTCCCCAAGTTTGTGCCATCCGCCACGATCCTGCGCTAGTCTCACCCATTGACTTTATTTCTATCATAACTATGAATTACACTTCCTGCGACCGTTATGTCTGCTCTTATCCTATATCTAGCTCGAGTTGACTATAAGCGTGTTATTTAAGAAATAAAAAACTTGTTAAACAACTGTTTAAAAAATCATTACCAACTTTTGTACGGGATTTTTTAAACACGACCTAAACAGTATTTTTTTTGTGGTTAGAATATATTTTACTTTACTTTGTCAGTGGATTGTAAACATTCAGTCAGGCTATCATTAAAAACTTAGAAAAGTTTATTTTTACGGAAGAATAGAGTAAAATGACATTTTAGAGTAGAATCGGGGGGGGGGGGGGGGGGGGGGGGGTTCCTTCCGCAGACTGGGAACAACATGATGTTTAATGATATTACTCAAAATAAGTGGGTTGTTGCGGGGACAACCTGTGACTCACATGCACAACTAAAGGCGGAGCGTTGGGCGTGGGGTTATTCAAGATGGCGGCGACGCGACGCCGCTCTTTCCTCACGTCCTCGTCTTCTTTCGCGTCGCCAGTAGACTGCGGCTCGGCCTCTATGTCGCACTTCTCTGAAGATGATCTTCTTCTTCTCTGTAAAGGAAAATGTTATTTAACCGATGTTATAATGGACCACCATCTATCGAAACTTAAGTGTGTTAATATGATATTGAAACTGCAACATATGATAGCATCGGGACCCTAAAAAATTTAGAAGTCATTGTAAACATCCCGTTTTTAGTAAAAACTAGTTGTTGCCAGCGGCTTTGTCTGCGTTGTTCTGGGGTGCAAAAATATTTATAGAAACTTTGACATCCCATTGTTATCCCATGGGAACTGATTTATGAGATGAAAAGTAGCTTATGTGGTAATCCAGGTTCATCTATGTTCATACCAAATTTCATCGAAATCAGTTCAGCCGGTTTGACGTGATTGAGTGACAAACAAGTGAGTAACAATTTCATAACCATGAAATTGACGTGTTTCGATGTGATGGGTATAGTTGCCGGTGAAATTACAGGTAAATAAATTTTTACGCCTGAATGCCTCAAGTTGATAGACCCAGGACAGACACAGGCATCGTAGAGCACGTTTCTAAGGTGCGTGACCTACGAGACAACACTTAGTTATAGGCCATGAAGTGATTATGATTATTCCATCTCTAAGTTGTATAAATTAAAAAAATATATTTCAAAAGTTTATTCAATCAATCAATCAATAGTGGACCGCGTTACCTGTGTCTGTTTCCTGATAACTACAATCTAGGTGTCTTCAAATTGCGAGTGAATAGGTTCCTTCTTGGCAAGCGTGTTCTATCGAGAGTGCATCATCGCGCGCCATCAAGCAAGATCGTGCTCAAACGCGAGCCTTTAATCTATACTCGTATGTATAAAAATGAATCCCTGTTTCCGTTGGCCATAATTTGAGAACGACTTTACTGATTTAATTCATATTCATCGAACATTTGAGGAATGCTGGCCCGCACCTAACTGGAGTGCTGGCGATGTTTTACACCATATGTGTAGGACACTCATACTTACCTGCGGATATGATGAAAACTGTGGTGGTGCCAATCGTGAAAAACAAAACGGGTGACACAAGTGACAAGTCCAACTATAGACCGATCTCACTGGCTACCATAGTTGCGAAAGTATTTGACAGTTTGCTTAGTGCTCAATTAGAGCAACATCTACAATTACATGATAACCAATTCGGTTTCAGATCAGGCCTTTCAACAGAAGCTGCTATATTGAGTCTAAAGCAAACTGTTAAATACTACACTAAGAGACGAACACCCATCTATGCGTGTTTCCTCGACCTCTCGAAGGCATTTGACCTGGTGAATTACGACATCTTGTGGCAGAAATTGGAAGACATAAAGCTACCTGATGACGTACAAAGTATTTTCAAGTTTTGGTACCAACATCAGGTCAATGTTGTGAGATGGTCGGGCGCCTACTCGGAGCCGTACAGTTTGGAGTGCGGGGTGAGGCAGGGGGGGCTCACCTCACCCAAGCTCTTCAACCTGTATGTGAACGCACTGATAGAGGAGCTTAGCAGGGCGCGTGTCGGATGCCATATTGACGGAGTAGCGGTCAATAATATTAGCTACGCTGATGACATGGCGCTGCGGAGCGCCTCAGTCTGTGGCTTAACGAAAATATTAGGCATTTGTGAAAAATATGCGCAACTTCATGGTCTACAATACAATGTAAGAAAGAGTGAATGCATGGTCTTTCAGGCCAGGGGTCGCCAATGTCCGTCGCTAATACCTACCATCAAATTGTATGGTACGCCGCTGAAGCGAGTTGATCAATTTAAATACCTTGGACATTGGATAACCTCTGACCTGAAAGACGATGTAGACATTGAGAGGGAGCGGAGGGCGTTGTCTGTAAGAGCAAACATGATTGCCCGCAGGTTTGCTCGTTGCTCCACTGATGTCAAAATCTGCCTATTCCGAGCCTACTGTACTAGTTTCTACACGAGCAGCCTGTGGGTTAATTATACGCAAAAACAGTACAGCGCCCTACGCGTACAATACAACAACGCGTTCAGGGTGCTGGTTGGGCTGCCCCGGTTCTGCAGCGCGTCGAGGGTGTTCGCCGAGGCGCGAGTGGACTGTTTCTACAGCACTATGCGCAAGCGGTGCACATCCCTGGGGCGCAGAATTCGGGCCAGCTCCAACGGTATACTGAATACGTTCGCAAACAGGTTCGACTGTGAGCATCTAAACCATTGTTGTATGGTACGTGCGCAGTACCTACACTAGATGCTCACATACCACATATATTGTTATTTAATTGTTGTTATGTCACAATTGTACTAACCATTTGACATGTATAATTAAGTTTACTAACAAATATGGATTTTTGACATCTGAAATAAATGAATTGAATTGTAATATACGTAGATTATAACCTGGATCACCACATAAGCTACCATTTATCCCATAAATCAGTTTCCCATGGGATAAAAATGGGGTGTCAAGTCAAGATGCAACAGTGAGTTTAGCTGTATTTCTAGGTTACCTACACATTTAGTAGTGTAACGCGTACGAAGTCGCGGGCAACAGCTAGTTTATAATAAAAAAGACAGATAACTTACATTACAAAGGTTCAGAGTACAATCATTGGCCTTAAGCGCATCAGCAGCTCTCAGAGCAGCGCCCGAGAGAGGAATGTGCCAAAGCATAGCGCAGACGAGCACGCACACCTCCGCCGTCATGTACGTCCACAGCGACGGGTTCGTGCACGGGTCCCGAAGATTGCACGTCAGGTATACCCTGGAAAACATGCTGATATTGTAGTCATTATCATTAAAGGTCCTTTTGCCATTAAAGGTGCTGAGTCAAGGCCCTTTTGCTGCACACAACATACTAGACTTTATTTTATTCAAATCTTAGCCAGGCTTGCATAACGATCCCTAAACGTAATTAGCGGCTAAACATGTTTAATTTTGACGTATTTGTATGATCTGACAACTCTCTTATTCATATTTAGGCTATAAATACGATTAGCCATTGTTTGTTTCTGTCTATTTGTGATTTTTATGTGTCATATATTTTGTTTGTTCAAAATTGTTAATTTATCATGTGTGTTACGTCGCAAATAAAAAATTGTCTATGTCTATCATCAGATCAGCCATAGGACTAGGCTGAAAATATTGACATTAGAGCTTGTCGAGATGCGCACATACTATCCCTCCTGTATAATATTCTTCGCAACCCTCTATCTCCCAGATACCTCAGAGAGCGATTTGCATTCGTATCAGCTGAGGACAGAGCTGTGCGATCGTCTCGTCGTTTCCAATTGATTAATCCACCGCATAACACGGCTACTTACTCTGACTCTTACACCATAACCGCTACTCGTCTCTGGAATAATATGCCACCAAACTATTTCGTGGCTACTTCAGTGGAAGCATTCAAATTGAGGATCTATAGGCACCTTCTCGGTCAAACCGACCAAAAATGAGCAACTTAATCTTTCCTTATCACTTCTTCTATTGTTATGTATGTATTTTTATTTGATATTGTTACAGTTTAGTCTATCATATAAAGTATTTAAGTAGGTTTATTTATGTAAGTAGTATTTACCTATATTATGCTATTTTTATGAGTCCTGTGTAAATTTCCATTAGTTCCCTTTTTTGTGCACTACCTACACATCTTTATCTACAATACATAAAGAATGCATTAAGTTCGCCTTTGTACTAGTTTTATAAGAGCAAAAAAGTATTTTCAATCAATCAATATTCCGGCCTCATAGATTTCCAGACAGAATGCAGCTAACGGCTCCCAGTAACTTTTATCAGGTCGTCTTTTATCTAGTGGGGACCTGGGCTTCGCTGAGGTTTTCATTCCGTGGCCTACTCAAAAACCTATCGCCCACGCAGCCGTCAGTTCTTCTTGCTATGTCCGGCCACTACCACTATGTTATGTTATGTTATGTTATGTTATGTTATGTTGGTGGACTCCCTTTTCCGCATTTGAACTCTTAAGTGGTCCATTATGCGTGAGAGAGTTGGCTAAATGGATAACCAGCCTAACTCCGACCAGAAGCGCAGAAATTTCCTGGGGTCTTCGCAGGCTTCACGGAGTGACCTTAGATTGTCCAGGATTTCTGCACGTTGTGCTGTTACCCCCACGCATTCCAGGACTACGTGGGCTGGCCACTACCACTTCATTCAGCTTGCTAATCATGTTTTTTTACGTGGGGGAATCCTCATGGATACCGCTCTGAACCCAGGGAGCGGTATGTCGGACTCCTACCGGCTAAACCGCCACGGTGTTCCTCCGCTCGCTTTATACCGGGGACACGGGAACAGAGAATATTCTCCCGCGACCCCGGTGGCGTTGGTCTGCTCTTGCGGGCCCCATCTTTTAGGGTTTAGGGTCATCTCTACTAACTATATACAACAGTATATAGTTAGGCCACTGCTATGGGGGATGGAGGTTGGCATACGCTCTCGCATACGCCCTCCTCCTTCCCCCAGGAGCTTGCTAATCATCTGGGCTATGTCAGTGACTTTGTCTCCTCATTTCTGATTCGATCTCGAGAAACACCAAGCATAGTTCTCTCCATAGCAAGCTGCGACATTGAATCTTCTTATGAGGGCCATAGTGCGAGACCACGTTTCTGACTATAGGCATCAAGGAGGCAACACAATCTAGACTTATAGGATCAACTTACCTATCAACGTAGTAGATGATGGCATACGGAATATACATGACGTCGACGAAACTGAAGAACACGTGCAAGTAGAAAGCTGTATCGCTACCTGAAAACACCACATTTTCATTGAAAGACAAGTAAATTTTTACGAAATTAAAATAACCCCTACATATGAAAACCCAAAACAAGTTAAAATAAAAACCGGTCAAGTGCGAGTCGGATTCACGCACAAAGGGTTCCGTACCATTATCGATAAAAACGACAAAAAGATCACGTTGGTTGTATGGGAGGTGGGAGCCCCTCTTAAATATTTGTTTTATTTTAATTAATTATATTATGCCGTGGGGCGCCGGCAATAGAATGTTGCCCCTCCGCTCTTGCCCGTGGATGCAGTAGGAGTCTGCTAAGGGATACCTCCGAAAGATGGGCAGCAGCGTCTTTTCGTGTTTTCAATACCTATACTGCGCTCGCCAACCCGCCAGCCAAGCGTGGCGAGTATGGCAACAACCCCCTCATGGATTTACAACATAAAACCAGGCCCCGAGTCCCCGGCGGCCCCGCTAATCCTGGCTACGGTAGCAGTCACGATAACGGCGGGGTCAGGGGTGCTAAGAAACCCCGGGAGACGATCGGCTACCAAACCCTACGACGACCACTGGCCCTGGTAACACACAACATCCGCACTTTGAGGACAGACGAAAAGATTGTTGAGCTGGAAGAAGAAATTAGTAGATTACACTGGGACATTTTGGGGTTATCAGAAGTCCGTAGAGAGGGCGAGGACACGATATCCCTTAAGTCTGGTAACCTACTATACTACCGGGAGGGCGACCAACAGTCCCAAGGTGGTGTTGGGTTTCTCGTTCACAAGTCACTCATCAACAACATTATCACCATCGACAGTGTGTCGAGCAGGGTCGCGTACCTGACACTCAGAATATCTAAGCGATATTCGCTGAAGGTCGTTCAGGTATATGCGCCGACCTCTTCACACCCAGATGAAGAAGTAGAGTCTATGTATGAGGACATCAGTAGAGCCATACATATGAACAAAACTCACTTTATTGTTGTTATGGGGGACTTCAATGCAAAGCTAGGCATGAGAAGCGATAATGAGTTGGGAGTGGGGCAATTTGGATATGGGCAACGGAACCCCAGGGGACAGAGGCTGGCCGATTTTCTGGAGAAAGAAGGACTCTTTATGATTACTCTTTCTTTTTTCCAGAAGCCGCCTCACAGGAAATGGACCTGGATGAGTCCCAACGGTTCCACGAGAAATGAGATTGATTTCATCTTGACCAACAAGAAACGGATATTCAATGATGTCTCTGTGATTCACAGGGTGAAAACCGGCAGTGATCACCGAATTGTTAGAGCCACATTGAATATGAACGTTAAACTTGAAAGGTCCCGTTTGATGAAATCTACGCTCCGACCCACTCGCGCACATATCCAAAACCTCGAGAGCTTTCAACTCGAACTTGCAAATCGCTTTGACTGTCTAGAAGTAGATGCATCAGTGGACGAGATCAATAACAGGTTCGTAGAAACCGTCCATACGGTGGCGTCCCAGTTCTTTAAGACCCCCGTACCAATAGACCTCAGAAACTCTCTGATGACCTTAACCTCCCTTAACCCTTAACCTCATGGCTGAACGACGTTCTTTGCAACTGCAGTCTCCCGATGATGCTCAGTCACATAGGCAGCTCAATAGAAAGATTTGGAAATCCTTGCGGCACGATATTCGTACCTTTAATACATCTCGTATTAAAGATACGATAGAGCGAAATAAAGGCTCCAAAGTGTTCGCGAGAGATAATTCTATTGGGCAGAGCCGCATGACGCAGCTGAAGAGGGAAGATGGCAGCATAACGTCAAGTAAAGCGGAAGTGTTAAGGGAAGTCGAAAGGTTCTATGGACGGCTCTACGATTCGGTCACTAAACCTGTTTGCAGTGCGGCCAACGACCCAAGAGCCAAACTGACCCGACATTATACCTATCAGATGTGCCAAGTCACTTGCCATTTTTAAACGTATGCTCAGAAAACACTATCTGAGTATTTGTCGCTAAATATATATGTATTTATTATTAATTATTTGTTTCTTAAATAAGTCTAAGTATGTATCTGTAAATTATTATGAGTAGTTATTATTTAGATTCATGTAATTTTCATTTATGTAAGTTTTATATTTTTATTTTTTTTTATTTTTATATAATTAGTATTAGTATGTATGTACATGTAGTATGTTAGGTACACCATTACACCCCAGGTAATGTCTACACAGTCTATTCCATCCAAAGGTTGTCTGGTAGAGATCGCTAATTAGCGATAAGACCGCCAATTGTATCCATAGATTTACGTAGTTGTTTTTTATATGTATTTGATTCGTGGTGTGCAATAAAGTATTATCTATCTATCTATACCGAAGATATTCCGGACATCAGCCTGTATGAGATCAGGATGGCCTTGAAGCAGCTTAAGAACGACAATGCGCCGAGTGAGGACGGAATCACTTCAGAGCTTGTGAAAGCGGGTGGATCACCGGTACTTAAAGTCCTTCAGAAGCTCTTTAATTCCGCCTTGCTTGAAGGTACGACGCCAAAAGCATGGAACGGGGGCGTGGTGGTTCTGTTCTTTAAGAAAGGTGACAACATCTTGCTTAAGAATTACAGACCCATCTCGCTTTTGAGCCATGTTTATAAGCTGTTTTCGAGGGTCATCGCGAACCGTCTCGAACGCAGGTTTGATGACTTCCAGCCTCCCGAACAAGCCGGGTTCCGTAAAGGCTACAGTACCATAGACCACATACATACGCTGCGGCAAGTCATACAGAAGACCGAAGAGTATAACTTGCCGCTATGTCTCGCGTTTGTGGACTATGAGAAAGCCTTCGATTCGATCGAAACATGGGCAGTGCTTGAGTCTCTCCAACGATGCCGTATTGACTATCGGTACATCGAAGGGTTGAAGTGTTTGTATAAAAACGCCACTATGTCAGTCCGAGTACACGAACAGAGCTCGAAGGCGATTCCCTTAAAAACAGGCGTAAGACAGGGAGATGTAATCTCTCCGGAACTGTTTACGACCGCATTGGAAGATGCCTTCAAGCTTCTGGAATGGAAAGGACTGGGCATCAATATTAACGGCGAATACATCAGTCACCTTCGGTTTGCCGACGATATTGTGGTCATGGCAAAGGCGATGGAAGAGCTCAGCACGATGCTCGAAGGCCTCAATCGAGTCTCCCAACGGGTAGGACTTAAAATGAACATGGACAAGACGAAAATCATGTTGAATGTCCATGTCGTCCCTGCCCCAGTTATGGTTGAGAACTCGGCTCTTGAAGTTGTCGACGCGTATGTATACCTAGGACAAACAGTCCAATTAGGTAGGTCCAACTTCGAGAAAGAGGTCAATCGTCGAATCCAACTCGGATGGGCAGCGTTTGGGAAACTTCGCAACGTCTTTTCGTCCAACATACCTCAGTGCCTTAAGACGAAAGTCTTCAATCAGTGTGTGTTACCAGTGATGACATATGGAACCGAGACGTGGTCCTTCACTATTGGCCTTATGAATAAGCTCAGTGTCGCTCAACGAGCTATGGAGTGGGCTATGCTCGGGGTTTCTCTACGGGATCGAATCAGAAATGAGGAGATACGTAGGAGAACTCAAGTCACCGACATAGCCCGACGGATTAGCACGTTGAAGTGGCAATGGGCAGGCCATATAGCGCGCAGAACAGATGGCCGATGGGGCCGAAAGGTTCTCGAGTGGAGGCAACGGACCGGCAAGCGCAGCGTAGGACGTCCACCCACAATTGCAGGCCGCTTCCAACCGCAGATCATGGAGATCAATGAGGGAGGCCTTTGTCCAGCAGTGGACGTCCTACGGTTGATATGATGAAAATGATGATGAATTAATTATTTATTTTTAAAGTGAATATTTAACTAAATATTCTGTGAATATTTCAAGAGTCTACCTGTTGCCGTTATCAATATCGAGCTAAAACGAGCAAAAAAATTATCATTGTTTGTTGTATGAGAGCCCCTCCTAAATATTTATTTTATTTTGTTTTTAGTATTTTTTGTTATAGCGGCAACAGAAATACATCATCTGTAAAAAATTCAACCGTCTAACTATCACGGTTCATGAGATACAGCCTGCTGACAGACGGACAGACAGACAGACAGACAACGGAGCCTTAGTAATAAGGTGTTGTTTTACCCTTTGGGTACGGAACCCTAAAAAAACATTTTATAGCTGATATCCCTTCACCAAAAAAGAAACGTGCTGATAGTCGGACCGGCTGACTGAATGAAAAAAAACTGCGTGCGAATTAGTCCATCCGTTTAGGAACTACGATGTCACAGACAGACAGACAGATGCATTAAAATTATAATACCTATTTTTGCATCTAGGGTTAAACATGCCTACATGTTTAACCCTAGATGCAAAAACGTCTACCACGGTAAACCACGGCCTACCGTGGTGGCCTAGTAGGATGTACCCCGACTTTCGTTTCAGAGGTTGTGTGGGTTCGAATCACGGGCGTGCACCATTTTTATTTACTACAGTGTTAACTTGTATGTATTTTATAAGATCCCATATAATAAGATCCAGTACAACAGTTCAAACAATAAATAATTCTGATTTCTGATTACTCAAAAAATGTATATGCGCATTTACACATGTTTAAAACAGCGAAGGAAACAAACGTGAGGAAACCGGCATGTCCTAGAACCAAAAACTTAAAGACATGCCATTTGTGGACTTGGCGCTGACTGTTCCCTTGTGGGAGGTCTTAAAGTAGTTTATGCGAAATATAGTACAATTGGTGGTCTTATCGCTGAAAGCGAATTCTTCAAGGCAACCTTTGGAATAATTATTTAAGCAGTAACTACTCTAACCTTTGACAAAGAAACATCCAAACTGCCCACTTTTGCAAGGGAAAAAATGCTATTAAATAATATTAGTGTCGAGAAAAATGCAATTACATTATTACCTAGATGGCATTGCAATCAATTTAGGCACGAAGTCAGTATTAAATCACTTACCCCACTTAAAAGTATCCAGCACGGCGACCAATATAAACGGAATAACGCCAACCCAGGTGGTGATGTTAGGCATTATGCTCTGAGCGGAGTCCATCTTGTCGAAGATATACGAGAGGCAGGTGTTGAAGAGAATAGCTGCAGGGCTGTAGAGGATGAGAAGGGTGCACAGCATGAAGATAGCTGAGGGGTTGTTCAGACTTGGAATATCGTTGAGTATTACCTAGAAGAAGAAGATAATGCTAGTTATGTTCCCTGCTTTTCAATTAAACAAGAAGCAATCCTAGATTAAAGATATGCTCTTTGACTGAAAACATTTGTATGGAAATAACATTATCGATATCTGCCTAACGCCATTTTTAACAACATTTTAAATAACTATTTAATTGAAAATAGAATGATTTGCACGCACTGAAAAGCGCGGTGTGGGACGGTCCCACACTAGTTGGAAAGACGAACTACTTAATAAAGGTCAGTGGGAGCCGTTGGGTCCAGGCCGCACTAAGTCATATGGAAAGTCATCAGTAGACGAGAAGAACGAGAAGTCATATTATACAAAGATGATGATGAGACTGAATTATAAACATCTACGAGAACTGTTAAATATAAAATGAAGAATTTAAAGAGTTATATTAGGAGTTAAATTATAAGTATTCATACCAATATCAGTACTCCAGCAGTGGTTATCAACATTATTGCAGTGAGAATCGTGAAGAAAGTGAGGAAATACATGCACATCGATAATCCATTTATCCGAAGTTGATTTCTCGCTTTTATCTGTAAATGTAATAAAACCACAAAACTATATCTTATGTACCAGCGTGCAAGAACCTAATTTTATTGTTTTTAAATGTCAAACTATGGTCCATTAATATAATATTATCCTTAGGGGTATATTTTTAACACTAATTAAGTTTTGTGTAAATAATCGGTTTACTATTTTAGACAAAACACACAAAAAGATATATTCGTCGACTAGCTTAAATCGGTCAAAAATATGTTAGCTGCTTTAAAAAAAGTCAAATAATCAATTGATTAACATCTATCGACACACTATATTTATTTTTCTATATATAACATATGTCTTGTTTAATATAAATAAATTAATATTGCTGGATATTACACACAGCGCTATCTAGCCCCAAACTAAGCAGAGCTTGTACTATGGGAACCAGATAACTGATAGAATATTTATATAGATTATTTTTGGTAAACACATACTTATAATAATATATAGGGAAACCACCAGACCCGGAACAAATATCTGTAGATCATGCAAACATTTGTTCCCCGGTGGGAATCGAATCCGCTACCTCCTGCATCTCAGCCGGCTATTCGCCCACTGCACCACGGAGGTCGCCTATATTAATATGATATATGAAATGTAGGTTATCAAAATAAGCGTATTTATCAAAACATAAGTTAGGTAATTCAATGTAGCCAGTGTCTTGGGCACACTTCCACCTCATACCTAGTGATTTGGAGCAGTTGATCTATTTATAACTTGTTTGTGTTTAGATATTTCAAATATTTTTATTTTTGTGTTTATCGAGTAAGAGATTTTAATCACTTGTAGGAATTATTCATCAAAAGTATGTCTGTTAATTCATAAGATCGTTACCTCTCTATCATATACGATATCCACAGCCAACGTAACAGGCACCAGTGCGAAGATCATGCCCACGAAGATGGCGCATATCACGTTCCCCACATTGAACTCCTCCTGCTGTTCCGTTTGCTGGAAGGGATGAACTAGCACTTCTATAGGCTTGAAGCTTTCTATTAGACCAGAGGCTGCCATCACGGCCCTAAAAAAATGTATAAAGTGATGATTCTCATTCGCCACCCTGCTAAGGCCCACCGCACATACTCACACTCGCATTGGTCTCACGAGTCGCGTCTGAGTGCCTACGTTTAAAACTTGTGTAGTAATACCGAACCCCGCATTCTCTCTCACGTTCACGTTCATGTAAGAAAGAAAGAAGAAAAAAAGAAGTAGTAGGGAGCTAGTAATCACGGTTTACGTGAAAAAGGAATTAAGCACTCGCGCCGCAGATTTCCGACTGCGCGAGCGGGACGTTTTAGAGGGGAGCAGTTGTCAAACTCGGACGTTCAAGTGGATAAGGCACCCGGATATCAATTAGGGTCGTTTGACACTGTTCAAGACGAGTTGTGAGAATTGTTGACGATCCCATTCTCAGACATTTTGCCACCCTTCTACCGCTTGTATTCTGTTGGCTTGTACCGGTTGTGTTCTGAGGAGTTATTTGATATGGTGCCTGTAGGTACGTTTTACCATCACACCGCTCGTCCGATCCACACACCTTGGAGACGATGTGGTCTCGTACTGTGACTTGAGGTTCCAGAGGAATTTTCTATACACTTCGCTTGTGGAATGGTCTCCCTGCCGAGGACCCCATGGACTACAGTATGGGGTTCTTCAGAACAGGCGTTTTGAAAATTTTAAAGGGCAATGCGCGAGTAACCTTGCGTGCTACAAACGTCCACAGGCTACGGTAACCGCTTACCATTAGGTATCAGCCGTGTGCTTGTTTGCTACCTTAGTGGTATAAAAAAACACAATTCAAAGACAAAGATAACTAGATACAAAGAAAGGTCCATATAGCCCAGAAGTTGTAGGTTATCAGTAGGCACTGGGTGCATGAACCAAATGGTCCTGTCTCAGCGTAATGCTGTTCACACGGATGGATGTGTAGCAGCGCTGGTTTTCAGACAGGACCAGAGTGGGTGAATTCAAGATTGCAGAACCTCGACGTAGCATATTTAGATAGATATATACATAAGTAATATTTACACAAACAGTGAAATGTACGTGCCTGCGTCGACATTTTGAGAGCAAAAGTGCGGTAGTACTCCATAGGTTTTAAGCAGAGACACTCACACGTAGCTCTCGTGACGACCGATTCGATTCTGGATAGGAAGCTACACTATCCCTCAGTGTTATAGACTATATTTTATAATAAAAATGTATGCGAAGCCGAGGCGGGTTAGCAATAAAATAAAATCAACAAGAATAAATTCAATTCTGTAGTTTGTGCTTTTGTAATTAGTGCTCTGAGCCCCAAAACACAAGCTTATCTATAACCTTAGCTTGAGCCTCTCTGTTAACAATGTCTGTAACCACACTAACCACCAAAGTTGTAAACTATAACTCCGTCAACTTAACTCGGTACCTAGCTCGAAACGCGACCCCTCTCCCGTTCCCCATGCCTCACTCCCGCCAGCAGCGTTGGCATACTTGTTAGAGTTACACGCCTGCGCGTCATTTCAGCTCACTAACGAGATTTTTTCTTTTACTGTTTTTGGTTGTTAAAGTTTTTTTGTTTTTGTTACCTTTGGAATTTGTTATTATCTAAAGCGAGTCGGGGAGCAAATTTGAGGATGACGATGGCAGTGATACCATGTCTGGGGTAGAACCTATGAACCAAAGTAGTGATGTTTCTTTTTAATTTAGAAATAAATAATCATTGTCAATATTTTAGTATTAATTTATATCATTATTTTAAAATTGTAGTTTTCCATCTAAGAACTATTTTTTTGGTGAACGTTTTGACAGAACTGTAGTTAGAGCCAGGTACCGAGTTAAGTTGACGGAGTTAAAGCACTATATCTTAAGCAGCATTATTAGCTTTGTAAATCTTACTGAAATAAATGAATTGATTTGATATACTGTAAAAGATGAAAACTACTTACCTATAAAGACTGTTGTCCAGTAAATTGATAATAATAGGCAGGCCATGAGTATAAGTACTATTATAGTAGGCCATTATATTACCAAACGGCACCGAACTCTCCTTCAAACTAAACGCTCCAAAATGTTCCATGTTCAGAAAACTAGAGAAGTTTCCATCAAAATCCACTATAGGGTTAGCACCAAGAAATTCTAAGGAATCTTTGAAGTCTATCAGCTCTTTTCTATTGATCGGCTCGCTGAACAAGGCAATTGGAGTCTTGTTTAAATACGCGTTGGGGTCCAATTTGAGTGGCTGCATCCGAAAAAATACTATCTGTCTTGATTTCACCCAGAGGCCGATAGCGCAGGAGACTAAAATAAAAGAAAATGATAAATCAGTAGGGGTTTTGACAGACATTTTGTACGGTAATATTGAATTGGTTCCTATCATCACACTAGTTTTTTGATAATTAATCATAAGGCCCCGAAAAAGTCTGAGCCATACGTGGTGGACCATGAAAAGTTTGTGAAGGGGTTTCGACAACTACATTGTATGAAAATAATGAACTAGTTCCTTCATCAGACTGGCTATTATGCTAATTTACTAATAAGTCAGTCAGTCATAAATTGTTCATAATTAAATTAACACCGTAATGACCTACGGTGCTGAGACGTGGACGCTCACGGTAGGACTAGTCCACCAATTTAAGGTTGCGCAGCGAGCTATGGAACGGGCTATGCTTGGAGTTTCTCTGAAGGATAAAATCGGTAACGAGGTTATCCGACAGAGAACCAAAGTTACCGACATAGCTCAACGGATTAGCAAACTGAAGTGGCAGTGGACTGGCCATATATGCCGGAGAACTGACAACCGTTGGGGTAAAAGAGTTCTTGAGTGGAGACCGCGTCTTGGAAGACGTAGTGTGGGGCGTCCCCCGGCTAGGTGGAGCGATGACATAAGAAAGGTGACGGACAGAAATTGGATGAGAAGAGCCGAAGACCGGGCTCAGTGGCGCGTATTGGGAGAGGCCTATGTCCAGCAGTGGACTAATGTGGGCTGATGATGATGAAATTAACAAAATATGGATACTAAATTTGTGGTAATATTCGTATGTCAATTATTAGGAACAAAACCGTTAAGGGGATGAAGATTTCACCACAAATTAATTTATACAGTGGATTACGCAAGACGTCATAACAAGCTATTATTCAAGTATTAACTGACCTCATAATGTACGGAAAGCCTACAGAATACGAGGCCAGCTTATACTGGAAATTTATAATATATCGTGGAGTGTACTTTACTTATGGGCATGAAGATCATGACGTAGAGTTTGTATGGATCTCTGATCATCCGGACTGTTCTGATGTAGACCATAGCACAGAAGGTTCGCCAGCAGTTGGGGTTTGTTTTCACGAGCTCGCTGAGGGCGTCCACTGAGACTGTCACTTCGGGTACGACCTGGAAAGATGAACGTCCTACAGTAATACAAAGTTCAGCTGGGCTAATGTGTTATCATTACCATTGAAAGTGGCAACTTTGGAGCTTTATATTTCGTATTCGGGCTCTTGTATCCAAAAAGTACAAGCGTGTCTAGTTTTAAGTGTTTTAAATATGATTTGTTAATTTAAGTGTGGTATAAGTACAATAAAGCGTTTTCTATCTAAGTATTGCGGAAACCATGAAATATTTATTGTACAATACAAAGGGTGGGTGCGTGAGTAAAAAAATTACACCCGTCTTTTATCTAATAAGTTTTATTTTATAACATAACGTACTAGCATGACGATAATATACTGAGATGTATCACCATCATGCAATTTCTTTTTATTGATGATAGACAAGCGCTTGACCACTGCTTCACCTGGTGGTAAGTGATGGTGTGATCGAAGATGGAGCACGCTTGCCTAGAAAGAACCTATTCACTCTGGACTAGGGAATGCAATCCCGATCCCGCGGGATCCCGATCTCGCGAGATCTCGTGTAATTTTTCGGGATCAATCCCGACGCATCATATGACGAGATCCCGTTCGAGATTGACGGAATTGGGCGGCAGTGGTCAGCGACGCTACACACGTCCACTAGGGGCGCAAGCGGCGCGCTGACTGACGGCCGCGAGCGGCAGGAACGCCAAACAGCGTTAGAAAACTATTCCGACTATTTCCGAATATTAGCGACAGGTGACGATAATTATTTAGTTGGTAAGATTAAAGAATAAAGATTTTTATTTTCTTTCGAGTAATATGTTATTTTAGTTAACCTCACTATCACAAACAAGCAGTTATTAGCTTTTTCAGTCATCCGAATTTAACATTTTTTTAAAACTAGACGGGATCCCGAAAATTTCGGGATCCCGTCAATGCAATCCCGACTCGAGATTGCAAATTCGAGATTCGGGATCTCGAATTTGCAATCACGAGTCGGGATTGCATTCCCTAATCTGGACTTGAAGACTCCGAGATTATACTGGTTCTGAAAAACTTACGCCGGAAGCGAGTTCCTCTCATTGTGCTAACAAGAAAAGTTGAAGAAAGTTTGGTACGGAAAGGTGGTATGCCGACCAGGTATGGGTGGTACTTCTCAGTACGTCTGCTTGTCCGGTGGTGGAAGGGGAAAGGAGGAATACGGTCTGAAAGATCTTGCAAAATGAATCTTATAAAAAACTGAAAGTCTGGCGCTTGTGCTCTAGACTTTGTAAATTGGCTTCCACTAGGGAGTCATCACCAATGAGTCTAGCAGCACATCGCTCAATCGAATCAAGGGTTTCAAGCTTGATACTTGGCCGAGCCATCGCAGAGATGGCAGCAGTACTCCATACATGCATACCATACATACTCCATACCTTAGCTAGGATGCCCAGTTTCATAGCAGCAATTTTGACCCTAGATTCGATGTGCGAGCCGAGTGGACGTGAGCTCGACGCCCAACAAGCTCAGATTTTCAGTAATTACGGGTGTTATGACACAAAGCGTGATGAATGGGATGAAATTTCAGCTTTACAGCACTATTAGTAAACGATTCAAACGGCTGTAACTGTTCAGACAGACAGATGGACTCGGTGAAACTATAAGGGTTTCTAGTTCGAGTATGGAACCCAATGGCAACGCTGCTCAATGTATCTGTTATCTGGCACCCTACTGAGTCTGAGGTATTCAATGAGACTGAGGGTAGTAAGGGCTTGGCACTAACCTTGACGTGTTCTACTCCATGATTGGTTGAATGCAGCGCGTGGGAGGCAGGTGGTGTTGGCAGCGATGGGGTCTTCTCAGCAGCTTTGTCGTTTAGTTCCTGAAATATTTTTTGTATCTAGAAAAATAATATTTAGGAGCCTAGAAGACCAAGAGAGAGAAGTCTCAAGCATTTTTAAACCGCAATCGCTGTTCTTCGATGAAAGAGTTTACCTACAGGACTATCTACATATATCTATGTCGGGTTAGTTACAGCATCTATAACTCAAGAACGGCTGGAACGATTTCGATGATCTTTGATTTGTTGGAATTGGTCATTGCCCCGAATAGCAGAATAACTATTAAAATATTTGAAAAGTTCACGACGAAAATTCATTTTCTCATACACGGTGTAGATGTAGTTAATGATGGCCGATTGACAATTCTACCGTCTTATGAATGTCAAATAATACATTTTATTTACACCTTTATAGTTATTTCAATTTCAGAATCATCTTTCAATGAGGAATTTTCATATTCGATTTAAAAAACAATTACTAGCGTAATAGAAAAAAAACAACAATTCATTTTGGTTACGAATACTCTCTCTCTCACTCTACATCACTCTTTACTCTTCTACTTCCGATGTCAATAAACAAATCCTAACTATTTTAGAATACTGTTTTTCCACATATAAAGCACTGGGTGTGGCCTTAATGAGGTCATCCCTAAAGGTCATAGCACACATATCAACTCGGAAAGGGATCGGCACCGTATCAACTCGAGTCGTTCAGTATTCTTTGTATGAAACTCCCTACTGCAACGCACACTAATCGGAATCGTAACGTAATCGCCTCGCCTCAGGACAAGCTCGCGAACCGCGGTGCTGTGCGCTTACAGCTCGTCGTCCCCGCGCTTACGTCTCTCCGTACCCGCGCTTACGTCTCTCCGTACCCGAGCGGCGAAACGAGCGGTGCCGCCTAGCCGTCAACCAGCGTGCGGCGAGCCGTAAGCGCGGCGTCGCCTAGCCGTAGTCAAGGGGCTGCTGATCCGCTTTGATTACGTGCTTACGTTAGGTTGACGATGAGGCGAAAGGCGATGTCTGCTATGACCTTTATGCAGGTGGGATACAAGGGACAACAGAGCATGTGGGAAATGGACTAAATATCTCTTTACTCTGAAGAATAATCATAACTTTATTTCTTCATACCTGATAACTGAGAGTTTTACTCTGCAGCGATAGACTCCTTGACAATGCTCTTGCCCGGACCAGTTTAACTGATGATACTCCTTCCACTGCTTCCGTCTCCTCAGCGTTCTCGCCTTCTAGAGACAGGAACACCTCTTCGAGTGTCGTCATGGATACTCCATAGCTGGTTACACCTGGGCAATACAAAGTTAGTCTTAAATATGGTACTTACCTTGTTATCTTTATACGGCGCTTTGTAATGTGGGGTAATTGTCCTCAATAACACGAAGGCCCTAAGCTTTTTAAATTTCGATGTTTTTCGATGCACAAATCTTAGTCAAACATCTTGTTTAAGTTAATTCCTTAAAATAGGCACACGGTCCAAGAAACAGCTGATTTGAAGGCAGAAAACACAGAGATAAAAATATGGAATGCGTTTTCAAAATTCTTTCTGGGCGTCTGGTCGAAGCGACGTGTGATCCGAGAGCTGGCGCTTATCTGGGTCAACGCATAAGCATTGCAATTCAGCGGGGCAATGCAGCCAGTGGCTTGGGGACGCTTCCGCCTGGTAGTGATCTGGAGCAGTTGAGCTATCTATAGTTCGTTTGCAACGGTCTTTACATGATTCAACTGTTTCTTCTGTATTTTTATTGTAAATAATTGTATATTCTTTCTGGAATGAGCGTTTGCTTAACCTACATTAGCTACTATGTATGTTAGCGGTTCGATTTCTAAAGTCGCTATCGCTATAACGAAAGCGATAGTGACTTTAGAAATCGAATCGCTTCAAAGCGAATGCTTTTTGCTAAGCCCACTGAAAAGACTAGACCCTGCAAAGCATTGCATTTCGTTTGTAGGTGAGATCTCAAGTGTTTAACGCAGATCATTTCGTGTTAAGGCACAAGTTATTTGTTACCTGGATTAATGACCAGTTTGAGGTAGATGAAATAACAACTACATTCAATTAGAAGCTTCCCTTTATACTTATCACATACAATGTCATTACTCACCAAGTCTATTAGTCTTCTCCTTGATCTCATGTTCAATAGCTAGGAAGAGCGGTGGGAACAGATGTACAGCGTAGTGAGGCAGTATATACGATAACTCCCTTCCATGACGACGAGCCTTCTCCGCGCGGGGCACGTGACCTCTCACTAGGCGAGTGATCTGATGTTCACGACATACTCCTGGAAGTCAAACAATTTCAGGGTCAAACCTTAAAATACTTCTCGTTGTATTGTGTCACTGGTTCTTTTATGGCAACCCTATTTGCGTATTGTGACTCCAAAAGGAACCGTTGATTGTAACCATTGGTAGAGAGAGAGACAAAGTGAAATTACAGGCATATGAGGCTTTATACCTATAGGCCTCAGGTTGATGGATGTGCATCATAGGGCACGTTTCTAAGGTGCGTGAACTACGAGGCGATTCTCTGTTACAGGCAATTGTTACCATATAACACCAGGTGGACCTTAAACTTGTCTCATCTCAAGGTCGTATAAAAAAAAGTTGGGTGAAAGGGTTTTGAGGTGAGAACAGATTCTGAAGAATCAGAATTTGGTAATGTAACTGTGAATCTAAGTATTATTAAATATGATAATTAAATAAATTGTTGTTCGTTTATTGAAGTAAAACTTTTTTACGCACGCTTGTCTTGGGGAGTAAGCTGGTGAATGCGTTGCGAGAGCGTTACGAAAAGTGTGATAGGGTGAGGCGAACGGAGGTTGAGAGGGAGATATAAGTTAGTTAAGATAGAAAGAGAGAGAGTTACGTTTCGTATATTACTGTAGGGGCAAGAGAGTGAGAGAGGTGCAAGCACACATTTTCTTTCTCTCTTTCTCTCATAGCCAGTTACGTTTCGTATATCTATGACACAGTGCAGGCTTATTGTCTGTATCACAGGAGCAAGAGAGAGTAGTGCGCGCGTACATTTCTTTCTCTCTTGCTCTCATAGCCAGTGCATGAAATATATATATATATCTCAGTCAGTGGTTCGTTTGCGAGTTTGCTAACGTTTCGCGAACGGTGATTTCTTGATTATTTTACGTAATTTCATTTCATTCTTGAACAATTTTTATTTAGCAAGTTTGTTCTACGTCAGCATTGTAGTGCCTCCCTTAACTTACCCTCCAAAACCAGAGTCAGATGATATCCAATGCCAAATTTGTTTTTCAGGAATAATGATGTTCCTGCACAGCGAACCTAGAACAAATAAATAGGCTTCGTTTTCTATCCATCTAGTCAGTTGATATCTTGGTTAATGCCCACACTGCATTGAAGTTCTCTCCGCTGGACTTTATCACCCCAACAGACCATCTGCCCCGGGCCCAAACTGCAATGGCATTTCGGAAATTACTAAGGCTGTAGAGGTGACCACATACTGCTCCAAATAAACTTAAACTTGTCAAATAATGAGACATTGACACGAGATAAGAAGACTGCACAGATGCATCACATTTGGCCACCTCTCTATTGCACCATCTCTTTGGGCCTGCGCTAACCATTGCTGCCCGACGCTAATCATGTCTTCCGTCCACCAGACTGATGGTCTGCCCCTTAGTTTACTTCTCTTGGTGAAAATTCTCTATGACAATGTAGTTTTTTTGGTGATTCCTCAGAAGGAACTTAGAGCTAAAAAGAGACAAAGAAGCTTCGCAGTCTTCTCGTTGGAATAATAAGTAGGAATACTTACCCTCCCTTTACTAATCACAGCCTTCCGGTCCCCCAGGATGTCAGCCTCGTCCATGAAGTGAGTTGTAAGCAGAAGCACCTTCCCTCGCTTAGCGCGCTGTAAGATACGCCACATTTGGCGACGAGAGACGGGGTCCACGCCTGCTGTTGGTTCGTCCAGGATTATTATCTGTAGGATGAAACCACAAGTTAGAAAGTACCAGGGTACCTACTTTCACCGACTTAAATCGAAAACTAATAAGCAAACATATTTACAGTTTTACACAACAAAAATATATACAGTTTCCTATTTACGACCTCCGTGGTGCAGTGAGCGAATAGACGGCTGAGACGCAGGAGGTAGCGGGTTCGATTCCCGCCGCGGAACAAATGTTTGCATGATCTACAGATATTTGTTCCGGGTCTGGTTGTTTCTTATATTATAAGTATGTATTTACAAAAAAAATGTATATAAGTATTCTATCAGTTATCTGGTTCCCATAGTAAAAGCTCTGCTTAGTTTGAGGCTAGAAAGCGCTGTGTGAAATGTGCAGCAATATTTATTTTTTTATTTTATTTAAGGATACAAATTGATTCTTGTCAAAAACATTTTACCATGTCAAAACATTTTTTTTGTTATTAAAGTCAATTCTCTCGTTTCGTTAATCAACTCTTGGCGGATTCCTATATCCGTCGGTAACCAGCTACGACTCGTTTCTCCTTGAAAACATGTCAAAATTTTGACACTTGTTTGACACTTTTTCAATGAGAAACGAGTCGTAGCTGGTTACCGACGGATATAGGAACCCGCCATGTAGCTACTTCTTCTACTCATCCGTTCGAGAAGATCCTATCGAGAAGTTTCGATGTCTATCTTCCGTTATAAACACACTGTAGACTATTTTTTATTTGTGTCATACTAGTTTAAATTTGATTTTATTGCCTATATTACTTACTAGCTGACAAATCCGCAGCTTCGCACTCGTAGTTTTTCAATAAAAACATTACCCTCCTTCTGCGCAGTTGGGTAAAAAATTTCCTATGTCACCCGGGGATAGTGTAGCTTCCCAACAGTGAAATTTTTTTTAAATCGGTCCAGTACCGTGCACTGCACTGTATTGGAGCCTTTTCAATACAAACAAACAAATCTTGATCATTTTAATATTGGTTCCTATAGATATGGAGGTAAGAGCTGCCAAATAATTATATAACAATACATAACCTTGACATTGTTATAGATGAAAATACTGCAAGTTATCAACATTTACCCATATTACGGAATAAATAAATCTTACTGGACATTTCACACAGCATTATCTAGCCCCAAACTAAGCAGATCTTGTACTATGGGAACCAGATAACTGATGATAGAACACTTATATACCTACATATTTTTTTGTAAATACAAACATAAGGTACTAGCTGACCAATCCGCAGCTTCGCACGCGTAGTTTTTCAATAAAACATTATCCTCCATCTGCGCAGTTGGATAAAAAGTAGCCTATATTACTCCGGGATAATGTAGCATTCTAATGGTGATAAAATATTTGAAATTCGGGCCAGTAGGTTTAGAGTTTTTTCGTTACAATCATACAAAAATACAAATCTTTCCTATATAAAATCATAATATTATATAAAACAAAGTCGGGTCGGGTGAACAAACTCGAGAACGGCTGGACCGATTTTGATGATTTTTGATCGATAATGGCCGACATATATTGACAGCCCGCGTCATATGCGTGTCAAGGCGGTACGAAGTTCGCCGGGTCAACTAGTATTTGTATAGATAGAAAAACATCCAGACCCGGAACAAAATATCTGTAGAATATGCAAATATTTGTTCCGCGGCGGGAATCGAACCCGCTACCTCCTGCGTCTCAGCCGGCTATTCCTCCACTGCGAAACGGTGGTCGCCGTAGTCAAATAAAAATAATTCATTGTATAAATAAATGAATTAGATTTTGATTTAAATAAATAATAAATAAATATAGCTGGACATTTCACACAGCGCTATCTAGCCCCAAACTAAGCATATCTTGTACTATGGGAACCAGATAACTGGTAGAATACTTATATAATGTTTTTTTTTGTAAATACATACCTACTTATAGAGAAACAACCAATACAACAAATATCTGTAGATTATGCAAACATTTGTTCCGCGGCGGAAATCGAACACGATACCTACTGCGTCTCAGCCGCCACTGCGCCACGGAGGTCGTCATTTTGATTAGTCTTACCTTAGGATCCCCGATCATAGCGACAGCAATGCTGAGCTTTCTCTTCTGTCCCCCCGACAGATGCTTTGCGAACACCCCTATCTGATCAATCAAGCCGACCTCCACCAGCGATTTGTGGATCTGTTCCGACACCTGTTTGTGTGGCACTCCCTGGAAGAACATTAAACGGTGTCAGGAATCTCATGTAACCAAGTGAGATCTCATAGCAGAACCATGTGACCTCACTTGGTTACATGAGATGCCACACTAACGAAGCGGAGCTAAGATTCTATAACGGATATATTATCAGGAACTATGCATATTGCTACTACATCACTGTGACTATATTTGAAAATACAGGGTGTTTGGTAATATACTGACGATATGTAAGTGACGGATTCTCATAACATAAAAAAGACATCTCGAAAAAAAATTACTAGTTATATTAACAAATTTTAAAGAAAATCGACTAAGTTTTGGTGATCAATTCTACATAAAACTTACTGCCTACTCTTGCAAGTGACATCCAAAAATAAAGACCGTAATCCACAAAAGCGTAGATTTGCTACTTAAGTCCTCTCTCTACGTGCTTTTTGCTTATAACTTCACTGCTAATACGCTGTAGATAATAAGAGATGTCGGAATAACGATATGCTATTAGTTATTTTCGCATGGTATTTTCATCACTGTAAATCTACGCTTTTGTGGATTACGGCCTTTATTTTTGGATGTCGCTCGCAAGTGTAGGCAGTAAGTTTTAAGTCGAATTAATCCCCTAAACTTAGTTGATTTTCTTCAAAATTTGATAATTTAACTAGTAGTTTTTTTTCGTGAAGTTTTTTTATTTTGAGAAACCGTCACTTGAATATCGTCAGTATATTACCATACACCCTACTAGTATATATCTTATGAATTTTAATCCCCTTCCATAACTCGCGCGAAGTGGTCCAACGATCTAGTTGGACCACCAACTGGCTTGCGCCATTCATTTTGATTTGACCGCTACCACGCCATATGTTAATCGATTGACGTGATAAATCCCATATTTATAATAATGATCAAGAATAATTTTACCTTGACAGTTGCGAAGAATTGTAGATGCTCCCCGACAGAAAGCAGGTCGAATAGAACATCTTGCTGAGGACACACTCCAGTCATTTGACGTATTTCCAGCATGTCATTTGGATCCCTGGGCAAAATACGTCAGTTTAGAAAAGTAGAAATTTAATTCTCAGTGGAAAAATATCGCTACAAAAGACAACCATGCGTATTTTTTTCGTGCGCCCCTATTATTACTTCCAGTTGTCATTCGTGTATGTTCGGGATTTGAACCCATGACCGAAGGGGGTATTACCCAAAACTAACGACACATCTCCATTCTATCATCGAACAACTAGACGCTCTGCGGTGCGCCACCGCTATATGGTAGAAATACCTCCCATTAGCACAAAGCGGTTCTCTTCGACCTTTATTATGCGCACCGCCAAGAAGTGGAACGCCTTGCCAGAGTATGTGTTTCCTGATAGCTACAACAGGTTTACAATAGGTATGTTCTAGACAAGCGTGTACCATCGTAGACTGCATCATCGCTTACCATCAGGCGAGATCGTGGTCAAACGCAAGCCTATAAAGTATAAAAAAAATGGAAACTAGAGCTCCCAGCAAAGGAACGCCTACAGAAAGAACTATTATCCCATAGTAAATTACGTCGTATCGTTTCGCGACTGATTGCTGTCGCGTTGCTATCGCAAATTTTAGGGTAGGTTGTTTTATACCTAACTGCGCAAAAGGAGGGTAATATTGTTTTAACAAAACTCGGGCGGAAGCTTGAAGTATTAAGAAAGTCAGCTGTTTTAAATTTAATCACTCACCTAACATCCAACCCATAAACATAAGCCGTCCCAGCTGAAGGCGCAGTGAGCCCAGTCAGGATGTTAAACAGCGTTGATTTCCCAGCTCCATTGTGCCCCAGAACCGCTGTGATCTGTCCCTCGTAGATAGATAAGTCTATATTGTCTATAGCCTTGATTTCAGGCCGGCGGCAGTGCCGGAACGATTTCTGGAGTCCTACGATTCTGATGGCTTCTTTGTCGTGGAGTTCTCTGTAAAATAAGAATAAAATTTATTTAGACTTCAGCACATATAAGAACGTTTTCACACAGTTGAAAACATCATCATTCTCAGCCGGTGTCAGGCTTCTCTTCGTTTCTGCCTTTCTTCCCGTTCCTGTAATAGTCTGAACCACGTACGACCCACAGTTAAAACATAAAGATAGATAAAGCTAAGTATTAGGTGTCATGCTCAATTATACAATTAAAATTATAATGATGGTATTAGTGGTGCGCTAAGAGAGACTAGATTATGTGTATCCCGGCTCCCAGCACCATCTAGGCTGACGATGTTGACTCTAGGTTTTATGTGGATAAATACTAAATGTTTATGGAACTGGATTAAAGCTGCTGCTCTGATACTTCCAGCATATTTGATTTATTTGTGGCCATTGTTGGGACCGTTATGAACAAATATCAGTTACCATCGTGCGATAGCAAAAACAGTCCATGCTTACATAATAGATTATTAAGGCTACCAAAGAAAGAATTGGAAGAGGTGTATGGATATAATTCTAAGAAAATAGTCGCACTGAAGTAGAAAACAGAAATACGTCAGTGCTACGTATGACGCATGATTGAAAAATCTAGTTCTAAGGCTAATCGCTACTTCTTCATCACAACTTCTTTCTTTCTTGTTCAACTTCAAATGTTTTTAAAAATTTCTTGAACTATGTAATGTTCAAAAATATTTCTGATACTGCTTGCTGATCTTCCTTTATCTTCTTCTTCAGAGACGCTTTCCAAATGTTCTAATTTTTATTGATCGAGCGAAGCGAGATCTCTAAATCCACTTGGGCAAATCGGCGTTGTATGTATGTTTGTTTGTCCGAGGATAACTTTCGAAGGGTTTATCCGATCATCGTGAAATTTGGTATATAGATAGGTAGTGATGGCACAATTTAGGTAAAACTAAATGAGCTAAAAATACGGCGGTGTTTTTAAGATATTGGGGTCAAAGGGGGCTAAAAAATAACCAAATGGGACTATCTGATCAAACGTCACGTCTAATAAGAGGCCTCTGTGAGTACATTTCGACCACGTTTTTATTTTTACTTTAAACTTTATAGTTTTTAAGTTATGAGCTATAATAAAAACTGAACTTAGACAAAAGTCAGAGGGCGCACCAGTGACCCCACAATGCTGAAATCTGGTATGGGCATAGCTTTAGTGACACACATATTGGGAAAAGTCTGAAATTATACCCCAAAAAGTGATACTCCCGTTACCTGTGATTTGAATGAAACTTTAGGTCAATTTATTTGGTGCATTTCGTAGCACTATTTTGATAGTCAAAGATTATAATCTTTTTTTATTTTTATGGGAGACTCACGAGATCTCAGTTCGGGGCGAACCGCTAGTTAATATAAATCATAAATCTATATTGTTTGTGGAACTGGGTTATATTGTAGGTACAAGATGTTCGCGTTTATATCAAGAGATCTCTAGTTTCTGACTCACAGCAAACAAACAGAACAGAGAAAAATATATTCCTATACGCCAGGACCCCTGGCAAATATGAACATGTTTGTTTACTTTTCAATACATTACTGGTAATTAATGTTATCGATAGATACTCGGCGCATCACTAGCGGCTCCCGTGAGGGCTAGAGCGAGCGAGATAGCAATAATTCATCGTCGCTTGTCCCACGTTTTATGACCGCGTCTGCTAGGACCGTTGGCGTTTAGTATAGGCACACGCTGACGTGTAGGTAGTCGATTACCTAGGAACCGGTTCAATATCCTTGTTGTGCTGTGCGTCCCCATTCGAGTGGAAGTGGACGGCGGAGACGCGGCCGCGGCGGCTGCCGAACCAGTACGCCGGCAGCATGCAGAACCACGGCTTCTGCTTGATGCCGTACTCACCTGGAAATAACAAAAGAAACGTAGTATTTCCAAGTAGATTCGTTTGTCAAATCAGTCACCTTAAAGTATGGCGGCCCTGAATAATTGGCGTATGGAATTGGCATGGTGGTAAGTTCCCACTATGCCGAACCGGTTGTTTCGCCGGAAACCGTCGCCTGAACGTAGATGGTCACATTAGTCACCGGATCCGACAAGACAGACGTCTGACAGAATGCTAAATTGACCTGCGGGGAGAGAGCGGGGCGAGCTCGTCGTCATAAAACGTCCGGCAAAAATACCGAGCACGGCATTTTTGTCGGATCCGGCTAAATGAGAACAGCTCAGCATATAAATTGCTGTTCAGCAACTAGCACTTCCGGCAGGTTTGCTGGCCCGGCGAAACTGCCTTCAAACTTAGCTAAACTGCTTGACGTAGAACTTACTGGGTAAGACAGCATCCAGCCAGTAAGCGATAAGACCGTAAAGCACAGTGTCGATAGCCATCATGATGAGACTACCACCGAAGGGGACCCCGGGTCCGCTCCACAGATTGTCCCACGTCACTCCTACTCCAGCCATGTCCAGCACCAATGCCTGGAAAGAACACCAAGATTAAAGCCCAAGAATAACTTAAGACGGATTTTTTCTAGTTTTCGAGCTGATCAAGTGAACCCAGCAGGCGATTAATATTCAGCCTTGTCATCTCCGGGGCAAGGCGACCAGATTAGGACACGTGATTTAGAAAAAAGAAAGACAAATGATTTATTAGAAACACACAAATAGATTCAACTTATAACGAGATTTACAAGATATGGAAATTGCAGGGATTTACACTGAATACCTACTAGACAGTACCTCCTTTACTGTCCAGGCTGTTAGGCTGTGGAATGCTCTGCTCGAAGAAATAAGACGGGCATCCTCCTTACACACCTTCAAGTTGAAGGTGAAACATCATTACCTGACGATATCATCTTCCTAGCGTTATTTATTTACTATTTATGTACTTATTTTCTCTGTAAGTATAGTTGGCTATATGCATATACCTATATATTTGTCTATTTTATATTAAGTATTAGGATTAAAACTTTGTCATAGTTTTTTTGTTTTATTATACCTAAGAATATATTATGTGTAAATGTATCCTCCAAAGTACACCGCACTCCGTATCTTCGTAAACGCACCATCCAAAGGTTGTCTGGAAGATATCGCTTTCAGCGACAAGGCCGCACATTGTATTTCCTTATTTACGACCTCCTTGGTGCATTGGGCGAATAGCCGGCTGAGACGCAGGAGGTAGTGGGTTCGATTCCCGCCACGGAACAAATATTTGCATGATCTACAGATATTTGCTCCGGGTCTGGTTGTTTATCTATATATTATATGTATGTATTTACAAAACAAAATGTATATAAGTATTCTATCAGTTATCTGGTTTTCATAGTACAAGCTCTGCTTAGTTTGGGGCTAGATAGCGCTGTGTGAAATGTCCAGCTATATTTATTTATTTATTTATTATTATTAGTTGTTGTTTAGTCTTGTATATATATTTCTTGTATATTTATTCTAGCCTAGTACTTATTTTTGTATTATTTCTGATTGTGTGATAATTCAATAAAGAGTTATCTATCTATCTATCTAGACGGGCTACTTAGCAGATCTAACATTGATTAAAATAAAACGACGGTTCAACTAAAATTTCCATCATCAACATCAATTACCTCTAACATCTACGAGAGATATTGAGCGACGTCAATTGTATAAGCTTATAAGGCCTATGGGAGCGAGAGCTACTTTAAGATTGGCAAGGGGAGAGCTTCAAGTTAAGGAACTTCAATTTCCATATCGCGATGAAAACTTACCTTATCCATAGCCAGAGCATAGGCACTGGAGCTGATGAGCGAGACGAACCAGAACGCGAGGGAGTCTGCGTTGGAGACAAACACCTGGATGAAGTACAGCCCACTCATCAAGTTCACGGCGAAGCTGCCCACTATACCAGCGGTCTGGAAAACAATTTAAGTTTGTTTCTTTGTGTTTTTGGGTTGTTGATCAATGACTGGCCCTCAAAAGAGGGATTACTAGTGGAAAATCCAATTTGGTAGTCCTCGATTCTCTTCCACTTTTATTATGCGCACTGCCAAATAGTGGAAAGCCTTGCCTGGAGTCTGTGTTTGATAACTATAACCTCCTCTAGGTCTTCAACTCGTGAGTAAACAGGTTTCTTCTAGGCAAGCGTGTTCCACGGTAAAAATAATAAAAAACATAAGAACTAGAAAATTTCAAAAAACTAAGGATATTGGAACTTACCCTGGCTTTGTCGAAGAAAGGTGTGAGCATGAACGCAAAGGTGATGATGGTGAACCCAAACATCAGCATCAGCAGGAATATAAGGATGTAGGAGGAGTGCTGGAAAACCTGTAGAAAAGTAACAATAAAAATTTGGTACCTATTTCTAAAGTATATATATCGATAAGGGCTAAAAGTGATCAATTACTCACGAATGCTGGGAAATTAAAAAAGTCTTATAAAATAAAGTATTATAAACTTATATTAGTTATAAACTTTTTATAACAGTTTGTTGCTAAAATTTGTTTAGGTACTTTAAACTCCGGTGTCCCAACCTTGTTTATTTCACTACTACCACAGACCAATATAATTTAAATAGACTGACAGTCTCAAACAAGATAACGTAACTCGATATTTGATTACATGCTAGGACGCGAGATGTCGCTAAGAGTTACAAATCGTTAAATATATGCCAACCTTTAGCTTACTACCGCTCATAATGGTACGAAGAAAAATAGATGGCGCTATTTCCAATACGTGCGCGATAATATTATTGCGACGTTGTGACCTTTACTTTGTGCGAGGTTGCCGCTCTTCAGTTTCGTTAAAACTTTAGTCTCTAGCATTTTTTAGAGATTTGCGCACATTATCTCAGAATTGCCTGAACATGAAAGCTTACATGCGTCTATGATCGTAGCATTATCACTTAAATGCGGAAATACCTACATATTTGTAAAATAAGAATACATATTTATAGTGATGTATAGATAAGTAGAACACGTTTTGAAAGAAAATAAAATTAATTTGTAAGTACCCGGCAAATGCATACTTACTACAAGATAATACGTTCTATTAATTTTAACTGGAAACATAACTACTAAAATAATAAACGCAATACGTACACAATATGTACATACATTATGTACAACAAAATATCGACTTACTAATCGCGACTTTTGAGAAGTGAGGTTTGGCAACACAGCATGTAACAAAATAAGGTACAAAAAGCGTGACTTTGCTTGCTTCCCGGCTGTCAATGTCAGTCAGTTCACGGTTCTCTATCGTTCTCTTTGTTTCGGACTTTGTGTTAATTTTATGTTAATCGCCATCTAGGTAAAAACGATGTGCTACCTTCCCACGCCATCTGTGATTAAGCATATGAAAGTGGTAAACCATCAATATAAAATAAAATCGTTAAATCTTATTCTATGGACAATATTACTTATTCTAAAAAATATTGAAATATTTTGGTGTGTTTTAGTGGAAGTTTATTTTTATTTGTGGGTTGCAATGGCCGCTATGAAAGTTTTCAGGCTATGAGACAGCGCCATCTACAAATAATACTGGATTTTGAGCTTTTTGCGGGCTACGATTTCTTATATGGACATTGACAGTCTATTGATATTACTAGTCTCTGCTACTACTAAGGATTGAATGTTGATGAGCATGCACGAACGAAGTTGGAGTGTAATTGGAATGCGCGTCTTCCTATCAAACTGTCTCATTACATCCAGAAAAAATATTCAAGCAAGACCTTTCCAATACTTTGAGTATTGATGCTCCAATATTTTGTACCATTAAAATGCTG
This sequence comes from Philereme vetulata, assembly GCA_918857605.2. Taxonomy (NCBI): domain Eukaryota; kingdom Metazoa; phylum Arthropoda; class Insecta; order Lepidoptera; family Geometridae; genus Philereme; species Philereme vetulata. The sequence continues at coordinate 17,962,242 of OU975420.1, forward strand.
CTACGTTTGTTTACTGACCTTCAAGGTGAAGAGAAGGACGGTACTGACGACAGAAAGTATCATCACAAAAACTCCGTAGATCAGGAACCAGGAACCCCTGAAATAAAATACACCTTTCACAAACTGATACTCTGACATTAACAATGCCAGTTTATTAATGCAAAAAAACACAGTATGTCGTCCGTCACCTCGCCTTGCCAGGAGTTTATCCTTGTGGTATTTTGTAAATTGTAAGTGTTGTGCAAAACCCATTCATTTCGTAAAAAAGAATGCGACCGACGATGTGATGTCCCATTGTTCACCGAAGTGCTGTCGAGCTATGAGGGGGATTCAATGGTGCTGGTGCCGTGATAGCACCTGTCAGACCGTGAAATGCAGCCGATTAGCACGAGTGCTATAAATGTGTGCAAGATAGTTAGGTACGTATTATTAGCAATACGCTCATATTTAAACCTACTTAGATACTTATCTATATCTAGATGTATAGATATAAGTACCTTAGTAATTTAACAATGAGTCTTAGTCACGGTAGATTTCTAAAAGTGTGAGGGTAGGACAGACAATGCAGTAGTCAAGATTCCACGCAATGACAGCATAACTTTGCCTCATTTTTAACTAAAATAAAAGTTTTAAATCAATCTGTGCGCTTATCTAGCTTCACCCACGTACGTACACATCAGTAACATCGATTAAGTTACTTTCAAGTTATTTGCACTCCATCCTTTTCTATGTCCATGTTCGTTCACTTACCAATAAACAGAGTCCCGTAACCCCATAATCCTCATCCCCTCTCTTATCTTGTTCTCCTTCTCCCCCACCACGAACATGAGGAGGTATGTGATGAACTGGCTCAGGGTCATCACCATGTACATCGGCATGATGACGCGGAAGATCACCAGCCAGTCGCCGGTGTGCTGCCGCTTTGGGAACTGCCGGAGGTCGATGCGGGGAGGGGGGATGGTGGTGTCTGTGTCCGTCTGGGGGGGAAATGATGATGAAAAGTACACATGACTAAGTATCTTGGAATAACAACTACCAAGCAATCATTTATAATCAACTTGCCTTATACATCAATTTTCTAAGAGTAGTAGAATTTTTTGTGAAAGGGCTCGCTCGGGGAAGTACTACCACCATACCTATTTCTGCCGCCAAGCAGCACTACTGTGTTTCGGTTTGAAGGTAATAGTCACTGGTGAAATTACAGGCACATGAGGCTTTACACCTGTATGCCTCAAGTTGATGGACGCAGGATAGTGCACCGTTGACAAGTTTCTAACGTGCGTGACCTACGAGGCAATACTATTTCCTGGCTATGGTTGAGCCATATGCTTGTTCCTTCTCCAGGTAATATAAATAATAAAAAGATTTCTGTGCAGATGGATCATTAGCAGTGTGACCAGGCCAGTGAGTATTCTGTAAGTGTGACCAAGTGTAACTCACCCTGATTTTGACATAATCAATCAGCGTCTGCAAAGCGAGAAACCCAGAGTAGTAGTATTGTAGCACTGGACAAGTCTCTTCACTATGAACTTCCGATAAGGGTATCAGCTGTCCTCCTCGCGACCAGTCGGAGGACCAGTCCTTCTCGCCAGTTCTCTCGCGGCAGATCGCGGGGGAAGTGAAGAATATGCGCGTGGATGGTGTTCCGGTGTGGGACGGGTTTGTTCGTATTGTATATCTGAAGAGAACAAAGTGCAATAATCTTGAAGGATATTAATGTTCAGGGGTGCGCTGATTTTTTTCATTTTTATACCATTATTAAATAACACTGTTCAGGGTCATAGCTTTGTCTGAAGACGTCCGCGCGTCGTAGAGTAACTATAGATGGTGGAATTTCAACCACAAATTCACAGATTTGATTAATTCTCCTGTCATGTATGGATTACGGGCAAATCCGATTCTTAAAATCGGTTATTTATAAATTCAAATCTTAATGTAATGAGAATAATTAAGTTTAACCATTAAGTTTAATATCTAGTGGTAAGTGATGGTGTGGTTGAAGATGGATGAGTACGCTGTCTAGAAAGAACCACGACCACTCGTTATAACAGTGGCAATATAGTCACTTTATGTCGTAAAGGGTTCTTTAAACATGTAAGAAGTCATTCTAATTCCATATCAGTTTAAAACATACACTTTACAAGGAAATTACGAGAAAATGGCCAGCCTTGTGCATTGCTGCACTGCGTTCATCCTCAAGTCACGCGTTTAATAACATAGGTAGGTAGGAATCATCAGAAAATTCTTAGGTAAATTTTCACTCACTCAGAGTGGTATCTACTGTAAGTGTTTTGCTCGATATTGATAATGACAATAGGTACTGTATAAGACGTTTAAATTATTCAGCGAATATTTAATTATATATTAACTATAAATTTAATTAATTAAATTAAAATAAAACAAATATTTAAGGGGTGCTCCCATACAACAAACGTGATTTTTTTCTGTTTTTATAGATAATGGTACGGAACCCTTCGTGCGCGAGTCCGACTCGCACTATTTATATATATTTTTTATCGTACCTTTTTGTTTATCATATGCATAATAACATTTTTAAAAAACTGACTCCGTTTACGTCGCCATCCTGTATAGGTAGATTAGGTAGGTACGTAAATCTTGCAGATTATTTACCTGAGTGGTTCATTGGAGTTGGTTGGATCCGTATCAAAAACCACAGCAATGGGGAAGTTCCTTGTGTCGCTGTGGTATGCATCGTTCAGGTCGGTCGTGTTGTTGTATGGAACCCAGTGGATCGGATCCTGGCCTGACGACAACAGCATCTTGTTGATGTCATGGAGAAAACCCTGGAAATATTTTAACATAATATTTTAATCTCAATAAAAGTTTTCATGGGCATTAATGCTATTTATGAATAAAGGATGTCGATATCGTAAATATAAGTTTAGTGCCACAAAATTGGACATGAATGCGTTTCGATGAGGGAAAATATGTGCTTAGTCGCTTTAAAATACAGTTTTAAAGACGAGATAGACATAGACATAGAAAATCATTTATTCACTACATTAGCACACAATATACAATACAGTTACATTTTAAGACAGGAAATAAAAAAAAAAAAAACAATTAATAACGGAACAAAAAAAGGGAGAATTTGGTAGATACTGTGTTCTACAGCAGTAAGGGACTCTACTCAGCATTATGCCCGCCGTGATGGTAAGCGCTAATATTCTGTCGAGACCGCTCCATTTAGCCACTAGACCTTGAGAGTATTGTGCTGTCAAGTGAGAATATTATGTGTTATTGTATATATGTCATGTTGTGCAAAATAGAATATTAAAGTCATAGTAGAAAGTGTCAAAATAGTATGTAATAAAATAAATCAAGTCAGAACATAAGTATAGATATCAAATTAATAAATTGGTTAAAATAATACCCCAATCGGCTAGCACGTGAAAGGTGCACCAATGCTTCCCGCACCAGGATCACCAGGAGATGTGATCCAATAGACGATGGAATGTGCAGTTTGTTGCTGCATTCACAATCAACCACTCGAATCCAGTTAGACATGTCTAGGGTATGGGTCCCGGGAATTCCCGTGACTTTGATTGTAGGCTGTCTCGTGTCCCGGGACTTTGAAATTGTCGGGAATTTCCAAACCCTAGATATCACTGACGCAATAGTCCTGATCATTTTGCTGGTTAATGGAGTAAGAGTAAGCCATGGTGACCCATGGTATGGGTGCTATGATAAGTGTGACCTACCTCAGTCCCATTATCATTGGCCCAGTCAGCCACCACAGCAACAGTGCGGTTGTCCGGAAGCGAGTCGTGAGGGTGTATTCTGAGCAGTCTCCCCGGCTCCCGGACCTCGGGGAAGTTGGGGTTCGGCACCAGCATCTTCAGGAAGATCAGCACGCCCAAAGAGTATAAAGGCACAAGGACTTCCTGTGAACAGAATATCCCAGTAGCTGAAAATTATTTTAACTAGTAACATCCGGGATATCAGTTTGATCAAGTGTGGTACCAGCAATAGGTCAGTTTACGTTCAGGTACGGTGGTACACACGGCTACACATCAAGCTATAAAAATCCAGTATAAGCTGACCTCGCATTGTTTAGGCTTTTCGTAGAATGAGAGGTCAGCTTATACTGGAGATTTATTAGCTTGATGTGTAGCCGTGTGTACTATAAGACCTTGGGACTGATGATAAAAGATCCCGTCTGGTAAACGGATTGAGTGCGCCTTGCCAAGGCTGAGGTATTTAGGGGTCAAATTCATTGAGGGGTTTGTGGAGAAATAAATCTGTCGTAGAATAGTCGAACTGCCACTCCTCGCTTATAATAGCGCTCACTGAGCCGGTGACTATTAATCTGTGCTATAGTTAGTTATTTGGAAGTTGCGTGGGTTGTTCCTATTTATTTTCGACTTCTGGAATTTTGTTTTATTTTGTGTATCAATTTACGTACTCGTACCTAACCAGCCAGAAGTCGAGGTATCGTCTGTTATTGTGTTTCCTTTTGTATGTAAGAAATTGTTTTTCATTCCATGTGTTCATACCTGCTACAGTTCCACGATTGCCTCTGCTCGATGGAAACATAGTTATAGTTACTTTGTGGTGGGATTAGTAGGTCTACTCACGGCCAGGGTTTTTCTAGTGTCCCGTTTCTTGAGCAGCAGGTTCCTGACGACAGTGGCTCGCAGCTGCGGCAGGAACCGCGCGGGCTCCCGGGGCGGCATACTGCCCCGCAGCGTGCTGCCTATTGCCTGCAGGGAGCCTGAGCCGGGGCATTTCCTGGAACAGGAGAAAGGAGAAGTTATTGCTACGGAACAGGGGGTTTAAAGTAGACTTTTCAAAATGTTCCTATAGATAATGAACAAATATAGAATTTTAGTGATGTTCGACGTAAGTGTTACTTTGTAATACCTACATAACTATTCATGAGTTAGTTAAATGGTAGAAATTCTGCTGCGTATTTTATTTGTCCTTGTATTCATTTTTGTTTTTATGTTGTATCCAGATCCCGTCCATCCAAAGGTTGCCTGGAAGAGATCGCTTTTAGCGATAAGGCCGCTTATTGAACCTTTGATTTAATTGTGTATTCTCTTTTGTATGTTTTATTTTTTAATGGAGTGCAATAAAGAAATTTCCTATCTGTCTATCTGTACGTCCGAAACGGATAAACTATGCACACTTGTACCTAATATTTAAGATCTTTATTAAACAACAGTTTTCTGATTCTGATTCTAATACTACATTAACACATTCACACATTCTCTGGACAACTGACGCTGACGTAATGATGTCGTCGTCGTTCAGTGACCAGTGAATGTGTATTGCCTTTAGTAGTTTTATTTAATTTTATTTTGAACAAAATCCACAGCTCTTAGTATATAACAGGTATATCTTATGTTGAAACTTACAACCAATAAAGGATTTACATTTTATAATACAAATACTTATAAATTGACGACGTAAATCACTTATCGCACTAAATAGGACCATTATTTTAAATATAAAGAATTACAATATAAAACGAAAATCTTAATTTAAGTAGGTATTACTTACACAACAACCATAACCACACACGCACACTAAACATGAAAGATATACATTCATACATACACATAAGATACACATTCATACACCACCTATACACCTACAAATAAATGGACATGCTTAATTTAACCATTCAATGTACCTAAGTACGAGTAAGAATAGTGTAGTGTACCTACACCTAAACACTCCGTCCACATCTATACTGACTGTGTGAGCATTAGAGAAGTAGGTAGGTATGTTTAATTAGTTAAAATATGTTTATTTCGAACTTGGAGAACTTCCCGCTTGCACCCTAATTTGCTGGTGTTGAAAATATCAGTGCCACTAAATATTTTATCATAGCTTTTATGCAGCCGACTGACGAGTGAATTTTGGGCATAGTTAGTAGAAGAGTGGGAGACAGCAAAAAGTTTTGTATGTCTCGTTCGCTTTAGTGGCGAGCAAAATCGTAAAATTTTTGATGTGAGCTCGATGTAGCCGTTGCATAAACCGTGTAGAAGTGACATGTCCGCTAAACTACGACGATTTTCTAAGGTTGTAAGATGATGATAATGACACGACTCTTGATAGTCGATCACAACTCTACGATGACATCGATAGTTAAGATGTTTTATAAACTTGCACTGTATGCTCTCTACGCTTTGAATAGTATTTATGATTTTTCCAAACAGTAATGACTATAGAAATATTATCTCTATAAGTCTATTTAAAACACATCTTCTCTATTTTAGCGCGAATTATTTTCTATTTATTAACAGGCATGACGTCAGGTGCTAAGTTGCCAAATGAGTTTCGCACTTCGCCCGGAAAATGCGGACGGACATATCAACTGCCAAAAGAAACGTAGGTAATCAACGGAGTTTGGTAATTTAGTGGAATAATTTTAGTCTTGTTTTCAACCCATGTCGCAAAAAGAGTGTGTTATAAGTTCGACCCCTATGTCGTGTCTGTGGCTTCGTAGTTTCAAAACAGATGGACCGATTCGGATGTGGTTTTTTAAATATTAGAAAGCTATTACAACTGGGGTTGTTCCTATTACAGGAATCAGTTGCCAATAATAAAAAAAAGCGGCCAAGTGCGAGTCGGACTCGCCTATGAAGGGTTCCGTAGCAGCAAGTAACATAATATAAAAGTTCTTGTAGTTCGTTGTAACTTTTTTTATATTTGAGTTGATTGAATGAAAGGTAAATTGTGGTTTACGATTTATGACGTATTAAAAAAAAGTTTGCATGGTAATGTACATCATATATTTGGGGGGGGGGGGGGGGGGGGGGGGGGAGACACATTTTACCTCTTTGGAAGTCTTTCGCGCAAACTATTCGGTTTAGAAAAAAATTATATTAGAAACCTCAATATCATTTTTAAAGAACTATCCATAGATACGATACGTATAGGTTTGATGAAATAACATTTTTTGAGTTTCAGTTCTAAGTATGGGGAACCCCCAAAATATATTGTTTTTTTATGTGTGAAAATCTTATTGCGGTTCACAGAATACATCTACTTACCAAATTCCAACAGTATAGTTCTTATAGTTTCGGAAAAAAGTAGCTGTGACATACGGACGGACAGACAGACAGACATGACGAATCCATAAGGGTTCCGTTTTTTGCCATTTGGCTACGGAACCCTAAAGAGCACTTATTCTCGTAAAGAACCCTACATTTTCTTCACCTATTATTGCCACAAACTACAGACAAAATGCATTTTTATGGCGAACATGAGATCTATTCTATAAGTGTTGCATGCACCCTGATTATACACCTAGATCTATTCTGTACGAGCGTCAATACAGCAAGACAGCGACTGGCCAGAAGTTACTTTAATAGTGACGTAGTAGGTACTTAGGTTCAACTTTACGTACATACATGTATACCTATTAAGTATTCCATGTCTTTTGCTTTTGTGTACTTAAGTTTACTGCACACATTATTGTTAGTTACGACCTGACGACATCCGTGGCTCAGTGGGCGTATAGCCAGCTGAGACGCAGGAGGTAGCGGGTTCTATTCCCGCCGCGGAACAAATGTTTGCATGATCTACAAATATTTGTTCCGGGTTTGGATGTTTTTCTATATATTATAAGTGTGTATTTACAAAAAAAAAATTATATAAGTATTATCTGGTTCCCATAGTACAAGCTCTTCTTAGTTTGGGGCTAGATAGCGCTGTGTGAAATGTCTACGAATATTTATTTATTTATTTATTGTTAGTTATATTGTTACCATACGTGAAAATCTGTAATTAGCTTTCTGCAATTATTACTGTAATATATCTAAGCTAAAATAGCTGTTGATTTTCCAATAAATTAAATCATAAATTATATAAAGATAATAATTATCATTTACATGAGAATCAATACATAGAAAGAATATTATAAAAAAAATATATAGTTCTGTGTGAAATGTCCAGCAATATATATATATATACACAGTGTAAACTCTATATAACGACACTCAAGGGACTGAGCATATTATGACGTTATAGAAAGTTGTCGTTAAATGGAGAGAAGTAAAATCTGTATTAGAAAAATAAAACGTGTATTTCTGATTTGTCTTGTTAAATAGTAACTACAATAAAAATCTGTTTTAATTTGAACGCTATTGCGTTTTACAGTTTATATTTACAATTTGAAAGTTTGTGAGCTACTAAGAATATGACAACGTATAGATAAAATCCATCACTTCTACTAACAACAGTCTGCAGCTACACGTGGAAGCAATCCCATTTTGTAAACAAATGAACGGATTTCTTAGAAAGTTTGGTGTATATGATGCCAACAGTCGAGTATATTATGGTCTAGGATAATAAAACGACAAAAGGATATACACAGCTGCGCAGTTTTTACTAATTTGGCAACTTAAAAAGAACTTTTTATTACAAATTGTTGTCGTTATTGAGAGAGGGTATAATGCTATACACAGTGTACCATTGTATGCAAGACAAGCTAAACCAACCAAAGCCGAGTGATTTCGACGCTTTAGAGAGTTTGTCGTTAAAACGAGTGATGTTATATGGAGTTTACACTGTATATATATTATAGATCGTTCAAGTTATAGTAGGTAGTAAATTCCTTTTAAATAATGTACGCATGTGCTAAAAAGTCAACTCTACGCACCTAATTACAAATGTACCCTTACCCAATTATCGATCAGATAATGAGCAATACTCCCCTAAAGTCTTTCTAAGTAGCGGTCACTGTTAAATTACGGCCGTTTTATTGCGTAGTCATGATCATATACTTTTAATAAACCGATTATATAACCGGATTATATAAACCGGGCATGCTTCTCGAGGTCTAATAGTCATTTTGTTTTTTCTTTGTCACTGGTGTAAGAAGTTAGAGCATTTCCGTACTCCGTCCGTACCTACCTACTTCCGCAGCCAAGCAGTAATGTACCTCCTAGTAGGTATTTATTGTATGGGCACGTATATATTTTTTTCTGCGTTCGTGAGGCTACCCATAAGTCCCGCCTGAAATCCAACGCCGCTTGCCATCCTCGGATGGTAGGTAGCAATACGCTGAGAGAAACAATACGCGGAGTCTGTTTGTCATAGTACTGTTTTAGTGCGCATTTTTAAAAATGCAATTATAGATTTTGCTACGCCTTATCAGGGTAAATGTCTACACAACACTTAAATTATAAGATGTTTGTATGCAACTGATTTCGGGTCGCAAATAAATAATATGAATGAATGAATGACTATTCTTGCTACTCGCCTACATAAGTATTACCCGTGCGCGATAAGTTGGGACCTGAGCGCGGTGACGTCATATTGGCGTGTTTGTACCGCCCGCAAAAAAGCGAACATAACAAGCAGCCGCCCGCGGCTTCGTCTTTGTTTTTTTTAACCTAATTTATTATGTTACTCAGGGAGAACGCTGCTTTTTATCTAATCTTTTTTACACTATTTGAATAAAATAAAAATACAATGTTTAAGTTTATACATTTATTTTATCTATTATTTACATTATCTCATCTTCGTCACTACTTAGTGGATTTATGCCTTCTAGAGGTTGTTCTTCGTCCTCAGTCTCACTATAATCACTTGACGAAGAGGTATCCGATAAATTTACAACATTTACTATAACAACAAAAACTACAACAACAAAACAATGACACAAACTATAGCAACAAAAACTACAACAACAAAACAATAACACAAACGAAAACTAAAAGAATTCCAGAGCGCGTCGTTACGTGACGTAGGCCAGTACGAGACTAAAAACCCTAGTAAAAAATAGTGATGCGAACGGTACAATACGGGCGCCATCGGGGAAGTGCAGGGGAAGCGGTCGGGGAGTCGCATTCCTAGCAGGTCCCAAGTTATCGCGCACGAGTATACTTTACTTTCATTTTCTTGTGTGTTACTTGTTTTCTGTTATTATACCTATTAGTAGGTACTTTGTGGTCTATCCTGTGCATGTCAAACTGTCAAATAAACGTGTTTTATTTCTTTCTAATGCTCGCACTAATGCCCGCACAACTTTCCAAAGTCAAAGTCAAAAATTATTTGAATAACTAAAATCATAAGGATCACTTTGAAACGTCAATTTTACTGCCTGTTCCATTGTGACTAAGCCAGGAAAGAAAGGCAAGAAACAAGGCAGGTTGTTTTTCTAAAGATCCTTTTAGAATACATAAACAATAAAGAAAATAAAATACGTCTCAATTTTGTTTTTTATACAACTTAGATACATGGCAAACGAGCATGCAGTCCACCAGATGTTAAGTCACTACTGCAGCCCATGAATATCCACATAGAATTCAAAACAAGGTATTGTCTTGATTTCTATGTGGATACGTTGTCATACTATAGGACTTAGCGGTTATGCCTATTTGCCAGTAATTACAGGAACATACCATTACCATCTAACCGGAACACAGCAGCACAAGTACTGCTATTTAGCGGCAGATAAAGGTAAGGCGGTGGTGCTCACTTCCTCGAGCTCGTTCACAAAAGCACTACCACCAGTAAAACTGTAGTAAAAATTGTTACATTTTTGAATGAGTTGGAGCAATTTCAATGCCAAGCATCTTTTGACGACCTCCGTGGTGCAGTGGGCGAATAGCCGGCTGATACGCAGGAGGTAGCGGGTTCGATTCCCACCGCGGAACAAATGTTTGCTTGATCTACAGATATTTGTTCCGGGTCTGGTTGTTTCTTATATTATAAGTGTGTATTTACAAAAAAATGTATAATGTAAAGTATTCTATCAGTTATCTGGTTCCCATAGTACAAGCTCTGCTTAGTTTGGGGCTAGATAGCGCTGTGTGAAATGTCCAGCAATATTTATTTATTATTTATATACCAAATTTAACTGAAATCGGTCGAGCCGTTTGGTCTTGAAAACATAACAGATAGACGGAGAGACAGGGCGGACAGAGTTACTTTCGAGGTGGGAAAAGGTAAGGTGGCGTCACCTCATCTTATACCAACCTTACAGAAGTTCTTTAGAGGTATATGGCTAAGGTACGAGTATATAGGTAATCTTTATGGGCCGCAGAATAAGTTCATTACTGTAACTATTTTCTGTTGCCTAAACTAAATGATTTATTATTTAATAAGACGGGGACAGCCCAGGACCGCGAAGTCTGGAAGGAATGGGGGAGGCCTTTACCCAGCAGTGGGGCACGAATGGCAGAGAAAAAAACAAATGAGACGGCCGCAGTTTTATCGAAAAGCAGGGTTTAACAAAGGGTAACTAGCAACCCCCGTCACACGATATACACATTGCGCCCTGGCGCCGCACTTCCTGTGTCCAGGGGCTGCGGTGCCAGGCGGAAGTGGGTTTTTGTATAGTTCGATTGATTTTATAAATATGCATGTTGTTTGCAAGTTAAGCATTCGCGAGACAGGTTCCAAGTCCTTCGCCAGAGGATAGTAAACCGATGGCACATTGGATTCGAATTTTCGGTTCTTGGACATGCCAATTTTCACGCTGTAGGTATTCGGTTTTGAGCACGTTAATGTTAATATTTTTTTCGAGAAGAAGTATCCCTTAGCCTAGACTAGACCTATTAGGTTGGGGAAAAAGTTTCTTAGCATTTTTTAAGAAAATTCAATAATTTTTTAATATAGTTTATTTACATTTAACTAAAGTATGTAGTTACTATTTTGTTCGATAACTTTTTGCCATCTTGTAAGTAGGGACATGATCCCATTGCTATAGAAATTTTGGGGCTTCTCATCAAAATACCGCGACAAGTAGTTTTGGCAGTCCTCTCGTGATGTTAACCTGACACTGCCTAAAGAATTCTGAAGAGACCAAAACAGGTGGAAATCTGAAGGTGCAAGGTCAGGACTATACGACGGATGCATTAACACCTCCCAGCCAAACTCTCTTAATTTTTGCTGAGTGGCTAAAGATGTGTGAGGTCTAGCGTTATCATGATGAAAAACCACACCCCTTCTGTTGATTAATTCCGGGCGCTTTCTCTCAACTTCTTGCTTTAATTTCATCAGTTGTTCGCAGTAGAGTTCAGAATCGATGACCCTGCCTGGTGGTAACAGCTCATAATAAATAATGCCCTTCCAACCCCACCACACACACAGCATCACCTTGTTGCGAGTTAACCCGGGTTTCGCCATAGTCTGTGAAGCCTGACCGGCCTTTGACCACGACCTTTTTCGCACGTTCTTGTCGTACGTGATCTACTTTTCATCACCAGTTATCAGCTTCTTCAATAATGGTTCGGTTTCATTACGTCGTAATAAAGAATCACAAATGAGTACACGGTTCATTGGGTTTCTTTCAGTGAACTCGTGGGGTACCCAAATATCGAGTTTTTTGTATACCCAGTTTTTTTCAAATGCGCCAAAACTGTTTTGTGGTCAATTCCCAGTACTTCAGCTACGTCGTAACTACTGATATGCCAATCTTGTTCCACTTTTTCAAAAATGGCATCAATTTTATCCGTAATAGGGCGACCAGAGTGACGTGCATCTTTGACATCAAAATTTCCGGATTGAAAACGCTTAAACCAAATTTGTGCTACTCTCACAGACACTGCACTAGGTCCATAAACATCGCAAATTTTTTCCGCGGCTTGCGTTGCATTTTTACCTTTTTTGTAATAAAATTATAAATTGTATCGAATTTCTTCATTAGATTTACTCATCTCTACAGTACGAAAAACAAATAAATATCACACATTTTTTTAATTTGAATTTGGAATTATCTTCTTTAAAATTAAAACTTTGAATGATACCAAAACCAGCCCGATACAAATAGATTTTATTACATACTATAATGAGAAAAGACTTTTTCCCCAACCTATTATAACCCCCATAATCGGAAGAAGATAAATTCCAGTAGGTCACAACGGCTCTCACCATTAGATAATAGTAAAATTTGGAATGAGACAGTTAGGTATCTAATATTCTTTGGTTAGAAATTGTGTACCCAATAAGCTTAACTTCTTCAAATCCCTTTGACCCTGAAAAGGCATATACAATATCTTATTTCCCCCTCCCAAAATAGCGACAAATACCAAGGGTAAGAAACGACAAAACAAACACCATGAATGCTTAAGCGGGCGGGCGCCAAACGGCAAGTAGGTAACGGCCCTGACCGAGGTGCAGTGGGCGCGCCGCGCGATACCTAGCATGCTTCTGCGACTTAGTACACACGGCTACACACCAAGCTATACAATTCCAGTATAAGCTGACTGATTCTACGAAAAGCCTACACTATGCGAGGTCAGCTTATACTGAAAATGTATAGAATAGAATAGAATAGAATAATCATTTATTTGGTACACACAAAATGACACATAAAATAATTTAAAGGAACAGTAGATACAATTGAATCCAATAAAACAAGTTCGACTCAGTGTCTGCGTACCAAAATGGCGTTTAGCTCAGCATAATGTTGGATGTTAAGCACCCAACGCTGATTTTCAGCTGAAACCAGAAGCAAAAGGTAGTGCAGCAGCTACGCTACAGAAAAATAAAAAAATAAATAAATAAAGAAGTGATTAAATAAAAGGTGTGTAGAGTTTTGTTTAAATGTAAAAATAAATTTTATAAACATAAAATATATATTATAAATAAATATATATATATAACTATTGTATAGCTTGATGTATAGCCGTGTGTACCTTCCAATCCAATAGATGGTGATGCAATGTTTGGTTGTGTGGAAGAAATCACTTCTAAGTGTGTTATCTAAATTCAATATTAATTTATTGTAAAAATCAGCAAGTAATCAGTAATTAGTGTTTAAGATAGTGTGTATTGTCTATTTGTAGCACCTCCAAAAATTTTAGTTACCCACGGCTACACATCAAGCTATAATTACCAGTATAAGCTGACCTCGCATTGTGTAGGCTTTTTCTAGAATGAGGGGTCAGCTTATACTGGCACTTCATAGCTTTATGTGTAGCAGTGTGTACATTGAGCCACTAGGTACCCAAAAGTTACCTATGTAATTTTAATTAAACCTGGTCTTATACCTAAATTATGACCTATTATGCCTTAACCAAGTGTTCCATTGGGTCATGGTTTATAAAAAAACCGTCCAAGTGCGAGTCGGACTCGCGCACGAAGGACTCCGTAACATTATCTACAAAAACGGCAAAAAAATCATGTTTGTTGTACGGGAGTCCCCCTTAAATATTTGTCTTATTTTAATTTAAATATTTATTTTAATGTGAATATATAACTAAATATTCTGTGAATATTTCAAGCGTCTACCTGTTATCGTTATCAATATCGAGCAAAAACGAGCAAATAAATTACGTTTGTTGTATGGTAGCCCCCCTTAAATATTAATTTTATTCTGTTTTTAGTATTTGTTGTTATAGTGACCTACAGAAATACATCATCTGTGAAAATTTCAACTGCCTAACTATCACAGTTCATGAGATACAGCCTGGTGACAGACAGACAGACAGACAGCGGAGTCTTAGTAATAGGGTCCCGTTTTACCCTTTAGATACGGAACCCTAATAAATGAAAAGTAAGTCAAGTTTACTGCCTCTTACTTACTCGTAGATACCTTTTTGTTCTTGCACTTTTTGGTGTCCTGAAAGCAGCGTTGTCAGACTTGCCTATTTTATGTCCCGCGCGGGACAGCCTCAGTCCCGCTTTTCGGGGATAACTCGACCATGCGTGCAGCGTGCTGAGGACACTTTAAAAGAAGTTAAATCTTTACAGAAATATCATGAATACGTACTTCTTATAAATAAGTCTTAAAGTTACAATTTGTAACGCTCACTTCTGAGACTATTGTTTGAAACACCACATTTTTCTAATAAATAAAACTTTTTTATTTGATGGAGACTCCATTATCTAACGATAAGGTAAACCTGATTTTAAATATCATATTTTTATTAAAATACATTTTCTATTGCTATTTCTGCTATCTATTGTCACGTAAACATAATTTAAAACTCAAATAAAAAGATAATATTTAAAAACTTCTAAATATATACGGTTTTTTTACTATGTCCCGCTTTCAACGAAAGAATCCCGATTTTTTCACTTAAAAAGTTTCAAAATCCTGACTGAACTAAAAAAATCTGGCAACGCTGCTTGAAAGCCACAAACATCCAGTCTTTAACATTATTAGTAGGTAAGCGATTTGCGTTAAAAGACTGATTGCTTGATATAGTGTTCTTTTGTCACGTCAGAGCGGAAATATCATGGTCACAGGGAAGCTCGTAATTTGATAATGCTTTTCCAACGCCCTAGTTGCCACGGCCCGCCATTTTATGCCTTGTCGTCCGACGTTTGAAAAAATATTTTATCAACCCAACCAACGTCGGACAGATCATGAAAGGTGGCGCCCAACGTGGTGCAAAAACTCATTATGTAATAACATTGACTGTCATCATAAGACTGGTACATAGCTTTAAATTAATGAAATATGTGTACTGTTTGGTATACCTTCTTTTCTATTTTTTTTAATATATAAAATTTTAAAATCCACTACCGAGTGGATCCCAAAAGACAGAAAACGACCACGTGGCAGACCACGACGCCGATGGAAAGACGGACTCGACACGTATATGAAAAAAATGAGGAAGAGGAAAAAATGCTGAGCTGAGGACCCTTTCGCCAACACATTTAAAATTATTAGTTATGTTATATTTTTTGTTTCTGTGTCCATTTGTGGTGGTCGGAATAAATATTTTTTCTTTCTTTCTTTCTTTCTTTCTTTCTTTCTTTCTTGCTTTCTTTCTTTCTTTCTTTCTTTCTTTCTTTCTTTCTTTCTTTCTTTCTTTTTTTCTTTCTTTCTTTCTTTCTTTCTTTCTTTCTTTCTTTCTTTCTTTCTTTCTTTCTTTCTTTCTTTCTTTCTTTCTTTCTTTCTTTCTTTCTTTCTGTCTTTCTTTCTTTCTTTCTATATGGAAGGCTGGACACACACACGCGCATGATAGAGTGGAGTGGAAGGAAGGAAGAGAGGCCTTTGCCCTACAGTGGAACAGTACAGGCTACAAATAATAACATTAATAATAAAATTCTCGTCTCCCCGTGTTTGTAACAAAACTCCTCCGGCTTGACCGATTCTTATGAATTTTTTTTGTAAATTTGTTAGGTCTGAGAATTGGACGTAAACTATTTTTATACCCCTATGTGATATTGGTGGCCCCACAAAATTTTTATTTTTATTTATTTTGATTCGGCAATAAAAAATACATACAACCATAAATTTTCACCTTTCTACTACCACCCTTCTTCTATACCACCAATCCCTATTTTCTAATAGCGATATTAGTACTTTGATAATTTTCTACTTCAAATATAGAGATGGTTGATTATAGTGGGCACGTGCATAGAAAAGAACATTCATTATTATAAATACGGGATTTATCACGTACCGTCTTATCGGTGTTTCGACCGACAATGTTTCGGTTCAATTCGTGAACCGAATCCGCGAGGCGAGACGTTATTCGGAGCGGATCGCACTCACCCTGATGAAGGTTCACGAATTGAACCGAAACATTGTCGGTCGAAACACCGATAAGACGGTACGTGATAAATCCTGTATTTATAATAATGATTAAAATCAAACACGAAAGTTTTCTAAGTGAAAAGAACATTGAAAAAAAAAATAATTTAACTCAGCTTAGCAACACAAAATTTATTGGTTCTAAGGCTGTACGAAGTTCGCGGGGTCCGCTAGTCTTTTAATATATAAATAAATGCTACATGTTAGGTGTTACTAGCGGACAAATCCACAGCTTCGCACGCGTAGTTTTTCAATAAAAACATTACCCACCTTCTGCGCAGTTGGGTAAAAAGTATACCTGTGCCACCCAGGGATAGTGTAGCTTCTCAACAGTGAAAGAATTTTTTAAATCAGTCATAATAGTCATAATAGTAATTTATTGATAATAAACATTATAAGTCAACATCTGGTTTTGTACGTAAGTACATTGTATACACTTTTAATAAAATTTAGATAAAATATAATTCATTCATTCATAAATAAAAACAACAATAATAACAATAAATTTATACAAAATAAATAATCCTTCATCTAAGAGCTATAAGCTCGTCGTATTTATAAAAATTTTGCTCAATAAGCCAGCGTTTTATTCTTTTTTTGAAAATAAATAAGCTAGGAGCCTGCGTGATTGTGTCTGGAAGCTTGTTGTAGACTTCCGGACCCATGACATGCGTCAGTATCGACGATTTGGCAAGTGATCTCGATATCGACTCGAGCCTGTGCCGATTGCGGGTGCCATACGTATGGGAGTGGCCAAGTTTTTCATAAGAGTCCAGGTTGATTCTAACGTAGGTTGCCACTTGATAGATAACTATACAGGGCAATGTTAGAATTCCTAGACTCTTAAAGTGCGGTCTTGCAGATTCGTCGCTACGGATTCGCACGATAGCTCGTATAGCTCTTTTCTGCAATCGGAACGCGCGCTCCCAGTCAGCGGCGCGCGCCCACAGCTCGGCGCCATACTGCAGCAGCGAGTGCACCGTGGCAAAATAACAGGCGCGAACTACATCGGCAGACACCACTCGCGTGATTCGGCCCAACACTATAACACTATAAATAAAAATACTACCTTTTATTTGTCATTATTTAACCCACAAAATAACAGGCAAGTATACACAAGTTATTATATGTAGTATAGCGTATTAGGAGCTATGCCAAGACTAGTCGCCTGCGAGTCTGCGGCTGTCTGCTGGTTGATTTAACGCTATCTATGCCTTTTGTAAGTTATTTTTTTTTGAGAGCTTCGCAATGAATTGGCCCCTTCTTAATACGTTTCATTATCAACCACATAATATTTCTTAGAAAAAATCCCCTTCTTTATTCTAGGTATATTGTTGTAGTTGTATTAATTTGTTTTTGACATGACATAAGTACCTACATTAATCACGAGTAAGATTTAGCATTGACATTGATTGCCTTATTTGACATTGTTTTGTTCTGTATTAAATTGATTTTTGTTTTATTTTTATGATTTTATGTTGACATTCAATGTATTTCAAGTTGAATAACATAATTAGTCCCGATACCTGTCTGTTTGACCTACTGCAATGTTAATTTTATTGATGTGTTCTAAATATGACGTAACTTAGTGTTCTTTAATGTACCTACAGTGGAAAATAAATGGAATGAAATTGTACAAAAATATATTTACAGACATAAACAGCTTAAAAAATGGGCATGTACAAAGGCGAGCGAGTTTTCTTCCAGCAAACCTTTGAATATAGAGATATTTGATTATAGTGGTGGGTACGTGCACAGAAAAGGACATTGGCGTAAAATGCTCTTTGACTCCGCGGATATAGTGTGGTAGTATTCTACAGTTTGACTCCATGGACAGTGAAGGAACCGCCATAGCGAATGGAGGAATGAGGAAGAGTTTTGGGGAGGGACTTTGATGACCTACAAGGCATCTCACGTGGGACAAGAAAATCAAAGCGCTCACGGAGGTAAGGAGCTAGAGAATTGAAAAGAGTGTTGAAGAGAAAAGTCACAACATAAAGATCACGTCGACGACGAATGGGAAGTCATTTTTTTAACTATATAGATCTTCGTTTGACTACAATTTCACCCGATGGTAAGCGATGATGTGGTCTAAGATGAAGCACGAAGATCTAGAAGAAACCTATTCACTCTTATTTTAAAGATTCGCGTATTGTATTCTTTAGGAAAAACAGACGACGGTAAAGTGTTCCATACCTTCGCTGTGCGCATCAAGAACGTAGAACCAAAACGGTGTGTGCGAATGGGTTTTTTATCTACTAGGTACGGATGGTACTGAACTGTGCGCCTGCTTGTCCTTTGATGGAAAGGAGATGGCGGAATCAGATCGTAAAGTACCTGGGCGCATTCCCCGAAATGTATCTAGAATTTTTTTTTTAGCTTTTTTTTCGAATTTTAGCTGGGATCTATGGAGACGTGATCAAACTTGCGCAACCCATGAACCTGACACTTTTCTGAAAACTGAAAAACTTACATGCTTTACTTTAGATTGGGTATTCATAAATAGTGCTGATAGTGACACCAGACTTTATTGATAGCCTTGATTGCCTTGAGGTACCCTAATCTTGTCACCTAAATAGTTTGACGTAAGGCACTATGCACAGCTGTAAGTAAAATCAATAGCTAGAAAGGTCGCCGTGACTCAGTGCGGCGAAGAGTGGCCACAGGTGATCGTAGAAGAACAAGGCAGTTTTGAACTTCGTAATCGATTTATGAGTGACGAGGTAAGTATTTTTTTATAAGAAATAGGGAAATGATGTTTTGTTAATTATCTTTTAAATTGTGTTATCATTGTCACAATATCTTTATCGTTTTCCAATGAAATCAGTTGTGATTACTATAATTAAGATTATAAGTTAAACCTGTGATAATAAGTAGGTACATAATTTCTAATAATTCTTTTCAAAAAATTCTATATTCCGCGTCGTATTCACGATAAATTATCCAAGTCACGCTGATTTTAATTTCCCTTTGCTTATCCAGATTTATTTAGCACATCCGACCTCCCTTACTGACCTATATTCTGTGCCCTGTTTAACATTCTATCAAAGAACTGTGCCCATTCAAGGAAAGATGCCATTTTGTCCGCACTTTTGTTTTTGATGGATTTTATAGTGATTTTGTTTTATTCAAGAGAGTATGGGTAACGTATATATGTATTAGGTACCTTTTTGGTGTACACGGTTTATAATAGTACATTGATATACAAGGGGCGTAAGCGGAACCCTCGAATCATTAGTATCCTCGCTCACTTTCGCTCGCTTGTATGCCAAAATATTTCAGATGCAATTGATCGCGTACTCACAAGTATAACTCATAGCTTTTCATCACTAATGCGAGGAAATTAAAAAAAATAGAAATAAGGATTTGCCGTGGAGGTTGTACGAGTATATCATTAAAGCTTAATAAGAATGTGACGTCTTTGATTTAATAGAAATAAGGATTTGTCAAGGAAAATATATTTCATTTCAGTATTTATGAATGTAACCTCTTTTAATCTAATATATAAAAATCTCGTGTTACGATGTCTGTGGTCGCACTCCTCCGAAACAGGTAGACTGATTTTAATGACTTTTTTGTAGATATATTTGGTAGGTATGAGAATAGGTCGTAAAGTATTTTTCACCCTCCTACTCCCACCGTGGTTTTAGTATTTTTGTATATCAACAATAACCATATAATTTAATGGTCGTTCATTGACGTAATTTACATGAAGTGTCGCGTCACTTCGACAAGAATGTTTCATATAGTTCTTATTCCGAAGTTCCCACGGAAACGGTAAATTTAAAGCATGCGAAGCTGCGAGCGGGTCAGCTAGTGCTAAATATAGAAATAAAGATTTGTCATGGAGGTTGTATTTAATTTTAGAATATTATGAATGCAATGAGCCTTATTCCAATTTAAAATTTACTTACGTCCGTAAATCGCATTTACGCGTCAGCAGCGAGCTAACAATGATGAGTAATGAAAACTAACGTTAAGATTAGCAGAATAGTTCTTCGAACGACTCCCTTGTGCTAATAAACTAAACGACCGGGATAAATTAAATAGATAAGGCAATACTCAGCCATTTTTAAGATTATTAGCTTACAAAATGGTGACGTCCAAAAACTCATGGATTTTAGCTTATCGTCTCTTTGTTCAAGGCGAACCTACTGAATTCATTGTCGACTATAATCTACTGTTCGGCGGTTTCCATTGAATTTACATATCTAGATCCTGAATAGAAGACATCCATGATATCTAAAGCCCCTTTTGGGGTATTTAACTATTGTATTTTAAAATTTTGTGGATATCAACTAGGGCCATTTTGACTCTGTTCAAACACAGAACACAAAAAACAATTGTTTTTTATGTTGTGTGTTCAAAAACGAGCTGTGAGAATTGTTGGCGATCCCATTCTCACAAGCGGTATTAAGCCCATAAGTCTCAGGAGAGATTTTGACTCCCTGTGTGTGTTCTACCGCTTGTATAATGGGTTGTGTTCTGAAGAGTTGTTTGATATGGTGCCTGCAGGTTCGATTTATCACCGCACAGCTCGCCATCGGCAGGGAAACCATCCACACACCTTGGAGACGATCTGGTCGTGTACCGTGAGGTTCCAGAGAAATGTCCTCCCGCGAACACTTCGCTTGTAGAATGATCTCCCTGCCGAGGTTTTCCCTAGGGACTACAGTATGGGGTTCTTCAAAACGGGCGTTTTGAAAATTTTAAAGGGTCGACAACGCGCGAGTAATGGTGTTACATTTGGTGTTACAAAAGTCCATAGGCTACGCCCTTCGGTAACCGCTTACCATCAGGTGGGACGTATGCTTGTTTGCTAACTTAGGAGTAAAAAAAAAGAACACGCCAATACTTAGAAATCCATACGCACGAAGACGAGGAGAATAAAACTGATGGTGGGACTGAGATTCTTTTTAATTCTCGTGAATTTTTGTTTTAAATAAAATCATAATGTTTTATTCTACTAATAAAATTATTTTATTTGATACAAGTAGGTAAGAATTAACACCAATGTTACTGATACAGATTTAGAAAAAGTTCTCGCCAATGAAATCAATTTTCTTGGAAAACCGATATTTAGATATTGTACAATGATGTGGAAGTTACTATTAAAAATACCTATATGCGGTTTAAGAAGGCCACAAGTTCCATTCTTTAAAGCAGAAACTTGAAGGACATGCGAGTAAAGTTAGCAATTTCCACGAGATGAGGGTAGTTATAGGAAAGTATCGGCAAACTGTGATTGAGTCCGTATCGTCATTATGTGCCGGTCGGATAGAGTGTGTGACAGGTATGTGACCCGGATGCCCTGGACTTTACGGAAAGGGTAAATAAAGGTCATTTCATATACATAAAGTTAGGTGGTAAATAAGGACATTAAGTCGGCCCGCGTTGGGTACCAATTTAATTTAAGCATTGGAGGAACGTTATTTAGTATTGTTACCCTTCTTTACTTATTTTATAAGTTTAATAGATAATATGTACGTATAATGTATATGGATCAGGATGTTTTTTATATATATTATAAGTACAGTGTAAACTCCATGTAACGTCACTCGTTTTAACGACAAACTCTTTAAAGCGTCGAAATCACTCGGCTTTGGTTGGTTTAGCTTGTCTTGCATACAATGGTACACTCTGTATAGCATTACACCCACTCTCAATAACGACAACAATTTGTAATAAAAAGTTCTTTTTAAGTTGCCAAATTAGTAAAAACTGCGCAGCTGTGTATATCCTTTTGTCGTTTTATTATCCTAGACCATAATAAACTCGACTGTCGGCATCATACACACCAAACTTTCTAAGAAATCCGTTCTTTTGTTTAGAAAATGGGATTGCTTGCACGTGTAGCTGCAGACTGTTGTTAGTAGAAGTGATGGATTTTATCTATACGTTGTCATACAGATTTTACATCTCTCCATTTAACGACAACTCTCTATAACGTCAAAATATGCTCAGTCCCTTATAGTGTCGTTATATAGAGTTTACACTGTATGTATTTTAAAAAAAAGTATTCTATCAGTTATCTGGTTCCCATAATACAAGCTCTGCTTAGATAGCGCTGTGTGAAATATCCAGTAATATTTATTTATTTATAACCTTACATATTAAACTCCTGCCGTTTTAAGAAGCCAGATTTGACGTTGTTAAAATACATAGAAATGGGAACTAGAGTAAAAAGTTGGTTCTTGAGACATTTTGATTAATTGTATTTAGAGTTTGATATCGTTTAGTTTAACTTAGGTAAAATTAATATCGAACTAGCTTGACTATAAATACATAATTTGTATCGTTGAAAATGTTGACGATAATGATAAGTAAGGTTAGAAAATTCTTTATTGCACTGATAAAATAATGATAAAACCCCCTCATTGTGCGTGCATAACACTCATTGCATCTGTAATCGATTCTTATGTATAAAACATTAAAAAATAAAGATTGATAAGTTTATCTATAAGTACTAATACTATAAAAAGGAAAGATGTGTATTTTGTGTGTGTGTGTGTGTGTATGTTTGTAATTAATAAACTCAAAAACTACTCTGCCGATTTCAAAAATTCTTTCACCATTGGAAAGCTACATTCACCCTGAGTGACATAGGCTATATTTATTGCTAGAAAAGATTAAGGATCCTTACTAAAACTTAAGTAACGTAACCCAAGGTGTAAAAAAGAGCCCTAAAACGTCTTTCGTCGCATGCGCTGCGGAAACTATCGATGATAGAACAAAAGTATGTTCTACAATATTAAAGAACATATCAATATCTACAAAAAACTTCGTAATATTATAAAGAGAAAAGATTTGTTTGTTTGTATTGAATAGGCTCCGAAACTACTGGACCGATTTAAAAAATTCTTTCACTGTTGGGAAGCTACACTATATCCGGGTGACACAGGCTACTTTTTACCCAACTGCGGAGAAGGAGGGTAATGTTTTTATTAAAAAACGACGCGTGCGAAGCTGCGGATTGGTCAGCTAGTGTTTTTATAAATCTAAATCTTAGTAAATGTTTAGATTTTTGTAATAATCTATTTTGTTTGGTTCTGAAGTGATTAAAAACGATCGCAACTCTACGGCATTGAACCCGATACAACATTGGAATACCGTCGGTTATCATAATAATTTTGGCATTACTTATGGTTGATTTTTCAACCTCTTTTGGAGACGTTCGTTCAAACTTATCACGGCGAGAAAAATGACAGACGTCTAATTGGGCTTGCAATAACGTCGCAAGTATACCTATAAAATTTAGATAGCTCTTGAATACTCTTAGTACTCTTAATACTTAGCTCAAGTCAAAAGAAATCGATTAAACCTAATTTTCAATAGGTATCAGTATATTTTTCAATGATTACTTATACATAACTAAAGTCTGAAAATGGTCAGAAAATAATTGTCACAGCTCGTAGGTAAAACCCCACGTCAGGTGCCAATTTAATAAAAATCTGAAAGGTTTGTGTTTTATAACTACCTACAAAAAACAACGACTATTTTACAGCTATTTGACGAAAACTCTACTTGTTTCATACAGAGTTAATCTTGATACGACAACCGAATTTAATTTTAGTCACATGCAGACCGCCCATTTAATTTGACCACCCATAAAGCAAGAGCTTTGTAAGTCTTAAGTCATTTATTCTTTGCTGATGATAATATGTTACAAAGTAAGCTCTTAAATTACATGTGACTAGCTGTTGCCAGCGGCTTCGCCCGCTTTGTTCTGGGGTGCAAAATACTTATATAAACTTTGACATCCCATTTTTATCCCATGGTAACTGATTTTTGGGATAAAAAGCCTATGTGGTAATCCAGGTTATAATCTACGTACATACCAAATTTCATCGAAATCGATTCAGCCGTTTCGACGTAATTGACTAACAAACAAATAAATAGACAAACATCCAAACTTTCGCATTTATAATATTAGTGGGATAAAGTGCTTATAGGTATTATTTGCCGGTTAGGGCTTGCAAATACAAATTCTTGTCGGTTTTACAATGCACCAACCTTTCATTTCAAAATATTATTAGAATAATTTAAGTTAATGTACGCTTTATTGATGTTTAACACGTTCCCAGCGGCACAGATATATCTGTACTTTCCATTACTGCGTTACGGGTCGTTTTAAACCTTATCCTAAACCAGAGATTGTGGCGGCACGAGGCATATTAAACCCCACCGCCCGTAGGAGACCAATCTTTTTTTGGCGCCAAATAAGACAAAGTGTACGGGTTTTTTTGTATGCGGCACGAGGTCTAAGAAACCCGGCATTGAGGTTGGTATACCATAGAACTAGGAATCAATAGCACATCTCAGATATATGTATATAGGTAGTTATCTCTTTTCTACACTGAACCAGATGGAAGTTATGCCGCCCGCACGACGTAGACGTTTAAGTTTTTTCTTACCGCTATAAAGACGAGTCACGGACAGGGTGGTTCAAGCCCTGTTTCGCACTTATCGTGTTAAACAATACAAAACACTATAACTATTTAAAGTTGAAATACAGTTATGTTACAAAGAACACCAATCGCGTTTTGAGATATAAAATGCTTGTGCCAAATTCGCTTTAGGTACTATTTAGATTGAAAACCAACCTATACTGACATTAACAAGGGTTAGGTTAGTACTGAGGTACTAACCTAACTCTTGTTAATGTCAGTCAATCTTTGAAGAAACGTGAAACCAATCTTGGAAGTAACTTGAAACCAATCTTGAAAGATCACTCTTAGGGATCGCCAGTAGGGATTTACTTACGATCGATGTATGAAGTAAGGGCGACTTACGCAACGATGATGCCTTAACGTAAAATGGCTAAATATGATTTAAGAAGTTGTCAAATCGTACAAAAAACGTGTGTATGTGTACCTACTTATGTCCGCACGGAAGAAGTTATACCTACTTCTTTGGCGTAACCGGACAAAAATAGCTAAAGATTTCATCCCGTATGCCACAACTCTTTGTAAAAGGAATGATAAATTAATAACAGTTATGAGTTTTCACGGAAACTTGAGAGACAGTTAACAACTAACTTCATCATGACGCTTTTTGGCTATCGGTGTGCGCGTGCATCGTAAAAGTTTCACTCTCGTAATTTCGTCCAACCGAAAGAAGTAGGTATGTACCTATGTAGGGTTCGAGTGATGCTTAGGCAAGAAGAATTGTAAACAAAGGATTAGGTACAGTCGCAGCGCTCGGCCCGGCAGTCATTTCCCGGCGCTCATTCTAATAGCTTGTAATTTTTGTATTGACTTGCGTACCGTATAAATAGAAGATGTGAATGAATGAATGAATGAAAATACTTTATTGTACACTTCAAAAGAAACAGATTTAAAATATAAAATCACAAAGCAACAAGTACCATGGGCGGTCTTATCGCTTAGAAGCGATTTCTTCCAGACAACCTTTACTGAATTTTACTTTGCATTTTAATTTAATGGGCAAACCTGAATCCTTATGATAAACTGCAACTTGAGCCTTCTAGCAATAAAACTATACATTGAACATACAACTCAACAAAGTATAACTTCAAAAACCTCAAATTTAAACATGTTGAGTCGGTAAATATCTTTATAGATCGTTGTGCTAGCCGGCCTAAGCACATAGCGTCTTGGCTCGCGTCCCGACACCATAACCCAGTAACTTGGCCACTAAACTTGGGTTGACTGCTGCAAGTTTATGTGTTTTCATTAGTAAAAGCTAACATACATCTATTTCACAATACTTTCAACGGAAAAAAGGTTATCTAGAATTTTTGTCCATCAAGTATTCATAGAGCGAGATTTTTTGACAGTTTTCAACGAGAGAACTATTGAATGAATGAATGAATTAAAATTCTTTATTATACCTTACAAGCTAGACACAACAGATTTAAAGAAACAAATCAATAATAGTAAGCATAATGGGCGGTCTTATCGCTTAACAAATCGATCTCTTCCAGACGACCTTTGGATGGAGAGGATCATTGCTTAATGGAAGATTGGCCGAGGTGTAAAAAGAATATACTTAATAACAGAAAAAGAAAAATTACTTAACCCTAAATAGTTATATACATACATATTAGGTACATAAATAATTTTAAATAAATATGTACTTACATTATCTATTTTTTATCTATGCATGAGTCTTGATTTCGTTCGGAGTTTTCTAGAATATATTTAGGTAACACCCGTTTTCACTGACCACGAACAAAGAAACGGGTAACTAAGTAACGTCTAATTAACCCAATCCTTTAGCATAAACTTTCGTTTCAGTAATCGATTTTCAATAGTTGAATCTACTAAGAGTTGTCTTTTAGAAAACTTGTCTATGATTTTCATGTCATTACACAAGTGAAGTGGCTGACTGTGACTGATACCAAAACACATCTGTCAGTTGTATGACAGATGCCTAGCATTCGGCAACGCCTAACACCAGTTTTCACGAACCCTAGAAGACGCCTAAACCTAATGGCTAAATATTGAGGAGTTGTCTGGAGCAAAAACACATTTCACCAACCTTTAGGCGATGAGGGTGTGTGTGTGTGTGAAAACTGGTGTTATCCACCGTAGGTACTCTACACATTTTGATAGGCGGTATCAAATATGGAATCTAATGTCATTCACATTCATATAATATAATGCAGAAGCAAAAGGCTGTATGTCAATTTGACAGGGTCATTACTTTATCGTTAACAAAACGGGGCTTAGGTTCAAATACCTTATTCGGTTTGTCAGTTCAATAACCTTAGCCGTATGCTGTCCTTCAAACAAACCCCATTTCACAATAACGCAATGTTAATGAACGAAAATAATAAGATTAATAAGTTAATCGTAGCAGTTTATTAATTTGAATACCTACCTGCTATTATAGGACTTTATCAGAGGGCTTTATCAAACTGGCGAGTTACGAACGTGTTTCCAGTGAACGTCGCGAATTCGCCGCGCAATCATACACGGCCATGTTCGTAGGCGTTGCTCTGACATAAGCATAATATTAACGGAAAGTGAATTGTCAATGTCAGTTGCCCTGTCAACATTATTTTCTGAATATACAGTGGTGGTCACATAATTAGAGACACCTCCTAATTGGTCACAAAAATCTTGATTATGGTACTACTATTAGTTAAAATAAGTATTAAATATAATGTAATTGTTACTTAATCATACATGACGTTGTATTAAGGGACAAAAAAGTTGTGTTCCTTATTTTCTTCTTTTATCTGTCTCTACACGAGTTGTTGTATTTGGCCCTAACAAGTACCCTTATTGCACGTTTTTTGTATTTTTAATACCCTTTCACAATCCGCAGACCATCCCCATAGTATTATATTAGTATTTAAACAAAAGTGCACACCCATTATCTGTCCTTGTGTTGAAGTTGTAGCTGCTTGTTAATTCATCATAACCACTTTTAGAGT
Organism: Philereme vetulata; assembly: GCA_918857605.2. NCBI lineage: Eukaryota > Metazoa > Arthropoda > Insecta > Lepidoptera > Geometridae > Philereme > Philereme vetulata. The sequence continues at coordinate 17,990,120 of OU975420.1, forward strand.
TGCTTATTTAAATTAAATTTGTATTATTACTGGTAATTTAGGTTTATAGTATGTAGATATGTTTTTAAATTTATATAGATGCACCGCCGTCATGTGTTACATTTTTATCCTGTCCATACAAAGGTTGTCTGGAAGAGATCGCTTTTAGCGATAAGACCGCCCATTGTACTAAATCTATTTGTAAGACTTATGTTCTGTATTTTACTTTGGTGCACAATAAAGAGTTATCTTATTATTCCATATGTCATAATGGAGGGCACGTATGCATAGTACGTCTCTATATGGATCTTTGACATCTGAAATAAATTAATTGATTTGAAGCTGCGGATTGGTCAGATAGTATCATATAGATTGGGTCTTTTCCTATCGTTTTACTTAACGGCTATAGTAAGGAGCATAACCTTATTTTCTGGAGGAGCATCGGCCCTACACAAATGAAAGGGATTGAGGGTGCATTGTGCATTGTCATTGTCTCAACCACTTGTATGTCTGTAAGGCTCCTTTATGCTGAAAAGTCTATATAATACGAGCTAGTAGCAAACCCAAGTATATCACTTTCCAGCATATTGAGGGTACAATTCAGTTCAAGTTCAGAAAAGAAGATGCGTTTCGACTTCCTCTCTCCAGACATTTGAGGCAGATGCCCGCACCAACGCAGCTGACGCCGCATCAGATATGCCTCTATCGCTGACATTAGCTCTATGTTCCACGCATCTGTGACGCGCGCGGGTGACGTTGACGGCGACGCGTCGTCTTGGCGAGCCGCCAGACTGTGACTGTGACACATTGCCGTGCTCTAGTTGATGCTGGGACGTCCTCAAGGTCTTGGGGTTCATCATCATTATCATCAGTCCACATTAGTCCACTGTTGGACATAAAATGAGTACTTTTGGAGATAACTATTCTGAGACTTCAAAAAAATGATTTTATAATTGGGTGTAATATGTGCCGATTTTCCTAAAATTAATTAGGTACTTACTCTGTACTATAATGTTTGATCAGTGTTTTTGTTCCTTTTAGTGCGATCAGAAAATTAATATCTTGAGTGATTTTTAGAGTTCCATACCCAAAGGGTTAAACGGCACCCTATTACTAAGACTACGCTGTCTGTCCGCCTGTTACCAAGCTGTATCTCATGAACCGTGATAGTTAAACAGTTGAAATTTTCACAGATGATGTATTTCTGTTGCCGCTATAACAAAATAAAAACAGAATAAAATAAATATTTAAGGGGGGCTCCCATACAACAAACATGATTTTTTGCTCGTTTTAGCTCGATCTTGATAACGGCAATAGGTAGACGCTTGAAATATTCACAGAATATTTAGTTATATATACAATTTAAAAATTAACAATTAAATTAAAATAAAACGATTGTTTAACGGGGGCTCCCGTACAGCAAACGTTATTTTTTGCCGTTATTATAGATAATGGTACGGAACCCTTCGTGCGCGAGTCCAACTCTCACTTGGCCGGTTTTTAAGTTATTAAAAAAACATAAAGTCCGAATCTCAGAATACAGAAAAACCAGAAGCTGTGATACTGAATCGTCAAAAACTACTCCAGAATAGATTACTTTTACGCGAATTCCATTAGTTACTCTGAGACCGTCGTCGTCACGCGTGACGTGTTTTACAGTGTTCAATTTAATTAAATTATGCCGTCTTGTATCGTCCGTGTAAAAATTTAGCTCGGGTCAAAAAAAGCAAAATGGGATCACATTTCATACGTAAGTAGCGCATTTAGATGTTGTGTTATTTGATTTTAGAATAAATTGTTCGGGTTTGTAATTGTCGCAAATAATGTTCATGCTGCTGGTGTTGCCAAATTTCGAGACTTATTATTTTTCCCTAGTCTAGAATTCTGAGAATGAAAACATTTATAATTTGTAGCTTAAAAAAAAGTTATACAAGGTAATTGGCAATCGGTTAGCATTATTTTAGGGGCATGTTCTGTACATAAAAACAAACAGATTTTGTTCTACTAACTACTGTAAAAAATGAATGAATGAATGAAAATTCTTTATTATACCTCACAAGCTAGACACAACAGATTTAAAGAAAAAAACAAATAAAAGTAAGCATAATGGGCGGTCTTATCGCTTAACAAAGCGATCTCTTCCAGACAACCTTTGAATGGAGAGGATCATTGCATAATGGAAGATTGCATAATGAAAAAACTTACGCAGCAATAAGGAAATTAAATGTTTTTATCGTACATAAGTTAGTTTTACGTATTTATGAGCAGTATATCGGGTTATCTGTTTGGGGTGTGCTAAGCCGAAAGTCATTGTACTCACTATTAAGAACAATTTTTACTATGTGACTACATGGCAGCACACAGAACACAATATGTTCTGTGTGGCAGCATGCATACCTAAGCGTTGACCCGGATAAGCGCCAACACTCGGATCACACATCGCTTCAACCAGACGCCCAGAGAGAATTTTGAAAACGCGATGGGCCCCGGTATCGCATTGTCTCGACCGCAAATGGCTCAAATATATAAGCTCTGTCGAGATTTCTTTTTAAAATTAATTACTCTGTACTACCTATAATGGTAGATCAGTGTTTTTGGGTCCTTTTAGTGTACCTAGTACTTGCCGAGCTAGTAGACCTAGGGCCGCCGCGATCAGAAGAATGAATATTTCAGTCATTTTTGGCTCAGAATTTGATAAGCCTTTGTGTGATATGGAGTTGACATGTAAACACACACACTGAGTTTTGCACAGCGTGCGAAGTAGAAATGGCGCGGATAGCCCTAAGCCGTTTTATAACACGTATACCATTCGGCTTCGGCTACCAAAAAAAAATCCAAATTTCCGAACCAATGTTGATGAAATTTCTATGGGACCAATCTTAAAAGTACCTATATCCTTTCAAATAAAAAAGTTATTTTCCAAATCGGTTGATAAATAAATATTGTTAGACATTTCACTCAGCGTTACCTAGCCCCAAACTAAGCAGAGCTTGTACTATCTATGGGAACCAGATAACAGATAGAATACTTGTATACATTTTTTTTGTTAAAACATACTTATAATATATAGAGAAACAACCAAACCGGGAACAAATATCTATAGATCATGCAAACATTTGTTCCGCAGCGGGAATCGAACCCGCTACCTCCTGCGTCTCAGCCGGCTATTCGCCCACTGCACCACGGAGGTCGTCATAATGACGGAGTAATGAGGTATCAAACAAATTAAAAAAAACCGAATCGAGAATCACCTTCGTTTTTTGAAATCGGTTAGAAAGAGCTTGATTCAAAATCCACAGACAACAACACGCGGACTGTCCGCTTTTTATTAATATGAACACCACAATGATGATTCCTACCGGTATGCAGACTTAGCGTAGGTGTAGGGTAAGCTTTGGCCATTTTCATCGAAATCTGAACATGCTTTTAACCCAGCTAAATGTAGGTCATATCATATCTCGACAAAAAGATAACAGCCACTTGAATCCACTTCGTTTACTATCTATACTAATATTATAAAGAGGAAAGATTTGTTTGTTTGTATTGAATAGGCTCCGAAACTACCTAACCGATTTAAAAAAATCTTTCACTGTTGGGAAGCTACACTATCCCCGGGTGACATAGGCTACTTTTTACCCAACTGCGCAGAAGGAGGGTAATGTTTTTATTGAATAACTACGCGTGCGAAGCTGCGGATTGGTCAGCTAGTGTTATGATAAAATGGCGCTACTGTCTTATAAACTTTATAGGTATACCTACCTACAGTCGTGTACCTCTATAAAAACGTGAAGAAAATTATTATTAAACTGAAATAATATACTTACAATTCCTATACGATCTGGCTCCGCAATCTCCTGATCATCTTTTCAACCTGATCCCACCATCCCCTTTTTATTATCGGACAACCAGACGCTACGACGACATAGACATACCTCCCATACGCACAAAGCGGTACTCTTCCACCTTTATTATGCGCACCGGCAAGGAGTGGAACGCCTTGCCTGAGTATGTGTTTCCTGATAACTAAAACCTAGGGGTCTTCAAGTCGCGAGTGAATAGGTTTCTTATATGCAAGCGTGTACCATCGTAGACTGCATCATCGCTTACCATCAGGTTACCAAGATATCAAATTATGTACCTCATGGACCCAGAGTCTGCTCACATCTGCCTAACACACCGGCCTTGCTGTCCCAGACAGATAAGATGGCGCAAAATACCTAACAAGGCTCATGAATTTGAATTTAACTAAATTTAAGTTTGTTATCCATAAAGAAGTTGCAAAATGAAGTCGCTTAAAAAGTTTATTGATCGAGCGAAGCGAGATCTCTAAATCAACTTGGGCAAATCATCGTTGTACCTATGTATGTTTGTTTGTCCGAGGATAACTTTCGAAGCGTTTATCCGATCATCGTGGATTTTGGTATATAAGGTAGTGATGGCACAATTTTGGTGTGGCACAATTTTGAGCAAAAAATGTGGGGTAAAAAAAACAAAATGGGACTATCCGGTCAAATGGCACGTCTATTATAAGGTCCTTGTGAGGTTATTTTGACCCCGTTTTTAGTTATAGTTTATTTTATTTTATTTATTTAACAAAATCCACAGCCCTGTAGTACCTTAGTTTACCCTTTTAGTTTAAACCTTGTAGTTTTCAATTATTAGCAATAATAAAAACTGAAGTTTGACAAAATTCAAAGGATACACCAGTAACCCCGCCACAGTGGTGGTATGATGCGTATATGGTATGCGTGTAGCTTTAGTGACATATATATAGGAAAAAGTCTGAAATCTGTATCACTGCAATTTCTACCCCATAAAAGAAAAACCAAAATACGCATGAACCCCCGGTACCTGTAATTTGAATCAAACTGTAGGTCAAGTACGTTGGTTATTAATTTCGTGGCACTATTATGATAGTCTAAGATTACAAATAATATTTTTTTGTTTTTATGGGAGACTCGCGGGATTCGGGGCTAACCACTAGTTATTTCAATTGTACATAATTGAGCGAGAGAGCGAAGCGAGCTAAGCGTCGCTGCTTCGAGCCGGGCAATGCTTTCCACTGTCTGTTTGTTGGTACTCTGCAGGTCGTATTTTATAACCAATCAACTTGGTATAAAAGTTTTATTACTTTATATATTTTTTTTGTCATCGAGGATATTGATTGGAGGGGTGCTTCCTCCAAAAATTGGCAAAAAGGAGGCTACTTGGGGTTCTGTCCAAACCGTACATTCAGTAATATCATTGTTTAGCAGGTATTTTTAAGTTGATCAATAAAGTAGTGCAAATTCACATCGGTCGCGTGCGGTCGTTTTAACCTAACAAACCCGGTCCCATCCAACTATCAAAGCCTCATACTTAGCTATATTTAAATCTAAGGTAAAAAGCTTATATCTATCAGAAACGTCATAGCATCGCGCATAAATTAATGTATATATATCGTATTTTACTAATGTATGTGTATTATAAAATATTATATATTTCATAAATATATATAATAACTACATTTAGGTATTAGTTGCACTCCCATCATCCATATCTTAAGTGCAGCCCGGACCATATCTTTGACATTACTAAATCCTCTCCATCCAAATGTTGTCTGGAAGAAATCGCTTCAAAGCGATAAAGACCGCCCATTGTACCATTTGCTTTGTGTCTTCTATTTTGTCTGTATTTTTTATTTTGTAATGTGTGTGTACACTAAAGTGTTTTCATTCATTCATTCATTCATCAATCGTATTGTATCTACGAGTATACCTAGGGGTAGCAGCAACCCCGTACACTACTAGATATCTCCACCTTATCAGATCTGATTTTGATGGTTCTTTTATTATTTGAAAGGTAGTAACTTTAATTTGTTTTCATAAACATTTGGTGAAGATCTGATGAGGATCTTCGGCGTGATGAGCAGAATAGCTTCTCATAATGCAGTAAATTGCTCACTTTTAGATTTGTAGGGATGGACCACCTGGGACCACCTTCTCATCACAAAACTTAAGAATTCTAAAAATAATTACCATGTTTTTAAAAACAAGAAACATGGTTAATATCCCTTACCTTATTAATGTTTGTTTTTACAATGGACATGAAACTTAATTTATATATTTTTATTTAAGCAGAGATACCTACTTATAATATTTTAATTCTATTTGGATCCTCATAAATTATAAGGATGACTTAATTATCACACTAATATTATAAATGCGAAAGTTTGGATGTTTGTTTGTTACTCAATCACGTCGAAACGGCTGAACCGATTTCGATGAAATTTGGTATGCACGTAGATTATAACCTGGATTACCGCATAGGTTACTTTTTATCCCCTAAATTAGTTCCTATGGGATAAAAATAGGATGTCCAAGTTTTTATATATGTATTTTTGCAGCCCAGAACAACGCGGGCGAAGCCGCTGGCAACAGTTAGTATGAAATAAATGAATACAATACGCATTTTTGATCACTTCAAGGTTTCACCATCTTCTCTCCAAAACAGCTATTTGTTCAGTTTCTTTAGTAGAAAAACATAGAATTTCGTAAAGTCTATGAACATTGAACAAAACATACATAGTTCCATATTCTGAAGGACCACATAAAAAACCACCGCAATAAGATTGAGTAACCTTGTATTTGCCCAATTAATTTAGAATCTAGGGATCGGTCGATTGGTCACGGTTCTCCAATCAAAAGCTTTGCTTTTGCAGTCTGACGTTCTTGCCCCCTACAGGGGTGCTTTTTGGGGTTCCGCAGACGAACTAGGAACCCTTACTATAGCCGTTTTACTTACCTAGGTAAGGAACCTACTAGTTAATAAGTAATCCTCACAGGGTTTATAACCCTCGACACAAAAACGAGGTGTTATAAGTTGGAAGCTTTTATCTGTCTGTGTGTCGGTCCGTGGCATTGTACCTCCTAAACGGATGGAGCGATTTTTACGAATAATTCGGCCAAACGTTCGGTAAAAAGGTTACCGAATCGAATGTTCGGCCGAATAACAGACATAGATATTTTATTGTTTACAAAAAAAATTGGTCTAAAACATAAGGCCCGCTGGGGCAGTACAATACATTAATATTATATAATATTATGCACTTATTAGTTATTACCATATTTTGCAAAGTAAAATATAAACTTAGTGCGTATTCAACGTATGAATGCGTCATTTTGTAGCAAAATATTGTCGAGTGCATTTGACTTTGTGTGCGAAAAACAATGAGCGGAAAAAAGGTCAAACATTCCGACGTCACATCGTGATACTGATAATAAACGTATAAAAGTACAAGTGAAAGTACCTTTTCACACGTCCCGGTTGCCGGATAGCCGGCGCCGGCTACCCGGCAACACATTTAACTTTCACACGACCCGATTTAGTATTGAGCAGCATATAAACCGTCAACGCGTGTACAGTCGCGTAGTGACTGCATAATAATTTCATTTTCTCTCCTCTAAAAATAGAACGTGAATAATTATTTGTGGATTTTGTACCGAAGATACCGACGCCAGAAAAAAAAGTCAATAAATTGTTGGGTTCATCCGATTAACATGAAAAGAGAACAGTGTGGAGCATTCTATACCTTACATAGGCTGCTATTTAAGAATCCGGAACTGGCCACTGCATAAATAATATTTAAATAGAAATTATCACGTTTGAAAATGGAACTCTTTGGCTGTAGAATGCAGGTTATTTCGTCCGTCTGTCAATTGTTTTCATTGTGTGGCGCGATTTCAAAAATTGCGTGTCATAATCACAATGGATTTATCTCGAGAAAATTTTCGTGCGATGATTTTTTATGATTTTCGACGTGGTCTAACTCAACAGCAGTGTATCGATCAACTCAGTTCGACTTTTGGGGATAAAGCACCATCGAAGACTACTGTGTATCACTGGTTTAGTGAGTTTAATCGTGGACGTCGTATGCTCACGGACGAAATTAAAGATGGTCGGCCTAAATCAGTTGTTGTGCCACGAAACATCGACGCAGTGCGTAAACTAATAATGCAAGATCGTCATGTGACATATCGAGAGATAGAGGCGATCTTGGGCATTAGTATGACGAGTATACATAAGATATTACACGAACACTTGGCTGCAAAAAAAGTTTGTTCGCGTTGGATACCGCACAACTTGACAATAGATCAAAAACAGACTCGTGTCGATTGGTGCAAAAAAATGATAAAAAAATACAATCGTGGTGCATCAAAAGCTGTATATAATATCTACACAGGTGATGAATTCTGGATTTATGCATATGACCCCGAAACTAAGCAACAGTCAACAGTTTGGGTCTTCCAACATGAGCCGAACCCAACAAAAGTTGCTCGTGCGAAAAGCACTTTGAAGCAAATGGTCGCCTGTTTTTTTGGTATAGATGGACACGTGGCTACTGTACCCCTAGAAAATTGTAAATCTGTTAATTTAGAGTGGTACACGACCATTTGTTTGCCAGAAGTCTTTGCAGAAATCAGGAAGAATAATCCACAACGCAGAATCATTCTCCATCACGACAATGCAAGCTGTCACACTTCGGGTGAAACGACCCGATATTTGGAGGGTGAAACGGAGGAATTAACGGGTCATCCGCCATATAGCCCTGATTTGGCACCCAACGACTTCTTTTTATTCCCAACCGTGAAGAATAAATTACGTGGTCAACGACTTTCAACCCGAGAAGAAGCCGTTGAGGCATTCAAAAATCATGTTTTGGAGATACCGTCTTCCGATTGGAAAAAGTGCTATGAAAACTGGTTTCACCGAATGCAAAAGTGCATTGATCATCATAGCGAATATTTTGAAAAGCAATAAAACCATATTTAACAGTCAATGATAGTTATTTTATTTTATTCCGGATACATAAATAGCAGCCCTCGTATTTCCAGACCTATTACAAAACGCAAAATAAAACAATTTAATAGGTATCTATCTCCATTTTGCAACGAATTAATTAGGTATTATTTACAACACGAGAGTCTCAGATAAAACGAGTCGCGCTCTCCGTGGTTGTACCTGCGCGGCCGGCCGGTACGTATGAAAGCTTACAGGCAGCGTGTTCCATACACCACTGTGAGTCCGGCCGTCGGCTAATCGGTAGGCAGCGACCGGACGCACAGTGGTGGATCCGGCGTGCACCCGACCGCTTGCCGCTGCCGGGTAGCCGGCACCGGCTACCCGGCAACATATGAAAAGGCACAAAGTGTGGCACAAGTAGTTACTAACGGAACGATTTGAAGAAATAAGTACAAATTTCAAAAAATCATGTTGCTACATTAAGTAACTATGTAATTTGTTATGTACCTATGTAGGTAACAAATGAATCTGCAGTAATTAATATTTAATATTGCAATTTTTAATGAAAAGGTTCGGCAGTTAGTTCGGCATTTGTACAGAATATTCGGCCGAATACGAATGTTTGGTAATTCATTCGAACATGCCGAATGAACATGAAACGAACATTCGCCTATCAACTAAAAATTGTTTTTCACCATTACATTGAGGTACCTACAAGATCGTTTTTCACATAACTAATTAAATGGTTATTTTCATACGTTATTGAGCTTAAACGAGCGTTAAGCTCGCCTTGAGTAGGTATCTTATAAATAAAATCCGTCCAGCATCACTTAGGTAAATACCTACCAACTAAAAATTTTAAAGAAAATCTCTGAAACAGGAAAACTGAAAATAATAAATATCAGAAAAGTTCCTTACGAAAATTATGTCAGTGAACCATATTTTCCGGTAAAGTAACTGACTCAACGAAAACCGATTTCGGACATTACGAAAACTGTGCCAAGGCCCAAGGTGCTATTTCTGATTGACGGGCTATTATTATTCAATGAATATTGAATTTGGTCATACCTAATTCTGAATTCAATTCTTATATTATGATTAGTACCTATACAAGTGAGCTAAGTTGCTCATTATACACGAGGCTGTAGTTTGCAGCCGAGTGTCTAGTGAGCTAGTTGCTCACGAGTTTCATACGCACTTTTTCAACACACTTGCGAGGAAAAACAAACATATATTGCATAAATCGTTTAATTATTAAAACAATTGGTGAATGCACAATTTTCAAAACGTATTGGATTGTTTTTGATGGCGATTTCACAGTTTGTCTTACATTGGTACTTGTCACTTCTTTAGTATCTTCATTTACTTCTTGTGTAATTCCATTGGAGTCTTCAAGTCCGGAGTGAATAGGTTCTTCGAAGATGGACCACGCTTGCCTAGAAGAGTGAATAGGTTCTTTCTAGGCAAGTGTGCTCCATCTTCGATCACACCATCTCTTATCACCAGGTGAGGTAGTGGTCAAGCGCTTGGCTATCTCTCTCTTCCCAGCTATGTATCCCACATGGTGGTGGGGTCAGCTTTCCTGGTCTTTCTTCTCCACTTCGCTCTATCCTCGACGTCGTCATCCAGTGGCGGATTTACCAGCAGGCTGAGTAGGCTCGAGCCTAGGGCGGCAGATTTTGGGGGCGGCAAATTTTGGGGAACGGTTTTTTTTTTACCTCATAGAAATCAAAAAGATTTTTCTATGACGGTTTTCCGATGTCTTACAGATAGAAGTCTGCAACAAATTTTGTCGATGACTTTTCTCTCTCACTTGTCATTGCACATTCCGAGAGTAGCAAACTTCCTTAATCTAGAGTAAAACAGCTAGTTCGCCGCCCCTCAACCAGTAATCGGCCTCTCGCCTCTGCGCCCTTTGCTCACACTTCTTATGAGTGAAAAGAGCGAAATTGTAAAAAATATGCCCCTCTTCCCAGTAACAAACCATACATGCCAGTCTTACTACTGGTTGGAGGCTACGAACTGGATGGTTTGTATATAACTTACTACTGGTTGGAGGCTACGAACTGGATGGTTTGTATATAACTTACTACTGGTTGGAGGCTACGAACTGGATGGTTTGTATATAACTTACTACTGGTTGGAGGCTACGAACTGGATGGTTTGTATATAACTTACTACTGGTTGGAGGCTACGAACTGGATGGTTTGTATATAACTTACTACTGGTTGGAGGCTACGAACTGGATGGTTTGTATATAACTTACTACTGGTTGGAGGCTACGAACTGGATGGTTTGTATATAACTTACTACTGGTTGGAGGCTACGAACTGGATGGTTTGTATATAACTTACTACTGGTTGGAGGCTACGAACTGGATGGTTTGTATATAACTTACTACTGGTTGGAGGCTACGAACTGGATGGTTTGTATATAACTTACTACTGGTTGGAGGCTACGAACTGGATGGTTTGTATATAACTTACTACTGGTTGGAGGCTACGAACTGGATGGTTTGTATATAACTTACTACTGGTTGGAGGCTACGAACTGGATGGTTTGTATAATTTTTCGATTTTTATTCGAATATAATGAATAATTTAGTGAATAATTTTACCGATTTCAATCTTATGTATCGACTATTATGTGTTTCACATGCACTAGTAGCTTCAGAAAATTCGATTGGAATTAAAAAAAAACTTGAACAGTAATAGTCTTAAGTCAAAAAAATATTTTATCCCCGAACGCGGTATTTTTTTAATGCTACAATGTTATCAATGACGTCAATGTTGCACGTGCACGTAGCGAGCTTCATTCTCTATTCCAATAACCGTGTGGGTTACCCCGGTTACCCGAACAAATCGAGGCGAAAAACGAAAACAAAATCGGATCACCAAATGTTCATTACTGTGTAAATAGCATTATCCCGCCCATACATGATTGAGCTTCGATTAGCTCAAAAATATACCGAAAAATTATTTTACGTGCAATTTCAACGAAATTGTTGCATTGTAAAAATAATGAATGATATGACAATTGTTGATGCAAGGGCGGCAAAAACTATTCAGCCTATACCTTGAAAATTTGTAAATCCGCCACTGTCGTCATCAGAAACTTGACCACTCTCTCATGTCTTTTGACACTACATCTCTCCACCTTGTCTTGGGTCTACCTCTAGATCTTCGACCGGGGATGAAAAGTTGTATCGCCAAATTCCCTACGTAGTCAGGTGGCCTCCTCTTCACGTGACCGTACCATCGCAGCCGACTCTCCTGCATCTTGTCAGCGATGTCGCGCACCCCCATACTTCCTCGCACGTACTCGTTACGGATTTTATCGAACCTGGTGACGCCGCAAATCCACCTCAGCATCTTCATTTCGTCGACTTGGATGGTATGTATGTTCTTCTGCGTTACTAGCGTTAGCGCTTGGCTATCATCAGTAAAAAAAATATGTCAGACGGTATATTGAACATTGATTTATTACATTCTAACACAAGTTACAATTACTAGGTACATTTATCTAGGTCGATCTGTTATTAAAAATCATTTTATTGGAAAAAAATAAAGAAAGAATAGAGGAATATGTTTCTGCTAGGTTGCCTATCAAAATTTGGCAGTACATACTTACTTACGTATTTTTATTATTTCAATTAACTATATTTTTTCAAAAAATTTGCTCACTGGTTTTTAAGATATTCATAATGGACTAAAATAATAATTTTGATTATATATTAGATGGACATACCTAAATATCACGCGGTCGGATCTGTTATTTTTTCACCCATCTTGAATAAAATCGGTTCTGTTATTCTATAGTTTCGCAATAGAATACGATATCCATTTTAAGTAATAATAATAAGTATTCGGTGATAGAAAAGGGTGCGGACTTGCCACCAATTTACTGAAATGTTTTCGGCTGTAAACTGAGGGGTGGTCCAATGAGTACGAATCGTTATTTTATAACAAGCATAAAAAATGCGAGCTGGTCCGCGAATGAAAACTTTTTACGATATCGTGTTTTACTTCGAAATTTGAACGTTAACCAATGTTTTTTATTTATTAATCAGTTTAATAGCATCTTGGCATAGAACTTATATTCTTCTGCCAAAACTGACAGCATTTTACATAGGCAATAGGTATTTTTAATTTGTATTAGATACATAAGTGTTTCCTTTTGACATTATGCGTAATAAAAAAAATAGTTTCGATTGAAACCTAGGGGTAATAACATCAAGGAGGTCGGCATACTAACGTTAGCTGCTCGGTGCTGGCCGGTGAATCTCGTCCGTCCTGCATCGCGCCATTCCGATCAGTCATGCAAATACAATATCTCACAAATGCAAAACAAATCACTGACACTATATCACTGTAACATTTTTCCACCCACTCTTTTGTTTAACACAAGCTTTTCCCGGTTTTAAAAGAGGCAGGCTACCGGAGCGCACGCCATTTTGATTTGGGAGTTAGCGCGCGCGCGCCAATTTCAATGGGGTGTTTGGAGAAGGGGAAATTTTCCCGGGATGTGAGGTAAATATTGCTGTTGTTTGTACATCACTAAACTCGAGTCAGGTTCGTGCAGCGTAGGGTCATAAACGCCTATCTAATCACAATTATCATACCTTTGTAAAACAACCGGGTTTTTTCTTGTCTTCCTGGTGATTGACCACGAAAAACAGGCGTAAGTTGTCGGTCAAAAATGATCATCTAGCTTTCTTTAAATATAACAAAAAGCGGCCAAGGGCGAGTTGGACTCGCCCATGAAGGGTTCCGTAGCAGCAAGTATCATAATATAAAGGTTCTTGTAGTTCGTTGTAACTTTTTTATATTTGAGTTGATTGAATGAAAGGTAAATTGCGGTTTACGATTTATAAAAAACTACTTACTAGATCTCGTTCAAACCAATTTTCGGTGGAAGTTTGCATGGTAATGTACATCGTATATTATAGGTTTGATGAAAAAAAGTTTGAGTTGCAGATCTAAGTATGGGGAACCCCCAAAATTTATTGTTTTTTTCTATTTTTCTGTGAAAATCTTAATGCGGTTCACAGAATACATCTACATACCAAGTTTCAACAGTATAGTTCTTATAGTTTCGGAAAAAAGTGGCTGTGACATACGGACGGACAGACAGACATGACGAATCCATAAGGGTTGCGTTTTTTCCATTTGGCTACGGAACCCTAAAAAGAGTTTCGGTACTGTGTAGAAGTCACAACAAAGCATAGATAAGTTATCAAGTTATGATAACTGACGACGGGGCCAACCAATCTTTTCAATACAATAGAGTTATCGATAGGTACTCGGAGCATGAAGTTGTCGACGCGTATGTATACCTAGGACAAACAGTCCAATTAGGTAGGTCCAACTTCGAGAAAGAGGTCAATCGACGAATACAACTCGGATGGGCAGCGTTTGGGAAACTTCGCAACGTCTTTTCGTCCAATATACTTCAGTGCCTTAAGACGAAAGTCTTCAATCAGTGTGTGTCCTTCACTATTGGCCTTATGAATAAGCTCAGAGTCGCTCAACGAGCTATGGAGAGGGCTATGCTCGGGGTTTCTCTACGGGATCGAATCAGGAATGAGGAGAGTTGAAGTGGCAATGGGCAGGCCATATAGCGCGCAGAACAGATGGCCGATGGGGCCGGAAAGTTCTCGAATGGAGGCCACGGACAGGCAAGCGCAGCGTAGGACGTCCACCTAAAAGATGGGAAGACAACTTGGTAAGAACCGCAGGTCGGCGTTGGATGCAGGCCGCTTCCAACCGCAGTTTCTGGAGATCAATGAGGGAGGCCTTTGCCCAGCAGTGGACATCCTACGGCTGATATGATGATGATGATGATGACTCGGAGCATCACTACCAGCTCCCGTAAGAGCTGCAAGAGCAAACGAAATAGCAATCAAATCTTCCACTTTGCCCCACCAAGCCGCCCCCCAGCCCACTGGTAGAGCAAAATGTGAATTAGAGGGCTAGATTTCACTGCAAATTTAAGGCATTTCTCTTTGCCCCACTATTAGGGCGGCTTGGTTATAGGGCAAAGTGGAAGATTTCATATTTTTTGCATCAAATCTATATCTTATCTACCTCACCTGCACAAACAGCACCGAATTCTAATGTTACATTTAATCTAACTTTAAGACGACCGACGAATTGAACATTTTGGCGGCAGTGATCTTAATTTTTCTCAGCAATCACAAAACATTCGGAACTGAAATTTATGTACTTCGTTAATCATGTCTTAACCATCATTTTAGTAATTACTTTACATGATCGGTTAACTTTTACATCAGATAAAAAAAATATTTAAACATGCTCTTTAAAACCAGAAATGTTCACTTTACACTGTGGCACGACTTTGTGGCACGAGCTAGCTCGCGCGCGTTTTTGTATGCAGTGAGTCGTCGTCGTCGTGTTTGAGATTTATTGTTTAACACTGCGTCACCTTAACTCCAAACACGTCTCCTAGTTTTCGAACAATCTCCCGTAATTTTCCCCGGGTAATTCCCTCGCTAGCCTGGCAGCCCCGGCGCGCATGCGCGTTGTTTCGCCACTGCAATACGACGTGTCGACACGCACCGAATGCCTATTTTCGTTCCCCGCGGTCGGTCAGTGTACAAAGAAATGCAGAGGGCGTAAAAGAGAAGACTTAGAAAAATATATTTTCCGTATAAAATACAATTAATAAGCTTTACAACCTATATTTAATCCCAATGATGGAATTTCTCGGATCCCTTACTCAATACGCAGACTCGTGAGGATTACACAAGAAGTACCTAGTCATGGCTAATAATTTGATACTGGGCATTTTTAGGATTTCAAAATGTTAAAAATGGAGCCTAAAAGGCGCGACTTCGTCGGTCTGTCCGACAGTCTGTCACAGCATATTATCTCAGGAACTAAAGAAAGTATCGACTTAAAATTTAAAACAGTTATCCCACAAAAACATTCTGTAAAAACGTGCCAAGGATGACTTGGTTATAAAAGTAGGAGGGTTATGTGAATCAAATAAAACGAGTAACTTGGCCGTTAAACATTTTGTAATGGAGGTCTAAATTTCAAAATAGGATTACGAGGTCAAATAGTATCTTAAACAGCGAAATGATGTAATTTCCATTTATAATTTAATACCATCACCATCACTTACCACCACGTGGGGTGGTGGTCAAGCGCTTGACTAGCATAAATAATAACAAAAAAAATCAATTAGAAAATTATTATTCTTGTTATTATTTAAATTTAATATAATTTAAGGTTTTGCATGTGCATAAAATATTTCATAAAAAGCTGAACTAAGACATCTCGTACACTATACCTTATACTAGTCGATATGCTATGCAGTGAGAGAAAAGATTATAAAATTTGTATAATTTTACCCCAAATCAAAAAATACCAAAATTTAAAATCAACTAGTTTATTAACACATCAATTTAGTTGTTCACAAAGTGGACAGAAACGGCATCTTCATCTTCTTCTCCATTTCCTTCTTCTTCCTCCTCCTCCTTGTCCTCACAGTCAGGGTCCCATTCTCCATCTTCTTCTTCTTCCTCCTCCTTGTCCTCACAGTCAGGGTCCCATTCTCCATCTTCAGGGGATTCCTTCTCCAGTTTCCAGTCAAAGTCAATACCAGTCACAGCAAAGAAGAAGTCATGGTAGTAGCCCGGACGGATGAAACCTGAAGAGAAGATTGAATCAGAGAAAGAAAACTCACAAAAAGTCTTATACTAGACGCTAACGCTCCTGGCAGACGGGGTCATAAAAAGTGGGGCAAGCGAATATTATACTGCTATCTCGCTCGCTCTTGCTGTCCTTACGGGAGCCGTTAGTGATGCGCTGAGTACCTAGCGATAACACAAATTACTAATTATTACCGATAATATCTAAAATTAGTACATTACTGCAGCGGCCAGCAAAAGAGGTATTGATGGACGAACTTGTATATGCGGGCCGAGGCGAAGCCGAGGCACATATAAGGAAGTCCATCAATGCCTAATAGTGGCCATGGCTTATATAGTACTTTTCTCATATAATGCGAGGAAATTATAAAATAAAATAAAAAGTACAATTACTTTTCAAAATCAATGACAAACAACGATCAACAATAATTTTTACCGCGTTAAAGTGTTCATTTGTTTTTTTTTTCATTTTACAGCTTTCTATTTGCAAGCCAGTTTGAAATCTAAATAAAACCTTTGATAAGTTACCTCCTTGGTTGCCATGTTTCGGAGAAAAAGATCGTTCCATTTTTAAAATAAACGACAGATATGAGTTTACTATGTAATTTATTTGGCCGCTAACCCACGACAGATAATATGGATTTTCATACAACTTTTGCCGGCCGCTACTCGCATGTATTTGGCCGTACAGCAATTTCGATTAATCTCGAAGAAGATTGTCAAAATAATTCTCATATTTTTAAGTGTGTTTGAGAAAATTTATTTTCATAAACAAGTGTACACTAAGGTCTTCTTGTATTGTTTTTAGGGTTCCGTACCTCAAAAGTTAAATGGAACCCTTATAAGATCACTCTCTTGTCCGACTGTCCGTGTGTCACCGCCGATTTTCTCAGGAACGAGTAGACCCAGCAAGTTGAAATTTATACCAGATACTGAGGTATATAGTCCCTATTAGGTGTATAAAAATCAAGGTCCTGAGTCAACACGATAAAAAGATTTAGATTTTCGCGAAAATTTGTGAGGACCAAAATTTACCTTAATTTTCAACTTTTTTTACTTTTCGGTATTTTCCCATTACTTGTGCTGTAAGACCTTGTTTTTAACCATAATTGACAATTCTAGGTCAACCAGAAGTACCCTATAGGTTTTGGGTAGTTCCCGTTGACCTAGAATCACGAAATTTGGCAAAAAGTGAGGTAAAGCAAATAAAAAAAGCAACACAAATAATGGAAAAATCTCATAAAATGAAATAAGTTGAAAATTAAAGGGTGTCCCCATACATACATATTTGACGCCAATTAAGATAGTCCTCTGAGTTGTATGGGCGGTCATATAATGTAGAGGACTAGCTTAATCGGCACCAACCTCAAATATGGTAAATAGTAGTATATTATGATACAAGTGTGCTAAGTTGCTCATTAAACACGAGGCTGTCAGTTGCAGCCCGAGCCGTAGGCGAGGGCGTAAATCAGTCGAGTGTCAGTGAGTTTCATACGCACTTTTTCAACACACTTGCGAGGAAAAAACAAATCTTCTGTACTAAAGCTTGACATTTTTACAATTATTTACCACACAACAACAAATGCGATACAAATAAAAAATGGGAAATGGCGCGCAAGTTTTTTTTTTGCACGCGCCAAATGTAAGATGATTGATTACATACATCCACACAGTCATACAGCCTACTTCAAAATTATAATTTTAGTGATAAAAAGCAAATATTTTATAACCAATTATTGTGAATTATAAGTAATTTGATAATAATAAAGGTCATTCGTCATAATTAGGGATACATTTATTTATTTCAAAAATGTAATAGGATTTTCAGCGGCATAAAACCTCTTTGTTGTTACAAAACTGTATTACCCGGTTAAATTGAAAATGCTCTGTTTACTCGCATATAATTTGCAGTTTGGTACTAATTTAACTTTGTAGGGATAATTCTATTATGCACTAGTGTGCAATATGTAATATTATTACGCACGCGTGTGTTATAGTTCGGTTTATGGCCCTAGTAACGATGTACTATGGCTCACTTTACGAGCAAGTGTGTTGAAAATAAAATTGTGCTATTGAATAAAATAAACATTTAAGTGTAGCTCCCACACAACAGACATGATTATGATAGATAATGGTACGGAACCCTTCCTGCGCGAGTCCGACTCGCACTTGGCCGGTTTTTATTTGTTTTTGTATAATATTATGAAATGATAAATGAACACTGAATACTGAATAAGTACAATAAATTATGATTGTATTGAAAAGGAAATGTTACAATGTGGAAGATAAATGATTTTTTTTCCTTACAGCCTTTAATATGTTTGCGTTTTTTTCATCTACTTATACTAATACGTATAAAATTTGTTGTTTGTAAGTTTGTAAGGGGATAATCTCAGAAACTACTGAATCGATTCTGATAATACTTTCGTTAGTAGAAAGCTACTCTATCCTGAGCTAACTACCAATGCATCCCCGCTTAGAGCTTTTAAAAGTTTGTTATTGCTTATGTATATGTTTTTATTGCGGTTTTCTTACTTTTAAGTTGTGGTTTTGAATAAAATGTTTTATTTCTTTCTTCCCGTGTTTCATTCTATATTAAATACTAGCTGTTGCCCGCGACTTCGTACTCGTTACACTACTAAATGTGTAGTTACCTAACCTAGAAAGCTAAACTCGCTGTTGCAACTTGACTTGACACACCATTTTTATTCCATGGAAGCTGAGTTATGCGATAAAAGGTAGCCTATGTGGTAATCCAGGTTATAACCTACGTATATACAAAATTTCATCGAAATCGGATCAGCTGTTATGACTTGATTGAGAAACAAACAAACAATCAAACATATAAATAAACAAACATCCAAACTTTCACACTTTATAATATTAGTGTGATTAAACATTGATAAAGATCCGCATGAAGCCAGAAAAATAAGTATCTTACCAGCTGGAAGGTCAGTGTGGCACCCGGTTCCGGAAACGAAGGAGGTGACTCCAATCTGAGAGATTTTGCCGTCATCGTCTATCTTGGTCAAGGGGCCGCCGCTGTCACCCTGGAAGAATAACACACAACTTTAGAAAGTATGCTGCAAACTGGACTGCAGAATAACCATAAAGCATCATCGCTTCACTCCGCGAAACGTGACCTCTGTACCTAGTACCTACTGTGTACAGCTAACTGAGCCCGAATTGGATTGTTGTATCGGCGGGCTAATGGCGCGCGCGGCTGGAGTGGCCGCGCTTCGCGTACGTTGAGTTGGATGGTGGAGTGTTGAACGTCGGTTTTTGGATAATAGTGTTACGAGCTGAGGGTTCGGGATAAAATATTTAAAATGAATCTAACCAAAATAACACTTTTATTCAACACTAAAATGATAAATAATAGGTTGGGGAAAAAGTCTTTTCGCATTATAGTATGTATGAACTTGTAATAAAATTTATTTGGCTATACTATTTGTATCTGGCTGGTTATGGTATCATTCAAAGTTTAAATTTTAAAGAAGATAATTCCAATTTCAAATTAGGCAAATGTGTGATTTTTATTTGTTTTTCGTACTGTAAAGATGAGTGAATTTAATGAAGAAAATGGATACATTTTAAAATTTGACTACAAAAAATGTAAAAAAGCAACGCAAGCCGCGAAAAAAAATTGCGATGTTTATGGACCTAGTGCAGTGTCTGTGAGAGTAGCACAAATTTGGTTTAAGCGTTTTCAATCCGGAAATTTTGATGTCAAAGATGCACGTCGCTCTGGTCGCCGTATTACGGATAAAATTGATACCATTTTTGAAAAAGTGGAGCAAGATCGGCATATCAGTAGTTACGACGTAGCTGAAGAACTCAAAATTGACCACAAAACAGTTTTGGCGCATTTGAAAAAACTGGGTACACAAAAAAGCTCGATATTTGGGTACCCCACGAGCTCACTGAAAGAAACCTAATGAACCATGTACTTATTTGTGATTCTTTATCACGACGTAATGAAACCGAACCATTTTTGAAGAAGCTGATAACTGGTGATGAAACATGCGAAAAAGGTCGTGGTCAAATGCCGGTCAGGCTTCACAGACTGTGGCGAAACCCGGGTTAACTCGCAACAAGGTGATGCTGTGTGTGTGGTGGAATTGGAAGGGCATTATTCATTATGAGCTGTTACCACCAGGCAGGACCATCGATTCTGAACTCTACTGCGAACAACTGATGAGATTAAAGCAAGAAGTTGAGAGAAAGCGGCCGGAATTAATCAACAGAAGGGGTGTGGTTTTTCATCATGATAACGCTAGACCTCACACATCTTTAGCCACTCAGCAAAAATTAAGAGAGTTTGGCTGGGAGGTGTTAATGAATCCACCGTATAGTCCTGACCTTGCAACTTCAGATTTCCACCTGTTTTGGTCTCTTCAGAATTCTTTAGGCAGTGTCAGGTTAACATCACGAGAGGACTGCCAAAACTACTTGTCGCGGTATTTTGATCAGAAGCCCCAAAATTTCTAAAGCAATGGGATCATGTCCCTACCTACAAAATGGCAAAAAGTTATCGAACAAAATGGTACCTACATAGTTTAGTTAAATGTAAATAAACTATATTAAAAAATGTTTTGAATTTTCTTAAAAAATGCGAAGAAACTTTGTTCCCAACCTAATACACATTCTTAATCACAAGGATTCACAACACACTCAATCACACCACTGTTACACAATAAACCACTAAAAGTCACCGAAATGTTCGCACGTATCGCCAAATCAAGACTGACTCTCTCGAGCGTCTCTACGCGCTATTTATATCGCGCATTATTTCCAGAACCTTCTCGATGTTTCTACTAGTTACTAGAAAAGTGTAGGTATTTCGATTAACGACTATTTTTTATTCTGTGTCACTGTAGGTAAAAACGTAGCAAGCATATTCCTATTACCTATTCTGTGACACAGTAGGTATAACTTCGAAAAACCGACTATTACTTTACTATTACTTATTCTGTAACAGCCTCGGCGTAACAATAGTATGTTTGGATAATCAAAAATTCGTATAACTCCACCCAATCCACGTGAAATTTCGCACACATAGATGGTTCTTGGAGTGTTGGCGTGGAATGTTATGGAGTGGAGTGCTCGTGAAAGCTATATTAGTTTCCTTCACTCTGCGTGGCGTGGATTGCGGCGGAAAGGTAGTTAAAGCACTAACCTGGCAAGTAGACTGGGTGGTGTCGTTGTACCCTCGCGCGCAGATGGTAGAGTCCTCAACGATGATGCCGAACTGCCTCCTGCACAATACGTTGCTGGTGCCGCTGAGGTAAACCCAGTTCAGGTTCTCGGGAGACGAGCCTGGAGGAGAACCGTTTTTAAGCGATGGCACGAGAAAGTTAGCTAAGCACAGCACAGTGTAGCTTAATGTGGATTGGTCACCCTAAATATGTTCACCTGGTGATAAGTGACGGTGTGTTCGAAGATGGAGCACGCTTGCTTAAAAAGAACCTTCGAAGTGTTCGCTCTGGAGTTGAAGACTCCGAGATTATAGTGGTGGGGAAAAATAGCTGCCGGAAGTGAGTTCCACTCGTGATTTGATAGTTGAAGCTAATCGTTTGTCACGGCAAGGTATTAGGTATGACCAGGTTTCGGTAGTTATTTTCAGTACGTAAACTTGTCCGGTGGTGGAAGGAGAAATAATTATTTTAAACTAACGTTAAAGACTGGAGTTTGTACTGACCCGAAGTCCAGGTGCGTCCCCAGCCGCTGGCGGTAAGACGGGCTCCTTCCACATTGACGTCCCTGGTCTCGCTGCGCTGAATTCTGATGGGCTGGACCATGGCTGTGGATGAACAACAAATGTTTACCGTTGTATGCTGTGAACTATATTTACAATTATTATATTTATGTGTTGAGACGAGCTGCATTATTGTTAATGTGTCTACATCATACAAATAAAATCAATCACATTTACATCAAAATTTACAGTGTTGAAAGTCTCCTATTGTTCTATATATTGCGTGTCACCGCATTTACGACATTAATTTAAATCACGGGTAGGGCTGATGGCTAGTATTGTTGTAAAATAGTTTTTTACAAATTCACTGCCATGAATTTGTTGACGTGACGTCTTATACATAGATGAACGCCGGCTGCACGCACGAAAAAGTGTCACGTTCCGCCTGAGCCGAGCGTGCAAGCGAGAGCGCGGAACAAGCGATAAAGAGGCACGATCGGACTAACTGTTCGGCTTGTGACGCATCAATCTCTCTTCCAATCGTTATCACGTAAAATTATCGTCCGTAGGCCGACTTTACAGACAACCAATTTTTTATTTTTCTACCTTAATTTTAAGTCCTAAAATATCAATGAAACAGCCTGTATAAAATAGGTAAACAAATCATATTCATTCATCATGTAAGTAGGTACCTGTTCAACTAGTCAGTTATATAGCGGCATCGGCGCAAAGGTGCCGACAATTTACGTTTAAAACGGTTTATTGGAAATATATCGATTACTGGATAAATATTCAAGTTATCGGTATTAAACCAATATCTAAAATCAGTTAATACGATTCTGCATTATGTGTTTTAAATAACTGTCGTGAATGCGGTAACAGACTATACCTATAGTAGGAATGTCTTTGTTCGTAGCCAGTTTTCGAGTTGGTTTTCAACGCCAAAGCGATCACGGCAATACATTTTGGTACGACCGATTTAAATGAGTTTATTGAAGTGGTAGAACAAACGCCACGCTGGTTTGCCATAGGTTTATAGACTGTGAACCATTAATTGATGTCGAATGGTTGTATACTTGTATACAAAGAACCAAGATCTTATATTAAAAGTTTTATCTGTGATCTAAAATGAATAAAGGGAAATATCAGGTTCTTTGTTTTAGAGGTTGGAATGATTGGTCAAACTGCCATTAACAAATATTTGCAGACCTTGCGTTGTCTGTGTTTTATTATTTACATAACTAGCTGTTGTTTTTATTCATTAAAATCACGAGGATCACTTTATAACGTAAATTTTACTGTAACCTACATATATTTCCGGAAGAGTTTTTGTATAGACAAAGCCGACCGGCAGAAACGATAATATCGTTAGTTATATAGTTATAATTAGCCATGCCGAATAGTCATGCCGTGCCGACCCAAATCTGTGAATAGCACCTAACCTTGTCTATTGCGAAAAATTAGAAAATTAAAATTTTATTGTAAATACTGTGTTATAGAATTGTTTCAAAAACGCTTTGTGATATTGTATTTACTATGTGTGATGTTGGCCTTGCCTAATAAATAAATAAACATCTATCCCGTAAATAATTGATGCTTACAATTGAATTCAATTCTTCTCTGGAACGCTATTAGACCAATGTCGTTAGGTTGGACGAGCGCGGGCCTGTTGTTATCGTAGAGGGGGTAGTTGTAGAACTCTGTTGTCTCGAAGATGGCGTTGGGAAGCGTTAGGTTCACGACTCCGACGCGGATCACGAAGGATTCGCGTCTGTAACGAAAATAAGTCATCGATCATATCTGCTGCAGAAGCAATAGCCGTTGGGGTAAACGTGTTCTGGAGTGGAGACCACATCTAAGCAAGCGAAATGTAGGACGCCCTCCGGCTAGATGGAGTGACAATTTGTGCGCTGTAGCTGGTCGGTAATGAGGTCGGGTTCTAGGAGAGAGCTACGTCCAGCAGTGGACTGCTATATGTTAATGATGATGATGAAGGAAAATCGGGTTATTTTAGTAGTTAATATCCATGACAGAAAGTAAGAGGAGAAAGGTATCAAGTACACAGAGCCTTAGAGAGTAAATTTCATTTGTCAGCTCAGTTGGTGTCGTACGTGAGGCAACAAAACTAACCCAACTAGCAAAAAGTGATCACAAGATCACTATTTACCAGAATTATAACGTATCTACTTAAAAGCGCTTACTAGCTGGCCCACTGTAAAAAAGTGCCAATTTATAATGTATTGTCTAGGATAATATTGCTTGTTGGGAAGGTCGCTCGTCGACATTCACATTAGTTGAGCTAGGTGGTCTTTCTACCGACAGGAGCGTAGAACAAGAGAACAAGAGACAAGAGTGTGTCTATTAATTTGGCGTATCCGTACATACCCTAAAAACATAACCCTCTTTCCGCGCAGACTCTGCTAAAAAAAGTGAAAGTCGGAGCGAGTCAGGTTTTCTTAGATAAAATACTTACGCAGCGGTACAATGGGCAGCCGTCAGCCCCCACTCCTCGTGGATGATGCTGCCGCCACAGCTGCTGACGCCTCCATCAGGGGCCACCATGCGCAGACTGAACTGGAACGGGAATTGACCATCGGTGGCCTCCCATCCTGACACGATGCGAGCGTTGGTACGCTCTGGGAAAGGGAAGTCAACATGAAATATTTTTACTAATATTACTTCTTTTAGATTAGATTAGATAATTCTTTATTGCACTCTATAAAACAATACAAATAAAAATAAAAAAACGTAAATCTATGGATACAATTGGCGGTCTTATCGCTGAATAAAATCTCTACCAGACAACCTTTGGATAGAATGGAATGTGAGGACATTACCTGGGATGTATCTTATTATTTTTAACCTAAATAGTCCCGCAACTGGCCATTAGGCACTGTGTAAATAATTTTTAATTGATAGATTACCCAGAATAACATAATGGCTAGTATAAGTAGATATATTATTAACATCATCATCATCATCTAGGTACTTATTAAACTTAGATAGTTATTGTAATTAGGCTTCAACTTACCTCTCGCGATTTCAGGGAATGTGACTGATTCTTCTGCAGAAATCTGAAAAAATAATCATTTAGGAACATGAAAGAAGTCACATTAATTAGGTACCTACGCACCCTGAAGCGGTCACCACAGGCGAAGGTCCAATTTTTTTGTGTAGTATGGGAAGTTAGTTGGGTAGCTTTCGGCAAACTAGATGACATACTAAAATCCACGCGTATTCCACAATGTCTTAAAACACGTCTCTATAGCCAATGTGTCCTGCCAACTATGACTTATGGTGCCGATACATGGAGGCTCACGAAGGGAGCAAAAAATAAGTGTAGCACAGAGAGCCATGGAGCGCGCCATGCTCGGCATTACACTCTTAGATCGAGTTCCCAATACTGAAATTCGCGTGCAGACTAAAGTATAAGACGTCAGCAAGCGAATATTGGGGCTCATGTGGAGTTGGGCAGGACACTTGGCCAGACGTAGTGACGACAGGTGGACGAAGGCACTAACAGAGTGAAGGCCGAGAACTGGGCATCGAAATAGGGAACGTCCACCAGCGAGATGGGTCGACGACATCCATAAGACCGTGGGTTGTACGTGGTTCAGACTGGCACAGGATCGGGAAGAATGGCAGAAACAAAGAGAGGCCTATGCCCAGCAGTGGGTCGACACGGGCTGAGTATGATGATGAGAAGTTATTTCTCAGTAACAGCAAAAAGTACCTACAGATTTTATTTTTATGACAAAAATAACTTGGAGATCTGGTAATGTGATGAGACAGAAATACGATTTGTCAAACTTGTCTCGATATATTTATTTTTCAATATAATACTTTATTAAATGTATTTTATTATTAATTATTTACCTATGAAAATCCCTAGACCCACTGTTAACTAATTGTTCACTCATTGTTCACCACTGGGTGTAAACAGTGGGTCATTTCTGCTCTTTTAAAAAAATCTAATTTCCTCTGCTCTTCATTGACCGGCGTCAATGATTTTGAAATTCTCCAAGAGTAGATAAAATACAAAAATACAATACCTACATGAAACCAAATTTTAGGCCAATCTGACGGACAGTCTTTGAGATACCTATGAGCTATAAAAAAAATTACTTTTTACTTTCTGCATTGAGTTGTAATTAGCTTTGTCTCTTTCATGCATCTAGGTATTATATTATGTAGGATACAACCATGCCTACCTAATGATAAAACTACATTTGTTATCAGCTAATTACAGAAGTAACAAATTAAATACTTATCAAGATAATTGACCGAAGCAAGCGAAGCGTCTCAGTTTCGAGAAAATGCTTTTGTCTGACCGTCTGTTCTTGCCTACAGGTCGCATTTTGACGAAAATTGACACACAAGTTCCTCAATTTATTTAATTTTTTTAGTCGATCGCGATTTTTGTTTTAGGGAAAATAGGGGGGAAAGGGGGGAAGTTTGCTGTACCGTTATTTGTCGACGGACTTCAATCAAATTTGAGAAGCACACTAAGGACTTCATTCTACACAAGATGTTGTGAAAAAATTACCAAAAGGGGAGAGTGAAGGGGGGAAAGGGGGGGGGGAGTTTGCTGTAACGTTATATATGGACGGATTTCAATTTTTGAATTTGTTTGGAAAATTTATACCTACCTATACCAATCAGATTACGCAGTTCTCTCCGCCTTCACGAGACAAACACGTAGACACAGATTAGACCTCCTAGGAGCAAGGGAACGCGAGTAATCGCTAAAACTTATACCAATATTTTGCTTAAGTCTACATAGGTAAGCCTATTGGAAACCTGAAATTCGATTTAAAATTGGACTTTCTTCGTAAATTGTGTTGCCCAAATTACTTTTTGGACTTGGGACGCGAGGTCTACTATTCTCACACCACCACTTGTATGAATTAACATACAGGTTAATTACTTACAAAGATTACTTGGATGTAAAAAGCTAAAAAATCATTGCCATTTGATAGCAGACAGACTTAGGAAGGTGTCAAGTAAATAGTCCAAAACTTCTAAATCCGAAAAAGGGAAAAATTTTACGTCGTGAATATTCAATTTTATGTTTTGAGTCGTTTAAGATATCTGTATCATCTTCATTGGCAGTTTTGTACCTTGATTATTAAGTTGCTCTGACAATGCAGTGTTTCTCGTTCCTCATCAAGCCTCACTTCATATTCATGACAATGTCTAGTCTCCTAGAATGTGTTAAATGTCCAGTAAGAGACTAAACGCTAGACTAAACATTGTCTTCTCAGCCAGAACGTTCATATTCATTAGTCAGAATTGTGTTCATCGTTACCGCACAAGACCAATTCGCCTATTACAAAAATACAGGGGCCCAATTCTACTAAACCAATCGCTTCACTATGACAATGGTATCGTCGCAAAATGGCCACTATAGATACCTTTTGGTATTCTACTAACACAATCCAGCACATGTTTGTCAAAAATCGCCGCCCGTAGTTATGACAATACCATTGAAAATTTGGCAGCTTATGACAGGAACTTATGAATCAATGATTATTTGTCATTATTTTGACAAAGATAGTAAAATACCAAAAGGTAGTGGCCATTTTGCGACGATACCATTGTCATAGTGAAGCGATGGGTTTAGTAGAATTAGGCCCCAGATATACAGATAATTAAGATACGTATCGTACCTAAACTACCTACATAGAGAGGTACTTAGCAAAAGATTAAAAATAAAATTGTACAAACAAGATTAGATTGAAACGATTAGTCGGATGATCGGGAAACACTTCGAAAATACTGTAAAAGATAATGAATTTGTTCGACCCTGTGTGAACGCAGCTGTATACAGGTTGTTTGGTAATATAAGTACTTACTGAGGATTTTCTCAAAAAAAAACGCTACTAGTTATATTATCTTAAAGAAAATCAACTAAGTTTAGGTGATTAATGCGATATAAAACTTACTGCCTACTCTTGCAATCGACATCCAAAAATAAAGGCCGATTCGATATCTCTTTCGGAAATGGCTGCGGGTTTTGGGTTAGAAAGGGACAACAAGTGATATATCGAGACGTCACCAATACAGTATCTATGGTTATGCATGCATGCATTATGCAATAGCACAACATAAATTTAATAAATGTAAAAATAAATTTTACATTTATATGGTTAAACATTTCAGAAATATTTTATTATGCTCATCAAAATAACCCTTTTCATTTTTGTGCGTAGATATATTATTAAACACCCTATATACGAAGTTTTATTTGAATATCATCTTACATTCTAACTCTTTTAGAAGTAGAACTTCAATGTTTCCTACAAAGAACATTATATCTTCAAGCCCTTAGGACTAGAGCTCGTTGTTTGTCAGCCTGTCAGGACTTTGATTCTTAGTATCATAAATCGTAGTAGTGTAACAGTCAAGACTCTTAACTGGTCAAAACTTATTTTGACTGCAAAAATAAGTCCAAAGTAGCGACGAGGTCGTCGCTCAAAACTTAATTCAGAAGGTGCTTTCGAGAGTGCCGCACGCAAGGTGATTATTGGAAAAGTCCAGAAATTCTCACAGATCCAGATCAGTCCAGATTTTATCAAAATGTATTTTTAATCAAATCTACTGACCTACCGCAAACCAAATAAACTGGATGGCAGTAGTTAGTTAAACTAAGTTTTTCATCACTCATGCTCTAAAAGTTGGTCACTGTAATCTCGACACCGTAAATGCAATTTACGGCCCTAGAGCCATAAGTATAAATTTAAGAATAGAATGAGGTTCATTGCATTCATAATAAGCTATCATGAAATAAAATCTCCATGACAAATACTAAAAAATAAAAGAGGTGGCATTCATAAATGCTAAAATTATATATCTACAATCTACATGACAAATCCGCCACATTCTTATTATGCTATATTGAAATACAATCTCCATGACAAATCCTTATTTCTATTTAAAAATGAAACAGGCCATAGTTTAGTAGTGAAAAAAAACAATGGATACCAGGAAAATATTTATTTTAACAGCAAGACACTGTTATAAAAAAAGACTATTAATTCCCACGTATTCGTGATGAAAAGCTCTATGTTATTATTAGGTGTAGGTAAGCAACAACACCCTCGATTAGCGTCCTCGCTGGCATTCGCTCGCACTTACGCCAAAAATATCTCAGGTCTATAATAGATCGCTTAGAACCCTTGCTTAACAATGTACCTACTATTGACAGAGATTTTGATGTTCGCAGTCAAAATCGGGTTATGAGTTTTGACGCACTTACCGCAGCCACGGCGACCGCCGCGAAAACAACAAGCTTCCCCCAGAACTCCATAATAGCAACTAACTTATAAATTATACATCAATGTAAAACTAATCTATCTAGTTAGTACAGGATTATAAGATAATTCCAGATTACACATAATATTATCAAATAAATCCATAATAAGTCGATTCTGCGTTGATAACATTAAAAATGGATTTAAAATAAGTAATTACCAAAGATTAAAATTATCACATGGAAAGGCCAAGGGCATGGTGACGTAATTCACCATCTGGCAGAACAACAGGCTCTGCATTCTTCTGCCAGTCAAGACAAATCACGCGTGCGAAGCCGCGGGCGGAAGCTAGTTAATTAACTAGTGGTTCGCCCCGAACTGAGATCTCGTGAGTCTCCCATAAAAACAAAAAAATAATTATTTGTACCTAATCTTTGACTATCAAAATAATGCCACGAAATGTAACTAACTTGACCTACAGTTTCATTCAAATTACAGGTAACGAGAGTTCATGTGGATTGCTCCTCTTTTTTGAGGTAGAAATTGATGTTATTCTGAATTTCAGACTTTTGCTCATATTTGTGTCACTAAAGCTACACGCAAACCAAATTTCAGCACTGTGGGATCACTGGTGTACACTGTGAATTCCGTCAAAGTTCAGTTTTTATTATGGCTAATAACTTCAAAACTACAAAGTTTTAAATAAAAATAAAAACGGGGTCTAAATCACAAAGACCTTTTATTAGACGTGCCACTTGACCACATAGTCCTATTTTGGTTTTTTTACCCCTCTTGAACCCCAATATCTCAACAACCCCCCAACATAGCTCATTGAGTCACACTAAAATTGTGCCAACACTACCTACCCTATAATCCAAATTTCGTCATGATCGGATAAACGCTTCGAAAGTTTCCACGGACAAACATACATACAACGCCGATTTGCCTAAATTGATTTGGAGATCTCGCTTCGCTCGATCAATTAATCTCCATAATTTATAGGAGGTAAGTAGGTATGTGTATTTATACTAACATCTCTGTGCCAATAATATAAATTTGGTAGTAACTCTTGTCTGTTTGTAACATTTTCACGCCTAAACGGTTTGACCGACTGGTTTGGAGTACTGCTGCCACCTTTGGGATGGTTCGGCCAAATACCAGCTCGCTACCTTACACTCGATAGAACGTAGGGCTTTTAGGCTTATAGGTGAGCAATATATGGCGGAGACTAAGACCCAAAGTCTCGAACACCGCGGTAAAGTTGCAAGCCTATCGATCTTTTACAATTTACAGAATACATTTCGAGGAATGTGCCCAGGAACTTTACGATCTGGTTTCGCCATCTCCTTTCCATCAAAGGACAAGCAGGCGCACGGCTCAGTACCATCCGTACCTGGTTGATATACCACCCATTCGCACACACCGTTTTGGTTCTACGTTCTTGATGCGTACAGCTAAGGTATGGAACACTTTGCCGTCATCTGTTTTTCCTAAAGAATACAATCCGGACCTCTTTAAGGTAAGAGTGAATAGGTTTCTTCGAAATCTTCGTGCTTCATCTTAGACCACATCATCGCTTTCCATCAGGTGAGATTGTGGTCAAACGAAGTATTTACTTTAAAAAAAACCGATTTCGATGAAATTTGGTAAACGGATAGATTATGATTCGGATTGGGACATAGGCTACTTTTTATCCGACTGCGAAGAGGGTGATGTTTTTTATTGATAAACCACGCATCGAAGCTGCGGACGAAATTATACAGAACAAAAACATGTTATAGTTATGAAAAATACTTTATTTCAAAAATTAACAAAATGATCGTTTATTAATGTTACATTCGTGCGAAAATGGTTTTTAAATCACAGATACATTTAAAAAAATACCCACTTTTGTGGGTTAACCGTAACATTTAATAATTTATAAATAAAACATGTATTTAGGATTGAATCCAGGATATTTAGGGGGTTGGGCCACAAAATACATTTAAGTACATCACGTATGAAGAGATTCGTAGACCAACCAGTCACTGAGAATTATCAATGACACATACCTACTTACATGGGAGCGGAAATGGCACATATCTCAAACATCTGACGACAACCGACGGCGGAATGTTGCAATATCATTTAAACAGTCAGACCTTTTTTGACGTGAATACGTTTTTAAAATTGCTTCCATGGTGGGAGGCAATTGAAAAAACTAATGATAACAAAATCGGGGGCTACAGTTTGGTGTTGCAGCTGCATATCTATCATCTCCATCCAAAATGTAATTACACCACTGGATAGCTAAAGGATCAAAGAATTCGTTACGCTAAGTGAGGACTGTGACGCATTTCGCGCTCGGTGGAGCGTCACCATTTTGAGGTAATTTTGCTGCGTTTCGAGATTTCCATTTAGTATTACCTGAAGGAGTTCTTAGTGTTCAAACATGATTATAACAACGTAAAATAGCGTATTTTACATTTTGTATAGAAAATATTACTTGTTACGTACACGTATTCACGTACAACACACGGCCGTGTCCATGCGGCCAGCATCACCCCATTTTTTTTTTCGTTTGCAGAATAGCTTGAAACAAAATGGCTTAGTTTGACTTGACTAGTCATTGCGCATGCGCGTGCAGTCACTCTGTATCTTTGTCTACTATAATAATAACTCTATGACTTTACTGAATTTAGAAACTTTGAATTTTTCATTTTTAAGTCACAGATGTGGTCCAACCCTTAAAATATTCACAAAGACCACAAGCTCATAGTGTTTCAAAATAAATGTTAATTTAAAATTCTCTGATTTGTTAGAAACGTCTATTCGATCTGGGTTTAGAAACGGATGCTAGTGATCTTAGCTGTATACCGAATATCGTGACTAAACCAAAGCGATTTTACAAACGGATGCTTATGGTCTAGATTTCTAGAATTTGAATTAATACCAAACTGAAGACCAATTCTCGCAATTATATCTAGTTAATTAAATTCAACAAAGGACAACAAATAAGCTTCCTAAAAATTCCCAATAATGAAAATACCGGCCAGAAAATAACAATAAAATTGTTACTTAGAAAACTTTCGAAATTGAATTCAATCATTATTATAAATACGGGATTTAACACGTACTAGATTCTGATTCGACGCACTTAAGTCGTGTGCCGAACTTTAACAGAGATAGAGGATAGGTACTACCGCCAGCCTGGAGGCCACGGCTTTATGATGCAAGCGACAGAAGAGTGAGTGAACCTGGTAGAGACATAGTTAGTGTTGTATGTGTTGCCTGTACCGAGAACTAGCGAAGAGAGCAGCAGTGATGTAATGATGATGACACAGCGTGTCAACACGCTGAGCCTTCGTTGACGCAATCCCCACCACTCGCGCGCAGAGGGCAGCGAGCGGCGCGCAGTGCGAGGCGAGACGTTATTCGGAGCGGATCGCACTCACCCTGATGAAGGTTCACGAATTGAACCGAAACATTGTCGGTCGAAACACCGATAAGACGCTACGTGATAAATCCCGTATTTATAATGAATAAAATTGATTTCTGGGTACGAAAATAAATGCCTCTAAAATAGCGGGACTCATCGCACAACTCAGTACCCTAAACTCAAAATGTACATTTTAGCGTTGCATTTTAGATTTGATGTTATTAATTTTGCTAAAGCCCAATTCGATGTAGAATGTTTGTGAAGAAACCGCCCATATTTAACCTAAAAATCACTTGCTTTTTTTCTATGCTACTTTGAGATGGAACAAGCAAGCCAAGCCAACAAGCCCACCTGATGTTAAGTGGTGACCGTCGCCTATAGCAGAGAATTGCCTCGTAGGTCACACACCTTAGAACACCTTAGTCCATCAACATGAGGCATACAGATGTAAAGTCTCATGTGCCTGTAATTTCACCGGCAACTATACCCTTTAAACCGAAACACAGCAATGCTGCTTGGCGGCGGAAATAGGCATGGTGGTAGCAGGTACCTGCTGGGTGTGATACTGATTTTGAAACAGTATTTGCATTTGTTGTTGATTTGTGATGACTCCATCATTACAAATTGGTATTAATTCTGTCAAAAAACTTAACATGAATGAATTTAATGTTAAGTACCTATACACAGTTTGTTTAGAAACGTTCTACGTAATAAAGCTCATCCACATATCATCGACAATTCGGTATCGCGCACCACACGCTTCACGCGATCTTTTCTACCCCATACTTGCAAGATGTGGAATGAGCTACCATCTGAGGTTTTCCCATTAGACTACGACATGGCACGCTTCAAGAGAAATGTAAAGAGGTTTTTACAGTGTAGGGAACGCATAGACAATACTCCGGGTGTTGCCGGTGTCAATAGGCGACGGTGACCGCTTACCATCAGATGGGCCGTAAGCCTGTTTCCCCACAAATAACATAAAAAAAACATAGAATTTCGCTGAAGCAGCTCCGGATCTAGAATTTTTCCTAAACGGGGCAGAAACTTGATGTGGTGCCCCCTCTCCTCCAGAGAGGGGTGTTAAAGGAGGGGAGGGGGCGTGTAAAGGGGGTTAATGGTGGGAGGGGGGGGGGGGGGGGGGGGGGGGGTTATTTTGAAGCGTTCCAAATCAAATTAACAGCCAGGCGAACTATGTAGGTATCAGGGAGTGTTATAATCTATAGTACGACATGCGCTGGATGCCAAGCGATTTCTGAAACAAGTTTTGTTACAAACGTATTTTATTTGAAGGGGGTTGGTTTGCCCCACCCCCTCGCCCCCCAGATCTGGGCTGGGCTGAGGTATAGGTAGAGGAGCACCTTTAACAAGACAAATATTTGTTCTACGACATTTCAAAACTATATTTTTACCTGGTAAAAACAGCTTATCGTTAAAAACGTTAGTTTTTAGTGGTAATAACACAACTTTTCGCATCAACATACAATTTAATTGTATTAGTAACACACATAGGGCTGACATAAACATGTATAAAACAAAAAAAATCTATTATGAATTCTATCATATCTGGTCCCCATAGTACAAGCTCTGCTTAGTTTGGGGCTAGATAGCTCGGTGTGAAATGTCTAATGTTACGCGAACTAAAGTTGACTCAAGATAAAATTACGAGAATAAGTGCACATTTCACCATCTCTAAGTAACGCTATCCAACGGATAAAAAATATATACGTCTTTTGTTTTCACATGGAAACAGTTAAAGAATCTTTCATCCATCAATTAAAGTTACTCGGAGGTCTAGAAACAGGTACTAAGTTAAGTAGATACTGCTTCTAACTACATATATTATATTTATATTTTTAAGTCAGATTATAGAGGTGTATGTACATGACAATCAATAATATCAAATACATGCTTATATACATCAGTCAAATTCAATGTGGAATGTTTGTAACCACCCATATTTCTATCTGTAGCAAGTATTAAACTGTAATGTTTACATCCCCGATACGTTTCATCATCATCATATCAGCCGCAGGACGTCCACTGCTGGACAAAGGCCTCCCTCATTGATCTCCAGGAACTGCGGTTGGAAGCGGCCTGCATCCAACGCCGACCTGCGGTTCTTACCAAGTCGTCTGCCCATCTTGTAGGTGGACGTCCTACGCTGCGCTTGCCGATCCGCGGCCTCCATTCGAGAACTTTCCGGCCCCATCGGCCATCTGTTCTGCGCGCTATATGGCCTGCCCATTGCCACTTCAACGTGCTAATCCGTCGGGCTATGTCGGTGACTTGCGTTCTCCTACGTATCTCCTCATTTCTGATTCGATCCCGTAGAGAAACCCCGAGCATAGCCCTCTCCATAGCTCGATGAGCGACTCTGAGCTTATTCATAAGGCCAATAGTGAAGGACCACGTCTCGGTTCCATATGTCATCACTGGTAACACACACTGATTGAAGACTTTCGTCTTAAGGCACTGAGGTATGTTAGACGAAAAGACGTTGCGATGTTTCCCAAACGCTGCCCATCCGAGTTGGATTCGACGATTGACCTCTTTCTCGAAGTTGGACCTACCTAATTGAACTGTTTGTCCTAGGTATACATACGCGTCGACAACTTCAAGAGCCGAGTTCTCAACCATAACTGGGGCAGGCACGACATGGACATTCGATATAATTTGAGTCTTGTCCATGTTTATTTTAAGCCCTACCCGTTGGGTGACTCGATTGAGGCCTTCGAGCATCGTGCTGAGCTCTTCCCCGATACGTTTAAACCCTTAAATTTCCATTTACTGAGATGCCTTCGCCTGCCACTTTCAGTTTTGTACAAGATTCATTTTGGTGAATGTGCGCAAGATGTTCGTGACCTTATCCCTCCTTCCCCCTTCCCCCGGACAAGCATGGTCGGCATACCACCTTGCCGTACCAAACGATTTGCTTCAACTTTCATTGTTAGCACGAGTAAGGAGTGGAACTCATTTGTTTTTCCGAACCAGTATAATCTTGGAGTCTTCATGTCCAGAGTGAATGGGTTCTTTCTAAGCAAGCGTGTTCCATCTTCGATCACACCATCACTTACCACCAGGTGAGGTAGTGGTCAAGCGCTTGGCTATCATCAATAAAAAAAACCTAGAATGAAAAGTGCTCATAATCTACGGATCGGCTGATCTGATCTTAATTTGAAATTAACCTTCAATTCACTCGCTTACCCCTTGCACAATGATCCCTAAACGTATTTAGTGACTAAACATGTTTAAATTTGACTTGTTTCTAGCCACTAAATACGTTTAGGCATCGTTGCGCCGCTCTTAGTGTAGATTTTTTGACAGAACTGATATCAATTTATTACGATTATAATTAACTAGCTGACCCGCCCGCGGCTGCGCATGCGTGGTATTTCAATAAAAACATTACCCTCCTTTTGCGCACTCGGGTAAAAAGTAGCCTATGCCCTTCCCCAGAATATAATCTATCTCCTTGCCAAATTTCATTACGATCCGTTCAGCCATTTAGTTATGAAAAGGTAACAGAAGAACTAACAAACAAACAGTCCCTTTCGCAGTTACTATGTATGTATTATCTGTATGTACCTCCCTCTTTAATCACTCTATCTATTGCTGAAAACTGCATTAAAACCCGTTGAGTAGTTTAAAAGATCTAAGCGGACAGACAGCGGAAGCGACTTCATTGTATACTATGTAAAGATTAGCGGCCTATATCACTGTTAGTTAGGTATTCACATGTTAATTACTAACACTAAAAGACCCCATTTTTGTCTTTTAATAAATTAATTAATAATAATAATAATAACGACAAACCGAAAAAAAATAATAAAGTCATTTTAGATTTTTACTTTTTAGGTTAAGTATGAGCGGTTTGGTGGCGTTTACAATGGGAGGCCTACACCCAGCAGTGGGCTGTGGATGATGATGATGATGATGATGATGAGCGGTTCACATTACACATCGAATTAGGCTGAAGTAAAGCCTAACCTATCGCATTTAGACAGGTGTCGATCCTGTTGCTAATTTTTTTTTTTGTTATACTACTTATATGGCAAACGAGCATGCAGTCCACCAGATGTTAAGTGGCTACTGCAGCCCATGAATATCTACATAGAATTCAAAACATGGTATTATGTTGTCTTGATCTCTATGTGGATACGTTGTCATACTATAGGACTTAGCTGTTATACCTATGTATGTGCCAGTAATTACAGGAACATAACATTACCATCCAACCGGAACACAGCAGCACAAGTACTGCTATTTGGCGGCAGATAAAGATAAGGCGGTGGTGCCCACTTCCAAATTAAATAGAAAACTAAACTAAAAATAATCTATATACTAAAATCCTGTTTACGTAAAAACTAATGAACTTTTTATCTGTTGAAGATTTAGTACACACGGCTACACATCAAGCTATACATTTCCAGTATAAGCTGACCTCTCATTCTACGAAAAGCCAACACAATGCGAGGTCAGCTTATTCTGGAAATGTATAGCTTGATGTGTAGCCGTGTGTACAATACTAGACCATAATAAGTTTTTGTTTTGAAAAAGTAATTTTTCAAAACAAGCATTTATTAAATTCATAATCAGAATCGCAAGCAGATTTAAATAAGCCCAAACGCTTGCACGGCACGCCGTGGAAGCAAACCTATCAAAAATTTAATTTGTAAGCACAAAGTATAGGCCTTTTGGCCGCTTTCATATTGGGCTTTAATATCCTTCTCCTAGGTAGATTGCAAACCAATGCTGTTGACGCCTATCTCGCCAAATTACACAAGTCAAAGTATGAATTTAATGACTTCAAAAAACCAGAAAACATCCTCCGCCATCTTGGAGGTCCCGCCATATTGGATTTATAGTATACATCTTGGATGCTCCCCCATATTTTGGATTTAATGTGACGTTGTACTAGTTTTCGTGTTCTCCTCAGCAAGCCCTTTCATTTGATACCCATACTGTGGTAGTGCAGCAAAAATAACTAGTCCGCCATCAAAACAGGAAAAAAACGTAGTTTTATCGTTGTTTCGACCGACAATGTTTCGGTTCAATTCGTGAACCTTCATCAGGGTGAGTGCGATACGCTCCGCTCTGCGTACCGCCGCGCAAGCAGCGAGTTGACGCGTAACACTAAAACGGTAGGTGATAAATCCCGTATTTACAA
Organism: Philereme vetulata; assembly: GCA_918857605.2. Lineage (NCBI taxonomy): Eukaryota > Metazoa > Arthropoda > Insecta > Lepidoptera > Geometridae > Philereme > Philereme vetulata. The sequence continues at coordinate 18,028,094 of OU975420.1, forward strand.
TAATATGATTTGAATATTTTTGTATGGAGCCATTGATTTATTAATTGAGGATATAGCACGCAAATGATGTTAGATTACATAGTAATTACTGCTTTCGCTTATGACTATTTAAGCAAATAGCGACTCTATACAAAAAGGTTAAGGCAAATTTTTCAAAGCACACATTGTCATGTTGACACCTCGACAGCTATTTTGAAGAGTTTTAGGTAAGCCGCGTCCAGGCGGTTGGTGCGAAATCCTTAGGTATAATAAATCAATGTATAGAGCTATACTCATTATTTATGTTAAATATAAATAGAACGGCTACACATCAAACTACAAAATTCCAGAGTGAGCTGACCTCGCATTTTGTAGGCTTTCCGTACAATGAGAGGTCAACTTACACTGGAAATTTATAACTTCCTTTTTCCAGTGTATCTGACCTCGCATTGTTTAGGCTTTCCGTACAATGAGAGGTCAACTTACACTGGAAATTTATAACTTTCTTTTTCCAGTATATCTGACCTCGCATTGTTTAGGTTAGGCTTTCCATACAATGCGAGGTCAACTTATACTGGACGTAGCTTGATATGTAGTAGTGTGTGCAACAGAATCGACACCAACTTGTCTATAAGTGACGCCAATCGACATTTCTTGTAATCGTAACATTCTAAGTACGCTTATTTCTTGGGCAATCGCAGTACTTTGATGTTGTCTTGTCCTTCGAAGGCGCAATCTGTTCTCGATGGATACACGTTCTTGAGGTTACCTTCTATATCTACCACCTTAACCTGAAACAAAATAAATAAATAAAAATATTGCTGGACATTTCACACAGCGCTATCTTTTTTTTAATGATATTTGTGGGGAAACAGGCTTACGCCCCACCTGATGGTAAGTGGTTACCTCCTATTGACACCGGCAACACCCGGGGTATAGTCGATGCGTTCCCTACCCTGTGCACACCTCTACATTTCTCTTAAAGCGTGCCATGTCGTAGCCTAACGGGAAAACCTCAGATCGTAGCTCATTCCATATCTTGCAAGTATGGGGTAGAAAAGATAGCGTGAAGCGTGTGTATCTAGCCCCAAACTAAACGGAGCTTGTACTATGGGAACCAGATAATTGAAAGAATACTTATATATTATTTTTAGGGTTCCGTACTGCGGTACGGTACAAGTACAAGTAAAAACGGAACCCTTATATGATCACTTTGTTGTCCGTCTGTCAACTCAAGACCCTTTATCTCGGGAACGCGTGGAGGTATCGAGTTGAAATTAAAACCATAAGTATACTCAGGTCTACAGTCTGTGAAAAAAGCTGTGAAAAAAACAAACTCCTAAGTTTTTTTTATCTAGTCTATGCTGTCCCACTGCTGGGCAAAGGCCTCCCCCTCATCTCTCCACTTTTCTCGATCTTGTACCAAATCCCGCCAGTCCCTGCGTCCAAAACATCGCGCCACCGCTTCTTAGGCCTACCGCGGTGTCGCTTTCCATCCACAGGGATCCATCCAGTTACGACCGCAGCCCACCTATTTGGTTCTAAGTTAACTTAAAAAAAATGATACGGCAGTTTATGCCGCCAAACACGTATATTTCGACACTCTCAAGGGAATCATAATTTATAGAGTACTTTCCGTTGACCTAGAACTATAAAATTTGGCAAGTAATATCGTCTTATACTCAAGTATAAGGAAAAATCTGATAACTATACATTTGTAAAAAAAACATCTATAAAAAAAAACTATCCAACTTCCTTCCAAATCTAGACTTTCCTGTATCTGTCGGATAACACCTAAAATAAAACTTTTTTCAAAATTGTGTGTCGTAAGAACGAGGACATTTCAAATTATGAAGAGCTAGTGAGGGTAGTTGCTGCAGCCTGTATCGCTTCTCGGCCGTAGGTCCGAATACTCCAGTCTGCCCGCGACCACGGCAACACCAACACACTCGAAACGTTCACAATCTGCATAAATAGTATCTGCTGTGACCTCTTAGTTTAGTTAGCTTAGCTCTTAGCCTCTCTGCTTACTCGTTATTTATTTATTTCTATAGTTGGCTGACATTTGGAATATATTTTTGACATACCAATATTATGAAATAAAAGCTCATGACCAAACATCACACGTCGAGGGGGTCGAGATAGAATATGTCCATGAGTATGTGTATCTCGGCCAGATTGTCTCCGTCCAGGTGCGACAACAAAAAGAAGTTGCTTGACGCACTAAAAACGCCTGGAGGAGATACTGGTCGATGAAACTACTAATGAAAGGCGAACTACCACTCTGCCTTAAACGCAAACTCATGGACATGTGCGTTCTCCCCATCCTCACCTACGGTACACAGACTTGGTCTTTGACTGTTCAACAAAGGTCCAAACTCGAGGTATGTCAGCGGGCTATGGAGCGCACTATTTTAGATTATCAGACCGAATACGGACTCCATACTGCGCTTCCAAAACAATGATTATGGATATCACAAAATCGGCACCGCTCAAGTGGGATTGGGCCAGCCGCGTCTGACGCACGCCCGAAGATCTATGGGCAAAGATAACAACTGATTGGGCCTCTAACGCGACACGCCCGCGAGGCAGACCACCACGGAGATGGCGTTACGACTTGGATGTGCATTTACCAGACTGGCCCACTACAGCAGGGCACAGAAAAAACTGGAAAGAAGGGAGGCCTTTGCCCTGCACTGGGACAACACAGGTTAAATATTATGAAATGATGAATAAATGAATACTGAAATACTGCAATAAGTCGGGATAATAGATAAAAAAGGTACATACGCGATAAATACCCGTATAAATCAGTAATTATGTACAGTGATGTGGAAAGTTTATAAAATACAATTTTCAATGTATGTATGTGAGCTACCTGTTGCACAGTGAGCGTGTGGAATGCGTCCGCCGCCTGTCCGATGCCCAGCAGCAGGGCCTCCTGCAGAAGCTTGTCCATGACGGTCTTGCAGGCGCCGAGCGACACGTGCGACGTCACCTCCACCAGCATCGACTTACTCTCGTGGGACATCTGAAACCAGACATCGATCACACTGTCACAACTATAGGACTGCTTGGGTTGGTAGCAGTACCGTCTTTACCGTAAGGGCACACGGGGCCCGTGCCCAGGGCCCCTATCGTCATGGGGGCTTCGAAAGGCCGATATATTCGCTTACACTATACATTTTTGTCTATTTTAGGTAGATATAACCCGACAAATATAAAAGACAAACTATGAAAAAAGTTTATATTTTTTTTTTTTTGTGTTTTGGGAGACTCGCCAGATCTCAGTTCGGGGCGAACCACTAGTATAATTACAGTTAAAAATGTTGTTGTCAAATTGATAAAAGAATAAACATGAAGATAGGTAGTACCTAGAAACTAAAAACTATTATACAGCATCTAGCAGTCTCCGACACAAACCACTTCGAATATAAGATCATAGCAGTTTTTTTCATTCACTTTATTTTCCAACAGGGCCCCAAATTCTGTGTGCCCAAGGGCCCCACCATAGCCTAAGACGGTGTTGGTTGGTAGGCTACCTACTATACGGTAATAGAAACACGGAATGGTACCTACTTATCTTTGTGATAGATGGGTACTATTCTGAAGTAACTATCTACTTCTTTCGCTGTTTATCTCTTACTTTGTTTTTATTGTTATGTGTTGAGGGTCCAAATAAATGTATTTTCCATCCCCCCCTCTCGGAAAGAGTACTTTTGCTCTTCGATATCTGAGCGCAAAAGCCGTTTTTATCCGCCAGAGGATAAAGTAAATTGAATTTAGAACATCGTGTGCACTATGTTTGTGAATTTAAATCATTATTAAACCTATTTTCTTCTACCTCCATGGTGCCGAATTTATCATACAACCTTTTATAATTTGTTAAAAACTCAGACTCGGAACCTTCTTGGTGTATTACTATTTTTGCATTTAGTCATTTCCTCGCTGAGGTGGGATGAAAAGTTACGTGTTGCACTCGAGTGCAAAGATTTTTCACCTCGTGCCCTTTTGATTCCCTCGCTAACGCTCAGGATTCTAATTTTAGAATCCTTCGCTTGCTCGATCATCAAAATCCTGACGCGGTTAAAAAGCAACTTTGCACTCTTGTATAACAAATAACTATTCTAGAGAATGTCTAGAGTGGCTTAAATCTTTAAATTACGAAGATACTGAGGACCTCCTAAGGATTCCCAAATAGTGCCTACACACACAAACTTACACTCAATTACCCACATACATACACACACACCCTCGCACACACACATACACACACCCTCGCACACAAACATACACACACCCTCGCACATATACATACACACACCCTCGCACACACTACATACACACACACCCTCGCACACACTACATACACACACACCCTCGCACACATGCATACACATACTCTCTCTCTCTCTCTTTCTCACACACGCACACACACCAACGTCCACGCAGATCTTTCTGGTCTGTTGGTTTAGAACTTTAATTTTTAGTTTAGTTTTTGTGCCATCTAACTGATTGGAACTCATTGCTGTAAAGGAGGGCGTTGGTGTCTGTAACACAGTTTTCATACCGGCATCATCGTTTCAAATGGTACACATAATTTTATATTTGTTGTTCCTAAATAAATGCTTTTAAAAAAATGCTTATTATTCTTTCTTCCTTACTAATAGTATAAATGCGAAAGTTTGGATGTCAGTCTATTACTTCTTCTTCCTGCTCTTTACCTACATTACTCGGGGTCGGCACAGCATGTATTCCTCCTCCACATCCCTCTATCAGCCGTCATCTCCGTTGTCACTTCCTACCCATATCATTCCTCACACAGTCCAATCATCACTACTTCGGCCTTCCTCTACTTCTATATCCATCCTCACTCATATTGTTGTCGTCTGTCATCAGGCTGTATCTCATGAACCGTGATAGTTAGACAGTCGACCTTTCACAGATGATGTATTTCTGTTGCCGCTATAACAACAAATACTAAAAACAGAATAAAATAAATATTTAAGGGGCCTACCATACAACAAACATGATTTTTTTGTTCGTTTCAGCTCGATATGGATAATGGCAACAGGTAGACGCTTGAAATATTCACAGAATATTTAGTTATACAGTGTGTTTTTTTTAACTGGGACAGTAGGGCAGCACCCATATCCAGAGGAGATACAGGTGCAGTTTCTTTTAAAACATCAGCTCGTTTTCAAAGAAAAACATTTTTGCATTCAAATTTTTTTGGTTAAGCGTGAGTAGCGCCTTAAAATGAATCAAGTTGGTAATTTTTTTTTATGCCGATCGATGCAGTCCTATGTAAGGATCATTTTATTGTATCGGATGAAAAAAATCTGAGCAGCGAAAGTTAGTCAAATTTGATAAAAAGTATTCTTATACAACAGGACAAACAAAATTCCTTCTACAAACATTTTATTAGATTCTAATTGCACATTAAAGAAGTATTAGTGCTGTAGCGATTAAGAAGTTTAGGAACTCCATGCTCTCATGAGCAATTCAAAAACATTTCGTATATTCACTTTAAAATAAATCATTAAATTAAAATAAAACAAATATTTATGAGGGGCTCCCATACAACAAACGTGATTTTGTTGCCGTTTTTATAGATAATACTACGGAACCCTTCATGCGCGACTCCGACTCGCACTTGGCCGGTTTTTACTTAATGATGTAACAGCTGAACTGATTGTGATAAAATTTGGTAGGTATATTGTTAGATGGGCCTGAATTAAAATATAGGATACTTCTTATTGACAAACCACGTATGCGAAGCCGCTGGCGGAAGCTAGTAGCAAATAGTTTAAATATTAAAATATGCATGTTAGCCACTAAGGTATATACAACCTGTTTTGTTATCTACGACATTAATTTAAAACACAAATCCGGAATATACAACTCCTTGAAACGAACACTCCTTTGAACAAATATTGCGGTCAATCCAGGGTGTACACTCAGGTCATGCTTATCATAAAAATGCATTGTCAAAGGAACTGAATCAACATGTCAAATTTCAACTCGGTAGGATAAGAGGATGTGGTTCTAATTCAGCTCGCAACATTTGACCTAAACCAACTAACTAACGAACAAACAAACATTGCAAGCTAAATAAAAGCTTCTAATAAAGAATTTGAATTTAAGCAAACTCCAACCCTACCTTGGTATCATCAGAGTTGGTGATGGGGGGGAAACTGATGACCTTCTTACTGGCGTCCACCAGGCACGGGAAAAGGGGTTTGCCTTCCAACAAGTACAGGAATCTGTAACGTAGTCAGTGTGATTGTATTGTGTAATTGGCGTGTATTGGTGATAATCAAAACATTTCTAAGTATGACCATAATAATGGACGACCTCCGTGGTGCAGTGGGCAAATAGCCGGTTTTTTTTTTAAACATCGTTTGAACTTCGTTTGACCACAATCTCACCTGATGGTAAGCGATGATGTGGTCTAAGATGTAGCACGAAGATCTAGAAGAAACCTATTCACTGTTACCTTAAAGAGGCCCGGATTGTATTTATTAGGAAAACCAGACGACGGCAAAGTGTTCCATACCTTAGCTGTACGCATCAAGAACGTAGAACCAAAACGGTGTATGCGAATGGGTGGTATATCAACCAGGTACGGATGGTACTGAGCCGTGCGCCTGCTTGTCTTTTGATGGCTGAGACGCAGGAGGGTTCGCGGGTTCGATTGCCACCGCGTAACAAATGTTTGCATGATCTACAGATATTTGTTCCGGGTATGGATGTTTTTCTATATATTATAAGTATATATTTACAAAAAAAACAAAGTATATAAGTATTCTATCAGTTATCTGGTAGTGATAGCACAAGTACAAGCTCTGCTTAGTTTGGGGTTAGATAGCGTTGTGTGAAATGTCCAGCAATATTTATTTTAATGGTTGGCATAGAATATTTACCAATGGATCACTAACTAAGGATGGAAGTGGTGCAGCATTCTATGACCCCAGGTTAACACATACAATTGTATTAAGACACTGGAATTGTTTGCGCTCTCGGAGGCGCTGTCCTACGTTAATAGCTCAGGACTCAAAAAAGTGGTTCATCTGTCTGACAGCAGAAGTGCACTGCAACATGTGGCTCGATGCGCCTCCGGCCGCAGAGGTGTATCGCTAGCCTGCACTATCCTTAATAAGGTTCTGGAGCTGGTGGCTGGGGGAGCGACTTTGGGATTTCAATGGATTCCTACACATGTCAACATACATGGTAATGAAGGGGCAGATGCCCTGGCTCGGGAGGCAATATCAAATGGTACTGAAGTTTTTGTGAAACCTGACTATTCAGAACTGCTACATAATTATAGAGGAGGTGCAAGATCTAAATGGAAGGAATACTTTGGTATTGCAGCCGGGAGAAAGGCATTTAGTACCCCCTCACATAGCGTGATTCACCAACACTGTAGGAAGTGTATTGTAATAGGTCATAGATTGTGCACCGGGCATTTGCCTTTAAACAGCTTTAAATATTTAATGAAAGAGACAGATACTCCTAATTGATATACTTGTGGAGTAATAGAAGATGTATACCACCTTTTAAAAGAGTGTGTCCGGAGTCAATCCATAGATTGACTCCGAAAACAATGTTAAAAGGACAAGACAATTATGGAACTGACATCGTCGTAAAGAACGACGCAAGTTCCCTAAAAAGAGATTAAAAAAAAAAGATTTGTCCATAACAACACTATGCATTGACCACCATCATGAAATAATTCCTCTAATACAGGTTATGAACATATTCATGAACATTGGTTATTGTACCATTCAAATCTATATTAAACAAAGTCGGGTTAGTAACACCATTTATAACTCAAGAACGGCTGGACCGATTTTGATGATTTGTTAGATTTGTCTCCGTCCCGAATAGCAGAATAACTATCAAAGTATTGTAAAAATTCAATAAAAATTATGAGGCAAATTAATTTTCTCATACATAGATGCAGCAAATAATGGCCGATTAACAACTCTACCGGCGACGTACATTGGCAGCCCGCGTCATATGCATGTCAAGGCGATACGAAGTTCGCCTGGTCAACTAGTTATAATTTAAAAAATATTATAATAAGTTTACTTGTGAATCCCCGAGTAGACGTTTCTTTTCTTCTCCTTCCTCAGTGCCTCGGCCTCCGCTGTGAGTTGCTGCAGCAGCTGCTCTCCGGAGCACGGCTTCAGTCTGTTCAGTGGGGTCAGCTTCAGGGCTGCTGGGGGCTTCGCTGTGTACGTCAGATCACCTGCAAAGAAATAACAAGTTATTAATAAGACAATCCTTACAACCTTAAATATTTATCAAATCAAATCATTTATTTGCATGAAATAAAGTTAAGTATAAGAAAGTTCTTAAAATTACTATGGGTCCAACTTATTTCTACAATAGAGGGATGCCAAAAAAAAAAATTAAATGATTACAAATTATGAACATTAATAAAAATAGGTCAAACAAACCAAATAAAGTATGATATGAAATTGAACATTTTATGAAATGCACTTTCTCTTAATAATATTATACTAGTTGACCTGCCCAGGCTTCGCTCGGATTTTAATTAAAATAAAATATAGTATACTAGCTGTTGCCCGCGACTTCGTACGCGTTACACTACTAAATGTGTAGGTAACCTAGAAATAAAGCTAAACTCGCTGTTGCAACTTGACTTGGCGCCCCATTTTTATCTTGTGGCACCTGATTTATGGGGAAAAAGTAGCCTTTGTGTTAATCCTGGATATAATCTACGTACATACTAAATTTCATCGAAATTGGTTCAGCCGACGAAATTGAATAACAAATAAATATCTAAATAACACCCAAACTTTCGCATTGATAATATTAGTGTGATAGTACTCAAGGATATAACTTTTAAAACCATCATGGTTATGAACACTATTTAATACTAAAAACGGGATATTTAGCATGATTTGTGAGTGTTTGAGTATCGGGATATTTCGGCGCAGTTGCATGCGCCATGATCACGGGTAAACCCTCACTAATCATGGTAAATATCCCGTTTTTAGTATAAATAGTACTCAGGGATAGTGTAGCTGTCTATCCCGGTCATAATTTATCTATATATTAAATTTAATCAAAATCGGTCCAACCATTTAGTCATGAAAACGTAACAAACAAACAGAGAGACTAGAGTTACTTTCCAATTTATAATATTAGTAAGGATAGATATTTGTCCATTTTCGAAAATATAAGCGCATACCTGGAGCAATCTTACTCAGATCATGAGTAGCGATGGTAGCCACATTCCTCTTATCACACACTGTGTCATGCAACTTCGTCTGCAGTTGTATGAACTTTTTGAACGAGTCCGGTGTGAACGCCAGGTCTCTAACCACGCAGCACAGGATGTGAGGGCGGATGTTGCCGACGTGCGAGTCTTTTATCTTTACTCTGAGGATATCGTCTTCTACGTGTAGAATCTTCAGAGCGTGGCATAGGTTCTCCTCCTGCAAACAAAGTTTTAGTTAACAAAACCCATCTGGACTTATGGAATAGAACGCTGGGGCTCTAGCAAGTGTAGCTTTAGTGACATAAATATAGAAAAGTCTGAAATCCAGAATAACTGCAATTTTTCCCCCAAAAAATACCTTCATTTAACATAAACTCCCGTTATTTGTAATTTGAATGAAACTGTAGGTTAAGTTATGTTGGTCATTCTTTTCGTGGATACTATAAAGCTTACATGGCATGGCTTTTTAATACTTAGTCAAAGATTATGTATATATTTTTTTAGTTTTTATGTGAAACTTGTGATATCTCAGTTCCGAGTGAACCACTATTTATATTAAATACCTGAGATTCAGCCTGTACTTCCTCCTTCTTTCCCTTCTTCCCCTTGCTTTTCCCGGCAGACTGCGCCTGGTCAGACTTGGCACAGTGGTCACGGATGTAGTCCATTACTTGCTTGGTTGTCCTTGACTGGTCTACGAGCTTCGAGAACCTTTTGTCTGATAGCTTATTTCCTTTCAAGTTAAGTTCTGGAAAAATAAGTATATAATCCTAATTATTTCATTATTATAGATAAATAAATAATTATACATTTGCTATACATTTCGGGTTGCTGTCGATTCGGACAAAATATATTGGGACACAATGTCCCATTTGACACTTTTGATTTTAATATTTTTGTTAGTGTCGATTCGGACACCATTAAAAATAGCTGCATTGTACAGTCAGTTATTAAACAGGTTTTTACCGAGGCGCAGCGGCGGCACAGCAAGATGACGAAATAGATGCATAGCAAGGTTACACTCTCTCTATCTCTTTATTTTATAGCCCCAAACTAAGCAAAATTGTACTATGGGAACCAAATAACTGGTAGAATATAATATACATTTCTTTTTGTGATTAGTGATTAAAATACTAATAAATCTAGACACGCGGCAGCGTGTCAAGCCAAGTTCAAGCTAACAGAACTGGCGAGCAACACCGTGTGTAATATTACACGAACCATTTGGAGCCACTTTTGACCATCTCATAACTCAATAACTATTCCACATAAACATGTCATATTTGGCTCATATATTGCGACTTGCGAGATACATATGTGCTCCAAATTTCATGAACTCACTTCAAACGGTTATTTAGATATAACGTCCAAAAATCAACATTTTTATCACTGACTGACTGACCTATAGATAGATCAAAACTCTAACCCAGTTCCAGATGACCAAGAAAGTTCAAATTTGGCATCCAGATAGGTAGTTGGGTGAATACAAAGGAATAAATCAGAAACTAGTAATTTTTCAACATTTTATTATAATTTTTTAATTAATTAATTTTATTAGGAACTCTTATAGTGCCTGTTATATAAGAATCAGCAATCACAATTAATTGCGTAGGAAAAAACGTAGGAAAATACAGTAGATTAACAAAAACCATTTGGTATTCATTTTATTATGAATAAGTACCTACTAATCATTTCTGTACAAAAAGTAATGTTATCCCATCAAAAACATAAATGTGAAATGAGAGCCAAGTTCAATGTTATGATAACCAAGTCAGACTTTAGGCTTCAATATATTTTAATCCTAAGTTATAAGAAGAAATGATATTTTAAGTTGTTATAAAATATTTTATGTTGTTATAAATAAATTTCAGGACTGACCATTGAACTTAGCACCCATTTATATCTCATTTCTCTTTCTTTTCGTCGTTTCTTTTGTCGTTGAAGTCAACAACCAAGGCATATACATATCTTAATATTAAACTTGGCTCTCATTTCACATTTATGTTTTTGATGGGATATAGAGAAACATCCAGACCTGGATCAAATATCTGTAGACGATGCAATCATTTGTATGACATAATTGATATGCATAAAAAATATTTTACTCCGACAGACAATAAATGAATTATGAATTTTTATGCCTTCCTATTAGATTGTGATTTAAAGTTGTATTTAAGTGCTAAACTTAAAACGAGTGCTAGCTTACTTATTTTCAAACACTTGGCAAATGGATGTATATTGCATCATACAGCATTATTTTCCTTTGTGCAATATAACGCAATATTTCACAATAATACCACTCCTTGCACTAATAGTTACTTTTATTTAACTTACCTTTCAATTTAGACAAGCTTGCTACCTCACCAGGGATAGTCTTCAACAGGTTATCACTCATGTCAAAGTTCTTCAGATTAGCCAGGCTTTTAGAGACATAGCTCGGCAACTCATCAATAGCATTGCTTTTCATCTTCACATCGGTCAAGTGAGGCAAGTTAGCGTTTTCGAAGTCAACGAAACTCTTCAATTTGTTGTTTGATACATCAAATGTGATAAGATTGGGCATATCGCCGATTTTAGGCATTTCCTCGATTTCATTGTTACTGAAATTTACGTTAGTCAGCTCCTTCATGTTGTTTAAGCTGCTTGGAATGCTTTTCAGCAGATTCCTGGATAGATCTAGCACTTTCAGCTTGGTAAGAGAGGTTATGTTTTCATTAAAAATCTGAATCTTGTTACCGAATAATAGCAGTGTCTGTAGGTTTACCAGCCGGCTTATTTCATCAGGGATCGCTTGGAGACAGGTGTCGCTGATGTTCAGCAAGTTGATATTAGTCAAAGTGAAGATATTCTTATCCAAACCAGAGTCTGAAATGCGTTTAGAGATCGCCGTGCCCGCAAGCTTGATTTCATGTCGATTTTCAGCCTTAGCTGTCGTGACTTCAGGCCACGCACTCATTTTGGATGAGATTTATGTTAAATGTTAAGAAAATTAGGGTATACGGAAGAACAAACAAAGATTTTCAATAAAATGCACACCACTAAAAACACACACCACTAAAAATTACAAACGAAAAATAAACTATTGGAAATAGATAGAAACGAAAAAGGAATGAAATGTCAATGTCATAATGTAGAAACTAACATTCAACCGTGTGCAATAAACTCTAAATTGGACTAAATAAGCTACCACGCCATTGCTCCGCTGCATGCGTGGCTAACTGACAGCCGAACATGGGCGCTATTGAGTATTTTCACTAGCGGATATTGTATCGATATTTGGTTTCAGTATCGATATCGATAACTATTAATTACCTGATATCGATAACTACTTACCAACGAATGCTTGGTTGACCATAGCTACGTTAGTGTTATTAGCTGTGACTTTCGGTTGGTTTGGCAGCTTGATTAGTTTGGTTATGTTAGGTACGAATACGCTAAGAGGTATCAGAATCTGGCGAGCTGGCGCATGGCTTTTAGGCCGCGCTGGCTAGCCCCAGAGAGGATTATTTAATAAATTTATTTTAAAACCTACCTAATTAATTTATGTAGGGCACCTACCTACATTATGATCTTATTGCTATGATGTCCTGTTATTGCCTTTTATGTTTATTTTTAGTTTTAAATGTAATATGTAGGTAATTGATTTTCTTTCATGCTCTACTAGGCTTAAGATTAGCATAATTTTTTCATAGGTGCAAATAAATAGTAGAAAAGTAGCTATCTACCAACAAAAAATTGTAGCACATTTTAAAATCGCCATATTTACAATGATTATAGTCAGAAAATGGCTAGCTATCGATTTAAAATTACATTATTTGCTGCGCGGTGCAACTGACCTACCAGTCTAATCTAAATCAATCTTAAGAAAGTAATTAAAACTTGACCATAATACGACGTACATAAGGTCGATTTGAAGCGCAAGTAGATAGGTCCAAGTATAGTGAACTTTACTGCTCTGACACAAAAACAGAATAGATAATATAATTGTAAGTACCAATAACGCTAGCTATCTAACTAATATTCGCTTCATCTCGTGTTTTCACATGAAACCCTACGCGATAGAAAGGGATGCCCTAATTATTAAAGTTAGGTGCCAACCAAATCAACCTATCAACTGTTCTGTTGCCGAATATATTTAGGTATTTCAGTATTGGGTATCGTACGTTCGTACGTATTCGTATCCTTTCGTTATTTTGTTAGTGTGAACTCGCTGGCGTATTTCGTACAGATATCTGCCGGTTGCAGATCGGTTGTCAGACATTACAATATCGATACGATACCTAAGAGAATGTTAACGGTTTTTAGGTACGTTTTGGTCTATCGGACTCATGCCTATCATTACCCCACAACCTCCTGTGCTCGCTATTTTCTCCATAGGGCGTGCGAGAATGCCACGACATTGGCTACTTAATGTCTGGGAGGCCAAACTGCAAACCCAGATGGGCACACCACTCTGGGAACCACCCTGTGAATTAGAGAAGGTCAGTCAGTCTCTGAAGTTGAAGCCAGAGTTATGAACACAAAGCCGAGCCGACCCTTACCTACACATCCCAAACCCAAAATAGTCGAAGTGTTGAAGACTCAAGATACAGCCAGAAACAAAGAAAACCTATTGTCAATGTCAAAATAAATGACAGCTGGCTCGAATTTTAAAAACATGTTTGTTTTAAACTTTGCTAAAAAGTTGTGTATGTATTTACATCCATCCATGTGATACTGCGGGCGACTCCAGCCAATATGAGGCGCAGCCAAGCGCCGAGCCAGACTGGCTCCGGGGATAACGTATTCAAAAGCCCACTCCTCAACGGAGCCAAACGCAAAAAGCGGGAATGTGTGAAAATACCTCTCGCCCAGAAATCGCTCTCCCAATCAATGTCCTCTTCAGACCACGAGAATTTGATCAAACAGATACTTAGCAAGCCTTTCAAGGTACCTATCCCAAACTATGTATCATCATACTGCAGTAAAAGTTTAGGGTTAAAACGAAATCAAGTGAGGCGGGCACTTCACGACCCTGAGGAGCCGAATGCTCTCGTTTTATACCGTCCTCCTTACATCCCCGAACACGAGAAGATGAAATTAAAGCCAGAAGACATCAGAGTAGCTGTGGTAGTCGACCCGGTGCTAGGAAACGTCCTCCGGCCTCATCAAAGAGATGGAGTTAAGTTTATGTATGACTGTGTCACTGGTACTCAAATAGAAAACGCTAATGGATGTATCATGGCTGATGAGATGGGTCTCGGTAAGACATTGCAGTGCATAACATTGCTCTGGACATTGCTACGGCAAGGACCGGATTGCAAACCCACAATATGCAAAGCTATTATTGTGTGTCCAAGCAGTTTAGTAAAAAACTGGTACAATGAGATACATAAATGGTTAGCACAGAGGATAAATGCATTGGCTATGGATGGTGGGTCTAAAGCTGATATCACACTGAAACTTCAACAGTTTATGAACACATATGCAGCTACAAGAGTAGCCACTCCAGTACTGATCATCTCCTATGAGACTTTTAGAATATACTCCAATATACTACACTCATCAGAAGTAGGATTAGTTCTGTGCGATGAAGGACACAGGCTGAAAAACAGTGAGAATCAGACATACCAAGCTCTGATGGGGCTCAAAGCCAAGAGAAGAATTTTAATCTCAGGAACTCCAATCCAAAATGACCTGACTGAGTACTTCAGTTTAGTCCACTTTGTCAACGAAGGTATTCTGGGCACAGCACAAGAGTTTAAAAAACGCTATGAAAACAATATTCTAAGAGGCCAAGATGCATTAGCAACTCCTCAGGAAAGAGAAAGGGCCCAGGAGTGTCTCCAAACCCTGACATCTATTGTAAATAAATGTATGATTCGAAGAACCAGTAGTCTACTAACAAAATACCTGCCAGTCAAGTTTGAGCAAGTCATTTGCGTCAAAATGACTCCCCTCCAAACACAAATCTACAAAAACTTCATTAACTCTGATGCTATTCGTAACAAGTTCAATGGAAAAGGAGACAAAAACACGCTCAGTGCTCTCTCCAGCATTACAAGTCTAAAGAAACTCTGCAACCATCCCGACTTGATTTATGACAAGATTATAGATCGGACCGAAGGCTTTGAGAAAGCAAAGGACTTACTGCCAAGTAACTACGATATAAAAGACGTGAAGCCTGAATACTCTGGGAAATTGATGATCCTGGACTGTATACTGGCTAATCTGAAGACCAATACGGATGACAAGATTGTCCTAGTCTCTAACTACACACAAACGTTAGACCTCTTTGAGAAATTATGCCGAAAGCGATCCTATCTTTACGTTCGACTCGACGGCAGTATGACTATCAAAAAGCGAGCTAAAGTCGTAGATAGCTTCAATAACAATGAATCTAAAGAATGGATTTTCATGCTCAGCTCTAAAGCGGGAGGCTGCGGACTGAACCTCATCGGAGCAAACCGATTAATCATGTTTGACCCAGACTGGAACCCCGCGAATGACGACCAAGCTATGGCTAGAGTATGGCGCGATGGGCAGAAGAAACCGTGCTATATATACAGGTTACTAGCCACAGGAACCATAGAAGAAAAGATATTCCAACGGCAGGCCCACAAGAAAGCTCTAAGCGACACAGTCGTAGACCAAAACGAAGAATCTCTAAGACATTTCACATCTGATGACTTGAAAGACCTATTCAGATTAGAAGAAAATACTCTATCAGATACGCACAGTAAATTCAGATGCCGTAGATGCGTCAACAACATCCAGGTAACACTACCTCCGGAGAACTCCGACTGCACATCAGATCTCTCCAACTGGTACCATTGTGCGGACAAGAAAAGTTTGGCAGATCTAGTATTAAAACAATGTTGGGATCTTGCTAAGAGCATTTCGTTTGTATTCCATCATCGATCAGCTCAGACGGAAGCTCGGATAGAAGAAGCTAGAGAGAAGGAAAATGTTCCAGATCAGAAGAAAAGGAAAGTCGATGATGAAGATTATTCGGAACCTGATGATAGCAATGATGAGGATTATGAGTAACAGCCGTTCAAAAGCTGGCTGCATTCCATGAATCATATATGTTTCATCAGCTGCTGATCAAATCGTAAAGTTGAATTCGACTTTTGAGAACTTACTATATGCTATGAACTCAATTAATTATGAAACAAAGTGGCCAATTTATATGGTAAGGTCAGCCTTACCTTCTGATTACAGAAAACAAATATCCTTTGGATCTTCTAGAAAATGCTACCTTTCCAACTAGAGGGGTAGAAAATGCTCCTGTCGAAAAGTCGCTCCCGAAAGGCCTTATAAGCCTTGACTTACTTACTGCCTGCTTACCTTACAACAGACTCGCTTATTCATCCTCTGGCGGGTTCCTATATCCGTCGGTAACTAGCACTTTTTCAAGGAAATACGAGTCGTAGTTTACCGGCGGATATAGGAACCCGCCATGTTGAAGCCATATGATACTGAACTGCAGCAGGAACGTTCGTAAGATGATGCTTAAATTTTCAGTTTATATTTCCTAAATCTTTAGCATGTCTATATTAGCCTGTCTAAAGATAGCCAGAGCCTAAATCATGTGTTTTTTTAGTTATGTTTATATTAAGAGTGAAATTAAGTTTGTTAGTTGTAATTATGTGCCTAGTTTTAAGAAAATTATGAGATTGAAATATAAGTTGTTACAGAAATCGGGTTTTACATTTTTTTTTATTGAAACAACGAGTAACAAATTAATCTTTATTTCCACATCGCCACTTAGACATAATACCAAACAATAAAAAAATCATAATTGGCGGAATGATCGCGTAACATACATACAAAAAAAACATGTCGAATTGAGAACCTCCTCCTTTTTTTGAAGCCTGTTAAAAATAGTAACTTTGTATCATAAAAGATTATAATTTTCCACTATTATATTATTACTATTCTAAGCCAAATTCGATGTGATTTGTAAATAATCACGCCGATACCAAGTAAGTGATTTGTACTCGTAGGTTAAAGAAACTTCCAAATTTGATTGGTATTGATTTTTAGACATTACGAGTAATTTGCGCATTCATTGTCGATTTTCGTTTGTCGTTTACTCTATCATTAAACATTTATACCATACTAGTTGACCCGGCGAACTTCGTACATGACATGCATATGACGCGGGCTGCCAATGTACGTCGCCGGTAGAATTGTCAATCGGCCATCATTAGCTGCATCTACGTATGAGTTAATGAATTTTCTTCATATTTGTTTTTGCGTGAATTTTTCCGATATTTTAATAGTTAAATCCAAGTTCATCAAAATCGGTCCAGCCGCTCTTGAGTTATAAATGGTGTAACTAACCCGACTTTGTTTAATATTATACCATATTTGTCAAATATACTTTGTAAGTTAAGTACGGGCGACTTATTTACATTACAAACATTGTACAAACTTTCCATCCAAAGGTTGCCTGGAAGAAATCGCTTTAAGCGATAAGGCCGCCCATTTTACTAAATTTAACATAAATTAGTTTTTTTTAAGTATTCCTGGTGTACAATAAAAAAATATTTTATTCTATTGTATATCGCATTTCGCCTAATTATTTAAGTATTTTAATCAAATATTTCATGTGTTCGTTAATACACAGTAACATTATCAGTTCTACCATAATCATTTACTACTAACTAAAAAGTTTAGATTAAACATTTGAAAACCGCTAACCCCCTTTTTTGCCTCGGAGTTAAAAACTGACTTATCTAGCTAAGGGTCTAGACAGACCGACTGCATCATAACTGCACGCACGCTACCAACAATCTGCGCAGTCCGCTTGCAGTTGGCGTGCAGTTCTTACATACGGTTGGTAGTTTCGATGCAGTGCAGTTATGATGCAGTCCATCTGTCTAGACACTAGAACCAACCCAGTGTGACTAACTTTCTATTAAAAAACCCGACAAGTGCGAGTCTGGCTCGCGCACCAAGGGTTCCGTATAAATATTTTATTTATGTGATATAACTACATATCAACCAACCAAATTTAATAACTCATTGAAAAAAAATTGTTGAGCTACGAGCGCCCGCACTCTAGTTGGGCAGATGAAAGATATCGAAAAAAAACGCCCCCCCCCCCCCCCATCTCCGAAATTTGCAAAGTGGAAAATCTGAAATTAATATGATTGATAGATTTATTAAAGATTACAGGAAAATTATAACGAAGTCTATCTAGAACAGTTTTTTTTAAGTTTTCATGGTTTACCGGTCACAGAACTAGATGGCGCTGCGTAATTAATATAAATACCCCTAGCTTGTTTTGAACTCTAGTGCGCGAGTACTCTTACTTGACCGGTCTTGTATAATCATAAATGTATTCTTAAGTTGCCATTTTAACTTAGGTATTAGGGCCGGTTCCCACCAAACCCGAGAGGAGTGGAGATGTATAAATTCAGCCATATAGCCAATATGTGATACTATATCATGTACGATGTATTCGACGTGATACTATATCACGTCGAAATCATATTAATGAATAATTATTGCTGGACATTTCACACAGTGCTTTCTAGTCCCAAACTAAGCAGAGCTTGTACTATGGGAACCAGATAACTGATAGAATACTTATATACTTTTTTTGTAAATACATATTTATAATATATAGAAACATCCTAACCCGGAACAAATATCTGTAGATCATGCAAACATTTGTTCCGCGGTGGGAATCAAACCCGCTACCTCCTGCGTCTCAGCCGGCTATTCGGCCACTGCGCCACGGAGGTCGTTATATTACGTCTTACATATTTTTTTTGTAGATACCTACATCCTTTTATTGTAATGAAGAGAAACACTAAACCCCGAAACAAATATCTGTAGATCGTAATTATACAATTTCTAACTGGAACAGCTGAGTTTGAGCCCGTAAGACCAGCTCGGAGGCTGTGCGGAGTAGCCTCGCTTCTCTGCCTCCTCGTTCACCTCGAATGGACGTCGGAACAGCTCCATTAGAAATCTCACCTGAAATAAAATCAAATAACTTAGAATAGAATTCGCCCCGAACTGAGATCTCGCGAGTCTCCGATTAAAACAAAAAAAAAAATATTATTTGTAATCTTTGACTATCAAAATAGTGCCACGAAATATATAGACAACTTGCTTGACCTATAGTTTCATTCAAATTACAGGTAACGGGAGTTCATGTAATGTGGACAAACTTTTTTGGTGTACAAATTGCAGTTATTCTGGATTACAGACTTTTGCCTATATTTGTGTCACTTAAGCTACACGCATACCAAATTACAGCACTGTGGGGTCACTGGTGTACCCTGTGAATTTTGTCACTGTGAAAAGTTCAGTTTTTATTATGGCTAATAATAATAACTCAAAAACTATAAGAACTTTATTAAAAACTGGCTGACCAATCCGCACTCTTCAATCTTCGCACGCATAGTTTTTCAATAAAAACATTACCCTCCTTCTGCGCAGTTGGGTACAAAGTAGCCTATGTCACCCGGGGATGGTGTAGCTTCCCAACAGTGAAAGAATGTTTTAAATCGGTCCAGTAGTTTCGGAGCCTATTCAATACAAACAAACAAATCTTTCCTCTTTATAATATTATTTTTTATATAATCGTTCGTAAGGAGTAAACTCCAGTCGTGCGTCGGACCTGACGTGCACACTTTTTTTAAATACCTAAATAGGTACTTACAATATATAGAGAAACAACCAGTCCCGGAACAAACATCTGTAGATCATGCAGACATGATTTATTCCGCGGCGGGAATCGAATCTGCAACCTCCTGCGTCTCATATATTCGCCAACTGCGCCACAGAGGTCGTCGTAAGAGTGAATAGGTATCATCTAGATCTTCGTGCTTCATCTTAGACCACATCATCGGTTATCAACAGGTACGATATTGTAATCAAATAAAAATAGAAATAAAAAGTAGATCACCTTTTCAAAGTCGTTCTTCTCAGCATCAGCGATAGCTTCCTGCAGGATCCAGTTCCTCGGAACGTAAACTGGATTCACCTTGTTCATTCGCTCCCGACGCTCCTCTTCACATACTGAAAGTATCCACACTAATGTTATAAATGCGAAAGTAACTCTGTTGGTTTACTTTTCACGATTAAACGGCTGAACAGATAGTAAAGAAATTTGGCAAATAGATAGATTACATCCTGGGGAAGGACATAGGCTAATATTTACCCGACTGCGTAAAAGGAGGGTAATGTTTTTATTGAAATACCACGCGGGCGGGTCAGCTAGCAGCCCGTTTTTAGTACAAATAGCGTTTATTAACATGATAGTTTCAAAAGTTATACTGAAAATTATATAAAGCTTTTTTAATACTCGGGGCGCGTTCAAGTATTACGTAATGCAATTTTTGAATCCCCCCCCCCCCCCCCCCCTCCACTTTAACGCGCGGTAACGATGGTTCCTACAACTTACCCATGTATTACAGTGTAACATAGTAATGAGTAAATGAGGTAGTCAGTTAAGTTACATGTCATATAACATTGCAATATATCAATATTATAATTTTGACAATAAATCTACTATTTCGTTTTTAAACGAATGCTTGCTATTGAAGATATAAACACTCGAGAAGCGCTTTTTGTAACTAGAGCAGATTCTATTAATTGGTGCATTCATGGCATAATTAGTACTAAGAAAATGACTAAGTGCCTTTTCACACGTCGCGGTTGCCGGGTACCCGGCGGCGAAGTGTATGCCCGTGTGTGTACGTTAGCTTTCACACGTACCGGCGTAATTTGGCCGGGAAGCGGTCGCCGGGTGCACGTCGGATCCCCCAGTGTGCGTCCGGTCGCTGCCTAACGGTTAGCCGACGGCCGGACTCACAGTGGTGTATGGAACACGCTAAGCTTTCATATAAGTAGCGGCACGATACTTTAGCGCTAACCGTTATTGCGCAGAAGTAAAAAATAAGGTACCTGAGGGGGGCTAGCGGGATGAAGGGCGGGCATGCGTAGCGCCGATTGGCTCACTAGTCGCATTCCGTTCCCTGCACCGATACGACGCCCCGCGCACATTCAGTGTACAGTCGCGTTGTTAATTGTATTGTTATTACTGTTATTTGAATGTGTTTGTTAAATTTAGTTTTTTAAGTTTGTTTGTGACTTTAAAGTGAATATGTTTAGAAGAAATACAGTTTTGAAAAGAGAGGCAAGGAAAATGGTTTACATGAATTGTTTTTTTTTAAACAAATTAAAAGTGAGATTGATGAAGCTACAAATACTTTACTCAGTCATTCGGACAGCAGCACTGTAAATTTGAGCCAGATAAAACAAACTGCCGAAATTATTAAGGCGGGAAACATTAAATTAAATCGCGATTTAGGGAAAATCCAAAAAAGGACAGCAGAGTCTACAAATACGTCAATTGCAACGGTAAGGAACATCTACAATCAAGCCAATAGTGGCTATTGTATTGCTTGCGCGACAGTACCGATACGCAGCTATCCCCTCCGCGTATCGTTCAGCGCTAGACTTACATGCCGCGACTTATACGTACCGGCAGCCAGTCGCGCAGGTACAACCACGGAGAGCGCGACTCGTTTCTGACAACCTCGTGTCGTAAATAGTACCTACTTAATTCGTTGCAAAATGGAGATATGTAGCTACCTATTAAATTGTTGTATTTTGTAGTAGGTCTGGAAATAAGATAGAATGCTCCACACTGTTCTCTTTTCATGTTAATCGGATAAACCCAATCATTTCTTGACTTCTTTTTCTGGTGGCGGTATCTTCGGTACAAAATCCACATTGCACTTAATTGTTCACGTTCCATTTTTAGAGAAGAGAGAATATTAAATTATTTGTGCAGTCACTACGCGACTGTACTCGCGTTGACGGTTTACACGCTGCTGAATACAAAATCCGGGTCGTGTGAAAGCCGGGTACCCGGCGCCGGCTACCCGGCAACCGGGACGTGTGCAAAGGCACTAAGACTCATAATCCAAAAAACTCAGTTAAATCACAATAACACATTTAATGTTAATTCCTTCGTGTTACCATTTTCCATGTCCAATCTCTGTTGATAGCTCAGCACCCAGGTCTCCCAGCCCCGGTCTGCGGCGAGCTTGGAGAGCGACCAATGCGATTCCAACACTGTTTTGTCAACCAGTTGATTTGGTTCCACCTGCAAACGACCATTTATAATAGCTAGTGGTTCACCCCGAACTAAGATCGTCCTCCCAAAAAGCAAAAAAAAATATTATTAATAATCTTTGACTAATGAAATAGTGCCACGAAATGCACAACCAACTTACATCACCTACAGTTCCATTCAAATTACAAGTAACGGGAGTTCATGTAATTTGGTTACTTGTTTTAGGTGTAAGAAATTGCAGTAAATCTGGATTTCAGACTTTTTCCTATATTTGTGTCGCTAAAGCTACACGAATACCAAATTTCAGTACTGTGGGGTCACTGGTGTGCGCTGTGAATTTCGTCGAAGATCAATTTTTATTATGGCCAATAACTGAAAAACTGCAAGGATTAAACCCGGATTACAAGGATCACCACATGAAGTCTGAGGCATGTCCTTCAGGGTTACCTTAGAGCTCTCAAGAGCTATCGAAGGCGTGAGGTTCTGCCACCAACCATTGCGCTGAAGAGACTCACCTCTGACAACTGCCTGAAGGTAGCCGTGAAGTCCGCCATCGTGTTTTCCATCGATTGAAACAGGGCATCAATTAAACTCTGGTCGCCATCTTGAATCTCTGTAAGGCCTAATTTCTGGATGTGAGTTTTTCTGTAAATTAACATGATAAATTATTAGGTAAAGTTTGTATGTTTGTAGGGGGTTTCAGAAACTACTGAACCGATTATGAAAATTATTTCACTGATAGTAAGTAAGCTGCTTATAATATAAATAAAATAATTAACCAGTAAAATAATAAAAAACCCGTGAAAACCACATAAAACTGACATAATCGTAACTAAGAACTACCTCAGTTAAAATAGCTTTCTATTCTAAGATTTTTTAAACCATCTCAAACATGCAAGCCGGACGGGACTTGAACCCGCAACCTTCCTCTTGATACGAGGATGCACTGCCAATTGTGCTACAGGCTTTTGTCACGTCAGGGTCGAAATTAGTGAGATGATTCAGTTTACAACTCAATTAGCAGCCTTAAGTGGAGACCGGAGGGGAATCGCCCATACAACACGTACTACCAAGATCATTTCTAATTGGAGCATATTTCTACCTTAATAAGGTATTATTTTAATTTGAATAGTATTTATCTAGGTTCCCAACCATATATTAGATCAAAATACTTACCTAAAATGAAATCGAAGCGTATCGCATTCTGCATGTTTTTACGTCATAAAAGACCTGTTTTCAACCTAATTGTTTCGTATTAAAAATAACAACATTTTACGTATCCTAGTCATGGGAACATAGATTATATCGTCTAGTTACAGAATAACAACACAATGAGAAAAATACAACAAGTTTTCAGTCATCATTTTTGGTATTACGGAACACGGTCAAAATCTAATCAAATTTAGAATCGTTCTATTGCTGCACTGTCGCTCTGTGTGGCTAAACTTCGTCACTAACAGGGATAGCGATATTCAGGCCGAAGTTTTTGACGCGGCCGAATTGATGTTGCGCTCGGGGTTCGCCAGCATCTTAATCTGAATCATCTTACTAATTTCGACCCTGACGTGACAATAGCCTGTAGCACAATTAGAAGTGCATACTCCTATCAAGATCAAGGGTGCGGGTTCAAGTCCCGTCCGGCATGATCGTTTTGAGATGGTTTTAAAATCTTAGAATTTTCCTTAAGTGCCGATAACACTAGGTGTATAAATAAAATATTATTAGCTTTCTTTTTAAAAAAACAGAATCTGAATCGATCCATTCGTTTAGGAAGTACGATGCCACAGAGAGACAGACATGGTGACGGCACTCACAGTACTTTCTTCTCAACATATTGTTGTAACGTGCCTCTGATATGCTGAATGTGCTGCTTCTGATCCTCACTCAGTATAGGATCCATGGCTTCGGCTAACTTTGCCATATTCCATAAAATAATCTGAAAAAAAGAGGTTAATAAAAAACTTGGGGTACCGGACTCGAATAGCCTTACAGCTTCGCCGTCTGTCTGTCTGTCCAACCAGTTAAAGCCAATTTATTCATAGCTTTATCCATACTTTTTTTTTAGCTTTTTTCCTAGTGTGGAATTTAAAATAACCTAGTAATACAATTACAATCTAGCCGTATAAAGGCTGAGTAATTTTATTTAGAAGTCTTTTAAAATATTTTTTTATACATATACATTCATATGTGCCCAGCAGTGGGACAAGGATAGCTGATACTAATAACAATACACTCATATAACTAGTGGTTCGCCCCGAGCTGAGATTTCGCGAGTGTCCCCTAAAAACAAAATAAATATTACTCATAATCTTTGACTAATAAAATAATGCCACGAAATACACATCCATCTGACGTGACCTACAGTTTCAAATTACAAGAAACGAAAAACACTAAAATTACACTAAAAAGAGTAACCAATAAACATGAACACCATTTTGATGTAAAACTTCTTTACGCACGCTTGACTTGGGCAGTAAGCTGGTGAATGCGTTACGAAAAGTGCGAACGGAAGTTGAGAGGGAGATATAAGTTAGCGAAGATAGAAAGGAGAGAGTTACGTTTCGTATATTTTTAAACGTTAATGTGCGAGTGCGAGCTCCGTCTATCTAGAATTAGCATAGGCTGATCGACCTACAGACGTGTGGACCAACAATTTTATAAATTAATATTTTGAAAAAGAAGTTTTAGTTCAGTCACAAAGCACACTCGTTTTTTTAATAGGTTACTCTTTTTAGTGGTAGAAATTGAAGTTATTCTGGATTTTAGTTCCTTATATTTGTGTTACTAAAGCTACACGCATACCAAATTTCAGCACTGTGGGGTCACTGGTGTACCCTGTGAATTTCGTCAAAGTTCAGTTTTTATTATGGTTCAGAACTAAAAGAATTTAACTAAAAATAAAAACGGGGTTGAAATGTACTAAGTAATGAAGACCTTTGATTAGACGTCCCATTTCACTTAATAGTTTCATTTTAGATTTTTTTAGCCCTATTGAACCCCAATAACTCAATAAACCCCCCTAACATTTATAATATATTTAGTCAGACCAAGATTGTGCCATCGCTTTCTAACTATACATATATTAAATTTCCCGATGATCAGATCAATGCCTCGAAAGTATTCCTCGGACGAAGAAACCGATTTACCAAAGTTAATTTGGAGATCTCGCTTCGCGCGATTAATTATTTAGACGATAGAGAAGCTTGGGATTGAAATTGCTCCAACTCGGTCAAAACTGTTACAATTTAGACGTAATTTATTTTCTTTATTGTATGTATTCTAAAAGAATAATTTCCAGCCTTGCTTCTTGCCTTTCTTTCCTGGGCTTGGTCGCGAAGGATCAAGCAGTAAAATTGACGTTTCAAAGTGATCCTTGTGATTTTAATAAATTAAACCATTTAGATTTATGATTTTGATACTAATTTATAAATTCGAATGTAACTCTGTCTGTCTGTTAATATTGTTATATTTATGTGTTGCATTTAAATGTTTTCTAACTCTAGGGTGGAAGGAATAACAGATCTGCACTGACGTCCCGCATTGGGTCGATGTGCATCACCCCCCCTTCTAACCTGACCCCAGCCATCCCAACTCCTTGAAGTAACGGAGTAGAACTTTGGGTTGGTGGCAGCTTTCCAGGGTCTCCGTGGATGTTGATGTAATTTATTATTAAATTTAAATGTTTTGTTTTGATATTAAAATATCCACTTACCGATGGTTGTTTGATAAACGCATATCTGGCCATATCGTCCGACGTATTGGGCACGTAATGCGGGCTGTAATGCTCTACGAACCCGTACGGACCGTAGTCTATGGTCAGTCCTAGTACGCTGAGATTGTCTGTGTTCAGTACTCCGTGCGTGAATCCTAGTCCTGGAAACATAAATAAATAATGCTGGACATTTCACACAGCGCTATCTAGCCGTAAACAGAGCAAAGCTTTTATGTCTAATCTTAAGCTGGCCATATAAGTATCTCACCTTGCCAAGTGGCGACCATGTCTAGATTTCTGTGTGCAACTTCTGAAAACCATTTAACGTAGCGATCTTCATCTACAGAGCTTATTAAAGGGAAGTGAGTCTGCAACAAATAATCAAAATTAAATTAATTGGTACCTATTTCATTTCATTTTTGTTGTTATTGATAGACTTCTTATCACATTCTTCATCTTCATCGTTGGCCTATCTATGAAGTCTCGAAGCTAACTTTGATGATTTCCCTAACTTTTTATTTATAAAGTACTAGCTTCCGCCGGCGGCTTCGCACTCATGTTTTGTCAATATAAAGTAGCCTATGTATTAATCTAGGTTATAATCTACATACATACCAAATTTCATTATCATCCATTCAGTAGTTTTTGAAAGAGTAACAAACATCCACACATACAAACTTTTGCGTTTATAATATTAGCAGGATATATAATGAAGTCTCTAAGATGTTTTTATGAAGTTTGTATGCTTTTTCTATGAAGTGTCTAAGCTTAACTTTATACCTACAAGCATTTTCATAGTATTAGGCTCCTTCTGTTTCTGTATCGACCAGGCGGGTGCCAAGTTGTGCCTCTATAAATTTTATCAAGTCCCTAAGCTTATTTTTATGAAGTCTCTTAACTTTTACAAAAACTCTAAGCTTATGTTTTTAATATAGTCTACAAGCGTCCTCATAGTATCAGGTTTTTTCAGTTTCTCTAAGATCTCTATACGAGCCAGGGCGGTATCAGACGGACGTAGTCACGCGACTACAGCTCTCCTCTTCTTATAAAGTGTTTTAAGTTTATAAGTTTACCTTGATAAAGTCTCAAAGCCTTTCTGAAGCCCTAAGCTAATTTTATGGAGTCCCTAAGCTTATTTTATGAAGTCTCTAGGCTGTTTTTATGAAGTTCGTAATCTTATTAAGCTCACCTTTATAATAAAGTCTACAAGCGTCCTCATAGTATCAGGTTCTTTCCGTTTCTGTAGGATCTCTATAGAGCCAGGGCGGTACCAAGCGGGCGCGAGTCGCGCGACCACGGCGCAGCGCTCCTGTCGCGCGGCGCCGCTGTACGTCTTGTCGCGGTATACTTTGTGCTCGTCGCTTACTGAAAATAATTTGAGTAATTATTACAAATTATTGTTTAGAGCCAAATTCAAACTGATTTATTAATTAAAATCACAATTTCGTTCCTGTCGCGGAACAAATGTTTGTATGATCTACAGATATTTGTTCCGGGTCTTGGTGTTTTTCTGTATAGTATATATTCACACTAGTCAGGTCATAAATTCTGTCACATGTTTAATATAAAATAATTGAAACAAGTTTATTCATTATGTAACAATTTATATACCAAAATGAACTTAACAAAACATAGATTCTTATGACACTAAAGTTTATTCAAAATGACCTCCGTGATTTTGAATACAGGCCTTCAATCTGCGCGGCCAGTCGTCTATCGCAGCACGAACGAGGTCCATGTCAATATCGGCGGCTGCCTTAATCAAGGATGTCTTGAGTGACTCCAAATTGGGATGAGGCTTTGAGCACGCATTTTCCTCCAAGTGTTGCCATATCTTGTAATCTAACGGATTCAAATCTGGACTGGAGGAGGGCCAGTCTTCGTGCCAGATGAAGTCGATTTCACGCGCCGCCAGCCAGTCTTGTGTGCTCTTCGCTCTATGAGCTGGCGCCGAATCTTGTTGGAATACCTAGTGCCTGTTATTGAACATGGTATGAGAAACAGGTTCCACAAGGTTTGTCAGGACTGTATTTTGATACACAACTGCATTCGTTTTCACACCTTTCTCACAAAAATGTACCTCTGTTAAGCCCCAATAAGAAACTCCCAACCATACCATGAGCGAGGATGGAAAATGACCTCGTTGGACACGCGGAATACGGTTGCTCGCTTCTTCACTACTGTGTGCGTACACCTTATCATTTTGTTTGTTGTAGCTCTCTTCTACGGTAAAAATTTTTTCATCCGAAAAAAGAATTTCCCGATATTTTTTTCCCGCGTACCGCTTCAACAAAGCGCGGCATCTCTTCAGTCTCAGGTCCATTAGACGAGCATTCAAACGATGTCCTGTTTTTCTTTGATATGCCCGAAGCCCTAAGTCTTCATTTAACACCAGTGGCGTAGCGTGCCTTGTCGGGGCCCCGTATAAAAATTTTTTTGGAGGCCCTTATATGGAGGTAAAGATTTTTCACAAAAGAAAAAAAATATTGTGAGAAGTAATATTTATTTATCACATAATTTACCCATTTTACAAATAAAAATCGAATTTTAAATATTCACTCTCCTTGCCTTTTTATCGGCAAACTGATTTATTAAATCATTTATGGCTGATGATGATTTTAGTTTTTCTAAAGTTTCTGCCTCTATGGACAATAGTGAGATGTCTGACAGCCGTTCTTGTCCCATCGAAGTTCTTAAGTAATTTTTTATTAGTTTTAATTTTGAAAAACTTCTTTCTGCCGTTGCGGTTGTAACTGGAAGGGTCAAGAATAAAAAGCATGCTGTGATTACCTCGGGAAAACTGGATGCAAGACTATTGAATTTTACTAGCAATAATTCAATGAGTTCTTTAATGGAATAAATTTTTTAAATATCAGAATTTAAGCATGTTTTTAGAGCCTTTAATTGGTCACAAAGATTAAGTGAGATGTCTTTACTGTATTTAGCAGACAGTTTTCCGGAAGCGTTTAATATCTCTTCGCTTGAAGAAGATAGGAGTTTCTCCGGTTGTAATATTTCGAATATACTACTCAGGTTGCAAAGGCTCTGAAATCTTTCTTTAGTTTGAGAAATTAATATATCTAAACAGCAATAGTATACATTGACTTTGAAATAGGATTCCGGGTCGGAAATTCTCTCATCTTGTGATAACTCATCAAAAAAACGCTTCGTTATCTTTCGCCTACTGTTTTTAAAAACAGTTGTTACCCCCACTTTTTTGCTAAATCTTTGGATTCATTTAGCAAACTATTAAATGAATTCTGATTTCTTAATTGGCACAGTCTATTTAAAAGATTACTTAATAAAATACTAGATTTCTGTAAGTCATTATTTTCATGCTGTAGAGCTTTAGAAACAGGAAATTTCAAATAGTGAAGAAAAAAATGTAACGAGCACTAAGAAATCAAAACTCTCTAAAATATTAATTATACTTTTACATTCTTCACGTTCATCTTTTTTATTTGAAATTAAATTTAGTTGGTACAAAGTTTTCATGATTAGTAAAAAATTTTTCTTTACTGCTAATAAAGCGTCGTTCCTAGAAGACCATCTGGTAGGACATACCTTTTTAAGGGTAATCAAATATTTTTCAGATGAATCGTCACTTAGCATAGCCCAGCGTTTTATACTATTGCCAAAAAAAGTATATATTTTTTCTAAATTATCGAAAAAAGTTGATACTTCACGAACATGTCTCGCAGCATCGTTCAAAACCAAGTTTAAAGCGTGCGCAGCACAATGAACATAATCGGCATTTGGAGCATGCTCTTTTATTAGGGTTTGTAATCCTCCATACACACCCGACATAACATTTGCTCCATCGTATCCCTGTCCTCTACATTTAGTCAAATCAATTCCATATTCTTTAGTCAAATTTAAAATGACAGTTTTCAGACCTGCAGCACTGCAATCGGTTACTGCTATGAATCCTAAAAAGGACTCACAGATTTTTATTTCTTTAGGCACATTATCATCATTTTCTGTAACCGAGATATATCGAAAAACTACAGATAGTTGGTCAATTTTTGACAAGTCTTGTGTTGTATCCAGAATTATTGTCAGAAATGGAGCTTTTTTAATTTCTGAGATAATACTGTTCCTAACGTTAGTACCAAGCAAACTAATAATTTCGTTTTGAATCGTAGGGCTTAAATAATTTATTTCACCTTTCGGTTTTAGAAAAAGTTCTTTTAAAGTTGCATCATAGTTAGATAGCAGACGTGAAATTGCCATAAAATTGCCAGAATCAGAATCATGCCCCCTCAAAGGTAGATTACAAGATACTAAAGTAATTATAACATTAATTATACGATGCAGTACATCTCTCCAGAATGTAATTTTACTATCGATTTCACTTTTCAATAGAGTATCGATGGTATTTCCTTGCAACCAATTATTATAAGAGAGTGAGGCACTAATATGCTGCTGTGACTTTTCATGGTCAAGAATAGTTTGTGTGAAATTGCTTCTAACCGAAACACCGTTAACCCAAGCAGAGGAGTACGATTTGTTTTGACGATCTGCTAATAACCAACAGAAGTGACAGTACGGTTTGTTTAAAACGTTAGAATAACATAACCATGGTCTTATAATTTTTATGCCTGCCTGATTGAAATATGAATAATAATAAGCTGAAAAAGGTCGGTTATTTTCTGAAACTTTTGGAAATGGTCCTTGTGGTTTAAATGGACCCAATTTAAAAATTATTTTTCGTTCGCATTCAGTTAAATTGTCACCAAAATTTCCTCTATCTGATGAAATTATATTACAATCTGCATTATCTGCAGATATATCAGAATCGTTGACTTGGGGTTCCTCGATTTCTGGATGGACATCCGATAAAGTATGTGCTTGGCTTTCTTCTATTTCCGGATGGATATGTGACGAAGAACATGCTTCAGAAGAATCTAAAAATAAACGAGTAATTGTTAAAAAATAAATACGAATGCTTTGATAGGTACTAAACTAAAAAGAGTTATATATAAATAAATAACGTTACTAAGGGTCACAGTTAGAGAGTGTTCAGTTCAGACGCACACAGATTCTACGCGGATTGTGCTCGTACCTATTAGTAGATACAAAATCACCTGCAGCCCGTCCGTGCATTACTATACACCTGCGTGCTATTTAAACGCAGCGCGTAGTGTAGTGGCCATACAAAACGAGAACCCGAAAGCGAGTCTGCACATCTGAAGTTCTCAACACGCAATTAACGATACGATACGGACTGATAAACAAACAACAAAACAAATCGATCCTATAGATAAGTTAGAATTTTGTTTTTTTTAATCAAGGCACGGAACCCTAAAAACAGTATAATTGTGAAAATCGAGGGGGGAGACAACTTTTTGTGACGGACAGATGGACAGACCGAAATTAAAAGATTTCCTTGTTTATCACTACGGGCCCCTAATAAATGGGTTGGGTAGTAGTGTAGTACTTACCTTTCCAATCTAAATCACTCACAGTATCTTGTCTCTAAAAAAAATTAAGAAATTTTGGGCACTTTTTTTATAACCTCGTCCCTTTTCTGTTTAATTTTTCTTTTCTCAGCGCCGCTGGGATAATCTCTTTTCCTTTCACTCATTTATTTTACAAATCGTTACTAATACTGCTAAACCAGAAGAACAATATTGTTTGTACTGAATTACAATGTAATGCACATTTATATAAAGCGCGTAAATAAACAGTGCACTGCACTCCGTGGTTTAACATCCAATGCAAAGTACAACAACGTACACGTACATCGCGATATCGATGAAGGATTCCCGGGGATTCCCCGCTGAGTTGAAGATGAAGTAAGTAAAACGGGGAAGTCCCGCAGCCCGCCATAACGATGTAGTGTTGCCAACTTTTGAACGCACGCTTAAGGCGGGAAAAAAAGGAATTGCTTTATAGAATTTTGTCATTTGTAAAATAAAATAAATTAGAAAGTTTTTATTCTTTTTCCTTACACACTTTGGGGGCCCCCGTGGCCCGGGGGCCCCGTATAATTGATACGGCAAATACGGCGGTAGCTACGCCCCTGTTTAACACCCTTTTCACCGTGGTTCTGCTTAACCCCATCTGAAGGGCCAACAGTTTCTGCTTACGTTTGGGATTTCTTTGAATTCGCGCCTTCACAGCTTTTATCACTGCTGGAGTCCTAACAGACCGAGGGCGACCACTTCTTGACCTGTCATCTACACTAGAGTCTTCATTGTATCGTTTGATGGTGTGATAAACGAATCTTTTAGTTATATTAAAATTTTTCAGTATGTCAAAAATTTGAATTGGCGCGTAACCGCAACGATGCATGCAACGCAATAACTGCAACACGGTCTTCTTTAAGCGTCCACTCCATATTTAAAAATGAGTAAAATTCTAAAAAGTATACATTTTTATTTTCATGAACAATTCGAAATTCGAATTCTATAAACTTTTTTGTGGCCAGCATTATAAAAGAAAAGTTTTTACTGTGTGACAATACTTATGACTTGACTAGGTATGTATACATATATACACGGCTACACATCAAGCTATACATTTCCAGAATAAGCTGACCTCTCATTCTACGAAAAGCCTACACAATGCGAGGTCAGCTTATACTGGAAATTTATAGCTTGATGTATAGCCGTGTGTACGTATGTACGATAAAAAAAGTAATATAAAAGTTATAAGTATTGTATCAGTTATCTGGTTCCCTTACTACAAGCTTGACTTAGTTTGGGGCTAGATAGCGCTATAAAAGTTTTATCCGAACTTTTCCATCTTTAAACAGAATAACACACACCTCATCATGAGGTCAGAGCTATTAGGTATGACTAGCTGGTACAATGCTTACCTACCAAACCCGCAGCCCTAGTCGTGGGTATGCCGAGATGGTGACACGCCTCAGACGCTACCATCTCCCTGATGGAGGACCGGAGCACCGCGCGGCCGTCGCCGAAGCGCGAGTACGGCGTCTCACCGGCGCCCTTCAGTTGCAGCTGCCAGGTTTCACCTTTACTGGAATAATGTACATAAATAACTTCCAAAATTGCAGTGTTTATGTAGCTTAAAATACATAATATAATTTGTTTTTTGATAACCTATACTGTCCCACTGCTGGGCAAAGGTCTCCACCACTTCCTTCCATTCCTTCCTTGCGTTCTCCAGAAATCTCTCTTATATTATAAAAAAAGAAAAAATACATATATATACATAAAGAATTAATAGAAGTTGGATAAAAATTAGTCTCAAATAAAATATTTACCTGTTCTCATATTCTCCAAGAGTATGTGCTCTTCCATCACCGAGCTGGTCTGCCCAGAAACCAAACTGATATCCACCATATCTAAAACAAAATTAATGGATGCAGGGCACATTCCGACGGTGTGTGACCTACAAGGCAATACTTTGTTATAGGCGTGCATTACCACTTAACATCAGGTGGGACATATGCCTGTTCCATCTCCACGTTGAAAAAAACATGACTTAAGTAAGTAGGTACATAGATACAGCACTTTTATCCCCCCATTAGGTAACAAATCGTAAGTTTATCAGCTTCGGTCCTAACTAAATCAGAGGTATATCAATGTCCTAAGTGTATGATTGGTCACTTACCTGTGAGAAACACTTAGGCCTCCTGGGGGTAGGTACTTCCCTGCCACAAAGTCAATAAACTTCTCAGTTACCGCCACAGATGGTTCCAAGTCTAGAATGTCTGTGAGGACATCTTCAGAAGCACAGACGAGATGGAGAGTTCCAGTCAAGCCTTCTGTTGGCACCTAGAACAGATCAATAAACTCATTTATTGTACATAATATGAAATACTGAACAAAAGACAAAAAATGCTAGGGCCAAATCTGGTAATTTATAAGCAAAACAATTATGAAGCCTCATTTATCTATTAGGATTGTTATTCCTGTCTAAGGCCCGTAAGATCAATAGCAGTTTAAACTAAAAATTTTCTTTGTCAGTGATGGTTTAAGCTTAGAATTTTAGTTTAAACTGCTATTGATCTTACGGGCCATAAGCTGCCAAATTATCAAAACAGATTGTCAGCAGTCAAGTGATTGGTTTAGTAGAATTGGGCCCCGACATTTCACAAAGCACAGACAGCTTTACAATATTAGTATAGATCAAGACACCCAGGCCGGAATGAATATCTGTAGATCATAGTTAAGAGTTGAAGAAAGGATTCAGCACAGACAGAAAAGCTCACCTCTGATGTGATGCACAAAACTTTAGAACAATATACCTTGGAGAAGACAGCGTTCTTCACAGCCATCGGCACATTATACTCCGGATTCTCATCAATAGGCAGCGCTGCATAACTTGGAGGATCTTTGAACTTCAAATCCTTAAAACTTGTAAGCTTCATCTTCCGCGCTTGAATTCCCTGGCTTAGCGCGGCAAGTGAACACAAAGTACGCCTCATTAGCTATATGACTACCAGGATTAAGTATTACAAAGCTTTAATTTTAATTATTATTCGAATAAAAATTAAAAATCATGACTTTTTTCACACACATTTATTTAGACATTCACATAAAAGAAAATTATGAACTTTGTTGGTAAAAGAAACAAATCTTTATTTTAAGTGAATAAAGCTTACTTCGCAATGGCTGCAATAAATAGACATTTTTTGAACAGCTGACCGTTTTTGACAGACAGTCAAAACGCTGTCAAAATAGTTGTTTTGTTTTTAAAATAGTGATGAGGTAGTAATAAAATCGAAGCAAGCGGAAGTGCTAAAGAGTTGATTGGTGATTCATATCACATAGATCAGTTGAAAAGGTTGCAACAAGGCGGTATTATTTAAAAAAACGTGGGACATGAAACCTTTTTAATCGATTGTATTGCTGAGGAAAGCCTCAATACAATCGATTAAAAAGGTTTTGAAAAAATGGCATACAACCTCTTTCATTTCCTCAACGCAACCAAGCAAGGATTTGGCACTTAAAATAATTATATTATCGCTTATTTATTTCTGGTGAAAAAAAATTACACATCAGAAATATAAATACTTTTAATAAATAAGAAGTAATTGAATTTACGTGGAGCAGCTTATTTTCAAAGCATATGCCCATTGCGGTGGCTGGGCAGCAAATCCTAGGTTTTCTGCTTCAGGATGCACTTGGTACGGGTTGCGAAAAACTTCCATCAGGAATCGGACCTAGAAATAGAATACATATAAAATTAATCTTTCAACCATCGACGAAATTTTTTTGACGACCTCCGTGGCGCAGTGGGCGAATAGCTGGCTGAGACGCAGGAGGTAGCGGGTTCGATTCCCGCTGCGTAACAAATGTTTTCATGATCTACAGATATTTGTTGCGGGTCTGGTTGTTTCTCTATGTATTATAAGTATCTATTTACAAAAAAAAGTATATACTTAAGTATTCTATCAATTATCTGGTTCCCATAGTACAAGCTATGCTTAGTTTGGGGCTAGATAGCGCTGTGTGAAATGTCCAGCAATATTTATTTATTTATTTAATTATCTTCATACCACATATCAAACGGTGTTATGCCATGAACATTTTGGTGTGGAACATCCCAATATAGGGTTTTCAAGGTTATGTTTTTATAACTGCTAACAGATGGCGTTGCTTTGTCTTAAGCTGGTTATGAAAGGAAAGTGATTTGCCAATGATATTTGTCATGTTATAATTTCAAATTAAAATTCATTCAAATTAGAACTGTTTTAGTTTTAAATGAATAAAAACATATTACTGATAGCACGATGAAACTGCAAAAATTATAAAAATTGTGGAGCAGCTTGAATTTTCCGAGGATATAAAAAAGTCCTAATTTTTTGAAATTATATCCAGTGTCAAGTCTTGCATGTATTTGATATTAGCTTATTTATGTTGCATAACTACAATATTTAATAGTTGTCTCGAGTGTCTCTCTGTGAGAATACCTTAGTAAAGTCGTCATTCTCAGCATCAGCGATCGCATCCTGCAATATCCAGTTACGAGGGATATAAACGGGATTCACAGACACCATTCTATGATGTCGCTCGTCATCAAAAAGACCCGCCGAGCTGGCATCCACTATAAAAGTACGTAAATCATGATATATAGGTATGTATAATTTATCTAATCTAATCTAAAGAGAGATCACAGTCTCCTGCGCTCACGCAGGAGGCCTGTGTACAGGTTAAGAGTTGCACAGAGAGCCATGGAGCGTAGCATGCTCGGCATCAAACTCTTAGACCGAGTTTCAAACGTCGAGATCCGTAGAAGAACGAAGGTTCATGACATTGGGAATCGAGTTATGGAGCTCAAATGGTCTTGAGCGGGACACTTGGCAAGACGTGGTGATGACAAGTGGAGCAAGATTGCAACTGAATGGTGGCTGAGGAATGGCTGTAGAAGGATAGGACGTCATCAGTCGTAGGCCGTCAATGGGTGAGACAAGCGCAGGATTGTGGCGGATGGCACAAACTTGGAGAGGCCTATATACCCAGCAGTCGGTGAAGTCGGGCTGTGGATGATGACGATGATGATGAATCTAAAGATTCCGCTGGATCCCAATGCTGGGCAAAGGCCTCCCTTCCTTTCTTCCATTCATCCCGTAATAGGAATTATAGGATATAAACGAATTATAAAAGGAGTATGAAATGTCACACACAAGAACATTACATTACCAACAACTTGTGTGGACTTCTACAAAGTTGGGAACACTATTAGGCAGCATAAAGTTTTCTTTTCTTGTGTCACTAGCAATTCCGGGTGCTTTTATTGAGCCTACTCAGGTTCATGGTAGAGAGCTACAGTTTAAGGAATCTTTAAAAGTGTATTTGTCCTTAGTACCTACCTATAATGAATTTTAAAGAATAGAATGAGGAAGTTGGTCATCAATACGACATCACAGCTTTATAAGAACAATCATCAAAGAAAAAATATATGGAAAACGAGGAAGACGAAGGTGAATAAGCGATCCTAAATACCCTCGATAAAGAAGACGATTGCTGTCACATCCTTTAAAAGAAAAGATACCTCCATAAAATGAGACAAATGGAGGAAATCGCAACAGTTGCACCGACAAGAGAACCTTAAATAAGAGAAGAAATTAATTGAGTTATTATTTTAAGATTGGAATCTAATACTGGAAGGCAAATAAAGTACTATGGAAAACTAACCAGCTTCCTTGTCCAATCTCTCGCGATACTGGTCGAGCCAGCATCCCCAGTAGGAATGAGAAGACAAGCGTTTCAGTGCCCATTTCTCTGCCACCTTTATCTCGCAGGCCATCTCCTTTGGTTTCAACTTAAATCAAAAGTTTTATCAGCTTAGGTAGGTGATAATAATGTTCCTAGGCCCAGTAAATAGATCTACACATGGGCTTAAGGTGGATTGATGGTTTGGAAAAAATCGTAGAGGTAAAAACAGAAAATCAAGAATTGGGAATATTAGGGAACTAAGAAGGGTGTCGGTTCGACAGTCCTGATCGGTTTATTTAATTCATTGAAAGTTAAATGCACAAAACATATTTGTATTGCTTTGTAGGTACTCGTAGATAAAATTATATGTAAAAAGAATAAAAAAAGAAGAGTTTGATTGCTATTTTATTTCCGGGCTTTATAATGGAAAAATAGGAAGTTTAAGAATAGACTTAACGAAATAATGCTTGTGAATTTAAGATTATTTGAAATTTTAACTAACTTCAGCTAGCTGTCTAAAAGTGCAAGTGAAGTCAGCCCCAGTCTGCTGCATCATATCTAAGAGTTTCTCCACGAGCTGTTCGTCCCCGCAGCGCTCTTCTTTCAGCCCTATTTTCATGAGGAATGTTTCTCTGAAAGAAATATCAAGAAGAAGAAATCGTTGCAGTATGTAGTGAGAAAAACTTTGGCTAAATTGTTTAGCGCTTTCGTGTAAGCTATGCGTTCTTGCTCGACATTAAGCTGCTCTTATAATAAAGATGAGTTCCTAATAGAATGGATATTCTCAGCGCAATCAGTTTGCAATCCTAATTTAAAAGCAAGTGTATGAAAAGAACTTTTGCAAAAACGCCCTTTCTTTACCTTCGCTCATAACAAAATAAATTATTTTATGATTTTTTTTTCATATAAGCACTATAACCTCATCTCCGACTCAATGGCGACTCAATGGGTACTCATTACTCAATAAAGCTGGTGAAAATAGTTTTCCAATACAGAAGTTGGTGGCACATACGATAATAGTGACTGAACTACTGAAGTAGGTAAACACGAAGCAGAACAAATGCTTTCGATTACGAGATAAAAAGGTAAGGCAATTACAAAATCTTATTCTTGCAGTATGTGTCCAACGTCTTCAGTATGTGTGACATGTGAACTTGCTGAGAAGATGTCAAGAGTGGCTTCAGAGCATTTGCTAGCTGCCCTATATTCCACACTACCACCTGGAAGATAAATAAATGCAGGGTAATAGATGGCAGTGGTGGAAGGTGGATGGACTACATGTTCTTGTTGAAATAATACAATGATGGTGTTTAAACTAATTTTTCCTGGCTTTTCTAACTTTGTAAAAGCCCACTTTTCATTTCGTTTCACTGTTTGGCAAAGTCCTCATCAAATCTTCCTAATTTTCTCAATTCCATAGCCCACTATTTTATAATTTTAGACAAAGAAATATATCTTCTACTCTAGAATCTAGAGTAAACCAGTCAGTGGCATCAATAATTTCAGTATCTGCTGTCCTTACAAACATTTCTCCGTTCTCCAAGGTCTATTACTTACATCAGGTTGCTTAGCCAGTGCGTATCTTCCTTCGCCATCAGAGCAGTTGGCCACAAACCCACCGTCATAAGAGTCTACGAAGCCAAATGGCCCATAGTCTAGTGTCAGACCTAAGATGCTCATGTTATCCGTGTTAAGTAAGCCGTGTGTAAAGCCGACACCTGGAAATTTCCAGTTTAAGTCAGTACATTTTTTTATTCTAGTTGGTTTAAAAAGAGAGAGTAGCTGGTGAAACTTCTGATGAGAGGAGAAAACGTGATGCCAATCATAAATATGATACGCCACATTAAACCAGGCATACCAGTTTTATAGGGTAGAAAGTCGAACTAATAAAGGTTGCTGGAAGCCGTTGGGTGCAAGTCGCACAAGATTAGACGCTTAAGAAATCTATGTAGGAGGCCTATATTCAATAGTGGACGTTCCATGGCTGATGATATCAGCTTTAGCCTAATAAAGACACTAAAAACCAAATGAGATACTGGTTCTTTTCCCCTCTGTTACTAACGAGCTAACGCAGAGGTACTAAGAACTAACGTTACAGAAATATCTAAACTAAACCAAGTGTACTTGCGTGGCGTGGACAGTAGTGGTAAAATTTGGAAGGAGTGGTGATTTTCCATACCTTGCCACTTAGCAACCAGATCCAACGTTCGATGGGCAACTTCTGAGAACAGCCTTATGAAGCGATTTTCGTCTGTCATGTGTATTTCGGGAAAATATTCCTAAAATACACAAATTTATAGATAATTTCGTTGGCTCGGGAGGAAATATCTCTCTAGGTAATGTAATATGCTTGGAAATGGCAGGTTAATCAAATTCGGTGACCTACTATAACCTACTGCATAATTTTTGAACTCTAAATCGTAATAGTACTGTCGTGGACTCGAGGTAGGCCTGCTGTTTCGGCTTCCGGATATAGAATTACTTAAATACTAGCAAAATGTGAGGGGATTGTACTATTTAATGGGCCCCACACACGTCAACAATTTGTTGGCGCAAGTGTTCCCAAGAAACTGGCTGCATTGCCCCGCTGAATTGCAATGCTTATGCGTTGACCCTCATGCGCCAGCTCTCGGATCACACGTCGGTCGCTTTGACCAGATGCCCAGAAATAATTTTGATAATCCAATGGGCCCCGGTACCCCATGGATCCAGGGTCTCAAATCCAAATGGCTCAAGTACGTAAGCTCTGTTGAGAGCACCATATTTGCGCCGCTTCAGATCTTCGGCTGAATTTACGCTGCATCTACCCCAACTGCTGTAAGTGTTCAGTAGTCCTGGAGGAAGGTTTACTAGATAAGACAAGTGTTTAAAGTTACCTTGATGATAAAGTCAGCAAGTTGTTTTAGCACAGATATTTCTCCAGAGTTGGCGAGGATCTCGAGTGAGCCAAAGCGAAACCATGTCGGCGAGAGACGGAGTAAGGAGGCTGCTTTCTCACGCCGAGGGCAGCCGTTGTAGTAGATATCACGGATTATTGCTTCGTCGCTCACTGTAGATACAAATAAGATAATACTTTATCTGTAGATTAATTATTGTTTTAAGCTCACGGGTCATCATCTAGCATAACCAGGCAACTGAAGCGAGCAAGACCGCAAGGCAGCAGTAGTGGGAGTTTTGCAACGTCCCAAGTTGAACAACTAAATGATTGTATTTATATTTACTTAGAGAACACACTATATTATGACAATGTTATAAAAATAGCGCTAGGAAAACTATATCCTAATTAGCTAATTCTTGTACCGGTAAAAAGCCGCGTGTGTGAGGCGGGTGAATTGACATTGACCTGTCTACTTCTGTCTTATGCTCCTCCGCATTAGTGATGTATCTCTCCACTAATTACAATAATAGTTAGAGGCCGATCTAAGATCGCCACAAATAGTCAATAATAATCAGAAGGACGTTCATTGCTAGATATAGGCAACTCCTAAACAATTCCGCGCAAGAAGGTCTTGCTTACCTGGGGTATACTGTGTGCTACCATGGGCACAACAATGCTGGTGTGTTTTATCAGTGTGTCCCATTGGTAATACGATACGATAACCTGAAACAGTACACTACCCACTAATCCAGCAGCTCTTGTAGTGGGCACACCCAGTGCATGGCACGCCTCAGCACCGACCATCTCTCTGATGGTCGCGCGGAGAGTGGCGCGTCCGTCGTGGGCCCTCGAGTACGGGGTCTGACCGGAACCTTTCAGCTGGAGTTGCCATCTTTCTCCAAGTCTGATGAGTTTAGAACGATAAATTGATAGCTAACGTCGGAGATCTAAACCACTGGCACTGATAAGAAAGAAAAGAATTCCTTCAATGTTTCTGTTCAAAGTCAATGTCAATATTCATTAAAATCACAAGGATAGAATAGAATATATTTATTTATTTGACACACACAAAGAAACAGAACGGATCACAAACAAAATAGGTAGATAGACAGGAAAATTACAAAACAATGAGATTAAATTAGACCTATAGCTAGAACACATACGTACCTACCCCACCAGTAGGTAGTAGGTAGGTGCACCATTATAGTCCGCTCCGTGTCATGCGTGGCCAAACAGGCTCTGCCTCAGCTTTATGCTTCTTTGCAATAAATGATGCAAAGCAGCGCTGGTTTTCAGGCAGAGCCTTATGTAGGGTGACGTCACAAATTTAAACAAAATAAACATAATAAGACCAATTATGCAAAAATAAACATATTTATATAATAAATAAGCAATGATAACAATATTAATAACAAATACCTACATGATAGGTATACAAAAACAATAAGATGTTGTATATGTATTTATTTAACATAAAAGAGAAGAGGAGACGGGTTAGTTTGTGGCTGTTTGTAAATAGTGTCTCCTGAAAGTGATGAGCAGTAAAAAATTAAAAAGAAATTGTAAGACACCTTTGTAAGCGTACACGCAAACAACGCACATTCAGACCCACACAACTACCGCCGCCGAGCAAGTTACCTAACGGCTCACATTTAAGCTAAACGTGAAATCTGTGTAAAGTACGACTTTATGGGAGGGATAACATTTCGAAGCGGCCAAGAAGAAAATTCTAAAAAACTCCCTTCGTTGCTCGTGTGCATCATTCTGGTATGTAGTATGTACCTACTAAACGTTAAGCTGGAAAGTTAGAAGTAGTGTTCTATCAATTTGAAACGTCAATTTTACTACTTAGTCCTCCACAACCAAGCCAGAAAAAAATCAGGCAAGAAACAGAGATATTGATATGCTGTCCTTTACGCAATATAACAATAGGAATATGGTTAATTTTACCTGTTGACGTATTCTCCAAGTATATGAGCTCTTCCATCTCCGAGCTGTCCAACCCACAAGCCATATTGATGGCCTCCATATCTGAAACAATTTTTTTCCATGAATAAGTTGGATTTGTAAGACTTCGACTATAATAGCTGAAAAGACGACCTAATAAGCTTTGCTGTGTGCAGTTGAAGGCAGGCCGCGCAAAATCACTTGCTCTACAAATGAGGCGAAAATCTAGGCAGGCATAGTCATACGGCTGATAATATATTATATACAAGATAAAATGTACCTGTGAGCAACTGGCAGGGCACCATACGGCAATTTCCGTCCCGCAATGAACTCTGCAAACTCTTCCCTAGCAGCTATACCTGGTTCCATGTCTAAAATTCGCGTAAGAGCCGCGTTGGAGGCGCAAACAAGACGCAGATTTCTCTCAAGAGGGCGTGGAGTCACCTTGTAAAATAAGAAAACAAAGATTTAAAGGTGGTCTTCCTAAATGTTTTTATGTTATACTTTGCAGAAGGACTAGGTTGTGTGTCCTCACTTCGGAAAATACTACATTCTTGATATTGGCTCGAATTTGATCATTGTTTTCATCAATCGGCAGCAAGATATATTTCGGGTATTGGCTGAATCGCCACTCTATTAAATTCCTTTTCAATGATGTCGTTTCACCTTCCATTTGCATTGTGATTATATTAAATCTAGGTATTTAAAATTAAAACAGTTTGTATTTCTGACACTAAACTTGAATTAAACAATATTAGCGCCATGTTTTCAAAATATCATGTTGACCACTGGCTAGTATTTATTGATTTTTATTATCTTCTTTAAGCTTTTCATAGAGACAGAAATGTTATATTGATTTATAAAAGTTTGTGATAAATTTAAACGGGTTTTAGTAAACTATATACATAATGGTAAAATTACAGAATTATATATGACTGTTGCAAACCGGAAGTCGTTAGCAATCAAGTCAAGTCCACATAAAAATATGTACTGTTCTATACAGACGAGCAATGACACAAAAAGAGCTGAGTAAAATTGATTGATTGACTCGAAAAAAGAATGAGTCAGATTTTTGGTTTATTGGTTCTTGTTCGGCCAAGGTCATCTTGGCAACCCGATAAAAATAAAAGTATCAACTAGCTTAGAAGTTTGTTTTGAATAGATGGGTAATCCAATTTGGTTGGATTGTTCAACCAATCACGAACGGAAGATCCGTCCGGCCGGTGTGAAATTCGTCAGTTCGGCGACCGCAATTTCACTTTCGTGAGCCGCTTTCTCGTTTCTCACTTTCGAAAAATCCAATTCTTTTGTTGATTGAAGAAACCAGTTCTGTTTTAAATTCTAGTGAGAGGTGTAATCTAATTTCTGTGAGCAGTGTATGAGTTTAGTTTAACAATCAATGGATTTTTGTCGATGAATATGGTGTATACGGAGGGATATTTGAAGGAAAAGCTGACCAAGGACTTGGACGCCGTTCACGTCGTAAGTACTGTCAAAATTTCTATTGACCGAGTGCCGCGTTGTAATGTAAAAATATTTTCTTGAATGAAAAGGTTTATGACAACCGGTTTTACGTTAAATTTACGCAATGACGAAGAGAGCCGACCCTGAAAAGTTTATATTGACGAAAGATGTGTTGCTCCCGGGAATGTTATTCGCCCTATTTGTGCGATGGTGTGTAGCGGCTTACCCGTATTCTGGGTACGGCAAGCCTCCTATGTACGGTGATTTCGAGGCACAGCGGCATTGGCAGGAGATAACCGTGCATACTGCGGCAAAAACGTGGTACCACAATACGACCCAGAACGACCTTCAGTACTGGGGGCTCGACTATCCTCCACTTACTGCTTATCATAGCTACATCATGGGTCTGATAGCTGACTGGCTGGACCCCGAGTCAGTCCGCCTTTTTGCATCCCGAGGCTACGAGAACGAAAACCACAAGACTTTTATGAGATGGACTGTTTTTATAAGTGATCTCTATTTTTATGTGACTGCAGTGCTATGCATCTGTATAGATGCCAACAGAGTGGAATATCATGCTTACAAAGGTCA
The DNA here is from genome assembly GCA_918857605.2 of Philereme vetulata. Lineage (NCBI taxonomy): Eukaryota > Metazoa > Arthropoda > Insecta > Lepidoptera > Geometridae > Philereme > Philereme vetulata. The sequence goes on from OU975420.1 coordinate 18,072,140, forward strand.
AGGGAAGAAATCAAAGAATATTTTTAAACGGGTTGATGTGGCAACCACTTTGTTTCTACTTTACCCTGGTATAATTTTAATCGATCACGGACACTTTCAATATAACTGTGTTTCGCTTGGTTTGTTTTTGTGGGCCACATTCTTTGTAATTGCTATAGAAAACGATTTTCTCTGTACTGTATTCTTCTGCCTAGCTCTGAATTATAAGCAGATGGAGCTGTATCATGCTCTGCCCTTCTTTGTGTACTTATTAAGAAAATGTTTTATCAATTTACCACCAAAGAAAAGTTTTATTTATGTTGTGGCTAGGTTCTACAAACTAGCAATGGCAGTTGTTTTGTGTTTTATTATATGCTGGATTCCATTTCTAACTTCTGTGTCAGACATACTGCAGGTTATTCATAGACTGTTCCCGTTGAAGAGAGGGATATTTGAAGATAAGGTTTCTAACTTGTGGTGCTTTGTCAATGTATTTATAAAGCTTAAAACCGTTTACACAAATGATAAAATGGCTTGGACGTGTCTTACAACCACAGCGATCGCTATTCTACCATCCTGTTTGGATTTATTCCTGAGGATTAATAAAAAGAAGTTTGTACTGAGTCTGATCAATGTATCACTCGCATTCTTCCTATTTTCCTTCCAGGTACATGAAAAGACCATTCTTTTAGTTGCTATTCCGGTTTTAATACAATTCCCTGAGGATCCGTTCATGTGTTTTTGGTTTCTACTAGTGTCTATTTTCAGTATGCTTCCATTGCTCTTGAAAGATAAATTGCTGATACCCTTTATCGTCACTAATATAATTTATTTAACATGTTACAGTGTAAGCATAAAACTGGCATTTCCAAAGTCAGGGTACTTGAAGTTCTTCAATGCAAATCTTTTAAATCAAATAGTTGAACCAAATAAGATTGGGAATAAAATGTTGATGAACCTTTTGAGTCTGAACTTTTTCTTTTCTGTAAGTGGTATGGTCTGGTTGACGGTGGCCAGTGTTTTCATCAAGCCACCCCCTCAGTATCCTGATATGTACCCGTTGTTTGTTTCTGTGTTTTCATTCTTGCACTTTGCATTCTTTTTCTTGTATTTCAATTACCGGCAGATGTCTCTGCCCATGTCTGTTCCTGAGCACAAAGTTAAAAAGAAATAGTTCTTCCATTTTAATTATGGTAATTCCAAAGATAAGTGCATTTTAATAGTTTTATTCTTAGAATTTTAATGGCTTTTGCTGTACACATGCCACATAATGGTACCTATCTACCTACTGTCCAAAATTTGTATGTGTAAGATGTCCTACCTACACAATTATATGCGGAACTACCATACAATATTGTAAAACCATAGGTACCTAGTACCTATTTACATATACAGGCCATAAAATGTAACATATCCATAAAAATAAAACTACATTTGGGAAATAAAAGAAACTGCTTGCATAAACGTCTGTTTTTTTATAAGAACCACATTTATTACTATTTTGTAAAAATTACAATATAATTTACCCATTACCATCTCGCTGGTGGACGTCCCCCCCCCACACATGATGCATATAATGTATTTTAATATTATAAATTCGAATGTAACTCACTCTCTGTTTGTTACAGTGACATATTCTACTTTTCACCCAACTGCGCAGAAGGAGGGTAATGTTTTTATTGACAAACCACGCGTGCGCAGCCGCGTGCGGGTCAGCTAGTTACAGATAAAAATATAGCATCATATGAAGTTATGAGATAGTACGGACCCGTGAATGAGTACCGAAACTGCGGTATGCATTTTCACCAAACTTGCGTAATGGCACGTTTCACCGTCGGACGTGCTACGAGTGTATTTGCATATCTGACAATCGTAATGTCTAGACATTTACTAGACCCGTAGAAATGCTAACTATTGCAAAGTGAAGGTCTAAGTAATAAAATCAGAGCTACTGTATAGTTGCGTCATTAGACTGTATTTGGTCTTACAGGCCTGTGCTGTGTGCGTGTCGTGAGCTGCACGCAGTAGTTGTAGACATCTTCGTTAATCTATGTCTACACCAGTGCACCTGTGTGGCTTCACACAGGTGGGCGGGTCAGCTAGTGATATATATTTACACTATAATTAAAACCCAAAAGTTTGACTGCCCTTTGCACCGGCCTGCGCCGGCGCACGTACAGACAGGTGGATGAAGGATTTCTACTTTTACTCTAAATAAAGCTTCCTGATGGCACTTGATACCCCTGAGCACAATCGCTTACACAAACAGAATTATACTGAATTCTATGAATGTGCACAAGTAACGTTTTTGACAAATGTAACCTATTTCAGAAGCGAAATTCTAAAAAAATCTCAAACGGAAGTTTAAAATGCAAAGTCGCTAATGAAACCCTTACTTAATTTTTAAAGAGCTTTATATTATTATCGCACTCTGGGTAGCAAGTAAGTTTTTTTTCATCCCCTCTACCTTAGTGTAAAGTAGTTAGGTAGGTAAATTATTTTACCACAGTGTAACTTAAATGGGTCAACACTAAAGGCGACTTGCGTAACCATGCTTAAGTAGCTGTTGCCCGCGACTTCGTACGCGTTACACTACTAAATGTGTAGGTAATCCCATTTTTATCCCATGAGAACTGATTTATGGGATAAAAGGTAGCCTATGTGGTAATCCAGGTTTTAATCTACGTATATACCAAATTTCATCGAAATCGGTTCAGCCGTTACGACGTGATTAAGTAACAAACAAACAAACAAACATCCAAACTTTCACTATTATAATATTGGTATGATTGTATTTAGGCCTAAATATGTTTAAGATAGTGGCCAAATCATACAAATACGTTGAATTAAGCCCGGCTTGCACGACGATCCCTAAATGTAATTAACGACTAAACATGCTTAAATTTTGACGTATTTGTATGATTTGATAACTCTAAGTTATATTTAGGCACTAAATACGATTAGGCACGATTTGCTAATTACAAGGATGCGCTAATATAAAACCCATTAATTAAAAAAAGGCAATGGCCATAAATAGATCATATTTTAGGAAAAACTTTCCTTAAGGAAAAAGTCTAAAAAATATATTTTCTCACGCACTTGTTTTACATCATCAGTAGCAATCAACTAAAGTCCAAAACAATGCGACATAAGCACATGTGGACACAGATGTTTCATTTGGTGTCTCAAAAAACCCATCGCTTCGCCGAATCTTAGACAATGAGGTGTCTGACTGTAAACAAGATTTATGTCGCATGTCACAGACACGGAGTAAATAAAAAAAGGCATGTTAGTCCTAATGATAACTAAATACGAAAGTTTGTATGTATGTTAAGAATATTTAATGTAATGGTTCCATACAACGTAAAGACTGAACTGTATTAGATGTAATTTGGAATATATTTCGTCTTGCAACTGTCTAATTTTGTATTTAATTTGAACATTCCCATGTCTTACTAGGGTAGAACATAAATGAGCTTAGCTTATAGACTAGACCTACTGATGTATTTACTATAATCTAGAAAATAAACGTTCATCGTTATCATCATCATCGTTAGCCCTACTCATCCCACTGCTGGGCATAAGCCTCTATTCGTTGTCGCCATTCGCCTCTGTCCTGCGCTGTTCTAACCCACATACGACCTGCGATTTTTATAATGTCGTCGACCCATCTTGCCGGTGGACGACCTGCGTTCCTGGTTCCATCTCGGGGCCACCACTCAGTCAGCATCCTGCTCCACCTGTCATCACCGCGCCTGGCCACATGTACTGCCCAACTCCATTTGAGTCCCAATATACGTCTTGAACCTTAGTCTGCTTGTGAATTTCAGTATTGGGGACTCGGTTTAGTAGTGTGATGCCGAGCATGGCGCGCTCCATGGCTCCAAAATATGTGCTTATCGTATTCATTGATATCAAAGTATTCATCATATTCACTTAAACGTTATCTTATCTTAATTTTCAAGACGAAGGCGAGGTGTCTAAATCGATGATAGAATTTCTCCTATACTTTACTGCTGCGGGCCTCGCATTTCCTCCTGTCTCGTTCATGCGATTGTTAAATGTACACAAGTAAAACCGTGTGAAGGCAATAAACAGATGTATACCTTCCTCATGTGCTGCCAGTAATGCCTCACTGCTCCTGGAAATCTGTTATGAATTGATATTGTTTCGATTGAGTATACTCATCAGAGTAAAATGGTCAGACTATACCTGGATATTCTCTAAAAACATTTCCTATACAAACAATTAGTGCACATTCACTAGATAAATGAACAGTATAAGATTCTAAATATGTGCGTATTGAATTAGTTACGTCTTATTATTGTCGACAAATTAATAAAAGTACACACTTTTATTCATAAATATCGCAGTATTCATCATTTTCACTTATTTGAACTGTTATTAAAAAGTTGAATGTGACCGCCAATGGGGAATGCTCTGAGGAGCTATTCGATCTCATCCCGTCGCGTCGTCGAGATTTTACCACCGCACTTCTCCACCGACAGCGTAATAAAGCTCATCCACAATTGTCGACAATTGGGTATTGCGCTCCACACGCTTCACGAGATTTTTCTACTCCATACTTGCAAGATGTGGAATGAGCTACCATCTGAGGGTTTCCCGTTAGCCTACGATATGGCACGCTTCAAGAGAAATGTATAGAGGTTTCTACAGGATAGGGAACGCATCGGCAATCCCGGGTGTTGCCAATAGGCGACGGTTATCGCTTACCATTAGGTAGGCTGTAAACCTGTTTCCCCACACATAACAAGAAAAAGGTGATTTTTTCGAGATATGTCTTTTATCAATGAAAGTGTGTATGAATGAAAATTTGATTGATTTGCCGTTAATAATAAGACGTAAATAATTCGATACGGATATGTATAGACATTTGTACTGTTCAGATAACTAGTGAATGTGCACTGATTGTGTAGGAATCTAATCACCTTAAATTAATTGATCGGGTCACACAGTCGCAAACACACAATACAGAATTATTAACATGCAATGAAGGATAAACTACGTCGGAGAAGAAATTAAAAGAGACATAGGGTATATTTCTCGCTTATTTCGTTGAAGGTCAGTAAATTAACTTAGAATAACGTGGGGAAATGAGGTCGGATGGACATACAACTTTGTATAGGTACATGCGACATTATCATCATCTGATGTTCATATACGACTATTCTATGGCCTGCTTAATGACTCTTCGGCGTACTCCATGGTATGCAGTTGAGTCAGCGTCCAAATTAGCAGTTGACAAAGGCATTTGCATTAGGGAAACGCTACGTGATCTGATTTCAGATGTGTGGACCACTTGGTAATCGTGTTAACAGTCCGTCCAATCAGGATCTTGGGTTTTTCTGAAGTTATGAGCTGTTGAGTTTGAGTGAAATTGAGTGGTAAGTTTCCTTTGACGAATACAACTTGGAATCTACTAAATTGACTAAACTGGGGGGGTATTGTAAGCGTCTAGCAGATATACCTATATGGAATGAAATATGTCTCTGAGTTACTTTTGACCTGGACTTGGTTTTACGACAATCCAGAAAACAGTAAATAGAAATCTTCCAGACCGCACTATTTACATTAAAATAGGTATATTTAACCGGCCCGATGGTCTGACGATCTCGTAACGGAAGTTGGACAGCAATGGATGAGACTTGCTCAACACCGATTGGACTGGCGACATAGAGAGGAGGCCTATACCCAACAGTGGTGCTGGAGGCTGGATAGATAGATAGATATTTAACTATGTAGGTATATTACGTTAAAGCCAATCGTTATTCATATTAGGTTGGTTTAATTTCGTACTGTTAGTAAACTTCAAGAAGCTTGAAGTAGAGAAGTACAAAAAGATTATAGGGAAGAGTTGCAACTGGTAAGCCTACCAGTGCTCACCCAGTAGGTAGGTAATGAACTTTTTGAACACTATGTCTTCAAAATATGATAGTTATTCTTGTTAGGTACTTCTTATTCGCTAGTCGACCAGTTGATTATCGTAGTCTGGGAGGGGTGGATGACCTTAATAATACGTACCTAGGCAACAATCCCTAATATTTCACGCTGTGACCTCGTTGACAGTCTATGGAATGAGGAGGCTGTTTGAAAGTTGCACTTGCATTTAAAAAAACCGAACATTACTCTGGTGTTATTTTTTTCAAGTATATTCTATTATTTTGCCGTTGTTCGGATGAAACCGAACTAAAAAATAGGATCAGGGAAGAGTTTGTACGCGAAATTATTACAAAAACATTACAAAAAAGACATTTTAATTTCTGCTATTGTTAGTATTAGGAGGAAGGCATTAAGTAAGGACTAAGGACATATTTTTGGACGTGTCAGGATTAAAAAAAATATAAATCTAGAGTGTTTAAATCACGATCCGGTGCCAAACATCTGGAAGACGTCCAACTTGTCGTGGAAGGAAGGGGAGACTTTTGCTCAGCAGTGGGACAGTATGGGCTAGTAAAAATAAATGATTACAGATTAATTTACGAAAATGGCCACGTTAAAGATTTGTATCTGTAAATGGACTCTTTAGGTATATGTTGAGGAAATCTAGTAGTATTTTTGGAAGATGGGGTGTTTGAGTAAAAATAAAATCCCCAACTTTCACGTAGAGGGGGTACCCTAAATAAATAGGTTTTATTTCATAACTTACTAGGAGTCACTAAACGGTAGCATCATGTAACTGTACGGACAGACAGACTGACATTTCGAAACAAAGGGTTCCCATTTTGACTACCAAACCCTAAAAAAGGATCCAATAACTTTCGCGATCACTGTACTTACATAATTACTAATTTAAACGGGTATTTATTGCGTATGTACCTTTTTTTATTTGTTATCCCGACGTTTCGACTGTGTTGCAACAGCCGTGGTCGCGTGCAGTAAATACCCGATAAAATCAGTAATTAAGATGATATCTAATGCAACTATGCAAGCGAATAAACTTGCGAAAATTATTTTATGGCGGGATATCACAACGGCTACAAGACTTTATTAAATTCTGCTATTTTATCTCAGTTATTGTAAGATTAGATAATACAAATCCGAGTAAAATTAATTTGTATTTCCTATAATTCAGGATATTATCTGAAGGACCACACAAGGGGACATAAAAGATAGATAAGCTTCATATGTTACTACATTGAATCCAATAAACTAATTATTATTATAAATTATTTAGTGTTAATAACGTAATACATAACTTAAAATAACTAAAACTTACATTACTATTAAATTATAGAAATGAGCGCTCTTATCCCTTAGAGCTATTTCTTCCAGACAACTGTAATGTAGGTTAAGATTATTAATGGGAAAATAAAAAGCTTACGAGTTAATGCTTAAAGATTTTAAAGTTACAAAGATCAAAATGTCCACAAAAGAATTACAACCTTGGTATTAATGGGTTTATTAGTAAGTAAAAAAGTATTGACTTTTTGGATATGCCCAAACAAAAGGGAAATAACCTACTGACGTCATCCAAAAATGCAGACCGACTACTTTCCGTGGCGCCGTGGGCGAAGAGCCGGCTGAGATGCAGGAGGTTCCGGGTACGAATCCCGTCGCGGAACCTCGTACATTCAGTACTACCAGAGAAAATTGGTATTTTTCGGAAGGAGAGGACTTATTTTTACGATTGACCTAAACTTTTCGTGGAAAAATATGCCCTAATATCTGATTTACGCCGTCGTCCTTATTTGTTCACATAGATCCTGTCCATCCAAAGGTTGCCTGGAAGAGATCGCTTTTAGCGATAAAGCCGCCCATTGTATCTATGATTTATAGTGTATTTTCTTTTATATGTTTATATATAGCGGTGTGCAAAAAAGACATTATCTAATTAATCTAATGCAACTAAAAGCTTAAACTCTCGTACAGAAGACTACAAATCTCGTATTTGTACGAGGTACCTAGTACGGCTGCCAACCTTGATTCCGTGTAACTCAGAAAATATGCGGATTCAATGTGCCACAGCTTCCTTGATAAAATCACTGTCACTCTAATTTATCTTATCTTCAAGATACAAAATGCAGTATTATTTATGTTAGGTGTTAAAAAGCTCATTTTAAATTGTATGCTCTTGAAGTATCTACCAGCAAGGCTAGCGGGGCGATTTCCTTGTCTACTCTTCGAAGAGACGACAAGGCTCTGATCGCCGCCACTTGTATTTCTGCGAGTACCTATTGTTATTTGTTTTTTTATATTGTTTGTAAATTTATGAGTAATGCACAAAAAAGTGTTATTCTATTTTATTCTCTGTCGATTCTTCCAAAATTGTTTTGCCCCGAGCAGGCAATAAGGGTTTTTCCTAGGCAAGAGAAGGATACTCAGTCTGTCTGTCTGTGTGATATAGCAACGAACGTTGCATATATAATTAATTACATATCTTACAAAAAAATGTTGTCATAGACTTGAAAACTTGAGAAGACAGTGTTGTCTAGGCATCGCAAGACCTAGACAATTTCAGAAGAAAGTTGTCTATCCTTAAATGTAGAGAAAATAGATGGAAATAGATGATAGAGAAAATGATGGCTATCGTGCTTAGCGTTGTAGACTACTGTCGAGGAAGTGTCGACAATGTTTCTTCCCGTTCACTCTCGCAATCGCCGTGCTCGAGACGGCCGACATGTGTTTTCTTTCTTCCGAAAAAATACTCAAAACTAAACCCTTCTCTACAGTGACTGTGCGAGGCCTACCGATCTACATGCAACCTGTTCTTCAAGGTTCGAGTGTTGATTTGGTTCGTCTTTTTAAGCATAATTATGGACTATATATACGAACCTACTGCCTTCATTTTGGGCAGCAACTCATTTCGCTTTCGAAGTAATTAGATTTTCAAAATGTGAAGGCGAGACGGCTGGTAAAAGGTGTTTTTTAGGTTAAAATTATAAGCCAGTTGAAGATTTGAGACTTCGGCATTTTCTTTTGTGTACATGTACCAATATAATCCCTATACTCAAAGATTTCCAGGAACAAAATTCTTAGTTCCCTTTTGTACATTCCTTTTCGTATCACCACTGAAAGATCAATTGAAAAATTATATCCCAAATTGGGATATACAGTAAAAGCTCCTTATTCGCGCTTCTTTCATTCGCGTTTTCACTATTCGCGGATTAAAAGAAATCCTATATTCGCGGCGAAAGATTTCTTTTTTCGCGGATCTAAACGGTATATCGGTACATACATATTAATAAAAAACATTCGGTATCCTTTCTAAATACGTCGGCTAATGGACTAATAAAAAAGTTAAATAGAAATTGCGAATGGAATAGGAGGAGATGGGTTCGAGCAGATAGAATCAAGTGATATTCAGGAGTTGATTAAATCACAAGATGAAGATTTGATTGAAACCGACTTGGAGGAAATGTTAAATTCACAGCCCATTGAAGAAGAGGCTTCATTCAACAAGCACTGGAAATGTGACATTTAATTTGAAAAATCTTAGTGAAGGTTTAGAATGGCAAATGAGCTATGCGTTTTCTATGAAAATTGATCCGTCTATGGAACGAATTATTTATAAGAGGAAAATTGCTAATGCCACTGCTGAATATCAGTCTGAATTGAAGGAGCTTTTAAAAATTCCAAGCAAGAAACAATTATAAAATTCTTTAAATCATTGCCTAAACCTGTAAATAATAATTAATCAATATGGTGAAAACTTCAGTTACTTAATTTTTTATATTTATTTATTATTTTGTCACTTAGGAACATATCCCCTATAATCCCATATAAATTACCATTCACGGTTTCTGTATTCGCAGCATATTTACGGAACATACCTATACCCCGCGAATAAAGAGCTTTTACTGTATAAGGTAACGAAATAATCTCTTGAAAAAACCAAGAGTCTCTCTCTCTCTTTAAATTAGTGAATAAAACTGATAAACGGACTCCAGTAAGTAATAAAAGAAATGTCCGGTAACTTGAAAATATTCCATTTGCCCTTGAACACATCTTGCCTGACATTGTTCATTCAAACGAGGAAAATAACTAGGCCTTTTTTATTGAAGTGGTCCCATAAGTGGATCTCAAGACAAGTCCCAATAAAAATCAGTAGATAAACTAAACAGAGTCGTTTTGTAACATCATTTAAAATAGGTCGTATTCAAAGTTTGAAAGTAGGTAACTAGGAGGTTGAAATTAGGAAATAAATAAATAATGCTAGACAGAATTCACACAGCTAGAATTTCATGGGAACCTGATGACTGATATATTTTTTTATCTATCCAATGCTGTCCCACTGCTGGGCAAAAAGGCCTCTTCCTCATCTCTCCACTTCGATTCCTCTCTTTTTTATACGGCGATTTAATATAGCGTGGGTGACGCAAGACACTACTTTATGCCCTCGTTTAATAATCTACAATTATTAATAACCAACTTAAAGGTTAAAATAAACGTTGCTATTTTCCGCGTGAACCACAAACCCTTACCGTATTTAAATGTGACCTGCAGTTGTCCTGTCTTTCGCCGCTTACCACATATACACAGTCCAATGTGGTTTAGACCGTTGGCCACTGATGATGTCATGCTGATAAGAATTGCTCCTGTAAAGTAATACGTGTATAATGCGGGCGTCCTTTATCAGTTACTGTATTATTATGAACTGTAAACGATATAGGCTGGATTAGCTGGATGTGACGTTATCTTCGTGAGAATGTTTTGATACAAAACTCTTCCAGCCCAAGATGTTGAGATTGCTGTTAATATATCACTAATTAAAGAAAGAAAAAAAAATACATTTATTTGCAGACATAACAAAACAAAGACACACAGTATACATATAACAAAGATAGTAATATAAGAATCTAAAATAAAAATATTAAATAGTGGGAATCTGCCAAGGATCGCGATAGGTGGAAGGAGTTGGTAAAAGCCTTTGCCCAGCTGTGGGAAAATGTAACCTAGCAAGAATAATTAAATAGTGGCTACGTAGTCGATAGTACGTCTAGGTTAATAGGTGACCCGCTCGCGGCTTCGCTCGCGTTGTTTGTCAATTAAAACATTACCCTCCGTTTGCGCAGTTGGGTAAAAAGTGGCATATGTCTCAATCCCGGTCATAATCTAATTGTGTAATTTTTATCGCAATCGGTCCAGCCGTTTAGTCGTGAAAACGTAACAAATAGACATACAGAGAGACAGATTTACTTTCGTTACATACTTAAAAACTCTTTAATCTCAGCTAAAATGAACAACATAAATCTCTCGTAATCACACAACAACCTCAAACTTGACAAAGTTACAAAGATATAACATACATCCCATACCCATCGAAATCGTCACGAAGATATTAACTGAAGATATCTCATCATTATTATGGTATTATCTGATGATATCTATCCTTATTTCTGTTGTACCCAACTGGATCCATAATGCTCGCGTACCACACTATCTCATTATTACCTGTTATTATAGACCACAGTCAAGAGGGGACTCGTCTAACACAGGTCAATGCAACTTAAAAGAAGTGTTCCCAACCCTAGTTAAGTAATGTACTCTTGTAAAAAAAAAAGATTTATGATTTTGATAAAAAAAATATATTGTGGAATACAATAAACGATTGATATTGAAGTACACATTCCTCAGTTTAGAAATGATGTCTTCGTATTCTGTTACGGGGAGACCGAAGGGGAATCGCCCATACAACACGTAAGTACTACAAGATCATTTCTAATTGGAGCATATTTCTAGCTTAATAAGGTATTATTTTAATTTGAATAGTATTTATCTAGGTTCCCAACCATATATTATACATACATCAAAATACTTACCTAAAATGAAATAGAAGCGTATCGCATTCTGCATGTTTTTACGTCATGAAAGACCTGTTGTCTCAACCTAATTGTTTCGTATTAAAAACAACAACATCTTACGTATCCTAGTCATGGGAACATAGATTATATCGTCTAGTTACAGAATAACAACACAATGAGAAAAATACAACAAGTTTTCAGTCTATCATTTTTGGTATTACGGAACACGGTCAAAATCTAATCAAATTGAGAATGGTTCATTTACTATCACTGTCGCTCTGCGTGGCTAAACTTCGTCACTAAACAGGGATAGCGTTATTCAGGCCGAAGTCTCGAGTTCAAACTCGGCCGAATTGAAGTTGCGCTCGAGGTTCGCCGGCTTCTTAAGTTCATGTTAAACACATGTAACGAAGGATACTTATTAGGTCATTTCCGAGAGTTCCTAAAATACTTTTGGTATTTCCAACTGAAACATCCACGCCAGTTCCTGCTAATATAATTCCATTAACAGAGCCTGCGTCATCCCTGAAGTGTTAGAAATGTATCTCATTTCAGACATGACTAATCTGTAACAAGAAATGCGGCGTAATTGTAAATATTGATCAATTTGCAACAATGGGTCTGTTCGTCTTAACAATGTTAAATCTCTAATGAAACGGGGAAAGCACAGAATCTTAAAAGTTCTGTACAAGCTCCTCCAATAGTCTATCTAGTCATCGTCATCATATCAGTCATAGAACATCCACAGACCACAGCTAAACATAGATAGATAGATAATACATTATCGCACATCATAAACAACAAAACAATTAAATTTACATTACTTATCAAAATGAATGTATAAAGTTGGCGGGTCTTATGGCTAAGTAGCGATCTCTGACAACGTTTGTATGGAAATGAATATAGTCCTCCCCCAAAAATTTCCAGAACGACCGATCTTGTGCGGACTGCACCCAGCAATTTTTATTAGGTCGTTCTTCGATTAAGCAAAGGGTCGTGTTGCGCTGCGCTTTCCTGTACGTGGTCTACACACATAAACCTTTCTGCCCTAACGGCCGTCTGTTCTTGGAGCTATGAATAAGTATGTGACCCGCCCACTGCAATTTTCTATCTGGAATCAAAAGCACTTTTTGTGTCATTGCCAGCAACTTGAGACAGTGAGTCAATTTTGAGACTTATTGTGTGGCGTGCCATAATACCAGTGTCCTTTTCCCACATTTGTTTTATTCAATCATTCATCAAATGCGCATTTTAGAGCTTTAACCGCGAAGTGACTCAGAAATCCAGCGAGATGAGAGAAGATTCACATTCAGTAGTTATTTTAGTAAGATGGTATTTGTTATTGGTTGAACGTTGGCGCCACATAAGATTCGTTTATTTTGAACTTGAATACCTAAACAAATTGTTTGATCGGATTGGTATTGTAATTGCAGTAAGTGTTTTCTCTGGAAACATCTTTTGGTCCAGGTTGAGGAACGATAAGTATATTTACCTACCTCCTAATAGTACAGTCATTTAATAGTTTACCTGGAAAGTTTTTCGGGAGTTTTGAAAATTGGTAATTTTATAGATTTTGATGTGCTCTTTCTGAATTTCGATTCTGCCACCTCGTATTTTTGTCGTTCGCGCCGCCATATTGTAAAAATGGCGCCTAAAAGCAGTTTTTTGATAATAGTTTAGAATTTTTTTGTTGTACTAATTAAAAAATACATAGGCGAACTTAATGCTAATTATCATTTTCTTCTAGCTAACCTTTGACAATACCTCCTTTCCGTCTTATTTTACGATAAAAACAGTTAAATACAAAATGAAACGAGAGACAATGACCTACAATTTACGTATCTACCTTTAATTTCATAAAGTCAACAGTTTTGGCGTGCGAGCGCCGCAAAATGTACTCCAACGCGTGTACTCCAAATGCAAAAAAGGATGTCAGAAAGCTTGTGAATGCAGAAAGGCTGGGTTAAAGTGCTCTATTATTATGCACGAATTGATGCGGTATCTGTGGTAACTCGCAAGTTCCACCAATAGATAGATGATGAAGAAGAAACGGAGACTATTATTGAGCAAACATATGATCAAATTGAGAACGAAGAGGATTGCGAAGAAACTGATACTCCCATCGCGGATGATGTAGAAATTCCGGTCTGTGACGTTTCGATTCGTACTACAGACAATGAATTCGCAACACCTGGTCCATCAAGAACAGTGAAAAGAAGGAGAATACGCTAAATTTCAGGATATTGAATTGTATGTCGATATATTTTTTAGGGATACCACATTAAAAAAAAGTTTACTCTACCTCAAGGTGGTGTGGAAATGAGTTTTTTGGCCAAAACGCGTGTTGAAGTACAATTTGCGGCGCTCGTACGCCAAAACTATTGACTTTATGAAAAAAGGTACATATATAAATTCTAGGTACTTAATTGTCTCTTAGTTTCATTTTATATTATAGTTTTGTTTGACAATTAACAAATTTAAAAACGCAATTAAACAAAATCTTTATAAAAAAGCCTACTATAAAATATCGGATTATTCAGATGATAGAGAAGCTTAGGATTGAAATTGCTCCAACTCGTTCAAAATGTTACAATTTAGACGTAATAAATTACCTGTATTGTTATGTATTCTAAAAGGATCATTAAAAAAACTACCAGCCTTGTTTTCTTGCCTTTCTTTCCTGCCTTGGTCGTGAAGGAACAGGCAGTAAAATTGACGTTTCAAAATGATCCTTGTGATTTTAATGAATAAAAGTTTTTGTCTTTGACTATCGTACAATAAGTCGGAAAAGAGATATTGTCAAAAACTGCTTTTAGGCACCATTTTTCCAATATGGCGGCACGAGCGGCAAAAATACGAGGTGGCAAAGTCAAAATTCAGAAAGAGCACATCATAATCTATAAAACTACCGATTTTCAAAGCTCCCGGGAAACTTTCCCGGTAACCACTATTTTTCGAACCAAATGAATGTACTATAAAGTATTAATTTATGAAAAGTCTTACTATCTTGCTACATCAGAGTGGGATACTCTTACTTAGTAAGATATCTTAAAGTTTCCATAGCATTTTTATAGGAATTAATCAAGCATTAGATCACGATGGCTTGGTACCTCTAGTCGATGATGGAGCACGCTTTAAATTCAAATCTTAAGCCTATTTTGTTCCATTTCTAGAGTAGGTTAGGTACCAAGAAAATTGGCTATACAATGTTCCACAGATAGTCCTTGGTTATTAAATGGCCATAGTAACATGTCTGCCTCAAGGTTCGGCGTTGGGTTACTTTCTCTACATGTATTATATTCATACGATTTACAGGACTGCTTTTAAACATGTTTTTGCGGTGACTATATTGTTTTGTTGCCTCACTTGAGTAACGTAGCACCAAATCTGCTTTGTATATTCTTCCAAGTTAGGTTCTGTACATTTTTTCCGTATATTTCGTCAAAGAACAGATCTAAGCTTCTTCAGTCTGTTGATAACGGTGGGAGGGGGGTGCTCGTTAGTGGTTTTTATTTCATTTCATTGTTGATAGTCAAGCGCTTGAACACTTCCTCACCTCGTGGCAAGCAATGGTGTTGTCGAAGGAGCACGCTTGCCTAGAAAGAACAAGGCTCCGAAGTTAATAAAAAAATCTGTTTAAGTTTTCATAAAACAGTCATTATATCTGCGACTTTATCTTGGTATTTAACTGCAATGGGATGAAGGAAATAGTTTCCTGATGGCTTACCTTCAATTACTGTACTCGTTAAAACTGTGTATGACGTACTAATGACGTACAAATACGTCCATTCACCTTTTGTTCCTATATTTTATCTTAAACATGATTACAATAAGAACTTTGTTAGTCCTAAAATTATGTTTCTTCACAAGATATTTTAACACGTAAACCAGACAGCCAGAGGCCCTATGGCAGGCATATAAACTTAGGTGGCAGGATGGCAGAGATAGAAAAGGAGAAAATTATTTGACCAGTCAAAGGTCGTGCGTGGCTATATCGTTTTATATGATAATGTTAATCCTCATAGAGGATATATCATAAAATTGCTTCTTGTAATTTTAAATAGTCTATGTCCGGTGTCATTACGTCCATTCCATTCGATTACGATCAGAGGCATCATTTAACAGTCGTAGTTTTTTTTTGCCTATCACATATCTGAAAATAGTCGATAAATAGGTCATCAGCAAAGACAAGTAACAATCTTGAACCCAATTCCTGACCAGTTCTTATAGACCCCAGACAGATCCAATCAGGAAGAGCTGATGGAGAAGACCTAATTCACCTTGATACACATTCGGCCAATAAAGAAATGTCTTGCACATCTATCATCATCTATCCATTTGCAAAAATTAGGTCATGGATGGACCCGTGGATGGTGTGCGACATTGAATTTATTACGTTGGATAAAATGCATCATTATATCTGTAATTTGCATTCATAAAATTGTTTCTAAAGTTGACGTGTATGGAATTAATAGCTTGCAAAGTTTTGTTAAGAAATAAATCAAAAAATCCGACAGGAAGGTTACCTAATGAATTGAAAAATTTAAACTCCTCGTTTTGATTTTTTTGTATTTGCTTAATTGAACATGTTATGGCTCTCTAAACTATTTTCAAGATTACGTAAAATCCGAAGGTTAGTGTATGAAAAGTATGATATTTTTCTTGTTAATTAAAGCGTTGAATTAAGCATATTTTTCTTGTTAATTAAAGCGTTGAATTAAGCATATTTTTCTTGTTAATTAAAGCGTTGAATTAAGCATATTTTTCGTGTTGAATAAAGGCGATGAACAATCGCATGCATTCGAGGATGCAGATTCGTAACCTACATGTCCGGCACCATGCAAGGCTCAAGTCATTATGTGTGTCAACTGCCGAGACAGCGCTTTGCAAAATTGTTATTTATATGCAGTTTCCACAACAATTTACTTTGCTAATTGTCTAAAGGAACCTTGTAGCAAGCAGGGATCGAGATTCCAAAAACCTTAGAGTACGACGAAATAAAGAAATAACAGTAAGAATACTATTTTTGGAATGGTATTTTTCATAATAACTGTACAAATATAAAATAAAAAAAATGGTTTTGGAATATATTTTTTTCATATCCGTGATAAAATCACGAGTATTGATAGTATAACATCCCCCATAGAAAAGTCAACGTTTTATCAATTCGTACGTAACTACTAACTTGCAAATATGTGTTAGTAACAGGTGGTTATTCATACAGTTTGAGTTCGTTCATAATTAGCTTTTATCGCATGCAAGAAAAGTTAAATTTAATGTGATGAAATTATTTACAAATTCAACATGTCAGCTCTCTCAATCTCCGTTGCACTGTTGCTTATTTATAGCACTAACGCAGACCTGTCGTTACATCCGACTACTTTCTGCACAGCAAAAGCTGTAGAGAAATTTGTTTAGCACAGAACGAAGATCAACCTTTCTCAATGTGTTTGCAGATTCTTAACCTGATATCAACCCTATCTTAGTCTAAAACCTGGCATAGAGTTATTTAAAAATCGCTCTAGTTTCTATCCTAAGGCTAAGCTTTATTTTAAGGCCGAACAAAGGCCTCGTATATAGCTTAAACCCTAGCTTATTTCCCAAAACTCATCAAACTTTATTATGCGCACGGCAAAAGAGTGTACAAGAACGCCTAAACTCAGTCTGTGTTTCTTGATAACTACAACCTAGGGGTCTTCAAGTCGCGAGTGAGCAGATTTCTTCAAAGCAAGCGTGTTCCATCGTAGACCGCATCGTCGCGCGCCATAAGGCGAGATCGTGGTCAATGATGGTGGGTGGGTGAGCCTATAAAAAAACTAGGTCGTAGCAAACGCCTTATTGAGATGAGACCACATGTTCTGACAAAGACTACAAGCAGAACGCAATTATTCTATGTCCTTTGTTTATTGCGTACGTGATGTTATCAGACACGCATTTGAATTGCGTGGTTAAAGTCTAGATTTTAAAGTTGTAATGACTAGTGAATCATCTCAAACAATATCTATCTACTGTTCGGCCAAAAAGTTCACGCACAGGAAGGCGTAGCGTAGGACAACCTCCCACTAGCTAGATGGACCAAACATATGACATACATAATATAGTTTACTGTAGATACAAGCCTCGATCTAGAATACTCTTGTTATCTATGGCTCCCCCATAGATAACCAGAGTATTATGTTCAACTGACGTTCTGCAATCTGCAACTGATATGACTACCTGGGTTAGATAAAGAAAACAGAATAGTAGATTCTCGATTTTGTGTGATCCTTCCGTGAGATTCCTTCTGTACAGTAAGTTAATATTATAATCTCGGAGTCTTCAAGTCTAAAGTGAATAGGTTCTTTTTAGGCAAGACTATACCAGCAGGTAAGGACTATACCAAACGATTTTGTATAACTAAAAACAAATAGAAAACGTTATAATCTATCAAACAACTGATTGTGTGGTGCATATTCTCAAGGGTAATCTCATTCTAGGTCGGCCGAGTTATCACCGCAAGGTCTAGGATAAAAGAATAGTTTTCCTGGTAGTTAGAGCTAGCAATATCTTACGGAGATTAATTTGTCATAACCTTTTTTGAAATGGCTAATCTTATTTTATACTACACGCAAACCTTGTCGTGAAAATTAAGAACACAACGAAAAAAAACAGCTATATCGGTCGAGCCATTTTTGATTTTTGCGAGTCTAAGCACGGTAATTGATTTTTATTGATAGAGCGAAGCGGGATCTCCAAATCAACTTGGGCAAATCGTTGTTATATGTATGTTGTATGTTTGTTTGTTCGAGAATAACTTTCGAAGCGCTTATCCGATCATCGTGAAACTTGGTATATAGGTAGCTAAAAATGGCACAATTTTTGTGTGACTAATGAGCTAAAAATGGGGCGGGGGGGTTGTATATATATATATATATATATATATATATATATATATATATTGGGGTTAAAGGGGTAAAAACACCAAAATAGGACTATCCGATCAAGCAGCACGTCTAATAAAAGGTATTCGACCCCGTTTCTATTTTTTAAACCTTGTAGTTTTTAAGTTATTAGCCATAATTAAAAATGAAGTTTGACAAATTTCTCAGGGTACACTAGTTACCTGTAATTTGAATGAAACTGTGGGTCAAGTTATCTGGTTAAGAATTTCGTGGCACTATTTTGATAGTCTGATTACGAATAATATTTTTTTGTTCGCGAGATCTCAGTTCGGGGCGAACCACTTCTTTAAATAGATTATTATAATTATTATTTAGAGGCTTTAGAGCAGGTAATGCCCCAGCACAGGGCATAGGCTTCCTTTCTTCCACTTCTTCCTATTCTGTGCGTATGTAGTCCAATTTTTCATTATGCGAGTCCAGTTGATTTTCCATATCTACGAACTGGTCGGTACGAAATCGGTCAGGCTCAGGCACCACAACCATTCAAAAATGTATTGGCTGGCGTGATTCTAATCTAAATTCATGTTGAATGCTCGCCAAGGACTTAGAATCGCAAAATGCTTTGATATAGATTTTCATTTTAGAAATGGTTATTTTTATTCAAGAATGGTTTGTCTGTTACATGGTTACGACTGCCCTATTGACTCTGTTAAGTATTTGATGTGAACGACCCATTCATGTATTTAGCAGATTAGCAGCTGTCTAATCGCCTGCTAAGCAGTTAAACACTTACTAGAAACGTATTTTATGTTACTTATGTAAGTACAGTACTTGTAACTTTTATTATACATATCTTGTTAGTGTGGAAACTTTAAAATACTGCTCAGCGACTACACATTTCTTACCGCTTTCCCAATGGGTCATAACATAAGAGTCAGCCGTTTTCGATACGACGGACGATCGATTTCCTTATCCTGTATGTTTTCTAAGCTATCTGGCCCAAGTACAAGTAAACACACTAACAAAAAAGTGTAGTTAGTACTATGCGCATTATACCTAGCATAATGATAGTCCCTGGTATTCTGCTGAGAGTTGAGACCGCTCCATTCAGCAGCTAGACCTTGTGTGATGAAGACGCGTCGTCAAGCGTTTCATGCACTGTGTCAAAGTATTATCATCTGCCTTAGTAGATTTGCAAAGTGCGTTCTGAAATTAATCTTTGCAATTATGTAGCTATAATCATGTAATTCGGCCTTAATCGACGTTTTCTCTGCACGCAATTTAGGCTGATGTCTGTGATCCCGAAGTTTCAATTTGAAGGTTCATGGTAAGAAGTCTCAAGGCCTTGAAAGTCTAGAATAGTAACACGCTTTCAAACAGTTCTTTGACTTTGAGAACATATCTATGATTTTTACTGGTCTATGAGGTAGCCTATTTTGTTTTAAAGCAGATTCAGAAAACTAAAAATCCATAAAATATATTAAGCAGCACAATATTTAAATTAATAAACCCTTTACAATTCAATTCATTTATTTTTCAGATGCCAAAGATCTTTTCAAGGTCAGTTGTTTGTTTGTGACATAAATGAGTAATTCTTGGTGGTTTGCAAAGGCATGTTGCGCAAGCCGGTTTGATAGTGCGCTCGCGCCGCTTGCGCCCGCGCCGCGCCGCCAGTCTGTATGTCGCGCGGTGATAGTGACGTGTTACGTGACGGGTTAGGGCTGTTACTGATTAATTGCTGTTTCAAAATGTTTAAGTGTCATCATCATCAATAGTTTTATGAATGAAAACTAGTGTATTTTTTTGTACACTGTGTTCTGAATAATTTATGTGTGAGCATTAGAACTTAGTTAAAATTCTCATAATCTTCTGTAGTAAGTAATAAATAAATCATATCTGAATTCTATAAAAGTCACTCTTCTTCTTGTCTCACTTCTGATGTTTATTTAGCTACATAAATAATTACATAATAATAATAATATAAAATAATTATGGAAATATTTACACAAATATGACATAAACAAAAAATAATTATGGAAATATTTACACAAATATGACATAAACAAAAAATAATTATGGAAATATTTACACAAATATGACATAAACAAAAAATAATTATGGAAATATTTACACAAACATGACATAAACAAAAAATAAATATGGAAATATTTACACAAACATGACATAAACAAAAAATAATTATGGAAATATTTACACAAACATGACATAAACAAAAAATATTTTGAACACAATACACCATAAAATATTAGAAGGTACATATTATAATATTTGGTATATGTAACATGTCGCACATTTCGCTCGTGTTAAGTGTCATTTAAAGTGAGAGCTTTTGGTGCTTTAGAGGGTGTGAAAATATTTGCTAAGCCATGTAGAAGGCTTTCGGGAGCCCTATGAAATGAACCCGATGCGAGATTACTTTTTTAGATAATTTGTGATAGCTCTCGATTTGATTTATATCGGCAAGTGAGAAGTTTTTCAATAAATAATGTTACATTGGTTAATTATGGCAATTGATGTAGAAAATAATGGTAAATGAACATTAATACCATCATATTAGCTATGTTTAGTGCTGAATATAAGACACTCTCATAGATTTCCGGAGCGAAATGCCTGCTCCCAACTGACCGCGTGACCGCGTCCCATTAAACTGTAATAAGTCGTTTTACATCTAGTAAGGGCTTCGCTGAGCTTTCCATTGCGTTAGAAACACAAAAACAAACTAAAACGTAGTTACATCAAATAGAACGTTGTAAACTTAAAGCTAAAACACAATAAATATAAATAAGATGCTATGCCCGTTTTCACTAACCCTAGGAGACATCTAAATCAGATGCCTAAATATTAAGGCGTTGCCTAAAAAAAGTGGCACTCCGGGAGGTGCCGACAGAAGTGAAAACTTGAACAATTACGAGATACTTATATACAGAGGTGTCGGTAAAAGTAACGGTAACAGTGTCGCGAATTTAATGGTTTTTTCCCATCTAAAAAAATGTCCAACGCGCCTAAAGAAGTTTTCACTACTTATATATAAAGGTGCCGGTAACGGTAACAATGTCGAGAGTTCAATGTTTTTTTTCCCATCTTAAAAAATGCCCAACGCGCCTAAAGAAGTTTTCACTACTTATATATATATAGAGGTGTCGGTAACGGTAACAGTGTCGCGAGTTCAATGGTTTTTTCCCATCTCAAAAAATGCCCAACGCGCCTAAAGAAGGTAAACTTCTTTACCGCGCGTTGAGCGTTTTTTGTCAAAAATGTTACACGATTACACCAACCTTTATTAGGTGATGACAAGAGACGTTAGTCGTTGCCTAAAGTTACGACACCGATTTGGCGGTGCGCAATGCTAGACAACTCTTAAACTGACAGATATGTTTGTGTCAGTCACAGTCATCCTTTTAACTTGTATATTGCGTGATAAAATGAAAATCATAGGCAAATTGTTAAAAAATTAGACATCTTTTAGTTTAGGATTCAACTATTGAAAATCAATTGGAGAAACGAAAGTTTATGCTAAAGGATTGGCTTACATTAAGCTTTACTTAGTTAGGCGCCTATTTGTTAATGGTTAGTGGAAACGTGTGTAAGAGATGCAACCCTAGTTCCGTCGCCAGTGTTGCCACATGAACCGGATACGCCAAATACGAGAAGAGCCTCGTCTCAGTGCGATTGCCACACTCGCCACGCTAGCGGCCAGTGGCCACATTGACAAACCGAGTATGTTTCACTGCTAGGAATTCCAGCGTGTGCATATATCACGCACATTTGCTGCCCGGAATAACACTGCTGGGTAGAAGTGAGCCGAAATAACGGATGAAAATACCTACATTATTGTTTTGTTGTTTATCGTTTATCACCAGTCCACCCAATGTTAACTCTGTTACTAACTTACTATGTCTACCAACTTTTATCATCTTATGTTAATCTTCTTTCTGTTTAAAATATCCTGTTTCTTTGTTATCTAGTCCATTTTGACGCAGATCTACTATCTCATTTAGAATCAAAATCATATTAGATTATTCTCTTGTGTTTAAACTTTTTTAAACTACTATACTATTTCCATTTCTTTATTTTCTCGATGACAGCTCCTGTGAAAACTTGAACGAGCGTCTTTTTTACATTATGTATGCATTATTTTATAAAAATATGACGCTTACGCACGTACAAGGTTATACCAGAGTCGGAGAAACTGATAGGGATGGAGCTATCGATAAACGTAACACGATATTTTTATACAAAATGTACTTTGCTTCAAAGTAATTACGAACCTTGATCACCAGTTCTACAAAATACACAACGTTACGTATGGATAATGTGAAAAAACTCAGCGAACAGAAATGTAGTGACTGGCACGACCGTCTTGTTGCGAGTGACAGATTAAAACAAACACAGAATGGCGGTGGGCCATTGAGTGTTACCACCTTGAAAAAATATATTTAAATGTTTTTGTTGTATTTGTCTTTGTTCAAAATATAATAAATATAAGCGATCGATATCATTACTTATTTGGTCATAACACAACAACTATCAAATTAGAACTGTCATCGAGAAAAAAAAGAAATGGAAATAGTATAGTTTTGCTGTCATAAATAAATATCTTAATAGAACTGTACAGAATGTCTGTGTCCTCAAAACTGTAGCTAGTATTCATAGCACAACGATTAATACCTACTAGCTGTACAAGACAATTTTACATCCTGGTTTTCTGTAAGTTACTTCCAGATTGCACTTGGTTCAGTTTGCATCCGTATCGTTGAGAGCCTTTAATTACTGTAATGATGTTTAAGTTCAGGTTTGATTTATGTAGAATGTCATTCGAAGCTGATGGTAATAAGTGAAAACTGCCGCTTAATTACAGCGGAAGCCGCTTCAGAGTTGCGTACTAACTCATATTTAATCTCTCAATGGAACTAGTTGGGGAAAAGAAAACCAGAGAATGCTCTGGGACTATCACAATTCTTGTGAAATTATCTGGGTAAAACTTAATGTATTTTTTAAACACAATATATCTTCTTTGACTTCAATCTCTTGATAGTAAGCGGGTAGTATTAGATAATAACGAGGTATGAATGAAAAAATATTTATTTAGAACAAAATCAAACAATTTAGTTTAGTCCTATCAGTTATTACATTCAAACATTATATTATACTTTTTAATAAATACCAAATGTCAATAGGTGAGATTAAACATAATTTGATGTATACAATTTTAGAAGTAGGTACTTGAAATTTTTAATTTGTTGTTGAAAATATTATCCTTTGATACCCATAGGTACTAGATAGTAATCTGTATCGTGGATTCGTGGGTATCTTCTATACGATTTACATTATAGACTATATGCCTATAGGCCTCGGTAAGCTATAGTGTGACCATTAGTGCTGTGCACTCCCTGAGGTATGCGCGCGGCGAGACGGGGGGGAGAATCGGCTGCTGCGCTCTGTCAGTTCGCCGTCAACGCTCGTGGCGGCAGGTAGTGTTATTTGTATCGGACTGTCTATGTCAGACGCACATGAGATAGACAGTGCGATACGAATAACACTACCTGCCGCCACGAGCGTTGACGGCGAACTGACAGAGCGCAGCAGCCGATTCTCCCCCCCGTCTCGCCGCGCGCATACCTCAGGGAGTGCACAGCACTAATGGTCACACTATAATTAATTATACAATTCATAGATATTCAAAATTATAAATAGACTAGGTATAGTAGATACCAATAAATATAGGACAAATAAAATATATTATGTAAGAGTTAACTTTACAACAGCGAAACTAGGTGATTTTCTGTGCAGTCATAAGAAAGTGATAACAGCCACTTGGTAATTTTTTATACTGACCCACTTGCTGGTTGCCCTTTCTTGGAAAATAGATGGCGGTGAGATCAGACCATGTAGTTCCTCGGCATATTTCCCAAAATATAACCTGGCAAATGAAATCATCAAAAAAACTACAGGACAAACCGTCCTACGCTGCGCTTTCCTGTGCGTGGTCTCTCGGAGAACCTTTCTGTTGCAACATCCGTCTTCGACCTATCACTAGCTCGTACAAAACGATATTTAATCCAGTCTTTGTTGCATTCTAACCTTAACCTGATTTTTAATGAATTTCGTTGTGCTCGTCGCGTGACTTTCCCTGAACAAAACAGTTTCTTCGTTGCGCATCGCTGTAACTTTTCAATGCGTGTTCGACATTCTTCACGACTATCGATTTATTCATTGTAATTGCGTGATTGCTTTATTGGTACATTTCTGGTACGTTATTGCTTGATAATTTGTCTGTATCTATTATTATTCTTACTATCAGGCGGTAAGTTAAGCTTACAAACAAAGGTTTCTTCTACTTTATTTTAATTTTTTTGCTGCTCGTCACTTTCAGGAGACACTATTTACGAACAGCCACAAACTAACCCTTCTCTCCTGTTTTCCCAGAACAAACGTTGCTCAGACCATGGTCTAATAACTGTTTATAGCATCAAATAAGAGAATAAAAAAAATATAGACCTTCTCAAATATGTCTAACTTTGTTCAAAAACTAACTGTGACATAAAGTTCATGGGTACGCTAACCGTAGTGTATTACCTACTCCTTAGATAGGTACCTAGTAACTACCGGCCAGCGCGCTGACTATGTTGTATGTAACGTTTTAAGTTCGCAACTTTTCATATTTTTCACAGACCGATTTAGTTTTTTTTTTAAATTTGATGTTATCAACTGTTAGTAGACCATGGTCTGAACAACGTTTGATGTGGGAAAACAGTGATTTAAAGGACACCGTGTATATAACATGTTATTGTTTTTGTATACCTATCATGTAGGTAGTTATAGTTACGCCTAACCCCTCTGCCCTAGATTAATTTAGACTTATAGTTTTGCTGCATTTACAAATGCACTTCTTAGAATTTAAGCTTTGTTTCATCTTAGCCAACACAGCAGTTCTTGCATCGACTATCGTGTTGGCTCTCTGTACTTTGATTCATTATTAAATCCACCTCAAATCGGTGCGAACGTAATCCTAATTTTAATTTAGATTTAATCAATTAAAATTACATATTTTTAAAAATCTAACTTCGCGTTCCCGAACCAAGAGTGGCGCAGCCGGAACAGATTTTCAAAATTTTTACGTGTTTTCCGCGATTTCCCGACGTAAAAATCCGTCAGGGAAATTTTCACGAAAATTCGCGAAATTAAAGTCTGTGTCGAACCAAACAAATTTCTCTTACGGGTATTGAAAAGTGAGCATGGGAGTAGCGGTCGGTTGGTGAGTAAAACTTTTCGCCATTCCTTTCCTATAATCTCCTAACCTCATAAAAATGCGTGTTTTTTAAAAAAAATATAATTTTGATATTTTGTTATTATTGAGATTAGACTTCTCTCATTATAACGTGACTGGTTAACTTGTATGTAATTCTATCAAGCTAACCTTGTTCTAAAAATAGAACACCATAGAGTTAAGAAAAATTAGATAGTGCATATTTTATAACTCAGATCTGTACTGTAAGTTAAAATAGGTAAAAATTAGTGTTACTTGATCTTGAAATCGATCGTAACATAATTTTAAAATTTAGGTAAAATCAATTTTTTTTACAAAATATTTTTTACATATTTACAAAAAAAAGAATTCCCTTATTCCAACTTTGTTGAGCTTTTAGTTGTATTTCTATAGTATTATTTTTTTGTTTTTGTGTGTTAATTTATATCTGTGTAAAATTAAGTGAAGTTGCCTTCTCCGATTATTTTACTACTCTATGGCAATGGCGAAAGTAGAGCCAATTCCAAAGGAAATTGTTCAATTAATACCATTGTATAACGGTAACAAAAGACATTTAAGTCTTTATTTACGAAAATGCCAATATGTGATCGATCGATTCAGTAAAAAAGATTTTGAAGAACAAAATTTATACGTCTTTAACGTTTTAACAAGTAGGCTTACGGAGAATGCAGCTGCGCTCTTATCGGAACGAGAGGATGTTGTGTCTTGGTCCGCTCTAAAGGAATTGCTCATTCAGCATTTCGGAGATCCGCGTAGTGAAGCTTGTATAAACATCGAATTAGAATCATTAAAAATTAAATCAGGAGAGAGTTATTTGGATTTTTGTAATCGCATCCAAAGTGTGCGATCTTTATTGATGTCGAAAGTAAATTTGATTGCGGATAGCGATTTAAAACGTGCGAAATTGATAATTTACAACAATACGGCTCTGAATGTATTTTTGTACAATCTTCCTGAAAATATGGTGCGCGTAGTAAGACTAAAGACACCCTCTACTTTAGAAGAGGCATTGACCATTGTTCTTGAGGAAGTTAACTTCCTAGAGCAATATAACATGAGAAATAAAATACATGGCAGCAACCAAATTACAGGTTCAGGTTCAAGGCCATTGATAACACAGCCATCTGGGTACAAACCACCCACATTGCCTAACAATGATACATTGCCGAAATTTAAATTTGGTATTCCTCAAAACTCACAGATTAGGGTACCCCAATTACAAGGGCAAGTTCAGCAACAAAATTTTGGAGGCTTCCGCCCACCAACATTTGGCTATAAGCCACAGTTTGGCCTTCAGCCACAGCGACAATTTGTCCCTCAGCAGTTTGGTTATAGACCATCACAGCCATTTGGCTACAGACCATCACAACCATTTGGTTATAAACCACCACAGTTTGGTAACAAACCATTAGGGTATACTCCTCAGGTACAAAAACCTCAATTGCAAACGACTGATGTAACTATGAGGACAGCCGCGCCTCTAAAACCTCAACCACCACAAGGTTTTAAATTAAATGAACTGAGTATGAACGAGTACGATCGTGAACCCTACTATGATGAAAACTATTACTCTGACGATTACAATTATGATGACGTAAACGGACTGAACTATTGTAGCGACTATAATAACATGCAATATACCGACGAACAATATGAACTACCAGAACAGACTGACGAAACTCAGACGGATTTTCACGAAAGTATCTCGATAGACAAGAAGTCCTAGAACTAAATTGTGATCCTAATTTAAAACTTCCGTACATTTATTTAGAAGAAATTGATGCAAAAATGATGATTGATACCGGAAGTATGAGATCATTCATTAGTCCCCGAAAAGCTTATCAGTATTTTGGCGAGTTTATTCGAAACGAACCATTTCAAGTAGTTAGCACCCACGCGTCCAGTAGACATGATCAGGTGATAGAAATCCCTCTTATGCCTACTTTTGTAAGCAACAATTGGCACAAATTCTATATGTATGATGTTGACGCGCGTTATGACGGACTTATTGGAAACGATCTGTTAAAACAATTAGACGCGATTATTGATTTAAAGGAACAACTATTGAAGACAAGTACGACTTGTATTCCAATAATCAATAATAATTTAAATTACACAATCAATATTCCCCCACGATCAGAACAACGAGTTAAATTACCAATAGACCAATATTCAGGTGAAGCCATACTTGACTTCCACAAATTTACAAACGGATTACGAATGCCTAGTGCAATAGTTAACTGTATAAACGGATATGCGTCTACGGTTATACAGAATACCTTAGATCAACCAAAGCAACTGATTATTAGACGACCCTTTACAGTGACACGATATGACGGTAATGAATGTGACTTAAACATGACAAAGGACATGAACGAAATAGAAACAGATTATTTGCTTGAAGAAAATTTAAGTAAACTCAGACTTGATCATACTAACGACGAAGAACGTGAGAAAATATTTAGACTTTGCATGGATTACAAAGACATATTTTACTGCGATCAAATTCCCTTGACGTTTACTAATAAGGTTAAACATAACATACGGACAAAGAACGAGGACCCTATATACGTCAAGCCATATAGGCAAGCCCCGTTTCTACAGAACGAAATTAATAAACAGGTAGATAAATTACTGAAGGACAACGTAGTTCAGGAGTCTCATTCTCCTTGGAACGCGCCTGTACACCTGGTGCCTAAGAAGATGGATGCATCTGGCGAGGTGAAGTATAGGATGGTAGTTGACTATAGACGACTTAACGACATAACCATTGACGACAAATATCCCCTACCAAACATTACAGACCTTTTCGACAAATTAGGAAAAAGTTCTTACTTTAGTACCCTTGATCTAGCAAGTGGTTACCATCAGATCGAAATAGAAAAGAAGGATAGGCAGAAGACGGCTTTCAGCACGCAGAACGGACATTTTGAGTTCCTTAGAATGGCTTTTGGGCTAAAAACTGCTCCTGCGACATTCCAGAGGACGATGGACAACGTTTTACGTGGTCTACAAGGTCTACATTGCATGGTTTACTTAGACGACATAATTATATTCTCAAATAGCTTAGAAGAACATATTCAAAAACTACGGACTATCTTTGACAGAATTAGAGCGACTAACTTGAAAATACAGCTTGACAAATCGGAGTTCTTACGTAAAGAAGTACTTTACTTGGGCCACACGATAACGAAGGACGGACTTAGACCGAATAATGATAAAATTGACGCAGTGTTGAAATATCCCATTCCGAAAACACCGACTGAAATTAAAAGCTTCTTAGGTCTAGTAGGATATTACAGACGATTTATAAAGGACTTT
This sequence comes from Philereme vetulata, assembly GCA_918857605.2. NCBI lineage: Eukaryota > Metazoa > Arthropoda > Insecta > Lepidoptera > Geometridae > Philereme > Philereme vetulata. The sequence continues at coordinate 18,101,371 of OU975420.1, forward strand.
GCAAAGGTAACCCAACCCCTGACAGCTTGTTTGAAGAAACGTAACGGAATTGTAATTGACCAGAAGTACATTGACGCATTTAATAAATGCAAAGAACTCTTGACGCATGCCCCATTGTTACAGTACCCTAACTTTGACAACCCTTTCGTGCTTACGACTGACGCGTCAAATGTAGCGGTAGGTGCAGTACTATCCCAGGGACCGATTGGTAGTGATAGACCGGTGGCGTATGCTAGTCGAACACTCAGTGACACAGAATCACGTTACAGTACGATTGAACGTGAATTGCTCGCTATTATCTGGGCAGTGAAACATTTTAGGCCTTATTTATACGGTCGTAAATTTTTCATATACACAGATCATCGACCATTAGTATGGCTTCGATCTCTGAAAGACCCGAGTAGCAAACTCACTCGTTGGAGGTTGCGTTTACAGGATTATGATTACGAATTAATTCATAAGAGCGGTAAACAGAACACCAACGCAGACGCCTTGTCTAGGATTAAGATCAATGCTATAGATTCGGATAATGAGGATCAATCGATGGCAGTTAACGTTGATGATAAAGAACAGAGACTAAAGAAACACCTAGATGAAATAGTTGAGGATATAGGAAAGATAGCTCGAAAGAAAACGGCACGTAACGACTCATCAACGATAACAGTATCAGATTCGAGTAGGACAGCGACAGTCAGTCCAATAGCAATCTCCGACACACTGTCAATACATAGTATTGACAACGACGAATACCCTGTGCGATCAGAATCAAGTAAATCTCAAACAGTTCATTCAGCTTTAGAATTAGAATCCACTGGAATACCGATTTTACATGAGGCAATTGACACCAAGCCTAACCAAATCTTGGTATACTCATGGTTTAAAAATGAGATGCAAGTTAGAAATCTTTCTCGAACTAAACAAAAGGTTTTGGAAGTTTTCCTACCCCTAGATAATTCAGAACTAATTAAAGAATTTTTAAAACAATACATAAAACCAAAAATTAAGTATTTTATTTACTTTGAGGAAAAAGAACATCGTAAATTATTTGGAAATATAATTATTCAACTTTTCAAGAAAGGTATGATTAATTTCTATGAATGCACAGAGCGGGTAGTTGCTATTGAAGATGAAAATGAACAAAGGGCAGTAATAGTTAAATATCATGAAGGAAAGACATGCCACCGCGGTATTAAGGAAACGTTGGTTAGGATTCGTAGAAATTATTATTGGGATAGAATGCAAGAAATAGTAACAGCAGTCATAAATGCTTGCGAAGCATGCCAGAAAATGAAATATGATAGGAAACCCATCAAGCCTATCTTACAATTAACGCAAACACAAGAGGCCCCTTTTCAAGAGATTTTTATAGACCTTTTTAGCATTGAAGGAAAAACCTATCTGACACTTATTGATGCTTTCAGTAAGTTAGGACAGGCAATTGAAATTCAAGGAAAATCAACACCTGAAGTAATCAGAGCTTTGATGAAGTACTTTTCATATTACGGCATCCCCCGAAGGATCAGTTCAGACCCCGGTACTGAGTTTAATAATGAATTAATGAAAGAATTTCTAAGTTTACAATTGAACTTCACGTTGGTACGCCCAATAACCCTAATTCAATGGGGCTTATTGAACGTTTCCATTCCACAATAATTGAAATTTATAGATTGGCTAAATATGAAAAACGCTGTACGGATGCAGCATCAGTTATGACGTATTCAGTTATGGCTTATAATCATACCATTCATTCTGTTACTGAACTAACTCCATTTGAAGTGGTATTCGGACACACTGATACAAGCAGCCCTTATGGCATCGAATTAGAAAAGCGTTATTTCCAGAAACTGGTTAAAGATCATGCTAAGCGAACTAAAGTATTGTATGAGAATTTGGTAGAAAAGATGATAACAACTAAAGGGAAGAATAGGGAAAAGAAAGGTGGTGAACTTGAAGTAGAGTTTCCTCTAGGAAAGACAATTTTTGCTAAAGATGTTAATAAGCGGAAAAGCAAAGATAAACCTCGATATGTAAAAGCGAAGGTAGTAGGTGAACCCGAGAGAAACGTTTTGCCTATCCAAGTAGGGGAAAGGAAAACGAAAGTTCCTATAAAAAATATCAAACGTCCTCCACAGGTGGTGCAGCATACTGCTGGTAGCAGTGCCGACCCTGGCCCTTCGTCTGCAAAACCTTAATGGCAACCCGGGAATACTTCCGATAAAAGAAGGTCAAGCATACGTGCAAATTAATCATTGGACTATAGTTAAGGTTATTCATTTTGAAAAGATTTATAATGATTTAAATTATATTGCAACAAACTATGAGCAGCTATGTAAACTGATCGATTGGAATGCACCATATTCTCATGAAATGAGAAGTATAAAATCACATACAGAGTTCATACGCGATATAACTAAAGATAAATACCGACAACTTGTTCCACAGCAGCGTTATAAAAGAGGTCTCATAAATCCATTGGGTTCTATTATAAAAATTGTTACAGGGAATCTTGATCATGACGATGCAATTAAATTTGATAAACTCACTTCTGATTTAAGTCATGACCAAATTATCATTTCTAAGAAATTAACTTTGGTTTCAAAAATGTTTGACAGCTTCATAAATGTAACTGAAACGATTAATCAGAATACTGTAAATTTAGATAACCGTTTAAAGAAGGCTGAGATAATGTTAAGAGATTTAACTGCTAAGGGAAATAATTGGATTTTCCACACATACATTATTGGATTATTTAACGTTTTTACAAGCAGTTTTCGTACCATCTTTATAAGACTAAGTGAAATTGAAACTGCTCTAGCATTAAGTAAGGTCTCAATATTACATCAATCTATCGTGAACTCTACAGAACTTATGTATCATTTGAAATTAATTGCTGACTCTGAAAGCTTAGTGTATTCGCCTATCGATGAAAATTTGTTAAAATTAGAGGAAACTATTTGTGTAAAATCTTTTGTTAAGAAAAACCAGATCACGTTCATTATGGAAATTCCAGTTACTGATAATTGTACTTATAATTATTTTAAATTGTACTCCTTACCAATTTTCCACCAATCCGAAAATAAAACCTTTGCCATTTTCCCTAAATATCCTTACCTATTGGCGAAAGGGATGAAATACTTACCAATTGCGAAACCGTGCCGCCCGTTATCTACTGGCGACCATTTTCTATGTTCTGCAGACAACCGAGCCCTGTACCATGAGCTCACTTGTATGGAGCAGCTGATGAAATTTGACGATGACCCCACTTGCTGTACGCCGCATCAGGTCCACATTGAGAAGGTCAAAGTCCAGCAAGTCAACTCTGATAATTGGATTTTATATAGTAGACTGAAGACTACTCTAATTAAATACTGTGACAACGAGGTCAGCACCAAGCAACCTGTATTCGGAACTTACCTCGTGACCATCGACGAGCCATGTAATTTGGAAATCAACGGAATTCGTATGGGTCACCGTATCATCATAGAATCAGATGTTGTGGAGCCGATCCCGATCCTCGTCTTACCGCAGCTACCTAAGAACGCGAGTCTATCCAGTGCACGCGCACTCGACATGAAGGGTATCAGCTTAGATGAAGTTAAATTCATGGCGTACTCTTTAAAACATAGTGCAGTGATCGAAAGTGTTTTAAACGAAAGGAAAGACTTTAGCTTCGGTGAAAATTTAGGATACGTAACTTTAGGATTAGTTATCTTTAGTTTTTTCATGTTTTTATTGTATGTGTATCGCTTAAAATTGTTTAGATTCCTATTTGATAAGAAAAATTATCGGAACAAATCCCAAATCGATCCAACCGATAATTTTCCTCTTAGGGATGGAGGAGTTATAGTTACGCCTAACCCCTCTGCCCTAGATTAATTTAGACTTATAGTTTTGCTGCATTTACAAATGCACTTCTTAGAATTTAAGCTTTGTTTCATCTTAGCCAACACAGCAGTTCTTGCATCGACTATCGTGTTGGCTCTCTGTACTTTGATTCATTATTAAATCCACCTCAAATCGGTGCGAACGTAATCCTAATTTTAATTTAGATTTAATCAATTAAAATTACATATTTTTAAAAATCTAACTTCGCGTTCCCGAACCAAGAGTAGGTATTTGTTATTAATATTGTTATCATTGCTTATGTATTATATAAATATGTTTACTTTTGTATAATTGGTCTTATTGTGTATATTTTATTTTAATTTGTGACGTCACCTTACATAAGGCTCTGCCTGAAAACCAGCGCTGCTTTGCATCATTTATTGCAAAGGAGCGTAAAGCTGAGGCAGAGCCTGTTTGGGCACGCGTGGCACGGAGCGGGACTAGTTGGTGCACCTACCTACTACCTACTGGTGGGGTAGGTACGTATGTGTTCTAGCTGTAGGTCTAATACAATCTCATTGTATTGTACTTTTCCTGTCTGTCTACCTATATTGTTTGTGATCCGTTCTATGTTTCTTTGTGTGTGTCAAATAAATAATTATAATATATTTTATTCTAAAGTTTGTGATACTGAATCCATTTGGATTTTCCTTTGCTGAAGACTAAACATCAATACCGTAAGTAGCACATTCCTTTAAAATGAATGTTGCCTTTGAGCAATTTTAAAGTCGTTATTACATACCAATCATGCCATTGACCTGTTTTATAGGCCTTTATTTAAATAAATATTCAAGATTTCATCAAAATTTATCAATCAATTCGTTGATAATAACTAGTGTATTGCAAAACCAAACGAAATGTTAACGCTAACTGGTTATCATCTCTAGATCCTATTTTCAGGGACAAGGCTTCTCGTTTCTTATTAGAGATTAATATAATTATCATTTTCACTTTTATCTATGTATACAGATCGATACGTCCAGCATCTACATTTGGGTAATAATTTTCGATACTTATCTACCAACTTATTTATAACATTCTTTAATCGGCTTAGGATAGTTTAACTAGAGACGTGTCTCATTAAAATCATCATAGCCGGGTAATATGGCCTGGGTCTGCTAAAAAATGCATACGTCACGTATTGTATTTAAAACGATCCCGTCTGGAAGTCCTACGCTGTCTACTGTCTAGCCTAGTTGGACGTGTGCCAGGAAACCTTTGATGAACAGTCGCTTCCGTCTACGATTCGATGAACCCTGTTGCAACATATGACTGTTCCCAAAGATTAATGTCCCTATTGTTTATTTTCATATCTGTATCGTGTTTCTTCAAATATTTTTCTGTTGCATGCTTTTATTATTGTAGAGATCTTGCAAGCCAAATTCGACCCAGATTCCTTTATCTCGTTGATATTTTGAATGTCAAGTTCCTGTGAAAATTTTATGTTGATAGTGATTTGAATTGCAGATCTCTTGATGGATGGGTTCTGTGTTCTGTAAGACGATTTCCTTGGAATACTTTATGAAAACATCTTGTATCAAGACGACATCGACATTAGAAACATCTTTCACTGAAACGGCGCCGACCTGATGACCCTAATGTTAGCACTTGTCACTCATGACGTGACTTTGACACTAGACATTTCTCTTTGTTGTCATATCATTAACTGAGACTAGATCGCTGCTCACACAAATAGAAAATTACACGTGACTTACAAACTGCCATCTTAAAAATTAGGCTTTAAGTTGAATCAACTTAAACTACTTAACACTTGCAATTAAAGATTAATTTACTTTATATTTCTGAGATCCGTCCTGGAAATGTATTCTGTGTTTGAGAAAAAGCTGTCACTAAAAGTCCCAAAGCTTTATAAAGGCCATTAAGCTTTTTGGTATGAGCATATCATTTTACGAGTTCAATAAACGTTGTAATGCTATGGTCGTCCATCACAGACACAATAATTTGCGTTTCTCGAAGCGTTACTTTTCCAAGGTCAATGCAGTTAGTACTTAGTGTTTCGCAATTTGACCATGTCCATCATCATCTGGCGACAGGTTTTGTATGGATGCTAGCGTGTCATCCTGCCTAATGCTTCAATCATTATTATGGGTCTTGTTGACTAATCTTTTAGTACTTAACAATATTTGCATACATATTCTTATATGTTATTTGTGACTATAGAAAGTGTCTACTAATTGTACGTATTATTTCTCATTGTGACTAGTCTTGGAGTGAAGGCTTACACACTGCATACATCAATGGTAATTTCAATTCAAAATGCGTTTGATAAATATTTGATTTTGTGATCCATTCATAAAACCTATACGTTTTATAATTATAATACCATGAAACTGAGAATTTACGATGATTTGTGCGTATGTTATATACCCAATAATTTCCCCTTATTCTTCTGTTTGTAGTGATAATACCATGATAATTAAAAGTATGTGTAGCTTTTGTGTTGTTCATGAGTCGTTTCCTAGACAAAGAAATGGCGACAAAGTAGAACATAATGCATACTTGTCACCACACCACTGTCTCCGCCAATAATAGTGTTCCAAGAGAATTGTATTACATAAGATTGTTGTCGTATATGACATCATTCACACTCACGTTTATTCTGTCGCTTAGTTTTTTGAGATAAACGTCGCGCCACTGTGACAGATTAGTATTTTGTTTACGGTTTTTTTCTGGTTAATCATTGGTTATCTAAAAAGCCTAGCGAGATTCAATCCAAAGGTTATTGATTGAATCAAGTTATTTAACGTTTACAGTTTTGCGAATGATGGTTACGTAGTTCATTATGTAAGACGATATTCAAGGGTACACGAGGCCCGTAGAAGTACTACACCCTAAATATTTCTGTCGCCAAGCAGCATTTCTGGTTGTTCGTGAAATTACAGGCACATGAGGCTTTACATCTATGTATGCTATGCCTCAAGTTGATGGACGCAAGGCTGTGCATCGTAGGCCACGTTTCTAACGTGCGTGACCTACGAGGCAATTCTCTGTTAACCACGGTTTAACTATCGCTTATAACAGTGGACCATAATACCTCTTAACATCAAGTGGACCATAAGATTGCTCCATTTCCAAGGAGTATAAAAAATAACTTGGAATATCGTCTATGACTCTTCACATGTTCTTTCGTCAACGGTTCTTACTTGGGCACCCTTGTTAGTTTTGTTTGTGCGTAAATGTTCACTAGCGTTTATTAGATAGATAGATAACTCTTTATTGAATTACCACACAAACAGAAATAATAAAAAAATTAAGTACTGGGTTAAAATAAATAAGGCAATACAATGGGGGGCCTTATCGCTAAAAGCGATCTCTTCCAGGCAACCTTTGGATGGAGCGAAATTTTTAAAAATTACGGAGTGCGGTGTACTTTAGAGGATACATTACATTTACACATAATATATTCTAAGATATAATAATAATATGAAGTTTTAATCCTAATACTTAATATACTATAAAATAGACTAATATATAGGTATATACGTGTAGCAAACTATACTAACAGATAAAATAAGTACATAAATAGTAAATAAATAACGCTAGGAAGATGACATCGTCAGGTAATGATGTTTCACCTTCAATTTGAAGAAGTGTAAGGACGATGACCGTCTTACTTCTTCGGGCAGAGCATTCCACAGCTGAACAGCCTGGACAGTAAAAGAAGCGCTGTAAAAGGAAGTGCTGTGCGAAGGAGTTCTGAGTATCAAGTTTTCTGATGACCTAAGAGTATAGTTATTTGAAGAATGGAGAAATTCAAATCTATCTTTCAGATAGTGAGGAGAGAAGGGATTGAAAAGAATAGAATAGAGAAGGGAAAGGATATGCGTATTCCGACGAAGACGAATCAGAAGCCATTTAAGCTTTGAACGGAAGGGAGACACATGATCATATTTACGGAGGCCAAATATAAATCTAATACAAAAATTTTGTAAACGCTCGAGCTTGTTAAGCTGTTCCTCAGTGAGGTCCAGATAACAAGCATCAGCATAGTCTAGTACGGGATTTATTTGTCAATTGTAAACATTTTATCGATTTGTAATTTCGTTATCTTGGAATTCACATCTTTTTTGTTTTAACACGACACGATAACTGAAGTTTTAAAGTTTAATAGTTCTCAGTACAGGAAGTGTTGCATTTATCGCAGTATTCAAGAATGTAAGACTTTTGTGTCACAAAAATAAATAAGTATGAAAAAGCCTCTGACTGGAAGTACCACGGTTCTACATCCCCTTAAACTGGAATCTCATCTAAAGCTGGATGTCCAATAGAAACCATGACATCGGTGACTATAAACTAATGAGAAAAGAGTGAATTCTTCATATTTTAATTTAATGTCAATGAATCATTTTGAAACCTAGTTATCTGAACTTGGCACTTATCGGGGTGTTCGGTTATCTCGCCACGTCAGTCAGCGGACCTTGAACGAGGAGTACGATTTTATGTAACATGCACAACTTACGTAAAATTATTTGGAAATGGCGATTAAATCTTGTCGGTTGTAGTTTATTTCTATAAACCATGGTTATAAATAGTTCATTGAAACAATGAATGTCCTGCTTTAAATTTTGATGATTCGAAAATGATATACTGAAATAAAAAAGTGGAAATAAATTATAGACTCATTTCACACCATCTGGCGTAAGAAAATAGCCTCATTGCTGAACAAACTTCGTGCCAGCGACAACATCGTCCTGAACACAATAGCGACAAAACACGATTGTCCTCTTGTTAGAAAACTCATCCAGAGGGCTAAATGACTGTTAGTTTTAAGTAATAACATAGTTACTAAGTTTTTTTTTACTAAAACTTATCTACGTCATTGTTGTTTGTTTATTAAACTAATTAATAATAATAATATTTATAAGATAGATATTCCAATACTTACGGGTGGTTCTGCTTTCTATGTTATTGTAAAGAGAGGCTACTTTTTAGGGTTCCGTACCCAAAGGGTAAAACGGCACCCTATTACTGAGGCTCCGCTGTCTGTCTGTCTGGATTTTTTTGCTCCTTTTAGCTCGATATTGATAACGGCAACACGAAGACGCTTGAAATATTCACAGAATATTATGTTATATATTCACTTTAAAAATAATTAATTAAATTCAAATAAAACATATATTTAAGGGGAGCTCCCATACAACAAACGTGATTTTTTTGCTATTTTTATAGAACCTGAACCGGAACCCTTCGTGCGCGAGTCCGACTCGCACTTGGCCGGTTATTCGAACATGCACATTGCAAATTTGCAACCAAGGTAAAACCTATTGGTTGATAAAACGGATTATGAGAGAAAGGGATGGATCTCGTTGCTTAATACTTTGATGTATTATCATTTATTTACAGCATGTTATTTCGATGGAATGTTGATAATGAAGACAATAAATTAAACCATCGATCACCATTTCGGTCGCGTGTACGAAAGGATCGATTACGTCAAAGTTACGTTCACTCAATCCATAAATTACATGTCCATTCATAGAACTTATTTTGATAAGGTGCTGGGGCACTTAAGGCTCGTTCAGACTAGCAGCTTGCAGCTCGGTAATACGCATCACTAATAGATAGATCTAATCTTATCCATAGATTTTTACAGTGCGATATTTTTCTAGTTTGTTTTGGGGGGGGGGGGGGTAATCTCTTTCACCTTGTTTGTTTAGTGTTTGCCTTGGGGGCATGGTGGTCGTCGTTGGTTTCCTTCTGCGATGCGAAAGTTTTGATTTATTTCGGTCGGAATTACTGACCCAACCAGTTCTCAAGAGTTGTACTCTCTCCCAAGGTCACAGTGGTAAAGGTCAGGTAAATACTAAATACTAAGTGAGTATTAAATTTTAAAAAAAACTTTTGGTTTTTTGAATGCCCCTGACCTGCCTATATATAGTTACTGTCTGGTTTTGAACTTTTCTTGGAATGTGCTTTTGCCTGCTCACACCTTAATCAGTCGAAAAACCGTGGTCACACGCCATTACCACTGGAAACGAGAAACCTGCTTGGCCATTGCATAAACGGCCAGTTGTCAGAGACCCACTTCTATTTGTTTATATTAAAATTCTGGTCTGGTGCGAGGTGTACGATTTTGCTTGCGTGAGTGATTGCAAAGAGGTTGAGGTTCAAAGGTCGTTACAAAGACAAAGTCAAAGTGTTCGTCGTTCTGTTGTTTAGCCCGGCTTGCACAACGATCCCTAAACGTACTTAGCGACTAAACATGTTCAAATTTGACGCATTTGTAAGATTGACACCTCAAATCATATTTAGCCACTTCACGTTTAGGCATCATTGCGCAAGTCGCCCTTAATGTTGTAAATAAATATTTCAATGAAAACCGGCCAAGTGAGAGTCGGACTCGTGTACGAAGTGTTCCATACCATTGTCTATAAAAACGGCAAACAAATCATGTCTGTTGTATGGGAGCCCCACTTAAATATTTGTTTTATAAAAATTTAATTATTTATTTTTAAAGTGTATATAACTAAATATTCTGTGTATATTTCAAGCGTCTACCTATTGCCGTTATCGAGCACAAACGAGCAAAATAAACCGGCCAAGTGCGAGTCGGACTCGCGCACGAAGGGTTCCTTACCATTATCTATAAAAACGGCAAAAAATCACGTTTGTTTTATGGGAGCCCCCCTTAAATATAAATTTTATTTTAATTATTTATTTTAAAGTGAATATATAACTAAATATTCTGTGAATATTTCAAGCGTCTACCTGTTGCCGTTATCAATATCGAGCAAAAACGAGCAAGAAAATCACGTTTTTTGTATGGGAACCCCCCTTAAATATCTATTTTATTCTGTATTTAGTATTCGTTGTTATAGCAGCAACAGAATTACATCATCTGTGAAAATTTCAACTGTCTGACTATCACGGTTCATGAGATACAGCCTGGTGCAGACGGACAGACAGACAGACAGCGGAGCCTCAGTAATAGGGTGCCGTTTTACCCTTTGGGTACGGAACCCTAAAAATCACGTTTGTTGGATGAGAGCCCCCCTTAAATATTTATTTTATTCTGTTTTTAGTATTTGCTGTTATAGCGGCGACAGAAATGCACCATCTGTGAAAATTTCAACTGTCTAACTATCACGTTTGATGCCATCAGCCTGGTGACAGACGGACAGACAGCGTAGTCTTAGTAATAGGGTCCCGTTTTACCTTTTGGGTATGGAACCCTGAAAACGAAGAATTAAAATCGAAACCTGAATAAGAATAGAATAAACTAGTTCTCTCAAAAAACGTAAGGATAAATTATTTCATTTTCAAGTGGTGTGTTATTTTGATACCTAATGTTCCGAACTAGGTACAGATAGGCCTGTATCGCTGGAACCTGTACGATACAAAAAAAATGCCCTGTTAGATAAGCGATGGACTTAACAGACACATACTTAACGGTCTTAATAGATGTCTTAAGAGGACATAGTGGAAACAAGTTGCTAGAACTATGATTTCTAGTAAGGATTATGAACTTTCTTGGAAAGTTATTCATAAGGATGAGGTTGGGATGTGTGGGAAAAACATAGTTTCTAGGAAAGTCGTTTAAGAAGGGGCAAAAAGATAAGACATATTCTCACGTGTTTCCGATAAGCTCAGTTCTCGTTAAGATCTCATTTGTGTCACAGTGTGTCAAGTTCCCCTATAAACTCGACGCCAAGATAAATTGCTTTTGTCGAGCTTTTACGTTTTCTTCTTGAAATATTCTTGTGAATGAACGTAGCATTGACACCTAGGTTTATTGTCATGTCATACCCATGAGCGATGATGTCACAACACAGCACTAGGTTGAATCTGTTGTAATGCGGTATAATTTGCGAGGACCTTGCTGGACACGCAATTATATTTTACCGTCTACTGTTTAACTTTGATGTTTGTAGACAAATGTTAGAACAAACTGGGCTTAAGGAATCTGCTATATGGTCAAACATAATTAGAACTAATATTGTTTGAGGCCTTTGTGGTAATAATAGGTCTGAAGGTTGAAAACTGGTAGTCGAATACGAAAAGTATGGTCTTTATAATTGACTAGCATTTTATTGCAATTGGTTCGTGTCGCTGGTTCTTTTGTGCAGGTTTTTTTTGGTTTCGTGTTTCTGATATTGGCATTTGCCTTATTTAATCTTATAGATGGGAGCAGTTGAGTAATTTATATTGTTTTAGTTATTTCTTTTATTTTTTAAAGATATTCTGTAATTCCTCACTGCTTGCATATAAAATGTAGACATAATTTCTTTCTGTTTTATTTTTTGCTCTTCTTAGTGCAATGAAATAACTATATTTACATTAGCTAGATAAAAGTAGCTAGATAATGTCGAGTTAACTTTCCTCGTTGTAAGAAAAACAAGGATATTATGCTGCACTTTCCGTGCGTGCAGCTGTTGCTTTCCTGTCGTCGGCATGCAAACACCGAGCTAAATAGCAGTGTGATTGATAATTTTTGATATTATGCTTGTGGGTTTACTATTTCAGCGGTTCCAGCTTACATTTCAAAAGGTTAACTTGTTATAGACGCTCCCACAGTCGCCTGACTTGATAGCACCACACGGACATCTCCCTGGACATTACCTTGCGTGGCTGGTCTGGAAGTCTAATAACCGACTACGGAGTCCGGACTCAGGTTGGGCGGTGTAGGAAAAACTTCTGTAGATGGGTAATGCGAGACCCCTTCTCTAACCAGCTGTGATTGTGGGCACCCCATCCAGACCACCAGTTTTAATGTGCCATACTACATGCACAAAGGATAAATGCAATAGACGTGGCCAGGTTCTACTTAACCCTCATAAAATTGTTATCTGTGTCTTCGAATAGTTCAAGATATTGGGATATTTCGCATTTTGATTAATTTCCGGATATATCTCCGAATTATCCAGTTATAGATTATTTTGAAATGCGGATTTTATTAATTGAGTACCTACGGGCTGAAAATGCATAATTTGTAAATTTAAAAATCAAATCCTTCAATGGATTTGTTCACTGGATTAGAGTGGAACAAGGCGTTAGTATTACGAATTATTCTATTTCTGCTACTGACGAAAATATCTTTTAGTCTTTTTAGATTTGGATGAGTCAACATTGAGTGCTCACAACATCTAAAAACCACTTAACATTGGAAACCTGTGTATTCTGCTACTAAATTATTTATCAAAATAATTAAAGACGACTACACAATTTTGGCATATTAACGATACAATGACCTTTCCTATAAATAAACGACAACAGAAATAACATTGGCTATTTGACAGCTATTCGATTATGCTGTACCGCAGTCTTATGTCATTGAGATTATCTACCGATTAAAACACAATTATAGTACAGTCAATAATAAAAAAAACATGCTATTAGGCTGGCTTTGGCGATTCGATTGCATGCACCTAGTCAGATTGTTGGACGAACATACATTCCTACATCTTGAAGTCTTCTGGTGACTAACGTTTAGAAGGTCAAGAATTGGCAAATGAGCTGGTCAGCATTGCATCAATAAGACGCCCACTGCTGAACATAGATTTCCAGAGCGATGGATCTTGTGCCCCCTGCTCTAGGTCGTCTTTCCTTTTGGGACGCTGCGCTTTCCAGTGCGTGTTCCATTCCAATGAGTTGGTCTCTGAGTCATTTTTAAGACAGGCTAGTTATCCAGTGGATACCGAACGGACGAGACGTCGTGGTAGGCCCGCCCAGAAAGAGATGAAGAGACCTGGATGCATTCGAAATAGATTGTTCAGATTTGGCAATAATTGGATCGTTAAAGGTGGAGAGGGGAAGGATAGATCTTTGCCCAGCTTCATCTTTTTAGCTAGTACCATTTAGTTTAGGCGAAGAATACTATTAGTTAGATAAGGAGCGTGACGTGACATACAGTCACCACACCAGTGACTATTAGGCTAAGTTCATATGACCGCGCGGTACCGCGCGAAACTACTAACAGCGTGGTACAAGATCGAACTAAATAGTTTAACGTCTACATTACCGCTCGCTACTCGTCTACATTAGCGCTACGGTAGCGCGCGCGGTAATGTAGACGATAAACACTATTTAGTTTGGTCTTGTACCGTGCGGTTAGTAGTTCCGCGCGGTACTGTGCGATCATATGAACTTAGCCTTAGTTTTACCATTAGTGAGGGGTTTTCACGGTCATTTTTTATAACTGCTTACAGATGGCGTTGCTCTGTTATACGGTTAATATCAAAAGAAAGTGAATTGTCAATGTTAATTGCCGTGTTATCATTATTTTCCGACGAACCTTGAAATTATGAAAACACCATTTGTAAGATTTTTAAAAGCATCTCAAAAATTTCAAGCCTAGACGGGACTTGAACCCGCGACCTTCCTCTTGATACGAGGACGCACTAACCATCTGTGCAACCAGGCAATTCACGTCTAGGTCGAAATTAGTGAGATGATTCAGAATTACGACTAAAGCGCCGATAATTTCGACCTAGATGGTAGTGCGTTCTCGTATCAAGAGAAAGGTCGCGGGTTCAAGTCCCGTCTAGGCTTGAAATTTTTGAGATTATTTTAAAAATCTTGGAATTTTCCGCATGTGTTCGGATAACACTATAAATAAAAATAATATTTGAAGTGAAATTGTTTTGTACAAATGTTGATATTGTGTCGTGAAGATTTTGGCACAAACCATATTTTTACCGGAGTATCTCCAGACAGCGCCATCTATTACGATCGATGTTTTTTTAAATTAGAAAATGTGACGCTCTAATTATGGCTAAACAATTGATTAAAAAATACAAACGTCTATAATTATAAAAGTGGCAAGGTAATTAGATTGTTATTAACACTTCAATATTCAACTGACTAACACAAAACATATTACCTATGCGATAGATTTAAATAAATTTTGTAATCGTGGTATATATTATAGGGCAATAAATAATCATTTAGTTATTTCAATCATCATTATCATCAAAACTTGTTATTACTTTTTAATCTTTTTTTGTGCGTATGTTATTTTGTGTTGTTTTATCCGCGCTTTCTATAATATAACCACCCGCCGCAAAAAGAGGGGTGTTATAAGTTGTAAGTTTTATAAGTTAAACGCCTAAGTCTTTCCGTGTATCTGTCTGTCTAAGTATGGCATCGTAGTTCCTAAACGGATGCACCGATTCGGACGCGGTTTTTTTTAATATATAGCTAGTTTATCTGGGTTGGTTTTTTAGCTATGTGCGATGAAAATCAGGTCAGCCGATCAGCACTTTTCCTTTTTGTTGAAGGTATCTTAGCTGTAAAATGAAAATGTATGAAGAGTTTGTCGAGGGTTCTTTAAATTTTTAATTAATTATATTTTGTAATTTGAACTCTGTTCTGGGTGTCCAAGTAAGTTAATTAATAAATACAATGCCTGCATATAGTTTAATGTAATGTAATTTAAATATTTAATTGTAATAAAAGTGAATTAAATTTATGTAAGTTAGTTAGGTATTAAGATGGGAATAAAGTCTTTATTTATTTCTTTTATTACGTTGTAATCGAAAAATGTAACTTAACATTTATTTAAAACTCAACGTTTTGTTTGTAACTGTACTATCTCTGACCGTCAAGTTATGACATTTCAGAGGCCTTCGTTGGTCTATTGGTACGTTTTGATTTAATAAACACTTGAGTATTTATAATAATTAATTTATAGAATAAATATTTTACTCAGTTTGTGCTTATGAAGCACAGGTACGCGAACACGAAAAAATCCGTTGAAGTACTTAATACTTCGATATCTGTAGGTACACCAAGGTCCATAATTTATGTCAGACAAAACGAAGTAGGTACCTGATTCGATCTCAGTATTCTCAGTGCACGGACCGATGTACTATCAGCAAAAAGTCCGCTCTGCTACCTTAAGGGTGAATTTTCTATGAAGCGACTAGCAGTTACCCCGCCTTGAACTTTAATAAAACTCTAAAGTCATAAAAACAAAGGGCTTTCACAAAAATAAACAGATGTTCATCTCTCCGATTGGCCAAAATAAAAGGACAAAAGAAAAAGGCGGCGTCAGCTAGCTAACTACTTGCAAGCGAAACTGTTTCAAAACTGGCAGAGCGGAATTTTTGCTGACTGTACCTAACCTACCTACTCTACCTTTGCCCAATGTGCTTCGTAATTCCATGTGTCTATTCTGTTAAGACGAAATCATGGTTCAATTATTAAAAAAAAATATCTATACTAATATTATAAAGAAAAAGATTTGTTTGTTTGTTTGCATTGAATATGCTCCGAAACTACTGGACCGATTTAAAAAAATCTTTCACTGTTGGGAAGCTACACTATCCCCGGGTGACATAGCTACTGTTTACCCAACTGCGCAAAAGGAGGGTGTTGTTTTTATGGAAAAACTACTCGTGCGAAGCTGCGGATTGGTCAGCTAGTAAACTAATAAACCTGACCACAATGTTATGATTAATATCAAATTATTTTTGTATTTTGGGCGTGATCATGAAACAGTAATAAAATTAAAAGTGATTTTAATATCCCGGAAATTATGCTGAATTATCACATTATGTTACAAACTTTGTTAGAGTTAGTGTAATACGGCTTAGTATAATTTTATCCGGCGAGTCGCTTCTAAATATATTCCTATTACCTATAGGAACAGCGACTCAAGAAAGTTAGCTTTCTCTTCGAAAGCAAGTTTCCTTATTTCAATTTAATCTCATTCATATCCAATGTATGGCAGACGAATACGCTGTACTTGCAGTAGGTACTTGCAATTACCGCGAATTATGGCTCACGTACCTATGTATGTACAATTGGGAAGCCCGATCTTTGCGATCTTATATGCAAGCAGGTTCAAGCAGGCAGGCAAGCAGTCAGTCTTCATTCAGCCGCATATGCGAGCTAGCGCGCCCGGCCGTTTGGCGTTCGCGAAAAAAGTGCACGCACTCATTTTATTTCTCTTTGGTGCGCGCGTGTTTGGAAACTAAATTTAGCGCGCGTTTTTCTTTTTTTTTATAAAGTGAATGAATGTAAAGACCTGTGCAACCAGTGACTTGTCATAGGTAAGTAATGCAGTGTTGTGACAGATCGACCGTTTTTGTTAGGGAAAATAAATTTAGAATTGCATAATTTGGATGTCTGTTTTATATTCGTTTTACTTTCTTTTGAAATACATATTGCAGAATATTTATGCCGGATACATAATAACTTATAAGTACTTTTTCCTGTTAGGAAAGTGTAATCGGCGTTTTATATTTGGCAATACAATAAAAACTATAAACTTGTATTGCGTTTGTATTCTTTGCTTGCCTTGAACGTTGCTTGGCCACATTTTTTTGCGCGATATCAGGTTAAACCATTTATTTTGAATGAGTGCAATTAAAATACCGCGAATGATAATAAGCTGAAGAAAACCGCGTAACAATTGTTCTCAATATGCGCTCAACCTTGCCTACCTTGTGAGTTGGTTGTTAAGAGGATACGCGGGCTGCACTAAGTCCATACAAACGTACTTACTCCCCTGTTCCCTTTCTGGATAGTAAAACTAGAGCAAATATGATTTTAGCATACAATCTCCATAAATTAATAATTATAGGAACTAGTAACCTTCTAAAATCACAAAAATTGCTCAGTCCCCCCCCCCCCCCGTCCCCCTCCTCCCCCTTATCAAATGTCCAGCAAACAAATTTGGCAAAAAAAAAGAAAGTATTCATGAAAAAAATATCAAAATCGGCTTAGTTTTGGAGGAGAAACAGGGTATACGAAACAGTGATTTCGTCTATTTTAAATAGGTATAATCAGTCTGAGCTGCATTTGTCTCTATCGCTTTCTATTCAGGAAGCAATAGATTTGAGTGACAGCAATAGATCTGTTATAAACCTATTTTATAAATTTCTTGTTGTCCCTGTTTCCTCTTAATACACTAGCTCTAGACCTCTACACTACATTAAGGTTTAATTCTGAATTGCTCTACTAAGGGGATTTTCGCTTGTATCTGGTCTTCTTTCGTTGAGAAGGCTTTACATTTATTTCAAGTTTTGTTGTCATTTATTAACACATTTTATCTATTAAAATAAATGAATACGAATATACAGTTATGTTTTACATATTTCAAGGAACTAGGTAGTAAGTGGTTTATAGACAGGAATTCTATAAACAGGGTTTTTATGAGCATGCCTTTGACAGTAGACAGTAGTAGTGTCTGGAGTACAGTCTATTCTGCCGGCTATCTTTGCCAGGACGGTGTTGTAGCTGGTTCACAGTCCACCCACACCCTTTGTACCAGATTTAACTGAGCTTTAATTCGTAATGACCTCTGCTCTGAATGACCATTACTGACTTTAACATTTAAACTACGTTTCTCCTTCATAAGTGACTCGTGGAACTAACGGTTATCGTTATTAACGTCGTTAAGTAACGGAAATAAGGTTAAGAATTCAATTTTCTATTCAAAATACAATGATGTAGTTAATAGCTAATCGTTCAGCCCCTCTATTTTGTTCATTTCATAAAAATCATCTGTTAATCAACGTTTTGCATAAAAAAAACCGGCCCAAAGTTGCTATCAATAATTGTAAATGCTGTCAAAAATTGTCAATTCGGCCAACTCTCACTGAGTGGATCAGTAAGTGTGATTGATCACTGATCACGATCAGTAAGAGTCAAACTTTCGAAAAAAAATCTCCGCTGCGAAATTACCCTTAATATAACTTTTACATTTAAAATTTAATGTAAAAGTCTTCTTAAAACCTGGCGTAATTTAAGATAGACGTTGGCCCTGAAAAAAAAATGGTGTTCTGCGAAATTACCAGATTAAGTAATTACGCTACTCTTCAAACGATTACTTGACCAATGTACAAATATACGTATGCTGCAAAAAATTAATTGAATTTTAATGGTATAAGAAGGTAACCTACGAGTCCTACGACCTTGTTCTTAAAAATAGATACAATCATATTATGCCGGCTGCGAAACTCAGGAGGTAGCGGGTTCGATTCTAAGTATGTATTTACAAAGAAAAAATAGTATATAAGTATTCTATCAGTTATCTGGTTTACATAGAACAGAGCTCTGCTTAATTTGGGGCTAGATAGCGCTGTGTAAAATGTCCAGCAATATTTATTTATTTATATTTATATATATATTATATCGTACTGTCTGACACCACACTAGCTTCTGATAGCAAGTTGCAGCTAATATGCAAGCCTTATTGGCCTGGGATGAAAGAAGCAGCCGATGCCTGGGATATGTATAGCTAGTCCAGCACATAATATCATACTCTCAGCTTAGTTAACATTAAAGCTAACATTGGACTATAAAGTATAATGAACTAGATCACCTCTAAAATATAATAAACTAGCTGACGTGCCCGCGGCTTCGCACGAGTGTTTTGTCAATAAAACAGTACCTTCCGCTCTTTCTTAGTAAAAAAAGTAGACTATGCCTCAATACCGGTCATAAAAACGTAACAAACAGACAGGAAGAAAGACTGTTAGTAAGGATACTGCTGGATATTTCACACAGCGCTATCTAGCCCCAAACTAAGTAGAGCTTGTACTATAGGAACCAGATAACTGATATAGTGTATATGTACTTATTTGTTTTTGTAAAAACATACTTATAATGTATAGAAAAATACCCAAACCCGGAACGAATATCTCAAACCTTTGTTGCACGGCTATTCGCCCACTGCGCCACGGAAGTCTTCATTATCAACTTTGTTAGCATTAGCTAAGATTGTTTTATAAAATCAATATAATTACGAGAGCTACTCCGCACATATTTGATTACAATCTGGACTATATTAGTAGTCAATTCCATGCATTTAAATCTGATTGCATTTTGTGTGATACATTATATAAGTTTATATCATTTTGATTTTACTTTGTTTTGATGCATCCAAATCTAATGGTCAAGGCTTATGTATATTTGCATAATCTTTATCTGAAATCAATTTCCGATTTTAACTTTATAGCGTGATGAATATATCGGTCAAGACCATCAGTTATTTTAATAAAAGATCGAAATTATACGGTTTTGGTGCATTAATCGTATGTAGATTAGGTTCAGGTTGTAATGTGAAGTATGTATTAATAATCGTTATGTTGCTTAATTTACATGTTGTCGCCTGCTATTGATTAAGAGTGATCTGGTTTTGTAAGTACTTGCAGCGGTGATGGGTTGGTCTTAGCAGATGCAATTTGCACCACTTTAGTGCCAACCCAGTCAGCCACACCGTAAGATAACTGGCTGGTGGTGCAGTCATCATCTTCTTCAATTCGTTGTTTTACGAAGCTTCTGTAGCATACTTTCTTCGACTAACCTTGCTCTCTCTTCAGCTGCTTTCAATTTTATCGCTGTAATCTCATCTATCTCTATTCGCTCAGCCTGTAAACATTTTAATCGTTTGAGTCTGGCGCTGGAGGACTTGAGCTTAGCGGGCTTGTGGTCGATCTGAATAATATATTGCTGGATTGGCTGATCTTCCACCCCTAACTTAGCAATGGCGGCAGTTTCGGTGGCGGGGACGGCGTTGGCGGCGTAATTGCCGGCGTCGTCCGCATGTTCCGGTACACCAAAACAAGATTGAGATTGTGTGGCCTGCATGGTCAGCGTGTTCTTCTGTCTCGTTTCTCACGGTCGCTGGTCTCAGAACGACCACATGTGGAATTTACTAATCTGATTCGCCAAAAAACAACCCCACTTTTTTGTCGAAAAATAGCAACTCTTCCCTTCATTTTCAGACCTTGACAGCCAACTTGAGATCTATGAATTGGATATGATTTATACAGTTTTGGTGGCAAGTTGCTGCAATAAATGCTGGGTGAAAAGAATAGACAATTCTTTATTGTAGACCACATAATTATTTATTTTTTGCCTAGTGTCAAATATCTAAAATGCGTACAGTACTTGCCAGGCTATGCAATTGAAAATCAATATAAAAAGTGTACAAAATTAGATTTAATTAAAGATATATGGAAACAAAATGTAATTAAATGCAAACACTTAAATAAATTACTTACAAATGGATTTCAATTTCAATTCCATGCACTGACCATGGTCAGGGTGTGAAATTTAAAATCTTTATGGTCATATGTGAAATCCAACAGGTACGAGTATATTCCCCGCTCTTCCCCTCAGTATTAGAAAAATATCATCGAAACCAGCTTTCAAACGTTCTGTCCATAGTCACTATTTAAATCTAATTCCACTTGAGCTTTCCGTATAACTTTATTTATTATTTGTTATTAGATTTATGTGAATAATAGCTTATATTATTTATATAATAGTTTATATGTGTGTGTTGTATTTGTGTATTTTATAATTATACTGTATTTGCGAGTATTATTATATTTATGTAGGCAATTAGTAGTTAGTAGTTTTTTATTTCTATTTGTATTTTTGTTTGTACCTAGTTAAGCACGCCAACCTACGTTTTTTACCTGTCTCGGTTGACTGGTAGAAAATACTTTTTGCATTAAGTCCATTATTCTTTTTCTGCAATAAAGAATTAAAGCAAACAAACAAACAAACAAAACAAAATATTTAAGTATTAATAGTTTATTGTCAGTCAGTCTATTCTTCAGGTTTCTGAAACATGTTCTGCATACAAACATTAATAAATAACTCAAAAACACGCTTTTGTAGACAACCGAACTAAACATTAAAAAATAATTTTCAATCAATTTGAATTATAAATTGTTATAAATATTTTATTAGTAAAAGTAGAGTCATTTTGAAATTATCATAAAAGCACCCCACGCGTTATTAAAATAAAATAATTGTCCTACACAGCGCTTTCCAGTGCGTCGTGGACTCCACTCAAAGTCAACATTTTTATTCATTAAAATCACAAGGATCACTTTGAAACGTCAATTTTACTGCCTGTTCCTTCGCGACCAGGCCAGGAAAGAAAGGCAAGAAAACAAGGCTGGTGGTTTTTTTTAATGATCCTTTTATAATACATAACAATACAGGTAATAAATTGTAACATTTTGAACGAGTTGGAGCAATTTCAATCCCAAGCGTCTCTATCATCTAAATAATCCGATATTTTATAGTTGGCTTTTTTATAAAGATTTTGTTTAATTGCGTTTATTAAATTTGTTAATTGTCAATTTTTGTACATCACTTGGGAGTTTTTTGTAAAAGCGAACACCTTGCCCTTTAAATGATTTACTAACTTTATGGAGTCTACAAGTGGCACTCGAGAAGCTATCTACCCGAAATTCTGTCAAACCTGCGTGCTTTTGAAAATCTATTGTTTTTAAATCCCAGGATTTGATAGGTTACCTAAAATAGTTTTCTTTTCAATCCGCGTCCTTCGAAACGTGCTGGAACCCGTCACGTTTTGAAGATGTTTACCATCCAGATTGGGAATCGTGCCGGCTATGGGCCCGTGACATTGATTGCCGGCGATGATATTTATATCAATTGTCGTCAATTTAAAATGCCGATGTCACGTTCAGGGCTGTCGCACACTGACGCGTCATTGATATCACTTCCTTTACTCCCTATTCTAGTCGCCTAGTTATTCTACGCAACTTTCGTTAAATTATTACCTACTTAAGTGTGATTACTTAAGTGTGAAGTCAAACTCATTACTTCATTCTTATACTAGCTGACCAATCCGCAGCTTCGCACGCGTAGTTTTTCAATAAAAACATTACCCTCCATCTGCGCAGTTGGGTAAAAAGTAGCCTATGTCCACCCGGGGATAGTGTAGCTTCCCAACAGTGAAATAATTTTTTAAATAAGTTCAGTAGTTTCGGAGCCTATTCAATATAAACAAACAAACAAATGTTTCCTCTTTATAATATTAGTATAGATATCTTTTATATAGATTCTTTTATTTTGAATATTTTATGTTATTCTTGAACAATGTAGTAAATCTATTATTATTAATATAAATATAGGATTTATCACGTACTGTCTTATCGGTATTTCGACCGACAATGTTTTGGTTCAATTCGTGAACCTTCATCAGGGGGTGAGTGTGATCCGCTCCGAATAACGTCTCGCCTCGCACTGATTGACATCAATCACGAAAGTTTTCCAAGTAAAATATATTATTGTTAAGATTAAAAATATGTTTAATCTTACCAATAACCTGCTTTGGTCCAGTGAAGGTTAATGCGTTGGGTGGAACTAATTGTTTGACGGTCTTACATATTCGAGCGAATGCGCATGTGAACGGAACATCCAAGGAACGGCGACGCGTGATGAGCGCGTAGATAGATAGATAGATAGATAATTTCTTTATTGCACACCATTAAATACAAACATATAAAAGAAAATACAATTTTAAATCATAGGTACAATGGGCGGCCTTATCGCTAAAAGCGATCTCTTCCAGGCAACCTTTGGATGGACAGAATCTATATGAACAAATAAGGACGGCGGCATAAGATTTTTTTAGAATCAGTTTTTTTTTTTTTTTAAAATAAAAAAATGATTTTACAATGATTAAAGTGTAAGATCAAAGTCCAGGCTGGTGGCAGCCCTGACAGGCAGGCCGTGTCAAACCGTGTCACTAGACAAACGTGATCAGCTGCTCTGATTTGAACGTGACACACTCGTTGCCGCTTCTGCAATTGTTTGCACTTACACCGTAGTCAGTGTTACGTCTTAGTCCCGACGTGATGTCTCTAATCGAATTAGGATTTATAATCAGTAACCATAGGAAGTTAATTGCAGAACAAAGGCTTTCTCTATAGAATTTTAGGTCTGCTCGAGGCCAACTTGCCATTTAGTGGAGGATATGACACCAGTTAGTATTCTAAAAAGCGGCGATAGGATTGCAAGCGGTATCGCAAATTCTGACTACTGTGGCAAAAAAGTGGGCATGTATCAAACTTGTTTGGCTTTGTCCCTGACAACTCTTTAGTGGGATATATTCACAGGTCTGCGTACTGAGAATGTCCTTCATGAGTAATAATAAAAGTTTTATTACTTTTTAAACGACTTCAAAAAAAGAAGGAGGTTCTCAATTCGTCGTAATCTTTTTTTTAATGTTTGTTCCACGATTACTCGAAGACGTCTGGACCGATTCGATAAATTATTTTTTTTTGTATAAAAGGGTATACTTCCCAGGTGGTCCCATTTGCACTAAGTCAGGATCTGATGATGAGACCCAAAAAAAAATCAAGGGCAACCCTCAAATTTTATTGGGACGCAATTTAGTTTTATCTGTTTACCTCAGAACTCCGTCATTTATCAACCGATTTGGAAAACAATTTTTTATTTGAAAGGATATACTATCATATTAGCATATTGGTTATATATAGAAACTATCAAAATCCGCTTAGTAGTTTGGTTAAGTCGGTTATCATCATCATCCGGAAGACGTCCACTGCTGAACATAGGCCTCCCCCTTAGATCGCCACAACGAGCGGTTGGTAGCCGTTTGCGCCCAACGGCTCCCCGCGATCCTTACCAGATCGTCGGTCCACCTTGTGGTGGGCCGACCTACGCTGCGTCTTCCAGTCCGTGGTCTCCACTCGAGAACCTTTCTTCCCCAACGGTTATCGGTTCTACGAGCGATGTGGCCTGCCCATTGCCACTTCAACTTGCTAATTTTGAGAGCTATGTCGGCAACTTTAGTTCTTCTGCGGATTTCCTCATTGCGGATTTTGTCACGCAAAGAAACCCCGAGCATAGCCCTCTCCATAGCTCGTTGAGCGACCTTGAGCTTGGTCATGAGGCCATGAGTAAAGGACCACGTTTCAGTGCCATAGGTCATCACTGGCAACACACACTGGTTGAAGACTTTAGTCTTCAGGCTCTGGGGAATTTTGGACGAGAAGATATCGCGAAGTTTCCCGAACGCTGCCCAGCCGAGTTGGATTCTTCGTGCGACCTCTTTGTCGAAGTTGGACTTACCTAATTGGACAGTTTGTCCTAGGTATACATATTCGTCGACAACTTCGAGAGTATCGCCCCCAACAACTACCGGTACGGGCGCAACATGGATATTTGACATGATTTTCGTTTTATCCATGTTCATTTTAAGACCCACCTGTTGAGAGACCCTACTGAGGTCGTTGAGCATGGTACCGAGTTCCTCGAGCGATTCGGCCATAATGACTATATCATCGGCAAAACGAAGGTGAGTGATGTATTCGCCATTGATATTGATGCCAAGTCTGTCCCAGACCAAGAGTTTGAAAACGTCCTCCAATGCGTTCGTGAACAGTTTCGGAGAAATTACGTCTCCCTGTCTCACGCCTCTCTGCAATTGGATTGGTTCCGTACTCTGGTCCTGTAGACGGACTGACATAGTGGCGTTACTATACAAACACTTCAACACTTCGATATATCTATAGTCGATTTGGCATCGCTGAAGAGACTGCAGTACCGCCCAGGTCTCGAATGAATCGAAGGCTTTTTCATAGTCCACAAACGCTAGACATAACGGCCGATTATACTCCTCGGTCTTCTGTATAATCTGGCGTAGCGTGTGGATGTGGTCTATGGTACTAAAGCCTTTTCGGAAACCGGCTTGTTCGGGAGGCTGGAAGTCATCGAACCTGCGTGCGAGACGGTTCGTAATCACTAAGTCGGTTATATTTTTGTTAAAAAGATACTTGTACTTTACAGATGTTTAACATTTTGTGGGCACTTTGGAAATTCCGTCATTGAGTATTAAATTCTTATTCTGATCTGTATTATATGCTTTCATTTCGCACAAAACATAGACTAGGGCCGGCTGCTGGCGTTATTCGTTTTCAGGACCTGTTCCAACACGCCAACGCGTTGGAATGATGGAACAGGTCCTGAAAACGTTTCCTTGAAATTTGCTATTGAAAATCACATAACGAAAATATAAAATACTAGTTTAATTTTTACCATCTCAGTTGCAAGTTTGCAACACGTAGCTCATCTGGGTTTATAAATAGGTCGTCTTAAATATTCATTCTGTCTAAGCCTTATACGATCCGAATACAGAACAGGCAGAGGCGCTTTATCGCGTTTATAATGTAAGCGCTTCATTCAATGCTGCTTGACTTAATATGAATTTAGCTTGATTTACTACTCGGTACTTATGCTTAGTATACTGACTTACATAACACTTAAAAGGAGCTTTGAAACTTGCAACGATTTGCAGACTTTACTAATAAGAGTTAAAGCGTAAATACGAGGTTAAAAATGTTGAAACAAGATAAAGCTACTGCAGCCTACCCCTCTTTTGATGGTTAGCCATTTATTTTTTACTAGCTGACCCCGCCAAACGCCTCACACGCGTGGTTTGTCAATAAAAAACATAACCCTCTTTCTGCGCAGTCGGGTAAAAAGTAGCCTACGTCTCAATACCGGTCATAATCTATCTGTATGCCAAATTTCATCGAAATCGATCCAGCCGTTTAGTCGTGAAAACGTAATAAACATACAGAGAGACATAGTTACTTTGGAATTTATGATTTTAGTATGGATTTCTATTTTCACCGTAGCGTCAGAGCAATCCTCTGAATCTTGTGTTTAATGTTCTTTCTGTGTTGTCCTCAGGATGTCAAGGATGAGAGTGACGGATGCGGCGCCAAGTTCTCAGTGCTGATCGTGTCCGACAAGTTCCTGGGGAAGCCGCTCTTAGCCAGGCATAGGTGAGACAACCCTTTCTATATTATGAACTTCCCCCTCAGACCTTCAATACGAACGCTTTCAATGCGCCCCGCATGTGGCTATTTAAATAGATAGTGTAGATCTGCACGCTGTAGCTGACAGCGATTGGATGAGAAGATCCGAGCTCCTGGCTTAGTAGTACACCTAGGGAGAGACTTAAATCCAGCAGTGGACAGCTATTATTTGATGACTAGATACTCTAGTTAGGTAAGTACTAGTTAGTGTAATTTGTGAAGGGTACGATAATCTATTAGTCAAAACTGAAGGCGTCCACCTTCGCACCAGCAAACATCGTCGTCGAATATGAATATACTTTTTAAGAGGACGTATAAACCCAATTTGAAGACATATCTAAGCTTTGGCAGAAAAACTGACCTTCTCATCTCGGAAAGACGAGGGGTCATCGAACCAACGTAATCCATTATCCGTCTTATCTACCACGTGGCTCCCTCCTTGTTTATTCAATATCATAGAGGAGTTTAAAATTAAAGTTTTTTTCTATTCACTTGCTACGGTGTATAAAACAGGCGAGGGTTAAAATAGACACTACGGCCCGGCTTGCATTACGATCCCTAAACGTAATTAGCATCTAATAATAATAATAAAGGCTTCATAAAGCCTTTATTAAACAATTTTATAAACACATATTTCTTACTAAAATAAAATTTTAACATAGACACTAGTTTCGCAAAGACTGTCTTGCTACTCAGCATAGGCCTCCCCTAAAGCTTGCCATAAAGTGCTGTCTGTCTTGTCTTCCTTCTCCATGTGACGCCTGCTATTCTTTTTATGTCGTCTTCCCATCTCTGACGCTGTCTCCCTCTCTTTCTTTTGTGTTGTCTTGGACACCATTCTGTCACATCCTTTGCCCACTTGTCCTTTTTGTTCCTCCATCATGTGGCCTGTCCACCTCCACTTGAGTTTCTTGACACAGTATGTCACATCCGTAACTCTAGTTTGCTTCCGGATTGTTTCAAGTGAAGTCTTCAAACAATTAGCACCTAAACATGATTAAATTTGTCGTATTGTATGATTTGACAACTCCATCGCACTATTAATATAAATGCGAAAGTTTGGATGTTTGTTTATTAATTTGTTAGTTTTTTACTGAATCACGTCGTAACGGCTGAACCGATTTCGATGAAATTTGGTATGTACGTAGATTATAACCTGGGTTAGCACATAGGTTACGTTTTATTAAATAAAACGTGACCTATGTGCTAACCCAGGTCCGCGGCTTCGCAAGCGTTGTTTATAAATTTTATAAACAACGCTTGCGAAGCCGCGGGTGGAAGCTAGTTAATCATATTTAGGCACTAAATATTTTTTTTTGTCAGATTTAAGTAAAATGTTTTGTTTCATTTATTTATTCAATAACAAAAAAAACTTAACGAACAATACAATCAACAAATGAGAAAATAATTTAAATAAAATCATACAATAATTATTAAAAATCAACTCTGAACGAACCTATGTGCCCGCCCGCTGTCACTCTTCAGCTCCTCTATCCTCTAGTCTAGGCTATGTCAGAGACCTTGGTTTCTCTACGAATCTCCTCATTTCTGATTCGATCTCGTAGATACCAAGCATATCCCTTTTCATAGCACGCTGCACGACCATGATTGAACATTTTTATAAGCACCATCTTTAATGAATGACTGATCAAAGTCTTTCGTCTTCAGACAAGATAAGCCGAAAATGTATGAGGAAAGATCTATTTTAGCAGTTTTTCCTATAACCTATGCGTTCACCGGTAAAAAAATCCCATTTCCTGTAGGTCCACAATTCCAGAACACACCCTTAACTATCTCTAAGAGCATTGGGATCCTCGGTGTCGATATCTCCAGTGACGTGTAGTTTCGGAGGCACTTAGAAGACAAGGCAAAGTTGGCATCCAAAAATCTCGGTCTGCTCAACAGGGCAAAGCAGTACTTCAGTGCGGGGCTAAGACCGCTTCTATATAAGACGCAAATCCGGCCCCACGTGGAGTACTGCTGTCATTTATGGGCAGGAGCACCTGGATATCAACTAGGGCCATTTGACTCTGTTCAAAGATGAGCTGTGAGAATTGTTGACGATCCCATTCTCACAAGCGGTATTGAGCCCTTAAATCTCAGGAGAGATTTTGCCTCCCTGTGTGTGTTCTACCGCTTGTAAATAGGCTGTGTTCTGAGGAGTTGTTTGATATGGTGCCTGCAGGTTCATTTTATCACCGCACCGCTCGCAATCGACAGGGAATCCATCCACACACATTGGAGACGATCTGGTCGCGTAACGTGTGGTACCAGAGGAATTTTATCCCGTGAATACTTTCCTTGTGGAATGGTCTCCCTGCCGAGGTTTTCCCTAGGGACTACAGTATGGGGTTCTTTAAAAAGGTCGTTTTGAAAATTTTAATGGGTCGGCAACGCGCGATTAATATACCTTAGTGTTACAAACGTCCATAGGCTACGGTAACCGCTTACCATCAGGTGGGCCGTTTGCTTGTTAGTTAACTTAGGAGTATAAAAAAAAATGTTAATATGATCCTGTTTAATGCTATCAACTTCACAATGAGCGCAAACTGCCAAATCTATCAAGCTGTAGAAAAACAAAACACGTACATGGCTTTATCATATAGACAGTAACCCAGATAGCAATGAAAGCTGTATTGTCCGCTCAGGTCTGTGGCTTCAGCCTACGTGTTGGGAAACCCGTAGCTAAAACAGATATCCTTTGTCTATCTGTATGTCCTGTAAATAATGGCAGGATTAAACTATGAGGCAAACGTGCGTTTTATTAGGCTTTACGTCAAATCGTAAATAATACTTAACATTAAATGGGTGGTATATTATATACTCTGTTGCACAAACTTGGAAATTATAAACCAACCTTAATTTAGAGTCGAATTCATAGGCATGGCATGGGTAGCCTGGGAATACATTTAAAAGTATAACCAGCCTTGTTTCTTGCGTGATTCCTGGCTTGCTTGCTTGGTAACATCATTCAAAGACGATGCTCTCCACTGACGCACAACGTCTAGTAGTATTTTATAAGACTTGACTACATCTTCGAGTTTGCCAAAAGCAGCCCCGCCAACTTGAATACGTTTGGATATCTCCTATGCGCGTTTGCCCAAATGCATTTTCTGATTGTTTTTTTTTTCTATCAGGAGATGGTAACTCAAAATCAAGCTCACTTGAATTAATGGTTAATAGGTATTTTAATTTACTACGGTCTAAATATCGTTTTTTTTTTAAGTAAACCCGTCAAGGATCACTCACGCCTATACATTTTTGTATGGTTGTGGTTCCGGACCGATATAAACAAGTTGTTGTTCGTAATATTTGTTTGTGTTGTTTAATTTTATTTTGTTTGCTCTTATAACGTTTGATCCTATTTTTGTTATACCTTTGATCTTTATAAAGGTCCTTATAATAAATTGGAATAAAAAAATGGTATTGCTAACAAACAACACACATTTCAAATAATAATGGTCTATAGTTTGTCTAAATGCTACGTCTGGTTTTCTCGTTGATGAGACAAAAGACGGTTACTGCTGGTAGACCCTCCCCCTCCCCTCACCCCTCATTAACATTATGCAGTATTCATTTATTCACCATTTCATTACATTTCATAATATTATTATGTAAAAAAATGAAAATGAAAACATTTATTTGACACGACACACGTACAAAATAAAAACACAAAAGAAGATGGTGACAAAGTTGTAATGTAGAATCTTGACTTGTTATGTCAACCACTATGCCACTAAGGTCCTACGTACGTAGGACTTGTCATGATAATGAAAGTAACAATCGACTCTGGTAACGAGCAAAACAGAGTAGACATGATGCAACTAAGCCACTAACTACGTAATAAATTATTTATTAAAGACAAAGGACTAACCCAAAGATAGAGACTTATGCCCCTCATTGCTCAAACAAAAGAGGGCTGTGCTAGCTTCATTCAAAACATGCAAACGAAACTGGACGGGTTTGGCCCTTGTCGTACCTTGATCATTTACTGATAGATTTTGTTCGTAATTAACTGACACGTATGCCCCTCTCTCTACTTATGAATGATCAACGGTGACTTCTACAAATTGTATCGCCACGCATAATAGTGAGCAAAGAATTTTTATTCAGAATACAAAGTAATACACCTTAGAGCTAGTTGTAACTAATGCTGGGAAGTTATATGAACTGTTGCTTTTGGTATGAACATACACCAGTCTGTTAAACGGCTGAAGATTATTTTTAAATTGGGATTATGACCTATTGATTTTTCAAAATAAAGGTATTTCTAAGGTCATTCCAAAAATATATAACACCAGGTAAAGAGTTGGCGGTAAAAATAATGATTAATTTTACGTATTCCGCCCTCACGGACCCAAATTTCTTGACGAACAAAGCGCTATAATATATCAATTATTTAAGCACTAAAAAACGCAGAAAAATAATATTTGAAGACACTTCAAATTTAATTTTTGATTTATATATTTAATTCAAGTAACATTTCGACTCGTATTCCATTCCAAAAAATACAAACAAAAACAAACTAAAATGAGGCATATTTTCAAAAGCGCAGGAGGGGATATTGTTTTTTAAATGCACTATAGAGTTAGAACAAGCAAATGTCTGATGTTATATGGAAACCATTGCCTATATACTATAACCACGCCTCGCAGGCTACTACTAAAATATATAAAATTTAAATACATATAATGTTATACGATTATTCTAAAACTTTGATTGCAATTTATGGCTAAGGAACAGGCAGTAAAATTAACGTTTCAAAGTGATCCTTGTGGTTTTAATGAATTAAAGATTTTGCCTATGACTTTTATGCCACTAAGGCCCTACGTCGTAGGACTTGACATGATAGGACTTATGCCCTTGCTTCTTCTAAAATTATATACTTAATTTGTATTAGAACTTGCTGAGTCAACATGTCTTATCAATGTAAAAAGTAGTTTTATCTACAAGTATTATAGGATTATTAATCAATCTATTAAAATGTCGTCCAAATAGTTGATAATAAAGTCGAAAGAAAAGTCACTGAAAAATAACATACTGAAGTTTTACATTTATGGGACATGTACTTGACTCAAGAAGATCAGACAAAAATCATACAATTTTAGGAGCCTACTCTTGACGGGCCTTTAAACTCATACTACTGCCGAGTATTGCCACTAGCTTTCGAACTCCAGGCTTGTCTTCGCCATTCTTACTCTAACACAAGTCATTTCATTCAAATTCATCGATTGAAATCTAAATGCAAATCGTACACGAGGAAAAACCCACAAAGAACTGTACAAAGAACATTCAAAATAAGGTCTAATGTCACGCTTTAAGTGTTTAGGATCTGAGATAAGGAACAATGGTCTTAAAATGAGAAAAATCACGTCAAGAGAGAGTTGATAATATACCACTGTTTTACGGCACTCAGACGCTCTTGATCAAATGAGTAGTATGCGTGCAGTTTGAATAATGCATTTCTGTCTCCAGAGACAAAGGCAAAAAAAGAATTAACTCGAGGCGCGAAAGCGAAAACTAAACAAAATTTTATAAAATTATGATTTGATTTGAGGATACCGCCATGTCCTAGAAATTCGAAGCCATGTGCCTGGGTTAGTACTCTAATAAGCGGCGATGGCCTTGCAACCTTGCCCTCATTGGTCAAACCAATGACAAAAAGCAAAAAGTTCTTACAAAAAGTGGGCATCTATCAAACTTAATGTTTGGACTTGCCTGTGACTACCCACTTATGGAATATCTTCACACGTCTACGTACTCAACTACTGAGTAAGGGATCCGAAGATATCAATAATGTGGATGAATATAACCGTGAGCTATATAACGTTAGTCGAAGCCAAATACTATTTTAATAATATTAAAAATGCTGAGGATCCCTAAAAATGTTATCGCGATTCTTTGAATTTCTTTGTCAAATGCATCATTAGCATCACAATAACTAACTCCCTATATATCTTGTCCCCAGACTGGTGAACTCCATACTGCAAGAGGAACTGAAGGAAATACACGCGTTCACGCAGAAGACCCTAACAGTTGAACAGTGGAAGGCCCAGAGCCAATGATCAGCCAATGAGATGTGTTCTAATATAATGAAGTAGTACACAATTGGTTGTTTTTTTTTTACAAATTCTAACTTCAAAATGGATATTATGGATGGAATGGATAATTTTTATACGGTGAGCGTGTCGGCGCCTGGGAAAGTGATTTTGCATGGAGAGCATGCGGTGGTGTATGGGAAGACGGCCATTGCCTGCAGTCTAGGGTTGAGGAGCTCGATCGTTATCAAGGTAAATATTTTACTCTTGGAGCCGGTGAGGATTTTTCCTTACCTAGATCTTAATATTACGGAAAATAAATGATAGACCCCCTCTTTTTGCGCGAGGGATTAAAAACAGACATAAGTACAACCCAGTTACATTACCGTTCTATTAATCAAATCGTGTCTGTATTGGTTCAGCCGTTTGAACTACGATGCCACAGACAGACATAGGCGTCAAAATAACACCACTCTTTTTGCGTTAGGGGTTGACTTTTAGAATTTTACCATCATTTGTGAATTTTTGAGTGTCTTGATATTTCGGCACAGTTGCATGCACCATGGTCATCACATCATTTTAGTGAAAATATGTTATACATACTATAATTATTTACGACACATTACATTACATGTCCGGTAAGATTTGAATCGGGGATTTGACGTCATCTCCGGCACCTATTCTAGAATTGTCATCATGTTTAAAGTATAGTTCTGGCGTATAGACCTCTATTCTTCTAACTCTTTATATTTTCCGATGAGGTTGGGGAATTCTATCTACTTGATGTAATGTACTATATTTCTCTCCTTTTTCTTGTATGTATTCATTCATATGAAAGTAACTTGTGCTTAGTATATACTAAAAGGGAAATAATATATTCTAGGAGTGGATTACGCGGTAAGTACTAAAGCGGTTATTGTGGCTTACCAGTTTTATTTTATATGTATTTGCTATATTCGTGTGATAACAATAAATATTAATTAACGAGTAAGAAAACAAAGTTAGGAAAACAGAATATAATACTCAGCAACACTCAAGCCAGAAGCAAATGTTTGCAGACTAAACACTTTTATGTTCAGCAATGTTGCTTGAACGCTATCGAGCCGGCAACCTCTGCTTGTCTCTCAGCTACACACCCACCAGGCCACAGAGGTCGTAGGATAGAATCTGTATTCCTCGGCCAGTAAAGCAGTAAAATACTATTTGAAACTAGAAAGGAGTCAAAACATAAAAGGCCCATGAAGCAGGACATTTGCGACTATAAAAGTTTTTATGGGTCCAATGCTACCTTATAACTTCACGGCTATATACGCGTGCTTTGTAAGTAACGTATGTGTCAATATTCTCAACCCAGGTCTTAGTCATCTACGAGTATATACCAAATTTCATTAAAAACGTAACAAACAGATAGACAGAGTACTTTCGATTTTATATTTTAAGTATGGATTAGCTTTCTTGTTAAAATATGAATTAATATACGACGTGGTTACTAATTAACGATTATTTTATACACTGTTGAGGGAGAATTACATTTTCAAACTCAAAATGTTATGGCTTACAAACCCGAGCTCCTTGTAAAATATTATTTAAGCAACATCCTCCCTTCCTGAAGGATTAGAATAAATGGTGACTAATTCTATTTTAAACCGCGTCGAACCCAAAGAAATATGGCGTTAAATAAAGATGTGAATCACTTACTTACCTAGTACACACGGCTACACATCAAGCTATAATTTTCCAGTATAAGCTGACCTCTCATTCTACGAGAAGCCTACACTATGCGAGGCAGCTTATACTGGAAAATTATAGCTTGATGTGTAGTCATGAAACAAAAACGATAAATACTTGTTTTACCTCTCCTTTTTGGAAATTGGGGGTGTTTTTTTACGCACCTCATCGTTTACGGTATCTTTGAATATTTCATCCAAAAACAGCAACGTTTCCATAACATTTTTATGATACAAGCGCCCGTTAAAGAAATATAACGCTTCAGAGTGGCCATTTCTCTAATAGTCGTGTCCTTAAAAATCCCAGTTCAAACCCGCTACTTGAACTTTATCGCGCAAGTATTTAAAGCGTGATGAATATGTTTACCTTATCACCTTTCAGGAAGTGAACACGCAAGCTGAACCAACAGTACGCATCCATCTGCCATGCGTAGACCTCCAAGACACGATACCCCTAGAACCGATCCTAACCAGCCTCTTCAACCCGAAACTAGCCAACGGAATCACCGGGAAGTTCTCCTGGCGAATGCCCGACAAATTAGACCACGAATACCACTTGAAAAGGGTCGATGAGTTCCTACGTATTATAAAACCAAACTTCGACGCTTTACCTAGCAACCAAAAAAACTCACTGAGAAGCTTTCTGTACGTGTTTTCTGGAATTTTCGGGAGTACCAACCTACCGGTTAGAGCTATGGAGATCTCCATGGGGTCAGAGTTGACGATAGGGGCTGGAACTGGGAGTTCCGCTTCGTTCGCCGTGTGCTTGGCTGGAGCCCTTATACAGTTGCTGAAGAGGAAGACGGCGTCGGATAACTTTGATTCTTTCTACGATATTGCTAGTGAGGAGTTTACAATGTCAGAGAAGGAGATTATATCGGAATGGGCGTACAATTGTGAGCGGATTATGCATGGGACGCCGTCAGGTGAGTTACTTCTACCTTTTGTTAATCTAGACGCCAAGCGCGGGACAAGCGATGGTGATATTGCTATCTCGCTCGCTCTTGCAGCCCTTACGGGAGCCGCTAGTGATGCGCCGAGTACCTATCGATAACAATAATTACCAGTAATGTATTGAAAAGGAAACTAAACATGTTTATTGGTTGGCCCCGCCTAGCGTCTGCCACGAGTGTTGGCGTATACGTACCTTTTTTCGCCAACATAGACCGTAAGAGAACATTACATTACAGAAGACTGGTTTACTACTAAACTACGGGTATACTGAGCCTCTTTGTTCTTTGTTTAAGAAAAATAGCGATAATCATAATTTTAATACTAGAAATAAAGATAAATTCGCTGTTGCCACTTGTAGACTCCATAAAGTTAGTAAATCGTTTAAAAGGCAAGGTGTACGCTTCTATAACAAACTCCCAAGTGATGTACAATAATTGACAACTAACAAATTTAAAAACGCAATTAAACAAAATCTTTATAAAAAAGCCTACTATAAAATACTTTTCAACCTGCTCCCACCATCTCCATTCTATCAACGGACAACCAGACGCTCTGCGGTGCGCCACCGCTATATGGTAGAAATACCTCCCATTCACACAAAGCGGTTCTATTCGACCTTTATTATGCGCACCGCCAAACAGTGGAACGCCTTGCCAGAGTCTGTGTTTCCAGATAGCTACAGCCTGGGTATCTTTAAGTCGCGAGTGAATAGGTTTCTTCTAGGCAAGCGTGTACCATCGTAGACTGCATCATCGCTTACCATCAGGCGAGATCGTGGTCAAACGCAAGCCTATAATGTAGGTATAATAAAAAATCGGATTATTTAGACGATAGAGAAGCTTGGGATTGAAATTGCTCCAACTCGTTCAAAATGTTACAATTTAGACGTAATTTATTTCCTGTATTGTTATGTATTGTAAAAGGATTAAAAAAAACAGTCAGCCTTGTTTCTTGCCTTTCTTTCCAGGCTTGGTCGCGAAGGAACAGGCAGTAAAATTGACGTTTCAAAGTGATCCTTGTGATTTTAATGAATAAGTGATTTTGACTTTGATTTTTCTCTGTACTATAAGGATATACGGTTTACTAATAGGAAAATAACGGGCACGTTTAAAACGTGTCAAATTGAGAAAAACAATAATTCATAATGCGTTACGTATCTCATTATTCGTTTCGTTTGGATGTTTAAAATGGACATAACATTCTGATAATGTGACAACAATACCTATTTATTTTTTTAAGAATTCTTCTTAGCTTGTCGATGCTTCGTAAAACTTAGATAATTTATAGGGTTCCGCACCATCTCCGAAAGCAGAAGTCCGAAGCATCTGTGGCACGGTTTAGGTTTTCTCTCGATATGGACTAGTCTTTAAGGGGACACCGGAGGGGCAATCGCCCATACAACACGTACTACCAAGATCATATCTAATTGGAGCATATTTCTACCTTAAAAAGGTATTATTTTATTTTGAATAGTATTTATCTAGGTTCCCAACCATATATTAGATCAAAATATTTGCCTAAAATGAAATAGAAGCGTATCGCATTCTGCATGTTTTTACGTCATAAAAGACCTGTTTTCAACCTAATTGTTTCGTATTAAAAACAACAACATCTTACGTATCCTAGTCATGGGAACATAGATTATATCGTCTAGTTACAGAATAACAACACAATGAGAAAAATACAACAAGTTTTCAGTCATCATTTTAGGTATTACGGAACACGGTCAAAATCTAATCAAATTTAGAATCGTTATATTGCTATCACTGACGCTCTGTGTGGCTAAACTTCGTCACTAACCAGGGATAGCGATATTCAGGTCGAAGTTTTTGACGCGGCCGAATTGAAGTTGCGCTCAGGGTTCGCCGGCGCGTTAAAGACTGTAGCTACTAAGTACCGGTTTATAAAACTGGTAGGTAGATAAACGGAATTAACGAATTTCAATATTGATATTTAATTATAAAATATTTGCAAATACCTTGCTTAATTGATATTTGATTATGCGAAATGGATTTACATACCCTTTGCTGTTTTGCGATCAAATTCTCCTAATGGAAGTAAGTTTGCTCGCGAGATATCAAATCAAATAGGTACGTGAATCGATTCGACGTGTTTGATTTTCCAAATATTTGCAAATCCATTATTGGATCTAATTGTCCTTTTGCTGGCTACTAAAGATACGATCAGTATTTTATAGTAATGGAGCTTGTGAAAGCGACCGTCCGGAGAAATAACAATACCTATTTCTACCAATCTACCATACTTGGTAATGATCTCATTGATGTGTTTTGGTTTGAAGAGTGCCGTTTTTTCAGACGCATTTGACTTTTCACCTGTATATCGCAAGATTTTTTTTGAAGTGAACTTCTTTAGGGCGTTGAGCATTTTATGAGATGGGAAAAAACCATTGAACTCGTGACACTGTTACCGACACTGACTGTTACTGACAAGTATTATATATTCTTTGGTTATTGACACCTCTGTATATAAGTATCTGTAGTGTAGTGTAGTCTGCTTTTGTTCAAGTTTTCACTTCTGTCGGCACTCCCGGAGTGCCACATTTTCTGTTTGTGGGCATAAGGCAACTTACTTAGTAAATTTTCATGTTTATGCGACATCCATCATGATCATTTCACGCTATCCAATTTTTTTTTGTTTTTGGTGGGCATAAGACAACTTTCTTAGTAAATTTTCATGTTTATACATCCACGATGATCATTTTTAGCGATTTACGGCCCTAGTAAAGTTGAAAATAGAAAAGTCCTAAAAAATGAAACAGCCTGTGTAAAATAGATAAACAAATCATATTCATTCATCAATAATAATGATGTAAGTAGGTACCTGTTAAACGGACTAAGCGGCATCGTCGCAAAGGCGCCGCCGGATTGATGTTTAAAAATTGTTTATTGGAAAGTATCGATTACTGGATAATTATTCAAGCTAACTGTATTAAATCCACCTCTAAAATCTGTAAATACAATTCCGGATGTGTGTTTTAAATCTGCCGCCCTAGACCCTTTACGTTAAAAAACCTCCAATATCGTGATTATTCGCTTCGCAATAAATAAATATAAATAAATATTACTGGACATTTCACACAGCGCTATCTAGCCCCAAACTAAGCAGAGCTTGTACTATGGGAACCAGTTAACTGATAGAATACTTATACACATTTTTTTTGTAAATACATACTTTTAATATATAGAGAAACCACCAGACCCGGAACAAATATCTGTAGATCGTGAAAACATTTGTTCCGCGGCAGGAATCGAACCCGCTACCTCCTGCATCTCAACCGGCTATTCGCCCACTGCACCACGGAGGTCGTCAATAACAAAAACAATCTACTTTAAAATATAGTAACAGCGCAAATCGTGCTCATCCGTTCCTAAAGCCTAGTTAAATGTAAACAAGCGTCCAAGAATGATGTCAAGGCCTGATAATATAGGTAAATGTAATGAAAGGTCATTGTCGATGACGACGATTGGTGGAGCCATTTCCAGTGCATTTGAATGGACGAATTGAAAGGTCATTGAAAGTAGAGAGAAGGTTGAGGTTCTCAAGTGGAGACCACGCATTGGAAAGCTCAGCGTAAGACGATCCCCCCCCCCCCCCCCCCCCTCTCCCCCCACTGAACGGAAAGATGACCTAACATAGATGGATGGTCGTTGGGCGCAAGGAGCGCGCTCCCGAGCGTTACAGCTTGGCGGCAGCCCCGGACGAACTCTTTGACAAGGAGGTTTCACTACTAGGGTTTCATGATTTGCGAAGCTGTCTCTTAATATATTAACCTGGCCACACAATTAAAAAAAATATGCTGGACATTTAACACAGCGATTTCTAGCCCCAAACTCTTAAGCAAGGCTGATTGAATACTTTACTTTAATCCTTTTTTTTTGTTAACACAAACTTATAAAACACTCAGACCCGGAACAAATATCTTTAGATCATGCAAACATTTGTTCCGTGGCGGGAATCGAATCTGCAACCTCCTGCGTCTCAACTGGCTATCCATTGCACCACGGAGGTCGCCGCAATAGGATAGTGTTGTGTCAGTAAAAGAGATTGCAATCATGAAGCATGTGAAAATCAGTTTTAACAAAGTAATAAAATGTCTGATAACGGTTAGGTACTTGGTGTGCATAGTAAATGGAAGAATTTCATCATATCCGTTAGTTTGTTACATTGTTTCCATTAATGCGTTTTATTGTACGATTCATGCATTACAGACTGATATATACCTTTCACAAATCCACGAAGAAAAATATTTATAGATATTTTAAACGACTTCAAAAAAAGGAGGAGGTTCTCAATTCCTCGGAATCTTTTTGTTTTTATGTATGTTCCCGGATTACTCGAAGGTCTGCCTGGAGCGATTCGAGAAATTATTTTCTTTTTGTTTAAAGGGATATACTTCCGAGGTGGTCCCATCGGCACCTCAAGTCAGGATCTGATGATGGGATCCCTCAACGGCAACCCTTAACTTTTTTCTGATATCTAAAGTCGATTAATTTTATTAAAGTTACTTGTAACAACTGAGATCCCTGCATTAAAAAGGAAGTGTTGTTATCTTCGGATCGGCTTATCTGATCTGCATCACACGTAGCTAAGAACCATCTCAGTTATACTAGCTTTCTATAAAAAAACCGCGTGTAAATCTGTACATCCGTTTGGGAACTACTATGCCACATACAAACATACATAGGTGTCAAACTTATAAACAAAAAGTGGACCCGCCGAACTTCGTACCGCTTTGACATGCATATTAACGTGTGCTGTCATTAAACGTCACCCGGGTAGAATTGTCAATTGTTGTCCCCGGCCATCATTATACAACCATACTTAACCATATAGCATATAACATGAATAAGCTCAGAGTCGCTCAACGAGCTATGGAAAGGGCTATGCTCGGGGTTTCCCTACGGGATCGAATCAGAAATGAGGAGATACGTAGGAGAACTCAAGTCACCGACATAGCCCGACGGATTAGCACGTTGAAGTGGCAATGGGCAGGCCATATAGCGCGCAGAACAGATGGCCGATGGGGCCGGAAAGTTATCGAATGGAGGCCACGGACCGGCAAGCGCAGCGTAGGACGTCCACCTACAAGATGGGCAGACGACTTGGTAAGAACCGCAGGTCGGCGTTGGATGCAGGCCGCTTCCAACCGCAGTTCCTGGAGATCAATGAGGGAGGCCTTTGTCCAGCAGTGGACGTCCTACGGCTGATATGATGACTTAACTATAGACAAAATTACGTTTAGCTGCCATTTGCTGTCATAGCTGTTTTGTTATTCCATGTCAGATGCGTTTTTGTTATTTGACGTTTTATAGTGACTTGTATTCTCTTTGACGTTTTATGTCACGTCCCACGGGAACGACGGGAACGGAATAAAAAGGCCCATGTCCTTCTCCTGGTTCTTAGCTACCTCCCTACCAATTTTCAGCCAAATCGGTTCAGCCGTTCTTGAGTTATAAATAGTGTAACTAACACGACTTTCTTTTATATATATATATAGGTTAAAAAAACGTTTATTTCAGACCGACTCGGATCCATACTTTTTGTTAGTAAACACAGACAAATCTTAATTAAAATATATAGATAGTATAGTACACAAAAAAATAAATTATATAATGCGGTAATATTGAGAGGCCTATACCCGAAAGGGGGCTTAGCTAAGCCATCATTTAAAATTACTTTTTCAAAACAAGGTTTTATAAAATCCATAATCGGAACCACCTTCAAATGAGCCCAAACACTAGTATAACCCATTCAGAAGTTCCGTTGTCAACATCCGTCGCCATCATGAGACCACCTCCATGGTACCATGTTATTGCATTGTCACCGAAGTTACTTATGTATACATATTATACATCATTATCTATCCTAACATAAATATGATGCGTTTGGCGTAAAAGTCATTGTGAACGATTGTCCGATTGGTCACGGCCTTCGTGCCATGTAAATGACTAGTGTCAACACAATTGATTATATTATCATATTTTGTTGTGTGCACCTACAAAGATGGCTTTACCAATAAAAAAAATTAAAGGATCGCTCTTAAATCCGGTGATTGTTTAGGTATCTATTTTTAAGCACCGACGCAAAAAGAGAATAGAATAGACTAATTCTTTATTGTACACCAGGAATACTTAAAAAAAACTAATTTATGTTAAATATAGTACAATGGGCGGCCTTATCGCTGAAAGCGAAAGAAGCAAAAGACCTAAACAGTAGACTACTAGTGTTTAGGCTCATTTGAATCTGCTTGCGGTTCCGATTATAAATTTTATAAAAGCTTGTTTTGAAAAATTTATTTTACAACATAAAACTTATTATACTATGTAGATATAAACACTAAGTTCTCTGTGTTCGGTATCCGTCCTTGGAAACGACGAAATACGACACCCTTCGGCCAAAAATCTTCCTTCATGAAGGTCGACAGGTGTTGGGTCTATGTTCAGCAGTGGGCGTCCTATAGCTGATAGCGCCAAGATCCACCGACCCAGCTCATATAGAGCGTTATCGCCCACTTTGAGAAACACTGGTCTACGCAATTGTTTAATAACTTGTTATTTTCTGAGGTATAGACAACGCAATTGCAAATTCAGG
Source organism: Philereme vetulata (assembly GCA_918857605.2). Lineage (NCBI taxonomy): Eukaryota > Metazoa > Arthropoda > Insecta > Lepidoptera > Geometridae > Philereme > Philereme vetulata. Next base: position 18,143,170 of record OU975420.1, read on the forward strand.
TCGCTCGTGTCCTTCAAAAAATGCTCGTCGAAGCCCTGACACCTTGATATAGGCATGGGCCTACTCTCAGCAGTGGATGTCGTATGGCTGATTGAATTATGAGCGCTAAGATCCACCGTACATGTCACGAGCGCCCACAAGGAGGCGTTATCGTCCACTTTGAGAAACACCGGTCTGCGCAATCGTTTAATGACTTGTTATTTCCTCAGGTATAGACAACGCGACTTGCACTTTCGGCTCGCTCGTGTCCTTCAAGAAAGGCTCGAAGCCCCGTCACCTCGATATAGAAATGGAGCTTCGTGTTCTACTGGTGGATTCCAGGGTGTCACGAGAAACGCGGGACCTTATAGTAAAGGTATAAACTCCCCAAATTAAAAAAATATATATAGTAAACTAGTTGTTTGCCCGCGACGTCTTCCGCAATTTTCTGGATTTCGACAACAGCGCCACCTACCGGGTCTAATTGTGTTTAAATCATCCAGGAACCCATTGAAATATACACACAAAATTTCATCCAAATCGGTCCTGCCGTTTAGGAGAAGTTAGGTGACAAACACACTTACAGAATAATTATATTTATTATGATAATAATGATTAATTTAATAGTATTTTATTTTGTAAGTGTTATCAACACTTACAAAAATTCTAAGATTTTAAACCATTTCAAAAACTTTTCAAGCCGGACGGGACTTGAACCCGCAACCTTCCTTTGGATTTTCCTGGTATCAAGAGAAAGGTTGCGGGTTCAAGTCTCGGCCGGCTTGAAAAGGTTTTTGTGATGGTTGTAAAATCCATAACTTGATTTATTTGTTCTACTAACATTATAAAGTCGAAAGTCTGTTAGTTAAGAGTTAAATGGTGAAGTTTGTAAAACTAACCGATCTTAACTATTATTTCCTTTGTACAACCAGACTTCCAGCAAAAATGCATTGTGTTTCATTAATCATTTTTTTTCTTCTGATTCTCAGTTATGTGTCTATTCATTTTAATTATTTAGTATTAATTATGTTCTTAAACATGCTTTTCCTTTTGTTTCGTCGATGAGTATATTTCTGTTTTTCTGTGCGTACATAAGCTACGTCTCAAGCCAAATAAAATTGTTATTTTAGTTAAGTTATATTTTTATTACTTGTAATGTGTGCCTTATAAAATAAATCCAGGGAAAATTTCATCGAAATAGGTTCAGTCGTTTAATCGTGGAAACATCACAAGCAGACAGAGGGACAGAGTTACTTTCGAAATTTATAATATTAGTGTGGAAAACGCTCAGGGAGAGCGTTGCTTTCTATCTGTGAAAGAATTATCAGTATAGCTACCATCTGAGGTTTTCCCATTAGACTACGACATGGCACGCTTCAAGAGAAATGTAAAGAGGTTTCTTCAGTGTAGGGAACGCATCGACAATACCCCGGGTGTTGCCGGTGTCAATAGGCGACGGTGACCACTTACCATCAGGTGGGCCGTAAGCCTGTTTCCCCACAAATAACATTTAGTCATTGTGAGATTACCCCCTACTTACATACATACAAACTTTACCTCTCTATTATATTAAGTGTAGTATTAATTAATATGACAACCTCTGTGACGCAGTGGGTGACTAGCCGGTAAAGACGCAGGAAGATACGGGTTAAATTCCCGCCGTGGAACAAATGTTTGCATGATTCTCAGATATTTGTTCCGGGTCTAGTAATATCTATAACTATGTATTTATAAAAAAAAATATCTCCATCTATTAGTTATCCGGTTCCGATAGTACACACGGCCACACATAAAGCTATAAATTTCCAGTATAAGCTGACCTCTCATTCTACGAAAAGCCAACACAATGCGAGGTCAGCTTATACTGGAATTGTATAGCTTGATGTGTAGCCGTGTGTACAAGCTTTGCTTAGTAGTGCTAGACAGCGCTGTGTCCAGAATTATGTATTTATCTAATATTGTGTGTTAATAATTTTGATTGTATTCGTCAGGTGGCGGCACTGCGGAGGAGAAACCCACTTGTGGTCGACCACATGATGCAAGCCTGTGACCAAATCGCGCACACCGCCACGCAGGTCAGTACTCCCAACCCCCTCCTCCTACCCTACACCTTCCCTCCTCCCCCTCCCCTCCCATTATTAAATCATACACAGATGGAACTAAATTAGAAAACTTTTATTTAAAATTGAAATTAAACTTTGACATTTTTACTTTCAGGTTTTGGAAAAACTCTCCAGTGGCAAGTGTGAGTCGGACAGAGATGCGGATTATCAGCATTTAGCGGTGAGTCAAAATTTTCTTCCATTATTTAATACTAGCTTCCGCCCGCGGCTTCGCACACGCAAAGACCAAAATCATTTTTCTATAGAAACTTTGACACCCCATTTTTATCCCATGGGAACTGATTTATGGGATAAATGGTAGCCTATGTGGTGATTCAGATTGTAATCTACGTATATACCAAATTTCATCGAAATCGGTTCAGCCGTTACGGCGTGATTAAGTGACAAACATACAAACCTTCGGATTTTAATATTAGTGTGATTAAAAAAAATCTATTAGGTTCTAGGTTCGAAACTTGCTATCTGACATCTGTCATTGATGTGCCGTGAGCGGGAACCGCTCTATTGGCCGCTTACATATCACATCATGAACGGCGGCCTCTGGTTGGCTGGAACGTAGATGTGTAGGCGTGAGTGCGTTCAAAGCATTTACTTATATACTACAGATCAACTGTTGTCTATGGCAGTGTTCCGCAAACTTTTTGTGTTCAAGGTACATCTACGAAATCGGGCAATTTCAGAGGTACACCATAAATAAAAAATCATATAATTATCGTTTATTCTTAAGTTTTAATCAATTCAGAAATTTACATTTAATTTTAAAGCATAAGTTGTATTTAATGCGAAACTTGTTTTATTGAGCAAAGGCGATCCAAATTTGGAGTAATCGTCGACTGGGCAGCATTTCCGTCCGCCTTTTTATTTTTTTAGGAAATATATTTTTCCCGCGGCACAGCAATTATAATGACCACGGTACACCAGTGTGCCGCGGCATACACTTTGCGGAACACTGGTCTATGGGACGCGTTCACAGATAATGTAGCGCGAACTATATGTTTACAAAAAATAGTATTTAAGTATCCTTTATACAACCTGTTTTCTTATGTACGACATTCATTTAAAACACACATCCGGAATCGTATTAACTGATTTAAGATGTGGGTTTAATACCGTTAGCTTGAATATTTATTCAGTAATCGATACATTCCAATAAACAATTTTTAACCTAAATCTGCGGCGCTTTTGCGACGATGCCACTTAGTCAGTTTTACAGGTACCTACTTACATGATGAATGAATATTATGTGTTTACCTATAACATAGTTAAGGACTTTATATTAAGGATGTTTATTTTGTTTTAATTTTAAAATTGAAAATTGTCTAGGGGAATAAATTTGAATAAACTTATCGTACAACAATACTATTAGCCCTTCCCGGGTTTTCATTTAATGTCGTCCATAACAAAACACGCAGTACACAAGCTTTGCTTAGTTTGGGGCTAGATGGCGCTGTGTGAAATGTCCGGCATTGTTTATTTAAGATATGTACTAAAACAGTAATTGGTTATTTCAGGAGCTATGGGATATGAACCATTGCATGCTCGCTGCACTGGGGGTGTCGCACCCCGCGCTGGAGGTGATCCGAGCCGCCGCGAAGGGCAAGGGGTTGGCTTGCAAGCTGACCGGCGCCGGAGGAGGAGGGTAAGATAACTTATTTTATTTTTCATTTTTATTGTATGGTTTTTGAATAAAATGTTTTCTTTCCTTCTTTAAAAAGAGAAGAGTAGTAGAGCTGCTTGTGAAAGGGCTCGCTTAGCAGCATTGCTGTGTTTCGGCATGAAGGGTATTCCGGTGAAATTACGGGCACATGAGGCTTTATACCTAGACCTGTATGCCTCAAGTTGATGAACGCAGGGTAGTGCACGTACGGCACGTTTCTAAGTTGCGTGACCTGTGAGGTAATACTTTGCTATAGGCGATGGTTATTACTTAACATCAAGTGGGCTATATGCTTGTTTTATTTATGTACCAGCTGACTCACTCAGCAGTTCGTTTTGTACAGAAGCAGTTGGAACTACACAGTAAAACTAATATAGCTTCATATTAGTGAAAGAATTTTCAGAATTGGATAAACGATTTGCTTCAACTTTTCTTGTTAGCACTAGTAGTGGAACTCGCTTCCGGCGTTTTTCAGAACCACTATAATCTCTGAGTCTCGAAGTCCAGAGTGAACAGGTTCTTTCTAGGCAAGTGCGCTCCACCTTCGATCACTTACCATCAGGTGAGGTAGTGGTCAAGCGCTTGACTGTCATGGTTCGGAGATTACCCCCCTACATCCAACGAACAAACTCACAAACTTTACCTATTTATAATATTAGTATTGATTATATGTATAAGATGAGTTTATAGATCATTTGCAAGGGTCTTTAGACGATTAAATTGTTTCTTTTGTATCATAAAAAAATGTAAATATAATTTATGTGAATAAATAGTTTTAAAATGCTTTCTCTTCCAGATACGCAATGGTTTTGATCCCCCCATCGACCCCGCGGTCCATCATCGACTCCCTCTCCAGCCATCTCCTAGAGAACGGCTTCCGGGTGAAAGAGACGAGGCTGGGAGGCACTGGGGTCGCCGTCGAGATGTGACGAACGGACACTCGAAAGCGGACTAGACTTATATAGATATACATAGTGAATATACGGGGGTCTTATGAGACTATTATTTCCAAATAGTGAATATATTGAGTGAACGGGGTCTTATGGAACTATAATTTCCAAATAGTGAATATATTGAGTGAACGGGGTCTTATGAGACTATTATATCCAAATAGTGAATATATCTAGTGAATATATGGGATTGAAAGGGATTATAGTTCCAACTAGTGAATATATTGAGTGAACGAATAGGGTTTATATTATCATACGAGGTAAACAAAATTGTGAATTTTGTGTTACTGTACAATATAAAATGAGGTAAAAATTAACGTGTCACATTCAACATTGTGTTATGTACACTCATCAACAATAATGATGATATATACAAATAAACAAACATTTGATGGGACTAATTGCTCTAAGTGCCTATTTCACCACCTCTGAGTATCATTATCCAACGGATAAAAATATATACGTCTCGCTTTCACATGAAAACAGATGAGAATGATTTTTAGAAGCTTTTATTTAACTTGCAATGTTTGTTAGTTTGTTTAGATTAAATCTTGCAACTGAATTTTAAACTAACCCAACCGATTGAGCTGAAAGGAATACATTTGTAACTTCGGTGACAACGCAGTAATATGGTACCACAGAGGTGGCCTCATGCTGGAGACGGATGGCTGGTATTTTGGCTTATTTGACTCTGCTTGCGGTTCTGATTATGAATTTTATAAAAGCTTCGTCAGAAAAAGTATTTTTATACAAAAAAACTTATTATCCGTCAATTAAAGTTACTCGGAGGTTTTGAAATAGGCACAAAGGGGAATAGGAGTTTAGAAGGGGGGTACACGATACCCCTGTAAGTAAGGTTACACAATACCCCTATGTGTAGTAACCCACACAATACCCCCCCCCCCCCCCCCCCCCCCCTTCTAACCTGACCCTAACCATCATAACTACTTGAAGTAGTTTGATGGAGTCATATTATATGAGACAAACTTCTGCCCACAGCTATGCACGTGTGGTTTTCAATAAAAGTAGCCTATGTGATACTTTCAACCGTTCAGGTTAACACACATTTAGAAACATCCTATACCAGTGACAACTCTGATATACTTTTCAAAAAGACAATTTTTATACTTAAGATCTACCAAATAAATAAACATGGAGACTTATCTCATGTTTTTAATGTATCATTAGTTTGGCAGCACAAATCCACCGGATTGTTTTGCCATACGAGATAACTACATAAAAATAGGTTGTGGATTTTTATTCAGGGCACAAGTTACAATTGCGATTTCATTAAAAATGTATCGGGGTCGGTAAGTTAAGCCGACCTTAGACCTATCAGAGGACGTCGATATATTGATGATGATAGGATGTCAAAAGAATCTTTCATATCTCGAGAGAGACATTGTTTCACCAAAAGTTATAAATAAATCAAAACGGCGGGCGGTCAGATACTTTTTATTTTCAATTAAAATCGATTTGGTTAACAAGATCTCGAGGAGACTTAGGCTTAGACTTAGGACTTAGGCTAAAATGAAAGCTGTCATGCTATGTATGTATGAAATAAAAAAGGATGGCGTAAATTGTGATGTCCCTTTTTTCAGGAGAAAATAAATCACCTTGTTGTCAAAATTCTGGTTGTATCTCTCTTTGTAAGCCATCCTTTTTAGTACACGGATCTCCATCGTTCAAACGTTTCAAATGTCGACTTGACATTGACATAATGGCAACAACACAGAAGCCATACATACACAATAGTGATAGTGATAGTAAAAAGGATGACTTTCGTTTAGTTTTTGCCAACAGAATTGCCCCCGCGTAAAAAACTGTGTTTTTATAACACAATGATAATGTACAATTTTATAATTCGGTATCTTTTTTTAGTAGTGAACTTTTAATGAATTTTCGATTGTATTTTGTCGTTTAAAATATTTTATTTTTGGGTGTGTGAATAGCCGCTAAATGGACTTGGCTATTTTATAAGGTGGAAGGTTGCTATCAACTATTTTTTTACGACGGAAATAATAAAGTTTAACGTTTTTACGTATGTCGGTACTTTTTTAAAAATACCCTCGTTTGAAATAATATTTGAAAAGGAACACAATATTTTAAATTCGGATTTCATGACCTAGTTTTCCTGTCGATATCTACTGATATGGGTGGGTATGTAAGAGGGGACTAATAAATACCCCCCCCCCCCCCCCCCCCACCCCTCACACTACATCTAACAGTATTAGATGTATTTTTTTACTAGCCCGTACTAGCCCACTGCTGGGCAAAGGCCTCACCCTCTTCCTTCCACTTATCACGGTCTAGAGCCAGGTCCCGCCAGTCTCTTTGGAAGACGTCTAAGTCATCGCTCCAGCGCTTTTTAGGCCTTCCTCGGTGTCGCTTTCCGTCTTTAGGAGTAATATAATGCTAAATTCATATTATACAATATATATACTATCGTGATTGTTATGCAATTATACAATATACAGTGCATCCCACGGCAATGCCGCACGGATTGAAAATACTTTTAATATTAAAGATATTATATTCAAATGGAGACTTCATTTCGTCTACTTTAAGATACTATATAATGTAACTTATTTAAAGTACTTTCCCTCAGTGTGACGTACTGTATAATACATCAAATATTTAAATAATTAATTGGCATATCATTATAGTCATACAAATAGGATATCATATTGGCATAATAAAATAACACACCGGTCTTATATCAACATTCCTAACCAAATATTTGGTTATGTGACCATTTATTTTTAATGTTAAATACACATTTTAATGTGTACAGATTTGTATGGAAGCGAGTATGTCACTACTGCTCATATACATGACGTCAATGTGCTCGTACACAACGTCTATTCTGCATTTTACAATTATTCTTTGGTGACGGTTTGAAGGGTATGAGTGCCAGTGAAATTACTGGACTCTACCTGTATATCCTCATCTTCAGGGTGACGAGAATGAATCACTGCAGACCAAGTTTTAGTTGGATGTAACTTATTAGATAAGGCAATTGTTATATATATTTGCAGTGGTACACAAACGGAAACTATGAATGAATAAATTAATGAAAATACTTTACTGTGCACTTCAAAAGAAACAGACATAAAAATAAAAAATCACAAAGCAACAAGTACAATGGGCGGTCTTATCGCTTAGAAGCGATTTCTTCCAGACAACCTTTGTATGGAGAGGAATTTTGTAACATTACTATAATGGAGGGGGGTGTACGTAGGTACACCCCCCTCCATTATAGTAATGTAAAAATGTTTAAAAAAAACTAAATTTTAGGAGAGCGCTGAAAACTTACAATAAAATAAAACAATATACATAAGTAAATATACGTATAACAAATAAATTAAATAAAAAATAAACTATTTGAATCACGAACGCTATAAAGAGTAAGAAGTCTTGAAAATAGGTATTTGAAATTACCTATTTTGTTATGTACGACATTAATTTAAAACACAAATCCGGAATCGTAATTACTGATTTTAGAGGTGGGTTTAATACCGCTAGCTTGAATATTTATCTAGTAATCAATACATTTCTAAAAAACAATTTTAACGTAAAGCGCCAGCGCCTTCGCGACAATGCCGTTTAGTCAGTTTAACAGGCTGTTTCATTGATATTTTAGGACTTGATATAAAGATTGTTTGAAGATTTAACATTTTCTATGGTAATCAATTTGAAACTACTTTCTACTCAGTCCTGGATTTGTCAATAGGCCGTATAGGCCGCGGCCTAGGGGCGGCCGATTTCAGAGGATGAAAGTCAAAGAAGTTCACTAGTTTTCTCATGGTTTCTAGACTAATACGTTAAATCCCTATAGAAACTCATTCCTATCGAAAATTATCATTCCTAGGTTCCTACTGTTAATACAAATGGTAAATTATTATTTGAGAAAGGTATATGGGGCGGCGGAAATAAAGCGGCCTACACTCATAAAAAATATAAATCCGGCACTGGTTCTACTTACTTACCTACTGTACAACAATACTACATGTGTTTTAATTTAATGTCGTACGTAACAGAACAGATTGTATATACATCGTCATATCAGCCTGACATCGACTGCTAAACATAAGCCTCCCCATAGACTTCCAGAGCGACTGATCTTGTGCGGCCATTTAGTGGGGGCCGTCCTAACGTACTCCCATAAGAACCTTTCTGCCCCAACGTCCGTTTCTCCGAACTATGTGCCCCGCCCTCGTCAATTTTCCACTGCTATTTTTAGTTCTTTTTTTCAACCTACGTTGAATTTAAACGTGTTTAGTAGGCCTGGAGGATTCCTTTCGTGTGCAATGATTGATTGAATCAGTAAAATGAATAGAAAATTACATTCTATGATTTTCACTGGAATATCAACTCGAATTATTATTTATTGAATAAATCTCTGAAATGGAGATTATAAGTTATGTTAGGATTTGTATGTAGATTTTATAATAAATATATAATTTCGTTCAGAAATAATGAATAAATTAAAATAAATCGTCTATGCATATATTTTATATTAGTATATATAGTATATAAGTTCAAAATTGATTAATAGTTGTTAAAAGACGTGGAACTTTATTTATTCTTATTGTTATTTATTATATATGTCATATAGTATATAAGTTTGCCCACCTTTCTTATATGCCCTATGTAATAGAAGCCCCCTTTTTTTCATGAAATATGCACTTTTATAGGCCGCCCAGAATCTCATTACAAATTACAAAACTTAAAAAATTTAAGCGTTGAACAATATTAATTCACGCATGCGCCATTACGCAAATGTAACGTGAATGAGAATAACCAAGTAAGTATCAATACATTTCTTGTCTTCAGTCTTCGGTTCTACGTTTTGAGTTTCTGATCGGCCTTTTTCGTATATATATAACTTTTCTTATAGATATTTTTTTTTATAATTTATTGATTAGGCCTATTCAGACGTGGCTTCTCTTAGTAACCTTTGTTTCGGGCTAAATGTATAATATAAACTTATCATATTTTGATATGATTTCGAAGTATACAATAATATACTTTAATAATAGTGAAACGCAGCTGATTACATAATTTGTTTTAAAATTATTGCATTTTTGTGTAAGTAGTAGGCATGTCTACAAAACATTACTGTTTTTATGTTGTAGTGTAAAAAATGTTAAATTGTCTTCCTCGCGACCAAATACGCTCGCACTGAGAAAAGAGTATTGTTATATCACAAAAATGTTTTAAAATTAGTTAAAAGCACCTACTTCTAGAAGATATTAATTGTAATCAATCTAAAAATTTTAAAGGACGGCTTCTCTCTCTTAATCCAGATAAATAATGAGTTTATCCAAAAGTGAAGTTCAAAATCCACTTTCTCGTACATCGCGGTGTCTTTCAGTGCCGTTTGTACACGGTGTCCTTTAAATCACTGTTTTCCCAGAACAAACGACCATGGTCTACTAACAGTTTATAACATCAAATTAAAAAACAAAACGAAATCGGTCTTTGAAATATATAAAAAGTTGCGAACTTAAAACGTCTATTTTAACGTTACGCGCTACAACATAGTCAGCGCGCTGACCGGTAGCTACTAGATATCTAAGGAGTAGGTAATACGCTACGGCTTACCCGTGAACTTTATGTTATGGTTAGTTTTTGAACAAAGTTAGACTTATTTGAGGCGGTCTAGATTTTATTTTTTTATTCTATTATTTGATGATATAAACAGTTATTAGACCATGGTCTGAGCAACGTTTGTTCTGGGAAAACAGTGATTTAAAGGACACCGTGTATGAAACAGCGGATGGTTGCAGATCATTTATATTTTAAATTAAAAGGAATGATAATTTGCAATAGTTGTCCAGCCGGGCTAACATCCGCGCTGTGACTAAATGTTGTTGTCGACGCGTTTATCGTGCATTTGTCTCGTGTTCGCACGAGAAAGAGTTATTACACGCTAGACGACTTTTTAACGACAAGACATGTAAATAATTTTCAACAATAATGATTTCAAATTCGAAACATAAAATCGCTCAACTTCGATTCCACTCGACCTGCCTAATTATCTTTAGTATTGCCACACCCTTACTTGAAGTTAGGGTTGCCAGGCGTCCGGATAAAGCCGGACACAGTTAAGCTTTTTGGTTGCGTGTCCGACCAAATCAGACGGTGTTCGGCCTGTCCGGCTTTTTAAATTCTGCGCGCGGTGGTCCGAGCGCGCTGCGCCATTTATTGTTGTTTTATTAAAATTAAATAAGATTTTATGGTAAATGATAAACAAGCCTTGTTTTACTTTTAATAAAATTGTCGTGTTATATTAAGGTATCCGGCTTTAAACCCAAATTTCCGGCTGAACTGGCTGCTCTGTCCGGCTTTTCGGTTTTAAGACCTGGCAACTCTACTTGCAGGGTACTTATGAAGTGCTGGACTCTTTTAACTAGTCAATAACATCTTAAAATACTGAATACTGAAAGAGCGAGACAAAACTGTGGTCAAAAAGTCGTGGTGCGCACGTTTAGCCTGGCTTGTTTGTATGCATGAATACTATATTTTCTATCATGTAAATTGTTGTTTAACGGACATGCGTTGAATAGACCGATTTGTTCTGAGATTCCGGTTTAATGAACATTTTTATTTTGCGAATGTAAATCGGGCGGTCAACAATTCCTGCCTCAAAAATGTATAGAAAACTGTTATTTTGCATTATATTGTACTGTATTTACCTTGTAAAGGTTTACACTGAGCTTACTTACTAAACTAAAGGGCCACAAGCTGGCGAATTTTTGCGATCTGGCAATATTAAAAGAGATTTAATTTATGAAAAGTCAATAGGTATTTTGTATGAACAAAAATTGTTCCACAAATGACTAGCAGTTCACACTATTACCCAGAAGTGAATAACCAAATGTTGGACATTTCACACAGTGTTATCTAGCCTCAAACTAAGCAAAGCTTGTACTATGGGAACCAGATATCTGATATTCAATATTTTCATAAAATATTATTTAGAGAAACACCCGGCTCTGGGTGTTTCTCGTGTGATCGTGCAAACATGTACAACATTTTACATGTAAAAATGTAACATCAGCGGCAGTATGTAGGTACTGTTGAAACTTATTTCTAATTCGATTTAAAATTACGCGTTCGAAATTCGATTATTTATGGTCCATAGACAGTGAGGGCTATTCTGTTGACACAAACTAAACTTCACAACACCAAAATGATAAGTAAATGTCGTATGAAACGGAAAAGAATGACAATATTTTTAGATTTTTTTTGGCCGTCAAACCTAAATTTAGTATAGTTTTTGGAAACACAATTGCCCCCATTATTCTACTTAAACTGACCGCCTGATAAAAAATAAATGCATAACTTATGCAATGTATTAAACACATTCCCTATCGAAATATAAACGAATTGATGTGTCTAGAATAATATTTAATTATAGTTGTAATGTGCTAAATCGCGCTCAATAGGCTAATCGGTGCTAAAAGATTATGTATGTTATATTGAATATAGATTTATTTGAATGGAATATAACGTTTGAATTATCATTTTTATTTTTTTTAATACCTAGCCATAAAGATTTAAAAGATATACCTTTCATTTGGTGTACAGTTAGACTCAATTCACACCGAGATGTCACCTTACAAAAATCTTTTAGTATACTTATATTTTTTCAATGATCGCTAGGTAGTGATGGCACAATCCTGGTGTGACTAGATGTGCCAAAAATGTTGGGGGGTTGTTGAGATATTGGGGTTCAAGAGAGGTAAAAAAATCAATATGAGACTTAGGTCAAGTGGGACGTCTAATGAAAGGTCTTCATTAGTACCTACATTTCAACCCCGTTTTTATTTTTATTTTAATCTTTGTAGTTTTTGAGTTATTAGCCATAATAAAAACTAAGAGTGATAGACAGCCGCCTAAGATCTGAGTGTTCTCTATCCAACAATCACTATGGCTTCGTACCTGGATTATCAACCACCGATCCGATGTTTGCTCTTAACACCATTGCTGAGGAATATCGCGTCAAAAACCAACCATTGCATGTCGCATTTCTTGACATGGAGAAGGCATTTGATCGGGTGCCGAGAGACACGATATGGTGGAGCCTTCACAAGAAAAATGTCCCCGAACAATATGTCAACATTATCGCCGACATGTATGGGGGAGCGAGGTCAATGGTACGGACGGTAGTGGGTGAGACAACCGATAGCGGTCACAGAATGCGTTCACCATGGCTCAATACTGAGCCCACATTGTCACCTGACTACGTAGGGAATTTGTCACTACAACTTTCCATCCCCGGTCGAAGATCTAGAGATAGACCCAAGACAAGGTGGAGAGATGTAGTGTCAAAAGACATGAGAGAGTGCCAAGTTTCTGATGACGACGTCGAGGATAGAGCGAAGTGGAGAAGAACGACCAGGAAAGCTGACCCCACCACCATATGGGATACATAGCTGGGAAGAGAGAGAGAGCCATAATAAAAACTGAACTTTGACGAAATTAACAGGGTACACCAGTAAACCCACAGTGCTGAAATTTAGCTTTAGTGCACAAACATAAGGAAAAGTCTGCAATTTCTACCCAAAAAAAAACCGATAACATGAACCCCCGTTACTTATAATTTGAATGAAACTGTAGGTCAAGCGTCAAGTAGTTTGGTTGTGCATTTCGTGGCACTATTTTAATAGTCAAAGAATATGAGTACCTACTTAATATTTTTTTGGTTTTTTGTGAGACTCGTGAGATCTCAGTTCGGGGCGAATCACTAGTTACTTTAATTCATAGTATCGCTTGAGAGCGGTGGCTGCCGGCATACCGCGCGCGTCCTCTTGGCGTCATTTCTTCATGCCGAGCCTGCATGCTAGCCTAGCACAGCAATTTCCTTGTCTACTCTTCGAAGAGACAACAAGGCTCTGTCGATTCTTTCGAAACCGAAATTGTCTTTGTCCCGAGCACGCTCGCTCTGTCATTACTTGATTCTATGACTATGATTTCTGCGTAGAAAGAAGTGTAGCTATATATACAGGATAGCGCTGTGACAGACCCGTGACTTCCCCGTTGCTATAGACAGAGCCTCTGTCTATAGCAACGGGGAAGTCACGATAGTACCTAACCTTTTATATTAGGTTGGGGAAAAAGTTTCTTCGCATTTTTTAAGAAAATTAAAATCATTTTTTTTAATATAGTTTATTTACATTTAACTAAAGTATGTAGTTGTTCGCATTTTGTTCGATAACTTTTTGGCATCTTGTAGGTAGGGACATGCATGATCCCATTGCTATAGAAATTTTGGGGCTTCTGATCAAAATACCGCGACAAGTAGTTTTGGCAGTCCTCTCGTGATGTTAACCTGATACTGCCTAAAGAATTCTGAAGAGACCGCAACAGGTGGAAATCTGAAGGTGCAAAGTCAGGACTATACGGCGGATGCATTACACCTCCCAGCCAAACTCTCTTAATTTTTGCTGAGTGGCTAAAGATGTGTGAGATCTAGCGTTATCATGATGAAAAACCACACCCCTTCTGTTGATTAATTCCGGCCGCTTTCTCTCAACTTCTTGCTTTAATCTCATCAGTTGTTTGCAGTAGAGTTCAGAATCGATGGTCCTGCCTGGTGGTAACAGCTCATAATTAATCCAATCCCACCACACACACAGCATCACCTTGTTGCGAGTTAACCCGGGTTTCGCCACAGTCTGTGAAGCCTGATCGGCATTTGACCACGACCTTTTTCGCATGTTCTTGTCGTACGTGATCCACTTTTCATCACCAGTTATCAGCTTCTTCAAAAATGGTTCGGTTTCATTACGTCGTAATAAAGAATCACAAATAAGTACACGGTTCATTAGGTTTCTTTCAGTGATCTCGTGGGGTACCCAAATATCGAGCTTTTTTGTGTACCCAGTTTTTTCAAATGCGCCAAAACTGTTTTGTGGTCAATTCCGAGTTCTTCAGCTACGTCGTAACTACTGATATGCCGATCTTGCTCCACTTTTTCAAAAATGGCATCAACTTTATCCGTAATAGGGCGACCAGAGCGACGTGCATATTTGACATCAAAATTTCCGGATTGAAAACGCTTAAACCAAATTTGTGACACTGACACTGCACTAGGTTCATAAATATCGCAAATTTTTTTCGCGGCTTGCTTTGCATTTTTCCGTTTTTGTAGTAAAATTTTAAAATGTATCGAATCTCTTCATTAGATTCACTCATCTTTACATTACGAAAAACAAATAAAAGTCACACATTTTCCTAATTTGAGTTGGGAATTATCTTCTTTAAAATTTAAACTTTGAATAATACCAAAACCAGCCAGATACAAATAGTATAGCCAAAGAGATTTTATTACAAGTTCATACATACTTTAATGCGAACAGACTTTTTCCCCAACCTATTAGAATAGATAGAGTAAAAAGCATCCCACAAACAACTCATTCTTAGCGTTTCGTAAACAGCGTTTGTGCCAAAAGGTCCAAACAATTTTTATAATTGTGGTGGTGGTGTAGATTTTAATGTTTTTTTTTGTTTTAATGATAAATATGATTTTGTAAAAACAATGAATAATAGTATATGATACAAGTGAGCTAAGTTGCTCATTATACACGAGGCTGTGGTTTGCAGCCCGAGCCGTAGGCGAGGGCGTGAATCAGCCGAGTGTCTAGTGAGCTAGTTGCTCACGAGTTTCATATGCACTTTTATCAACAACACTTGCGAGGAAAAAACAAACATGTATTGCATAAATCGTTTATTTATTAAAACAATTGGCGAATGTACAATTTTCAAAACGATATTAGATTGTTTTTGATGGCCATTTCATAGTTTGTCTTACATTGGTACTTGCCACTTCTTTATTATCTTCATTTACTTCTTATGTAAATGTCGGTGACAAAGGTAAATCATACAAATTACAGGAAGGAAAAGGCACCAAACAACTCATGCTACGAGATGTACCTACATGGTTGTGGGTTACAGTAGGTACGTTTTGATATCAACAAAATGTTTGAGCTTAACCATGCTTCATAACATGGAATAGATGCATCACAGGGAGCGGGGTTTGTATGTATTAGCGAGTTCAGAGAAATACGCCAAAACGCATTTTCAGAAAATGACTGGGTTTTTTGTTGCTTTTCCATTGTATGAAACTATCGTAAGCAGCTAAGTACCTACTTCTTAGATTTTGCAGGTATTAGGCTTTCATTTGCATCAAGTGCTGCATTTAGTATTTCTGGCAGGGTTAAATATATCAATGGTTAATCTTCTGTGCTAAAACTTGATATTTTTACAATTATTTACCACACAGCAACAAAAGCGATACAAACAAAAAATGGGAAATGGCGCGCAAGTTTTTTTTTTGCACGCGCCAAATGTAAGGTTATTGACTACATAAAGCCATACAGCCTACTTCAAAATTATAATTCTAGTGATAAAATGTAAATATTTTTTAACAAATTATTGTGAATTATAAGTAATTTGATAATAATAAATGTGTTTTCGTCTTAATTAGAGATACATTTTTATATTCCAAAAATATAATAGAATTTTCAGCGGCATAAAACCTCTTTGTTGTTACAAAAACTGTATTACCCGGTTAAATTGAAAATGCTTTGTTTACTCGCATATAATTTGCAGTTAGGTACTAACTTAACTTTGTAGGGGTAATTCTATTAAGCACTAGTGTGTTATATTATTACGCACGCGTGTGTTATAGTTCGGTTTGTGGCCCTAATAACAATGTACTATGGCGCACTTTACGAGCAAGTGTGTTGAAAATACAATTATTGTATTTATAAATAATATTTTTTTTAAATGTTGGTGCTTTTTTTAGAACTAAACGTAACGAAACGTATTTACCTACTGTATGTCAGTCAGTTTGTCACTGTCAAGCAATTTTCTTTCGAATCGAATAGGTATTTTGTTTGAGTTTGTTTGGTGTTTCTACTTTTACAACTTGCAGAATGTCTTCAATTAAAAGCAAAGGTAAAATGTAAGTGTAAGCATTAATCTTAAGTTACAACTTTGTAAAGTGAGCGTATCTTGGTTGTGTTGATTCATGATCCTTATACAGAATCGTATTAGCGTAATGTAAATTTATCCACAGTCTAGCTAGACCAAAATAATAAGATACTAAGTATCGTAAATAAAATACTTATTTATGTATATAACATTTATTCCAGCTTGAGATGTTCGCCCCATCAAATAAGTAAGTTGGTGGACTATATGTCCACCCACAGCAGCTTTGCAAATGGTCAATTTACGGGTCCCCTTGGGAGGAGACAACAAAAAGAACAGTGGGTCCAGCTGCAGCAAATGTTGCGGGAGTATGGACCCAATAAAACTGTGGAACAGTGGCGAATCGTAAGTATTCAAAAAAATAAAAGGGACATAGTTATTTTGAATAAGAATAGAGAATGAAATTTGTATGAATAAGAATTAAGTACCTATTGTGAGCAGGTACAACAGGATGAAGACGATCAGAGCAAATATTTGCTGAATATATAAATACCTCTTTATACAATTACAGCACACAACATGTAGGTGCCTACATATACCTGCTTACAGTGTTCGGATACTTTGAATAGGTCTTTTGTTTTAGACCTGGCGAGATCTAAAAAAAAAGGCGAGGGCAGAGGCTGCAATAGCACGTTTTGCAGCCAATGCTACTGGGAATCAGCTTGTAATCCCCAGCCTCTCAGATAATAACGAGAAGATATTGGGCATTATAGGGGAGGAGAGCATCTATGGCATTGAGCTTACTGAGACTGAGCTAGAAGCGGTAAGCAAATTGTTTTTATTTTGAACTAGCTGACCTGCCCGTGGCCTTGCACACTGATTGATATCATACTGATTGATATCATACTGATTGAAATTGCTCCAGCTGTTAAGTTGTGAAAACGTAACAAACAGACTGACAGACCGTTTATTATCTATTTTTAGGGAACTTGCGTCGTTCTTTACGATGATGTCAGTTTTATTGTCTGCAGTAACAAATAACTATATAGCGTCCTCCTTCAGAAAGTCGTATGTGGACTGGTAGATCATGTTAGCCGAGTCAGATGTTTGTTCAGCTAACACACTCTGAAACAGGCCCACATCAACCTGGTTCACTTTCAGCGCTCTGTACAACTCCTCTCTCATAGAATGACTCCGGACACACTCTGTTAAAAGGTGGTATACATCCTCCACGACTCCACAAGTATAACAATAAGGAGTATCCATCTTTTTCATCAAAAATTTAAAGCTGTTTAAAGGCATATGCCCGGAGCGCAATCACTAAAATTTCATAATTTTAGTAAGGATATAAAATATTCAAAATAAATTTGAATAATAAAATAGTAAATTCAATACTTGCTTATTACATTTATTGATGTCAGCTGACTTTTTTATACATTTCAGAGTTCCGTGATACCATTGCTGGGACCATGTCCACAGCTGGTTCCCCCAGCTCCACCCGTACCACCCTTTCCACCACCATCATCACCTTCACAACCATCATCACCTTCACAACCATCATTACCTTCACTACCATCGTCACCTGCACCACCATCGTCACCTCCGCCACCCCCATTCCGTCAAAGACCTGCTGGATGGCAACAAAAAAAACAAGAGTTTCTACCCACAGAGGCGGAAACTCACGAAGTATTTAAAGTAATTATATGTTATTTTGTTTACTATCCTATACGAACAAACAGTATCTTTCGCAGTTACTATGTATGTATTATTATCCATATAAATCTTCCTTTTAATCACTCGTATCTATTGCTGAAAACTACATTAAAATCTGTTGAGTAGTTGAAATGATAACATGAAAAGGTAACAGACAGTGGAAGCGACTTCATTTTATACTGTGTAAAGTAGTAAGTAAATGAACAAAATCAGTCGCTCTTTAAATCTATGGAGAAGGCCTATTTTCAGCAGTGGATGTCCTATTGCTGATAAAATGATGATAATGATATGTAAAATAAAGCTTTTTTTATATTTTAGGAGTTAAGCAACTACCTTAATGAGCTACGGAGAGCTACAACCATTCAAACAAAAATTCGGATGGCAGAAAGGTAAATTATTTATGTATATTATGTATTCACAATAGCCCTCCGCTGGCTCCCATTTACCAAATTTGAGGTTGTTAAAGATTCCCAGCTTGGTGTTGTGACTTCTCTCAAAGTAGTTTCTACATACTCCATTGGAACTCTAAAATAAAATAATTGTTCACATGAAAAATTAGACATACATTTCATAAACTGAGATTTTGATTTTAGCTTACCTGAAATGCCGCATGATGTTGTATATTGTGCATCAGCATTATATCATTACAGAGGCCTTTTTGGAGAGTAGTGTAGACTTATCAACGGCTAGACACCGAAGAGTCCCTTTTAGGTATCCATTTGCTCGGTCTATTAAATTTTTAGTACGGCAATGCCATTCTTTATAGCGGGCATCTGGTGTACGATCCGTGATCGGTGTCATCCAGCCATGGCTCTAATGCATACCCAGAATCTCCTGCATTAAATATTAATATCATGTTATTGTTACAGATTAAGAGCATCCCGAATGGATAAATTAAAATATTTATAAGTCTTATTATTATAAAAAAGTTGTAAATAAAAAATTGTTTTGTTAAATAATAATAAATGTTAGTTTATAATAATGATTGAAATAAATCACGAAAGTTTTCTAAGGAAAATTTGTTTCTTATTTCATAGTAGTTATATGGTTTTTTTTAATGAACGTCAATGCCAATTTCCCAGGTAGGAACATGACCAATTCATCTTCAACACATCAGAGTTGAAAATACCGAACTAATGAGATCGAATGAGACAATGAATGATTGAATGGATTGGTCAGTAGGTACTATCTATCTACTGGAAGTCAACTCAAAAACTATAATACCATAGCTGAGTAGGTACCTGTATCTTATCGCATCTGCCATTTAAAAAGGCAAATTACATAAGTAGGTATGTAATGATGATGTTTACCCTAACCTAGATTCTCAATAAGTACCTAAATAAAACTTTGGTTTTTCGAATTATCTTATATATTATGCAATATGCAAAATAGTATCAAACAGGTTAACAATAAATCCTACAATTAAATCAAATAACTAAAACTAAATTTAAAATAAATCTATAAATATAAAACTGCATTTAAGTTTCCATCTGCAGGTAAGGTGCCCAAAAAACTGGCAACATTACCTCTTTGAATGGCTAGGCTGAGCCGTTGACCGAGGTAAGTTCCAGCTCTTTGGTCACCTGTGATGTCTATGAGGCGTCTGGACAGCTCTTTAATGAAGTTTCGGGCACTCGAGCCCCAAGGACCCATAGTTTCGACCCCAAACGGAAGAAATATGTATTGATCTCCCAGGAAATCATATTTCCTCCGTTTAGAGGTTCTCCGCAGCCTCTGCTGCCGCACCAGCCACCCGGGGCCCTATGAAGGTGAGAGGGCGCCAGTGTGTCAACACAAATTGCATCCCACACCAGCGACCTCCCACGACTCCACGGAATTAACGTCAAACCATCAGGCCTCTTGCCATCGTCTCGTGAAATACCTACCGTTCGGCTCGTGCAGAGCCGGCACGTTGACGGACGGTGAGAAACGCCCGACGGATGACGTCGTTCAGGGTGGCGTGGCGTGAGAGTCGACCAACACCGCGACGGCAAGACAGACCATGGTGACACAAACGATCAACATTGCCACCGCAATGAACTTACTTTTAAACTTTTTACAAGCTTTTTATTAACTTGTAAAGTATGTATGTTTGTCCGGGTCGAATCTTGCAACTGAATTTTAAACCCGTTCCCCTCAACTGATTAGAGCTGAAATTTGGAATACTTGTAACTTCGGTGACTATGCAATAAAATGGTACCATGGAGGTGGTCTCACGATGGAGACGGATGCTAGACAACGGAACTTCTGAACGGATTATAGTAGGCTATTATTGTTTGGGCTCATTTGAATCTGCTTGCGGTTCCGATTATGAATTTTATAAAAGCTTGTTTTGAAAAAGTAATTTTTCAACAAAAAACTTAATAGGTACCTACCTACCTAGATCAATCCAGATAAAATTGTGGCTACAAAAAAGTAGGTAGGAACTTTACACCAAGCAAGGATTACCTATAGGTAATAATTAAATATGTACTTACCTAGGTAGGTACTTACTATCTGCACATTAGGTTTATGTCTGGTAATACAAAACCAATTAGACAGGCCCTACCCACTTATAATTAACTTTTATTAATGTCTCTTATAATGTTTTAACTTATAATTAGGTAATTCTATAAATTTTAACGGTGGTTTCATTTGGCGATTCATCCGTCGAAGTCGGCGGCATAATTTTTCCAAATCCCAAAACGCATTGCCGGTCCTTTGACTCGTGCACAAAAACCCGATTAAATGTGGAGCAGTTGGGTGGGCATGATGAGTAAAGCGGCCATATTACGGGCCTGGGCTATAATAGCCCAGCCACACACTTGCCGTTGCGTTGTAGACGACTGGAGGAAGTGTCGACAACGTTTCTTCCCGCTCACCCACAATAATCGCCGTGCTCTAGACGGTCGACAAGTGCCTTCTTTCTTCCGAAAAATGACATTTGACTGAAGACAAAATCCTTCTCTACTTACTCTTTGTTAGGTACTGTGCCAGACCTACTGGGCGCTTATGGCCGCTGCCATCTTTGTGTGTACGGTAGATGGTAAACAGTAAAAACATTTGTGCGGTCTTGTTTCTGCTCTACGGTAAAATAGGTATCATTTAATTATATTATATGGAAAAATGTATATATGGCGGTCATGCTGCTAGGGATGGGATGGGATGGTACCATTTCGGTTCAGGATTTCCCGTATAAATGAGTGGCACGGCGATGAGGTTGTCGGATGCAGTTTTATTTGTATGAAGAAGGCTTGGCAGCGCAGCTCCAAACCGCATTCAATGTGTGGAGCTCCATACACTTTCTAGAAACCTAAGAATTTTATTTTTGCTAAAACAAAATAGGAAGACAATATAAATAGAAAAAAATAGAGATTTCTGAAAGTGCATTTATTAGACAATAAATTAACATTTTTAAACTACTCTTTGCAGGTCAACAATGTGTCAAATAAAGCATTTAATAAAGCAAATAAATTAATACTGATTAGCCAATTCGAGCTTTTATACAACCATTTTAAAATCAAATATGAAAACTAGAAACGATCGAGTGAAATTGGATTAACATGATTCTTTGTATTACCACAGACCAATATAATTTAAATTGATATTATTAATTAGTCTCTGGTATTACTATGAAATTAATAGTGCAGTAGGTACATTGTCTAAATCTCGTTGATAAAAAAAACGAGCCTTACAGTAGTCGCTGATGTGTAACATCTGACCACCGCGCGCGCTCGTTGGTCAAATCAAATAGCGCGCGCTTCCCCGGTTTCCTGTTACACATTTCCGTACCTTTTGCCAAAATCACTCCCACAAACCGAGAGGAAAGATGTTACACATCAAAAATTGAAGATCAACAGATTTTGACAAAATGTACCTAGAACCTTAGGAATATAACATGAAATTCCTACAAAAAAATGCCAAGAACACACTTTTTTTTATTAAAGTAAAAATCCACCTTTTCATAAAAACCGCACTGTCGCACGCAATATGATCAAATATGAGAAGATGGATTTTTAACTTCACTAATGGATTGAAATGAACACAATTATTTGTTCTGGATTACCTACCGATATATAGCTGCTCCTCTTGTGTACTGACAACAATACTCATCTTACATAAATTATATTTCATGGAACAAATAGGTAGGTATTAATAATGGGGGACAAAGCTGTTGGCACAAACTAAACTGTGTTTTAGGTTATACTTACAGTCCAGCACTTAAATTCTAGCCATGTTTCATACAGACAAAGAGTGTCAGGTGTCATTTTAGTGCTGTCAAACTAAAGTTAGCTAAGAAGTTTAGTTTGTTTGAAGTTACTTGTTAGTTTGTGTAGTCAACAGAGTTGCCCCCCTAACTGAATAACCGTTTACAAAAATGGAATGAAGCTGAGAATGAAAGGTTTAACGCTACTGGCCCTCTGATTATTAATAAATACAGCCCTACCGATATAACTAGGCCTCCAGAGATTTGCATTTAACCTGTCCTGATCCCACAGAGGTTTTTTATATCGTCGGTATCAGGAGCTTTAAGTACAGTCAACATCAAAAATAGATGACGATTGAACAAAGTTCTAAAATTTATAAATAAATCATGTCTGAATCCCGAAAATGTCTAATTCTGATGCTGACTGTGTGGCAACAACCAAAACCGTAACAAATATCTGCAGGTTAAGCAAACATTTTTGTTCCACATTTCGCGGAAATTTCAGTGCGGCCTAGTTAAATCAGCTCTGTACACAGTGGAACATATCACTTAGAATCATCTATTATCTGTTAACCCTGACTATCCTAAATTCGACAATATAACTATATTTCTATTATTATAACAAAATCACTGAAATATAATAGCTGAAGCTATTTAACTAGACACATTATTTAAGACAGCTATAAAGCATAACTACTATCGCACAGCGATTTATAGCACGGATCTAGAAAATGGTCTTATAAATTAATTATAAAATATGTACAATTCTGCCAATTTAAAATGTTCTACTATTTTACACAACTGCCAAAACAAAAGTTCGGAGCGTTCACTTCAACGGGTGAATTCATCAAAGTGAACACCTTTCATTATGAAACCGATATCGGTTTCAAAAATATTAGTTAGCATACAAAAGGTAAATCAATCGGTTAAAATGAATGCAATAGCTGATTTTACATATACAGTGTTGGTATCAGTACAGTATTCTTACCTACGAAGTTTTCTGGAGAGGACTCCAGATTCAGTAGTTTTAAGTGTGTAGGAATAATTATGTCTGTAAGTTTAGATAATCTACTTACTATGACTTTCAAAATCCTAAGTCGCTATAGATGTGTGTGGTATAGCAGGCAAAGCGGGGCACCTGCCCTGGGCGGCAATATTAGGGGGCGCTAAATTCTTAAATAAAAAATATATTTGAAAAAAAAACTTGTTTCAATCCAGCGGACGTCGTCCTATCGATTATTCCACGTCCGTGGTCCACCTACTTAGTTCCCCTGGGTGTTCATTTGATTTGGAACGCTTCAAACTTTAACACCCTCTCCCCCCTCTCAAACTCCAGCGTTTGAGAGGGGGGAGAGGGTGTTAAAGTTAGGAAGAGAGTTAAGGAGAGGGGGCGTCACATCAAGTTTCTGCTCCGGTTAGGAAAAATTCTAGATCCGGGGCTGTGCTATAGTTAAATAGAACCCTAATGCTCGTATGCCAGAAACTAATTCAAAACTGAATCGAGACTCACGCATATATCTTAGCCAAAAGTAAAAGAATCTACGCTTTAGCTTCGATTGGTTTAAGCGTTCTGCCGGGCGTGCGACATGAGAACGCTCAGTGTTCACTCAGGACACCTTACGCGTGTTCTGAGTGAACACATATGTGTGCCGCCATTAACACGCTGTACGCGTAACGCCTAGGTACGTGCGACGATATCGATGGGCGCTCAGACGTTGACCTAGCGTTGCCCCAAGTAACCTGTACCTAACCGTATTGTTTTTTCTAACTACTTGATACTTGTAGATATTACGCTAAAGCACCATTCAGGTAGATATTTAGAAAGCTTTCTAGTTTCATACAATCTAAAATGGGTTAGGTAATAATCTCTTTTACGACGAAATGCACTTTGAATTTACAGAAAAATAGTATTATTTTGCATTAATATAGGTAAGTACTTACATTAATAATAAATATTTTATTTTTTAACTAAAAAACTAAAACAAAAAGGGCGGGGCTAGACGAAACATGAAGAAGAAAATGATTCGCGAAAATATCCTTCACAGTTCTGTCTGACTTCACAAGATTTCCTGTATCGTACCTACGAACGAATGTTTAGATACCTATGTAAACATTTGGCCGTGACCTCTCGTGTTAGGTAGGTACTCTCCATACCAAGGAAGTCATCAAAAAGATATAAGTAATAAAAGGATGATCTTATATTTACTAAGGCTACTAATTTTACATTTCTCTATTTTAAAATATGACTTAAAAATACAAAGGCGTTGCTAGTCATGCTCTAACTTGTTTTCAGAGTTTAAGAGTATACGTCTTACACTCTTAAAAATCTACTTCCTACTCTGAAAAACTTTGGGGAGTGAACACCTAAGCTAACCAACTCGTTCACTCTTAAATACGTACTTCTTTGTCACCTTTTCTGCCCAACTCCAATATTGAATTGAAATAAACACACTATTATTGTTTTGTTTTGACGACCTCCGTGGCGCAGTGGGAGAATAGCCGTCTGAGACGCAGGAGGTAGCGGGTTCGATTCCCGCTGCGGAACAAACTTTAGCATGATCTACACATATTTGTTCCGGGTATGGATGTTTTTCTATATATAGTATCTATGTATATGTATAGAAAAACAGTATGTATTTATAAAAAAAAGTATATAAGTATTATAACAGTTATTTGGTTCCCATAGTACAAGCTCTGCTTAGTTTGGGGGTAGATAGCGCTGTGTGAAATGACCAGTAATATTTATTTATTTGTGCTACGGGCAGAATCGTAAAATTGAAAAAATAGTAAAACTAATCATAAAAAAGTAATTGTTATCTATCATTATTATAAATACGGGATTTATCACGTAGCGTTTTATCGGTGTTACGACCGACAATGTTTCGGTTCAATTCGTGAACCTTCATCAGGGTGAGTGCGATCCGCTCCGAATAACGTCTCGCCTCGCACTGGTACGTGATAAATCCCGTATTTATAATAATGATTGAAATCAATCACGAAAGTTTTCTAAGTATAATTGTTATCTGTTTACCAAATTCACCCTGTATATTATTTCGCCCCTAGTTTTTGAGAGTAGTTTTTCTTAGACTTATTTATATATTATCTTATTCTAGCATTTGATTAATTTACAGAGATAGGTACAGTAACGCTATTTTTACTGTAACATTGATTTATACAGGGTAAATTTATAAACAGTCTAAAATTTTGAGAAACAGTTATTTCAGTATTCCAAAACAATAATCTGTATTTATATCATTTCAATAAAGAGGTACTTATGAGATAACGGCCATAGTCGTTGCTCTAATTCGTCGACTGTTACAAATTCATCATGTACTATTTATATAATTTATTTAGTTTTATTATTAATTATTTATATTGTTTGTAGTGGAGTCACGTGACATTATTAATAAATGATAAGTTTTTATAATAATATACGATAATGTTACTGTGGATCTTAAGTATCAATAAATAAAATAAAATAAATTAATAACAACCATTACGATAATTATAATAAATAACTGCCATACACACATTTATTATTAGGTAAGTATTTACTTAATAACCTAAATAAATAAATTAAAAATAACCATTTTACACAGATTTCTTGTACATCGTGTACTTTGATCAAGCTTTGGTATACAAATACAACCAAAAAATATAAATCGACAAATTAATATAAAACAATATTTTAAAGAATTAAATTAAAAAAGTTACTAAGTATTACAATGATATACAAATTTCAAAAAAATATCATTCAATCACTTCAAAAGGGCACTTGAAAGGGCTACAGGAAATAAAAATATACTACCTGACCAATCCGCAGCTTCGCACGCGTAGTTTTTCAATGAAAACATTATCCTCCTTCTGCGCAGTTGGGTAAAAAGTAGCCTATATTACTCAGGGATAATGTAACATTCTAACGGTGAAAGAATATTCGAAATCGGATAAGTAGTTACAAACATACAAATCCATGTAATATTAGTATTTCCTGTATATTAATACTAATATTACTTATACAGAGGTAAAATTTGTAGTTTGTATGTTAGTTAGTCCGTGCGACTCCTGGGTGGGTCAGGCAGATAGTTTTCACAATATCTTTACTAATTATTATAAACTAGCTTCTGCCAAAGGCTTCGCACGCGTGGTTTATCAATAAAAAATGTGTTAATCCAGGTTATAATTTACGAACACACCAAATTTCATCGAAATCGATTCAGTCACGATGTGATTGAGTAACAAAGAAACAAATAAATAAAAAAAAACATCCAACTTTCACATTTATAATATTAGTGTGAATCGAAAGTAACTCTGTATTTTTGTTACATTTTCGCGACTGAACGGCTGAACCGATTTCGTTGAAATTTAGTATACATACAGATAGATTATTACCGGTATTGAAACACAGGCTACTTTTACCCGAATGCGCAGAAGGAGGGTTAAGTTGTTATTGTCAGCGAAGCTAGTTAAGTTTACCTTCCTAGAATACTATTTGAATAGGTATATATGTTATATAATGTAATTATTGATTAGGTGTTGCAATAGTTATCTATGTAGGTATCTACTATAGAAAATATGATGATTTTAAAAATCTAATCATAAATCAACTTGTATATAACCGTGTCGATAACTATCAAAAACCAGTGTGGTCACAAAATTTTATTCCACTTAAGCTAAGCTAACTCTATTTTTAAATTATTTTAAATCGTAAATAACTTGTTTGAGTAATATATTGGGGGCAATTCTGTTGGCACAAACTAAACTATATTTAGGTTTGACAGCCCTAAAATGACAACTATCACTCTCTGTTCGTATGAAACACAAAAAGGATGGCAGTAAAGTCAGGCCATTTTAATAGGTAACATTTGACAATTCATCAAAATTCAACAGCGTAACCTTGTAACGGCGGGCATAAAATAATATATTTTTTCGTTTTGTTAGAACTGCACAATTGCCTAACTTTTTTCAATACGATTACATATTTATTGTAATAATGACCGATACGAGTACGAGTTCGGTACAAGTTGTACCGAACTAACAGACGTCAACAGACGTCAAATGTTACCTATTAAAATGGCCTGACTTTAATAATAATAATATAACGTTTATTTCAGGCAACAAGTCCAGAGTGAATAGGTTCTTTCTAGGCAAGCGTGCTCCATCTTCGATCACACCATCAGGTGAGGTAGTGGTCAAGCGTTTGACTATCATCAATACAAAAAAATACAACGTGCACATACAGAATATGATAACAAGGTCGATATCTATAAATACCTTAAAGACTGACATACTTAAAACTAACACTTGGATTTATTTGAGGGATTTTGTTTCGCAGCGCTTCCCTGTAGCGCCTGTAAACGATGCCGACTGCCCAGAAATCGGGATCAAGAAATCGGAAATAATGCCATCCTTTCAAGATAAGATAACTCTTTATTATACACCAAAATAAAATACAGAACATCATTTTTAGAAAAAGATTTAGTAGAAGTAGCAGAGTAGATGACTTTTAGTTTAGTTTATGTGAACAGAATCGGCCCCATTTCTGAATTAAGCTACAAGCAGTTCTATCACAGATGTTAAATTCCTACCTCTCAAATTTCCACTAACCCATGATTTGTATTGGGTGTGGTGTCTATAAAAATTAAAACATGCACAAAAAGTTTGAAAAAACATTACATTGTTATTATTTTTCTAGGAATGCATTACATATTTAAAGCGCATTTTTGAATATTTTATTTGTACCTACGACTCCTACGCTCATATTTTTGAATTTCATCATCACCATAACAGCTATAGGAGGTGTACTCCTGAACATAGGTCTACCCATAGACTTCCAGAGCGAGTGATCTTGTGCCGGCATCCAACGGCTCCCAGCAACCTCCAACAGATCGTCTTTGTATCTAGTGGGGGGCCGTCCTATGCTGCGTACTGATGAGCCTCCGCTCATGCTCAAGAATCTTTGTTGGGGTTCCGTACTCAAAGGGAAAAACGGCACCCTATTACTGAGGCTCCGCTGTCTGTCTGTCCGTCCGTCTGTCACCAGGCTGTATCTCATGAATCGTGATAGTTAGACAGTTGAAATTTTAACAGATGATGTATTTCGGTTGCCGCTATAACAACAAATACTATAAATAAATTAAACATTTAAGGGGGGCTCCCATACAACAAACGTGATTTTTTTTGCCGTTTTTATAGATAATGGTACGGAACCCTTCGTGCGCGAGTCCGACTCGCACTTGGCCGATTTTATTTTATTTTATATTAAATAGCTAGCAGCTTTGAAATGAAAGGTTTTAACGCGCGCCAAATTACACTGGGACAATTCTTTATTAAAATACCTAATGGAGTTTATTCAATAATAAAACGTTATAATACTATCTGATAATATACCTAATGGAGTTTATTCAATAATAAAACGTTATAATACTATCTGATAATACTCACGGAAGATCGATGTTATTTTTAGTATTTTTTTTAGTTTTTAGTTATTTTGTCAAAGGAAAAGTGTGACAGAATCGTTCGTCTGTCGCTTTAGGGCCAGCGCTTACTGACAGGATGACGTGACAAGGATATGAACGCGGAAATGACGTTGAATCTTATTTTAACACCTTTAGCACTCACATTTCAGGATTCCACGGAATGTCACAGCCTGCCGCGGCATCCCGCGGTCTTCTTGTGATAGAAACGAAATGTGAGTGCTAAGATTATGAAAATAAGATTCACAATCGTTTCCGCGTACAAAAATCCTTTGCCATGCCATGCTGTCAGTCAACGCTGGCCGTAAAGCGAAAAAGTTGGTGTATTTTGTGGAAAATTAGCTGTTAGAGTTACAGGCGAAAAATTATGTTACACATTTTCATTGATAAACACACTATACCGAGGACCTTGGTTAAACTTTAGCCCACTAAATCAAGTTAGGTAATATCATGCTTACTTACATAAATGTGACAGAAAGTAATATAGCTGACCGAAACACCCTTATTTTAGGGAAACAATCAATTGCTATCACGGATTTCTCAAGGCAATCACACTTTAACGGGGACCTATCACACATTTTGCAGAAACTTGCACACTTTATCAACCTGATAGGCAAATTATTTTGTTCGGTTTTTTTAAACACAGCTTATTGTAAGTTTGTTAATCACTTTCCTTACAGCAAAATTGATGTCACACTTTTTGTATGGCAATCACTTTACAACATTATGAAGAAACTTTTGCATACTTTATGAATGCCAACTTTTAGTTCTTATTTTTGCATACACACCCCTGATCAGTAGATAATTTTCTTTGCAGCAATTTTTTTTACGGGTCCACATAAACTGGACACTGCCATCTTCGTAAAAAACGTACGTCGAACGTCTTTTTTTACCGCTTTAGTTATGTAAGTGCTCATTTTCCTAGCAGCAAATTTGATATCACACTTTTCCTGTGACAATCACGCTATGACGACATATCACACTTTGACGACCTATCATACCTACTTTTGGAGAAAATGTTGCTTTTATCCAGTTAATTGGTGAGTTCGCTAGTGATGGCGTCCCATAGAAAGGCGAGTCTATCGTGGAGCGCCATGTTCAGCATGCCCTACAACTGGTAGCCGGGGCGCCGCGGTGCCGCGTCGTCCGCCGGCTGGTGGATGAGCGGGGGCGCGAGGGGGTCCTCGCTTGACGTGATGGTGGTGGAGGGAGGCATGCCTGCAAACAAAATTATACTTAAACCACTGCTCTACTGTAAAAAGTTTTTTATTGCTCACAAAAAAATATACACTTGCAATTAACTAATAATAATAAATAATATAAATATACATATATATATATATATATATAAATAAAAATTGCTGGACATTTCACTCAGCGTTATCTAACCAAAAACTAAGCAGAGTGTGTACTATGGGGACCAGATAACTGATAGAATACATATGTAATTTTTTTTGTAAATTCTTATAATATATAGAGAAACAACCACACCGGGAACAAATATCTGTAGGTCATGCAAACATTTGTTCCGCGGCGGGAATCGGACCCGCTACCTCCTGCATCTCAGCCGACTATTCGCCTACTGCACCGCGGAGGTCGTCAACTCGAGCTATATAGATAAGAGATAATTAGGTATTAGGTTATGAGCAGACATGGTGGTCGCAGGACACATCATTCCTCATCATCACTACAGAATACTCTAGCTGTCGAAACTTTAACCTCCTTCAGGAGTTAAACTTCATATGATATAGGTTGTTTGACAATATACGCACAAAAATGAAAGGGGTTATTTTGATGAGCATAATAAATAAATTTGTGAAATACCATAGAAATGTGAAATTTATTTTGGCATGTTAAAACAAACACTTTATTAAACTTATGTTGTGCTATTGCATAATGTTTGCCATCTAACCACGGATACTACAGTATTGGTGACGTCTCGAGATATCTCTTGTTGTCCCTTTCTAACCCAAAACCCGCAGCCATTTCCGAAAGAGATATCAATTCGGCCTTTATTTTTGGATGTCGATTGCAAGAGTAGGCAGTAGTTTTATATCGAATTAATCACCTAAACTTAGTCAATTTTCTGTAAAATTTGATAGTAAGTGTAAGTAGTAGTTTTTTTTCGAGAAGTCTTTTTTATGTTTTGAGAAACCGTCACTTGAATATCGTCAGTATACCGATCACTCTGTATAGACAAAATACTCAACAACACTGACAATAATTTTACATTGAGTATGCATGTATCACAGTATTTAATGAATGAAGCTTATACATTTTAGGTAAGTATTATGCCATGTCTCTAATAATGAGATTATGTACATAAATGAAGCAAAAAGCTCGATAAAACCCTGCCCTCTGAACTAGTTTGAGACTGTAACTCGTCTAGCTGTATGTCTGTCAGTCTGAAGCAACGTAGCTCCCAAACGGATGGACCGATTCGGATGCTGTTTTTTAATAGAAAGCTAGTTTAACTGAGGTAATTTTTAGCTAAGTGTGATGAAAATCAGAATTTTGTCTTTTTAGTGAAGGGATCTCAGCTGCAAAATGGATTTGTTTACCTGCCCGATCAATGACCTCGCCCGGTGATAGAGGCCTCGCCGTTAGTAGTTAGAATTTATAAAAAAACATTTATTTATCATTAACGGTCTCAAAAATATACTCCATAATTATTTGTAATAAATTGCTAGACCTTATACATATTCTTCCTGCGCCGGTCAATCTGAATGCAACACTCAATACTCATTAATTTATTGTATTGATTCAAATCTATTCAATTCGGCTGCATCAGAAACTTGAATATCGCTATCCCTGTTTAGTGACAAGTTTAGCCACGCAGAGCGACAGCGATAGCAATAGAACGATTCTAAATTTGATTAGATTTTGACCGTGTTACGTAATACCAAAAATGAGGACTGAAAACTTGTTGTATTTTTCTCATTGTGTTGTTATTCTGTAACTAGACGATATAATCTATGTTCCCATGACTAGGATACGTAAGATGTTGTTGTTTTTAATACGAAACAATTAGGTTGAAAACAGGTCTTTTATGACGTAAAAACATGCAGAATGCGATACGCTTCTATTTCATTTTAGGTACAAAAGTATTTTGATCTAATATATGGTTGAGAACCTAGATAAATACTATTCAAATTAAAATAATACCTTTTTAAGGTAGAAATATGCTCCAATTAGAAATGATCTTGGTAGTACGTGTTGTATGGGCGATTGTCCCTCCAGTCTCCCCTTAAACATCTGACTAGACTTAAATTAACTTTCTCACTAAAAAAAGTCATGTAAATTATTTGACGCTCATTAATTCATCTATACTAATATTATAAAGAGGAAAGATTTGTATTTTTGTATTTGTGTGTGTATGTTTGTAATGAATAAACTCAAAAACTACTTTGCCGATTTAAAAAATTCTTTCACCATTGGAAAGCTACATTCACCCTGAGTGACATAGGCTATATTTATTGCTAGAAAAGATTAGGGATCCTTACTAAAACTTAAGTAACGTAACACAAGGTGTAAAAAAAGTGTCCTAAAACGTCTTTCGTCGCATGCGCTGCGGAAACTGTTGATGATAGAACAAAAGTATGTTCTACAATATTAAAGAACATATTAATATCTACAAAAATAATATTATAAAGAGGAAAGATTTATTTATTTGTTTGTTTGCATTGAATAGGCTCCGAACCGAAACTACTGGACTGATTTAAAACAATATTTCACTGTTGGGAAGCTACACTATCCCTGGGTGACATAGGCTACTTTATACCCAACTGCGCAGAAGGAGGGTAATGTTTTTATTGAAAAACTACGCGTGCGAAGCTGCGGATTGGTCAGCTAGTTATTATATATAACTTTATGGTTATCAAAATCATAAATCGTTCTCTGTTGTAGGATTTTTTGTGATAATTTAGTTCTATCGAGAGATACCTGTAATTGTCTGTATAATCCCATTAGCTAGTTATTTAAGACACTTTGTATTAAAATTATAGCTGTTGGTCTCTTCAATAAATAAAGTCGGTACATGTATATCCAAACAAACTACGCAAGGTTTCTTAGGTTACCAACTGACCTTCAGTATCATCCTCCTCGGAGAGCCATTTCTGAATATCAGTCTGGTACATCCTCCTCTGCAGGACCTCTTTCGTCCTGGGCCGCGAGCCGACAAACGTCACTTCAATCTGCAACAAAATGGTGTTTTATAAAATAAAAACTAAAAAAGCGCTAGTTATCAACTGTTGTTTTATGTAACAGGAAACTGTACGTGTAGAGCACTAGGCATTAGTGAGTCCTCCCTCGGTGTCTAGTATCTAGTGCGCCAATAATATTTAGTGCGTCTTTCGTATCTAGTGCGACTTTAACGTCCAGTGCGTCCTTAGTGCATCAGTAATGTCTAGTACGTCCGTAATGTCTACTGCGTCTTTAGTGTCCAGTGCATCAGTAATGTCTAGTACGTCCGTAGTGTCTACTGCGTCTTTAGTGTCCAGTGCATCAGTAATTTCTAGTACGTCCGTAGTGTCTACTGCGTCTTTAGTGTCCAGTGCATCAGTAATGTCTAGTACGTCCGTAATGTCTACTGCGTCTTTAGTGTACAGTGCATCAGTAATGTCTAGTACGTCCGTAGTGTCTACTGCGTCTTTAGTGTCCAGTGCATCAGTAATTTCTAGTACGTCCGTAGTGTCTACTGCGTCTTTAGTGTCCAGTGCATCAGTAATGTCTAGTACGTCCGTAGTGTCTACTGCGTCTTTAGTGTCCAGTGCATCAGTAATTTCTAGTACGTCCGTAGTGTCTACTGCGTCTTTAGTGTCCAGTGCATCAGTAATGTCTAGTACGTCCGTAGTGTCTACTGCGTCTTTAGTGTCCAATGCGTCTCTAGCTAAGGCAACTTTAGTGTCTAGCGTCACCATGCGTCAACCATGTCAATTGTGGTCGAAGGGTCTAATGCGTTAGGGTAATCATAATATATGCTAGCCATGAACAACTCACTCCAAGAGGTAAATGCGGCCTCAGCTCCTCAGCCAGGTCACCACTGGCCCCCATATGCTGCGCTTCCTCCCAGCTTGTGTGCACCTCCTCGTGGAGCAGCTTTTCTTCGTCTCGCTTGGTGGTGCTGCGCTTGTACTGTATCCTGAACCTGAAGGCTTCGAGGACGCTGGCCACCACTATGGTGAGAACCACCATTGTGAAGAGGTAGAACACCTGGAATTAGATAGATATAGGTAGGTACTCTTTATTGAACATCAAACTAAATCACAAAGAATTACACAATAGGTAGGTGGCGCTGTTGTCCAAATTCAGTTTTTTCTGACCAAATATTATAAACCATAGCTAAGAACTATCCAGGGAGCGACCGATCTTGTGCGGCTTTTATCCAACGGCTCCCATCAACCTTTATTATCAAGGCCGTCTTCCATCTCGGGAGGGGTGAGGGGAGGGGGGGGGGGGGGGGGGGGGTTGTACTACGCTACGCTTTCCAGTGCGTGGTCTCCACTCTAAAACCTTTCTGCCCCAATGACGGTCAGGATCTTCCTGCTATGTGCCCTGGCCACAGCGCCCACTGCCACTTTAACTTGCTAATCATCTTGGCTATGTCGGTGACGTTAGCTCGTCTAGGAATCTCCTCATTTCTGATTCGATCTCGTAGAGAAACACCAAGCATAGCCCTCTCCATAGCACGTTAATTCTGATTATAATTAAAGGATGGGGGGAATAAGATCTGCCGTGACGTCGCACATTGGGATGTATTGTGGATAACCCCTCCTTATTGTCCATTGACTCCCTTATATCAACTTCCACAGCACTTAAGAGTAGTAGAGTTCCTTGTGAAAGGGCACGCCCATGTAAGTATTAACACCAATTTATTTCTGCCGCCAAGTAGCATTGCTGGTTGCCGGTGAAAGTACAAGCACATGAGGCTTTACACCTGTATCCTTCAAGTTGATGGACTCTGGGTAGTGCATTTTAGGGTTTCTAAGGTGCGTGATTTACGAACAAAGCTTTGCTATAGGCGATGGTTACCACTTAACATCAGCTGGGCCATATGCTTGTTCCATCTCCAAGCCGTATAAAAGAAAGCACGCCGAGCAACCTAAAAATTAAACTGCTCACCATAAAGTATATCCTAGTGAATTGTCCGGCCACACTGGCGTACGCGTTCATCAATATAAACCAGTTGTTGACGACTGTCAGCTCGAAGAGTGTGACTCCGCTGGTGATCAAATTCTCGAAGTTGTTCAGGTAGTAGTAGCCGAGTGCGGTGGAGCCGTTCGCAGACCATTTGTAGAAGTCTTCCACTGTTGTGTTCCTGGAGAAAAAAACATTATAAGAATAGCTCACGACTCCATTAATTCGTCCATTATTAAGTCCATTATTTCGTCGTTTCCAAGAACTCACAGTGTTTATGCAGTAAATAAATATAAGTTTTATTATAATAATAGCTGTCCCGCCGAACTTCGTACCGCCTTGAGATGCATATGATTCGGGCTGCTAATGTACGTCACCGGTAGAATTGTCAATCGGCCATCATTAGCTGCATCATAGTATGAGAAAATTAATTTTCTTCATAACATTTTTTTGCGTTAATTTTCCCGATATTTTAATAGTTATTCTGCTATTCGGGGCGAAGACAAAACCAACAAATCAAAGATCATCAAAATCGGTCCAGCCGTTCTTATGTGACGTACTATATATATATGTATTTTAGGCTAAGGTCTTTATGGACCGTTGAATAAGTTATTTACTATCTATATTTACTTTAAGTTATATATGTTGCCTGAAATAAACGATTCATTATTAGATATTATTAAAAATCCCCATGATGGATTGGATAGCCTCGACTCTCTTTCTTAGTAGGTACGCATCCTACAAGGAGATAGTCAGAGGTTAGTCCAAACATTACGTTACATACCCTCTTTTTGCTTAATTTAGCATTCACGTGAAGGGTTGCAAGTCCATCGCCGCTTATTAAAATACTAACCCCGAGACAGCACATGGCTTCGAATGTTTGGTTCTAGGACGTGCCGGTGTCGTCACGATGTTTTCCATCACCGTTTTGAACGTGTAAATGCGCACACAATTTTTCGAGTAGCAAAATACGTGCACGGCCGGGATTCAAACCTACAACTTCTGAATCGGAAGTCGGCCCGACCGTAATAGCCTTCTTACGATGCGCACATCGATAGATAGTAGTAAATCCACCCATTGCCCATTTCTTGGAAAAAAAATTATACATTTATGCCTCTGTGTCATTGACATCGCTACTATGCTAGACGCGAACGCTCCTGGCAGACGGACTCACGTGGAACAAGCGACGAAGATATTGCTATCTAGCTCGCTCTTGCAGCCCTTATGGGCGCCGCTAGTGATGCGCCGAGTACCCATCGATAACACTAATTACCAGTAATAGTATTGAAAAGGAAACACACATGTTTATTGGCCTTGTCAGCCATAAGTCTTGGCGTATTCTATAGTAGAGGCATACTTACGCGCAGCAGTTCTTCAGCTCATAGGAGCCGAAGAGCTCCATGCCGATGATAGCGAAGAAGTAGTACATGACCAGCATCACGGAGCCAGCAGACGACATGAGCGGTGAGAGCAGGACCAGCGTGCCGAACACGTCGCGGTACCGCTTCTTCAGCTTGTACAGGCGCATTAGTCTGTAAAAGAGGGTACACTAGAAAGATATGTCGCATCCGGTCATGAATACCGACACAAAAAAGAATACCAGCTGTCGGCTGTAGTCGTAGGAACTGTCCGCGTTCCGTGTCGTATCTACTTGTAGCCCTAGCTATACGTATCCAGTGTGATTAGTGAAGTGATGATTTTGTAAGTTTCGATTAGACGTTGATTCTGTAAATTGCCTGCGTAACATTTGAACTGACATTACACACAAGGAAATAAGCTATAATGGCTGATGGAGACGGTGCTGGTGTTCGACTGCTGCTTCCGACATATATAACATTTATTTGATACATAGAACACACACATCTACAAATTTTCAACAAAAAATACACAAAAAAGCATAAATCAGACAAAATACATAACAAGTTACTTTTTGCGAACATAACCGACATCCGAACACAGAAAAATGAAAAAAAATCGGAAACGGAGCTCATGAAACTTAAACGAATGAACCTGAGGCACCTCATCCACGAGCGAGTGAATCGCGACGATGTTATCGTCGTGCTACTTAATTCTAGAATAAGTCGAGGAAAACACGCCGTAACGACGAGCGACTATGACGAGCTAGACGTTAACAAAATTTCGTGTCTGTGCTGTTGACCATTCAGGAGTTCCTTCGCTTGGAGCCAATCCAGAGAGTAGAATAACGTCATGCTTACCATAAAAATACATTGTCACCGGAACTGAATCCACATGTCAAATTTCAACACCGTAGGATAAGAGGAAGTGGTTCTAATTCATATGGCAAGATTTGACCTAAAGCTCTAACTAACTAACATTGCAAGCTAAATAAAAGCTTCTAATAAAAAAAAACCGACGTAATTGTTATGTTGTGGTGTGAAAAAAGGCCGTAACTCAGCGATTAATCTTCCATGAGGAATAAACACTGATTTTCAGTTATAACCTTCCGAGAAAACAAATGAAACGAGATGCCTTACGATTAAACAAGTAATGTGTGTACCTAAGTGTGTTGTAGTATTATTTATTAGCAGTATTCGTTTGGAAAACACAAAAATAATTAGTGGTTCGCCCCGAACTGGGCTCTCACGAGTCTCCCAATTATCAAAAAAAAATATTACTTATAATCTTTGACTAATAAAATAGTGCCCCAAAATGCACAACCCATTAACTTATCCTCCCTTTCATTCAAAGTACTTATAGGTAACGGGGTTTCATGACAATCGGTTATTCTTGTTTGGGGTAGATATTGCAGTTATTCTGAATTTCAGACATTTCCCTATATTTGTATCACTAGCTACACGCATACCAAATTTCAGCACTGTGGGGTCACTGGTGTACCCTGTGAATTTTGTCAAAGTTCAGTTTTTAAACGCTTCGAAAGTTATCCTCATACAAACGAACATACATACATACAACGGAAATTTGCCCAAGTTGATTTAGAGATCTCGCTTCGCTCGATTAATAATATAACATCGTTACAGTTTCAACAGTTCAATTTAATTTTATAAGACATGTAATTTGCACGCCACTATAGCTGAATGTGTTAAAACTATTCAATTTTGTAATATCTGTATAATTCTACCCATATTCTAGCAAATAAAAAAGAGGCGTGGTCGATTAACATCCAAGCTGGTAATAGAGAGTTACCTTAAAGGCCTGAATATGACGACAATGAAGAGCTTAGGCGCGATGGTGAGCATCACCGCGCCCATCAGCGCCAGCAGCGTGGCGCTCAGGTCGAACACGTTCCACCCGCTCTCCAGGTACGCGGGCAGCCCCACCGCCAGCATGCGCATCAGCGCTTCTATCAGGAACACTGCAAACAACCAGCCTCGGATACGTTCTTGAAATAGGTGAACAATGTAGAAGGTATTTTTTTACTAGCCCGTACTGTCCCACTGCTGGGCAAAGGCCTCCCCCTCTTCCTTCCACTTATCACAGTCTAGAGCCAGATCCCGCCAGTCTCGTTGGAAGACGCCCAAGTCAAGACACACCAGCGCTTTTTAGGTCTTCCTCGGCGTCACTTTCCGTCTTTAGGAGTCCCATATGCTTGTCTTCTTGGCCCACCTATCGGCTTGCATACGGGAGACATGACCTGCCCAGTCCCATTTCAGCTTTGCAGCCTTGAGGCCCACGTCAGCTATGCCGGTAGAAGGTATAAATATGTAAAATTTGTCAGCCTCGTAACAAAGGAGGCAAATATTAGAAACATATAAAAGGAATAACACTGCTTCAACTTGCACAATATGTACCTACCTATAGATGTTTAAATAAAAATAATTAAAGTTAAATATTCATAACATATTAAAGCCAAAAATTACCTCTTTAACAGGATCCCTGCGTAATATTGTTAGCTGCCTACCTAAACGAGTACGTATTAATATTTACAATTATTTAGTCAAACCTATCTAGTCGAAGTATGGGGTAATGCAGCAACCTCTAACCTACAAACGCTCCAAATAGCACAAAACAAAGTTATAAAAATCCTATTTCATTATGATTATCTGACACCCACAAGAAAGCTCTATTCTGAAACGAAATTAATGAATTTAAAACAACAATTTACATATAAAACGATAATTATAATGCGCAAATTAATAAATAACGACATACAATCACAAATAGTCTTTACAAAAAATAATCAGCTAATGAAGAAAACCGTTGAGAAATGCCGAAAACATATGTCTACCATTTCCTAGAACTAATTACGGTAGTAAGAATATCACTTTCGAAGGGGCTAAATTATACAATAACCTACCAAAAGTCATAAAACAAGTTGAGAGCATAAACATTTTCAAAAAGAAGGTTGCTTCGTGTATTATGGAAAATGTTTTTTGACATTCCTGAATAAAATCTATTACCTGAATAAGTTGGGACCTGAGCGCGGTGACGTCATATTGGCGTGTTTGTACCGCCCGCAAAAAAAGCGAACATAACAAGCAGCCGCCCGCGGCTTCGTCTTTGTTTTTTTTAACCTAATTTATTATGTTACTCAGGGAGGACGCTGCTTTTTATCTAATCTTTTTTACACTATTTGAATTATAACAACACTATTGAACTATAACAACAAAAACTACAACAATAACACAAGCGAAAACTAAAAGAATTCCAGAGCGCGTCGTTACGCGACGTAGGCCAGTACGAGACTAAAAACTCTAGTAAAAAATAGTGATGCGAACGGTACAATACGGGCGCCATCGGGGAAGTGCAGGGGAAGCGGTCGGGGAGTCGCATTCCTAGCAGGTCCCAAGTTATCGCGCACGAGTAATACAACACATTACCTTTTATCTGTACTAAAAACGGGATATTTACCATGATTTAGTACAAATAGTGCTCATAACAATGATAGTTTGAAAAGTTATACATTACCTGTTTATCCTACTATCCCTTTTGTGTTTTGTCTAAGTACCTATTGTTTAGTGTATTTCTTTTTGTATTCATTTTAGTTCATATTACCTATTTACACTTAGTTTAGAAAATGTATGCTCACCGGTTTCATAACAAATGTTATTAAGTTAGCATTAAGTTGTCTTGTAAGTGAAATTTATTATTTCTAAAGGCAATAAATATTCTCTAAACCGAAATAGAGATTAAAACAACATTTATAAGGACGACTAACAGTTTTTTTTTCACAGAGATATAACACAACCAGCGTATTAGAGTTAGAAATAAATTAATTCTAGATGAATGACAGACCAAACTACTAATAGAATACAAAACTCCCTTTTACACCACATAAAAAGAAGCAAACATTATATTATATTACATAGAGACATATAGGAGACCAGATAGAGAGCTAGGATACTTTTTACCCGACTGAGCAGAAGGAGGATAATGTTTTTATCGGCAATCCTTCCAAATCGTATTGCTCCCACACTATATGTTTCGTAAACTTAGCAATTTCGGAACGAAACTCCTTTCCTCATTATCTATGTATTTTATGACCCAGAGTACCCTCATTTTTCTACCTGTCACTTTTTCCTTAATACCTGGGGGTAGCGAGGACTTTTCCCCTTCTGACGTTTGCCTTTGAGTCGAGCGGACGCGTAGCTCCTCAAGACTTATAATCATCCGGCAACTTAGCAAAATCAGCATCACTCAGTTTTAATGTGATCTGAAGTGCATCATCATAATCAACTAATAATCAGCGCCCTCCGCCGAAATCATCACATCAACTGGCTGGGAATCAGAGGAAACATTTCGACACGTGCATCACCATCACGCACATAAACCCCGAGATCCAGGTATTCCCTCTTCTCTTTTTCCCATCCACTATATTCTGACAAATAATTCAATTAGCGGGTTATCACTTTTAGAGGAAAAATAAATAATGACGTGAAAAAATGATTAGATAGGTTGATCTGACGACTTATTAGCTCTTTGAGTTGATTATAGTGTTGGATTTTGAATGAAAATTAAACTGTAATTGAGCTGAATTGAATCACTCGTTCATTAAAATCTGTGCTGTACCAACACTAGCGATTTTGACACATTATTACGCATTTTGACATTTCATAAACGTCATACATATGAATCTATTTGTCGGAGCATTATTAACAATTTACTCACGTGTAAGGAACAGCCAAGTATCCCACGAGGCGCAGAGTAGTTTGGCGCTGGCCTGCAGGTCGCCCGCCGCCTCGCTCACTCGCAGCACCATCGATATACCATTGCCAATTATAATTGCATCTGCAACATTTCAATCATTTTACATAAGTTACCGTCATCTGTGAAGAATGTATGGAAGTGAAGATAATATAATAAGCTTCCTAATATAAAATCGATACACAGTTTCCATCTATCACACTAATATTATAAATGCGAATGTTTGAATGATCGATAGACTGGGGAAGTCAGGACTAAGGGCAGTCTTCCAAATGTCTAAACTCTCACCTTGATTCCACAAAAAAGATAAACAACTGGTCAACGCGTGTTTAAAAAATAACTAACCAAATATTGTACAGGAATTCTTTGAACACGCGCTAAACAGCGTTTAATTTCTTTTTGTGGTACACAGATTTATGCATCAAGAGCTTTTTGGTTCTAAATATGCAAAATTTAGACATTGTATCAAAGGTTTTTTTCGACTTTCCTCTGACTACTCCCTAGTGGAATATTTCCACGGTTCTGCCTACTGAGTGAAAGATCCGAGGGTGTAAATGTTGGAAATTAATTGTTGTGAACCTATTCCAAAGTCACCATTACACT
The DNA here is from genome assembly GCA_918857605.2 of Philereme vetulata. Classification (NCBI taxonomy): domain Eukaryota; kingdom Metazoa; phylum Arthropoda; class Insecta; order Lepidoptera; family Geometridae; genus Philereme; species Philereme vetulata. The sequence continues at coordinate 18,185,055 of OU975420.1, forward strand.
TTTTAGAGAAGTTATAAGTACAGACAGCGTCGCGTCGCGATACCTTTAAAATATATGAAGTTACTTACAAATTACATATTCGAAATAAGGCCACCTCACAGCCGCGGCGGCCGCCCTTGCTATCGGCTCGAGCGGCGACCGCGAGTACCATGGAGCCCTGGCGGCCTGCGGCACCCAGCGCAGCGCAAACACTTCGTACAAGTTAGCGAACTCTGTCCGTGTGACCCCGCCTGTGCTGGTGTCTGTGTTCAGCTGCTTGAACATTAGGTACACGTCTAGGCCGGCTGAAACAAAAACAATTATTGTACTAATTGACAGAGGAGTTAAACTAATATACCTACATAGTAATAAAGGTTATAAACAAGCCCGAGGTGTGATCCCTGTGGTACTCCAAAATGTACAAAGGGGAATTAATGCATTACCTAATGAAAACGTGTTAACTATAGTCGCACACCAATTTAAATCCATAAAGCACCGCTTTATGAAACAAAAAAATTGTTGATTAAGTTTTTCGGTAGATGTTTTCGTGTTTGACGATATAAAAGGCTTTATTAATATCTAAATATGCTACTGTGACATGAATATAATATCTTCTGTACTCATTGAATCCTCTCACTACTCTGATCGAAAGTTAAATTAAATCGTGAAATAAAAAAAGGAGACTTTAGCGATATAGTTCTTACAGTAATGTGGAGCATAATGTCGCATCAGTCCAGCAAAATGCCTCAGCTTGACGGCGTGCGGTGCACGACGCGACACGAGCAGTCGGAACGCGTGTCGCGCGGCTTGTCGCCGGTGCAGCAGCAACGCGCGACACTTCTCTCTCTCTATACGAGTGAATGTCTCGTACACCACCGCTAACATCTGCAATATTATACGTTCATTGGAGATTCAAAATGGTAAATAAAGTTACAAGCAAAAGCAGTCATGTGATTAGAAAGTGGAATTGTATCTACCGTGAGATATAAGCCCCACGAAAGATACAGAAAGTAAGTTAATTTCTTCTAATGGCATGGAGTCGAAATGAATTGTGTTTTCGCTTCACATAATACTTATCTTATAATCCCGACTTTTACATATACTTATTACAAAGTAAATGATGCAGGATAACTGATTAAAATATAGGATCTTAAGAAGCTATCCGTATCTGAGCTGAGGTACCTAGCATAGACCCTTGAGTAGTGACATTTGTTAAGCATTGTTTTTTTTGTATGTTTACCAAATAAATATTTATTCGTTCTTTCTTTCTGTACTTGTAAAAACAACACAGATGTTTGATTTTAATTGATTTGAAATCACAATGTTCTTTTTGTATGATAAAAGAAAAAAATAACCATTATTGTCATGCATTTAGCAAAGAGAGCTGCTGCATGTTTAATGAAACCTAAAGAAGTATTGACTTACCAAGTTCATGAGAACGTAGAGTACAGTGATGATGTACAGGATGAAGAATAGGACATACCATTTCGATTTGGCATATGAAGGCATCATGACGTCAGGGAAACTGAAAGATAATAATTCCAAGTGTCATGTTATGTACGACATTAAATGAAAACACGGGGAGGGCTAATGGCAAGCATTGTTGTAAACAGAACTGGGCAAAATACATGCTTTACGTTAATTAAAATACGAAATACAAAATATTTTTAAGTCGTGTCTTTTAATATCAAATACAGTATTTTAAATACCAAATAGAGTATTTTAACTATTTTTACGTAAAATACAAAAAAACAGTCAGGTGTTAAGGTACCTACTTGACAATTTGAGGTATAGCACACACGGCTACACATCAAGCTATATATTTGCAGTATAAGCTGACCTCTTATTCTACTAAAAGCCTACACAATGCGAGGTCAGCTTATACTGGAAATGTGTAGCCGTGTGTACAGGTACAGTGTTGCCAACTTTAAAGATTGACATATTTAGCGGTCGCCATTTTGCGAAAATTTTGCAAAACTATCGAGCGCTATTTCCTGTAGAACGCATCATTAATAAGATCGCTAAATGTATATATGTTCAGATGTATTTTGAAGCCAAAAGTATTTGAAATACTAACTACAAAATACCTCGGCTTTCGGTATTTTATATACCAATTACAAATTACATGTTTACGAAGTAATTGAATTACATGTGCACAATACGTATTTGTATTTCAAATTACGTATTTTAATTACAAGTAATTCAAATGTTCTTTTCAAATTAGTAACAATAGAAAATTATAAATTATCATACGAACTTAATATCAAGTCCTAGAAATATCAATGGCACAGCCTGTATAAAATAGGTAAACAAATCATATCAATTCATCATGACTAAGCAGCATCGTAACGTAAACGATTTTTAAAAATATTAAAAATTGTTTAATTGGAAATGTATCGATTACTGGATAAATATTCAAGCTACCGGTAGTAAACCCACCTCTAAAATCTGTAAAGACGATTCCGGATGTGTGTTTTACATTAATGTCGTACATAACAAAACAGGTTGTATATAGGGTTTAAACCTGATAAAGGTTGCTGGGAGCCGTTGGTTGGGTGCGTGCAGGCCGCACAAGATGGGTCGCTGATGATGATGAGGGTTTAAAGTAAAATATATGAAAACTAATTTATAATAAACTAGCTGACCCGCCGGCAGGTTCGCACGTAAGGAATTTCTCGTTCTCGTTCGAACTTCAGAATATTTCATGGGTACGAAGTACGAATATATACGAAGTTTCATCAAAAACCATTCGGCGTGATGCGCGTACAATTAACGGACAGAAAAAATTTAAAAAAATGTGGTTTTGGCCTTAAGAAATTAATATCATTAAAATATTAAAAAATATATATAAATTTTATGTACAAATTTGTCCTGGTTACAGTTTTATTATATGTTAAAACATGGATATGATTAAAACAGTACTTACTTAGCCGTCGTCAATAGAACGAACATGCTGACGAACGAGTCGCTGATCGTCTTGAAATGTCCGTTGTCTATGTGCTCAGAGAACAAATAGTATCCTAACAGGGAGTATGTCGCTACGAAGAACATTAGTAAACCTGAAAGAAAACATTTTTATAGTTCCTATCAATAAATAAAATAAAAAAATGCTCGATTTCACATCCATCTCATCTTTATAGAAGATGCCGGATGTGTGTTTTCAATGAAAAAATACTTAACGTAACACGTTGTTTACCGTACAAGTATTTGCATATACACGTAAGTATGACCATTCATTATCAAATCATTTTTGACGTGGGGTCTTCAGTCTGTGAAATTACTAAGTACGTGTTTTGTTATGTGCGACATTAAATGAAAACACGGGTAGGGCTATGGCTAGTATTGTTGTAAAATAGGTTTTTTTTCGAATTCATTAAAACAATCATAATATCAAGTCATAAAATATCAATAAAACCGCCTGTAAAATAGGTTAATCAATGTATCGAATACTGAATAAATTCGAGCTACCGATATTAAACTAAACCCACCTCTAAAATCTGTTAATACGATTCCGGATGTGTTTTAAATTAATGTTGTACATACTAAAATAGGTTGTATCGAAAAACATCCAGACCCGGAACAAATATCTGTAGATCATGCATCTCAGTCGGCTATCGCCGCTGCGCCACGGAGGTCGTCAATCTAAGAAGTTCCCAGCTGTTGTACTCACCTAACATATCAATAATGGGGGGCAGCGACTGCAGTATCTGGCGGATGAACCGGCGCACGCCGCCGCAGTGCCGCGTGTCCACCAGGAAGATGGGGCGCAGCGCGCGCGTCACGCGGAAGTGCGAGGATTGCCGGCACAGCACCACCACTGCTTCTAGCACCATTATTAGTAACGTTATACCCTGGAACATATATGTATACATTTCATCACTAAAGCCAAACAATTTTATAATCATCTCTCTCTCTCTCTCTAGCCTCAAAGGTTTGCTGGAAGAAAACTCTTCTTAGGGTTAAGCTCGCCTTTGTACATGTCCTCTATTTCTGTACTTTTTAAAGTTCCGTACCCAAAGGGTAAAACGGTACCCTATTACTAAGTCTCCGCTGTCTGTCTGTCCGTCTGTAACCAGGCTGTATCTCATGAATCGTGATATAGTCTAACTTTTTATTAGCTGCAGTAAAATGACGTTTCTAAATGTCATTCCGTAAAATAATGTTGCCAGCCTAATCTCAATAGGGATGTGATTCAGTTCACAAAAAATAATTAAATAACATTATTATGACGTTTTTGTTTCATTTTGAATGTACCTCCCTATACTTCCACTAAAAAAGATCAATCCTCTAGTATAGTAATAATAATAGGTTAAAAAATACATTACAACTTAATATTAAATCTCAAAAAAAAAAAACAAACTGATTATTCATTTATGATTCACTCATTTAGCTACATCCCTATTTATTTTTCTTCAAAAACCGGCAACCCACAAAATGTCATTTTACTGCAGCTAATAAAAAGTTAGACTTTAGTTGAAATTTTAACAGATGATGTATTTCAGTTGCCGCTTTAACAACAAATACTAAAACCAGAATAAAATAAATATTTAAGGGAAGCTCCCATACAACAAACGTGATTTTTTTGACGTTTTTATAGATAATGGTACGGAACCCTTCGTGCGCGAGTCCGACTCGAACTTGGCTGGTTGTATTAATGTATTTTATTGTGTGCAATCACACTAACCACACTAATATTATAAATGTGAAAGTTTGGATGGTTGTTTGTTACTCAATCACGTCGTAACGGCTTAACCATTTTCGATGAAATTTGGTATGCAGATAGACTATAGCCTGGATTAAAACATAGGCTACTTAATATCGACAAAACACGCGTGCGAAGCCCCTAGCGAAAGCTAGTAATATAAATGCGAAAGTTTGGATGTTTGTTTATTTATTTGTTTGTTACTCAATCACGTCGTAACGGCTTAACCGATTTCGATGAAATTTGGTATATACGTAGATTAAAACCTGTATTACTACTTATGCTACCTTTTATCACATAAATCAGTTCACATGGGATAAAAATTGGGTGTCAAGTTGCAACAGCGAGTTTAGCTTTATTTCTAGGTTACCTACCTACACATTTAGTAGTGTAACGCGTACGAAGTCGCGGGCAACAGCTAACAAAGAATAAAGAGTTTTTGTTCCGTGTCTGGTTGTTTTTCTATATATTTTAAGTAAGCATATAAAAAAAAGTTAATCAGTATTCTATCAGCTATTCACAGTGATTTCCTTGTCAAGTCTATGTCAAGATAGAGAAGATGATGGCTACCGTGCTCGGCGTTGTAGACTACTGTCGAGGAAGTGTTGACTATGTTTCTTCCCGTTCACTTTCGTAATCGGCGTGCTCGAGACGGCCGACAACTGTCTTCTTTCTTCCGAAAAATGATATTCGACTCAAGACAAAACAAAACCCTTCTCTTCAGTTACTGTGCTAGGCCTACTGGTCCCCATAGTACAAACTTTGCTTATTTTGGGGCTAGATAGCGCTGTTGTAATGTCCGGCATTTTAATTAGGTATTCATTTATTTATTAGAATTATCTGTTTTACATGTATACTAGCTTCCGCCAGTAGCTTAGAACGTGGTTTGTCAATAAAATAATAAATACTGTAAATGTAATATAAAGAAAAACATAATGTTGTTCCGCGACGGGAATCGAAGCCTCTTGCGTCTCAGCCGACTATTCGCCCACTGCGCCACGGAGGTCAACGAATAAAAATATTACACTCCTTGCGATTAGAAAATTCTTCTTCTTAGCGTGTCAATAGTTCTACTTATATTGTGTTAGATAGGTACTTGGCTACATTGATGGCGTCAGGAAAAGCCATTTTTAAGTCAACCATTGTTAACGTGACCATTCGTCCCGCTTTGGGCGGGACAGTCCCGCTTTCAGGTCTGTCCCGTTGTCCCCAACCAAAGCAAAACTGTCCCACTTTTACAAAGATACCAAACGATAAATTCATTAAACGTACCCCTATGAGGATCATTGGGTTCGAAAGGCGTGGGCGATAGCGGCAGCGAGTCTAAATAACACAAAGTCTAACATCATCAAATCATGTGATAAGACATTTCAAAACTAATTTGCTCCACCGACAAATACAATACAAATGCGTCTTCAACCACAATGTAATGTTAATATTTCATATAGGCACCTAATATATTATTTTTAATTTCCTTTTCTTTTTTTAATAAATACCTAGTAAAATAAGTTTTTTTTGTTTAATTCCGCAAACGTCCCGCTCTGACAACAAAAATAAATGGTCACGTTAACCATTGTGCAAGTGTTCGGGCACAAAGGGCACATTAGCAGGTGTTTCATCGACTGTGCAGGGTCACCACAGTCGCATTGCGTTTGTCTGGGATCCCTGAACCCCCATTTGCACATATTAACTCTGCAGCGACCAACCTGTGTGCGAAGCCTATTTAAGGACTTCCACACTGGCCACGGCAGCTCGTGCCCTGGTGGAAGCTGTTATTAAGACCTGCCTGCGTAAAAGGAGGGTAATGTTTTTATTGAAATCCCACGCGTGCGAAGTCGCGGGCGGGTCAGCTAGTGTGTATGGGATATGCAATATGACTAGTTGAGACCTCCTGTTTACCTTAATCATGGTCCTCTTGTGTTTGAGTATGGTGCTCCAGCCGATCCACTTCAGCTTGAGATGCAGCTCCACTCCTATCACAGTCAACGCCATCAGCTCTATCGTGCCGTGCGCCCAAACTGGAAGCTGAACCAACACATATTTGACTTAGTTATAGATACAAAGTAAAAGTATGTATACGATCACAAGTAGTGATTCGCCCCAAACTGAGATCTTCCCAATCAACAAGGCTAGCACAGCGATTTTCTTGGCTACTCTTCGAAGAGACAACAAGGCTCTGACCGCAACTTGTATTTCTGCATGTATTGTTATTTGTTTTTTTATATTGTTTTTAAATTTAAGTGTGATGACAATAAAGCGATAATCTATTCAATTCTCTGACGATTCTTCCGAAATTATCTTTGCCCCGAATAGGCTCAATAAGGTTTCTTCCTAGACAAGAGTATAATTAGGATACTCTGTCTATAGCAAAGTACGTTGTATATATAACTAATTGAATATCTAACCAAAAATTGTTGGCAAGCGCGCGATTAAGAAGAGCGCGAAAGAGACAACTTGAGAAGATAGTGTTGTCTAGACATCGCAAGACCTAGACAATTTCAGAAGAAAGTCGTCTATCCTTAAATGTCAAAGATAGAGAAAATGATGGCTATCGTGCTCGGCGTTGTAGACTACTGTCGAGGAAGTGTCGACAACGTTACTTCCCGTTTCAACTTTCCACCGAGGTTAATTACTGGCGGTTTGTTTACATCGAATTTGGCTGGAGTATAGATTGCAAGAGGTCTTTGCCCGCAAATGGGCAATTCCATAAACATAATTGAATCTTCAATCTTGAATCTTTAATAATTTACTAAGGTAAAAACAAAAGTAAATAAATAGTGTATAGATCAATATCAAATTTTTATTTTTTTACATATTAATATTATTAAGAATTAGAATTAATTTTTTAAAATATATTTAATAAAAAACTTAATTATTAATTTAAAAAATAATTAGCTTGATTGATTTGGGAAACAAACACAGTAGGTATATTATTATAGATTTCAGGCACAAGTAGGTATACCTCAAAAGTAGACACAGCGGGGTCCTCAGTAAAGGCCAGCAGGATCAGCACCAGTGAGGAGACGAGGTCCAGACCGTGGTACCAGGGGTTGTGTACCCTGAGGTACGCCGGCAGCTCTTCAGGACTCGATGGATGCGAGTCGAACTTCTCGTTGTTTAGACCTTCCTGGAAACATGGAGTCGTTCAAGGCCCGTGGTCTCATCATCATACTAGTAGGTTCACGGGTAATTTATTTTAACCGTAGTAGGACGTAATACTATGCCGTAGAATTCAGTAGGTCGGTATAGTATTATCTAAAAGGTAAAAGGGGGTAATTTATCTACACTAATTATGATAGCAGGACCACGTTCGTGTAAAAGGGGGTAATTTATCTACACTAATTATGATAGCGGGACCACGTTCGGGTAAATGGGGTAATTTATCTAGAATAATTATGATAGCGGGACCACGTTCGGGTAAAAGGGGGTAATTTATCTACACTAATTATGATAGCAGGACCACGTTCGGGTAAAAGGGGGTAATTTATCTACACTAATTATGATAGCAGGACCACGTTCGGGTAAAAGGGGGTAATGTATCTACACTAATTATGATAGCGGGACCACGTTCGGGTAAAAGGGGGTAATGTATCTACACTAATTATGATAGCGGGACCACGTTCAGGTAAAAGGGGGTAATGTATCTACACTAATTATGATAGCAGGACCACGTTCGGGTAAAAGGGGGTAATTTATCTACACTAATTATGATAGCAGGACCACGTTCGGGTAAAAGGGGGTAATGTATCTACACTAATTATGATAGCGGGACCACGTTCGGGTAAAAGGGGGTAATGTATCTACACTAATTATGATAGCGGGACCACGTTCGGGTAAAAGGGGGTAATTTATCTACAATAATTATGATAGCGGGACCACGTTCAGGTAAAAGGGGGTAATGTATCTACACTAATTATGATAGCAGGACCACGTTCGGGTAAAAGGGGGTAATGGTTCTACATTAATTATGATAGCGGGACCACGTTCGGGTAAAAGGGGGTAGTTTATCTACAATAATTATGATACCGGGACCACGGTCGGGTAAAAGAGGGTAATTTATCTACACTAATTATGATAGCGGGACCACGTTCGGGTAAAAGGGGGTAATTTATCTACACTAATTATGATAGCGAGACCACGTTCGGGTAAAAGGGGGTAATTTATCTACACTAATTATGATAGCGGGACCACGTTCGGGTAAAAGGGGGTAATTTATCTACACTAATCTAAAGAGCCCGCTGGATCCCACTGCTAAGCAAAGGCCTCCCATCACTTCTTCTGTTCATCCCGGTCTAGGGCTTCTGCCGACTAGTCAAGTTCGTCCCGCCAACTCCGCCTGGGCCGGCCACGCGGTTTCTCGGCTTGTGGGACCCACTCGGCCCACAAGTCATCGCGCATTCGACATAGGTACGTTCTCTGACATACGGCTCAGTACCATCCGTACCTAGTTGATATACCACCCATTCGCACACACCGTTTTGGTTCTACGTTCTTGATGCGTACAGCTAAAGTATGGAACGCTTTACCGTCGTCTGTTTTTCGTAAACAATACAATCCGGGCCTCTTTAAGGTAAGACTGTATAGGTTTCTTCTAGATCTTCGTGCTTCATCTTACACCACATCATCGCTTTCCATCAGGTGAGATTGTGGTCAAACGAAGATCTATTTAGTATAAAAAAAAATACGTGTCCCGCCCAGTCCCACTTCAATTTAGCTGTCTTTTGCGTGAAATCGGCGATTTTTGTCTTAGAGCGCCGTAGGTATGGTGTTTTTTATGCGGTCTGTGTGTCTAACTCCCAATCTACGCTCCATCGCCCTCTGGCAGACCCCAAGTTTGGGGTAGTTCCCATCTATCTAGACTAAGTATACCTACAACTTTAAAATTAAATAGTTACGTTAGATTTTTTGGAGAAAATGTAGGGTACGCGCGTGCAACAAAGACAGTCTTTGATGAATGATTCCCTATTTTGTTATCTAAATATTTGCATGTGCATATCATGCTAACATAATTTCTGCTGCTTACCGAGAGTTGCTACGTTTACGCCAAGAGATAGCGCCGCTTGTATTTATTTTTTATTTTATTTATTTCGGAACAACAAACAGTTACACTATAAAGGTTAGGTAAGATACAGTATTCATGTGATAGAAGTATTAATAATGTAACCCACTACGTTATTCACATATTGGTAAGACAGACTGTCTTGTAATGTAAATGTAATGAAAAGTAGATGCAACTAGAGGGCCAGAAGGGCCTTTTAACTATTTAAATCAAAACTATAATTATATAAGAAAATTAAATGTATACAAAGTAAATATAGGAAAACGAAAAAGTTAAAGGAAAAGCACAGAACGGAATTACGCTAAGACAGAAGCGAATGAAGGTCGTGTTTTGAAAGTATTATAGACACTAAGTTCTTAAACTGCTCTTAGATTGCACGTTCTGGGAACTACATAACACAGCTATTTCACTAGTTCAATGCAGTCATAGTTGTTATGAATGATGTTGTACAGGGTAACGGCCTCGAGATATTTACGTCTAGATTCCAATGTTGTATATTGCAAAAGAGCGTACCTCTAAATAAATGGCCGCTTCATGGTAGTTCATCTCCCAATGTTCGTCCTCCGACATGTGGAGGCCCGTGTGTAGTGAGGACCTGCTGCCCATGTCGAGGGTGCCTTCGCCGCCCGCCGCGCCATCTGTGTCTGTTCGCGTATCTGTCAACACCAAGAGTTGTCTGTTGTAATTGCGGGGGAGCCAGATATCAAATCCATCGATGGATTACAGTGGAACTAAGGAATCAAATCCACCATTGGATTTGTTCACTGAGTTAAAATGGAACGGCGCTGCCCCATTGTACACCAAAAAAATAATTAAATCGTTTATTTCTTAGTCTTAAGATGTCTTTTCTAGGTTGCATAGATCCAATTAATCAATCTTTATTAGTAGACTACAAAAATGACGATAAAATAATATTATGTTTCAATATTTCACTAATTTTAATTTTCATAATATGTGTGATCAAGATCACTAAGGACCATAGGCACAACAATAGGTATAATAGATAGGTACCTACCTACTCATTTATTCAATCCGGAGTCGGACATGTGCCGGCCATAGCTGAACGCTTGGTTCCACGTCATTTTTTTATGCTATTTATAATATTAATTTCTATAAGTAGTAGCACTATACATATAGAATAAAAGGGGAAAGATGGTAATCTTATACGACATGACAGTTATAAGAACATCGAAGAAAAACGAGGAAAAGAAAGGCCATGAATAAGCTGTGTATGCCAGTTAAAGAAGATCGCTGTTATGTCATTTATGGACTTAAGGAGATAAAAGAGTCTGCCTTAGAACGAGACAAATAGAGAAATTTCACCAGTTGCTCCATCAAGAGAGAACACAATACACTATAGGTACTTTGGAGAGCTGCTAGAAACAGAGAAGCATTTCACACATTCTTTACATAATCCACTAAATCATATACACTAATTAAGTAATTACACTAAGACTTTAGCTGCAGAAGAGGTTAGGTCAGTTGAGGTAATACCATGCCATAGATGATCTTAATATCCTTATTAGCAGCTTATGTTATTCTAAAGGCTTTAAGAGGTAGATAATCTTCAATCTTATGTAATATGAATAAGACGTTACCCCTTTGTTCCATAGAAATCTTCTCCATTGTATCAGAAACCCACTGACCGGCACAATGCCAGGATTCACACTGCAACGGTCGAGTACGCGCATAGTTTGAGCTACATACATCATTCATACCTCCAACTGGCTTTTGCACGCGGATTCAATTACAAAGCAAGCGATATTAGATTACCAGAATAGTTAATACATATACATTTAAAAAGCTCATTTAAATCTCCAAGTTATTAGACATTCTCGAATCTTATAAGAACTGAGTACGCAGAACCGTGAAGATAAATTACGAGGGGATAGACAGAGGCAAGTCCATTGCGTTTGATACACGTTTCTGGCGAAATGTCTCAATTGACCATAAACTGGTAACTAGGAAAATCTGTTATAATAAGTCATCGTAATTCCCAAACACTGGTAACTTTGCTCAGGTGGGATGATGATGAGGATTAGATCCTCATCATCCCACCGCATCATCAAAGCAAATACTCATCATCAGGGTGCGTTTACATCAGAAATGAGCGAGGAAGCCGTGCGTTGCGCGACGAATAGGATAGCTGCGCTGTGCGATGCTAGGCAAATGAAGTAATCTTTTTGGTGCTTAGACTTAGTGATTTTTTTCCTTGATCACCGCTAAGCTACCTCGCATATAGGTATCTGGTGGAAATGCAGTTTGTAAAATAAACATATGCGCATAAAGGTTCTCGTATGGAGACCACGCACTGGAAAGTGCAACGGAGGACGCCCCCACCAGATGGAAAGACGACCTGGCCGCTGGAGGTTGCTGGATCGCTCGCTCTGGAAAACTATGGGGGGGGCCTTTGTTCAGCAGTAGACGTCCAGTGGCCGATATGATGATGCTGATGAATTACTGAATACTTTAAGAATCATAAATTTTTACGTGGGTGCGTGGATGGAGCTTCTCTCGACATAGGAAAGTTCTATCCACGTACCTACCTACCTACATTATGTCCTACCACATACCAGTACAAGTAAACTTTTTTTAGTTAATTTAATTATAATCAATTTATTTTTTATTACTATGATGTAGGTACTGTTATTGCCTTTATGTTTGTTATTATGGTAGTTTTAAATTTAGTATGTAAGTTGCATGTTCTTTTGGTGAAATAAACTTTATTCTTATTCTTAATTGATTTTGGCATGTAACGTGATGATCTAGCTATGTTTAGTCGAACCGATGTCAGCAAGTATTTTATCTACGGCATCAAAAAATTTGTTTAGCTGCTGTTCGTACATCTTTATTTAATTAAAGTAAGCTAAGTAGGACTGCTAGAAAATGTGTGACATACAAACACACTTCTTGTAATATGGCTAACGTGTTGTGGCCTTAAGCGTGCGAATTTCCCCACGTTAAGTGTAGGAAGTACCTAGATAGAGTTGCGTGATTGTAGCTCAGATTTTTAAGTGATTCACCATTAGTGTAGGTACCTAAAGTACCTAACCTATTTAATTAGGTGTTCTGAAAATTTGATGACCAACCAAATTATTTTATTTTTAGAACTGTTTATTAACATACCTAGCGGGAATTCTGGTAGATAAAACTTAATTTTATTTTTAGAATTGTTTAAACACATAGCGGGAATTCTCGTAGATAAAACATATTTCATTTTAATACCAGATCTAGTACCAGGTATTACTACATAGTATAAAACAAAGTCGCTTCCCGCTGTCGGTCCCTATGTACTCGTACCTATGCTTAGATCTTTAAAACTACGCAACGGATTTTGATGCGGTTTTTTTAATAGCGTGATTCAAGAGGAAGGTTTATATGTACCTAGTCAGGTCATAAATTCTGTCACATGTTTAATATAAAATAATTGAAACAAGTTTATTCATTATGTAACCATTTATATACCAAAATTAACTTAACAAAACATAGATTCTTATGACACTAAAGTTTATTCAAAATGACCTCCGTGATTTTGAATACAGGTCTTCAATCTGCGCGGCCAGTCGTCTATCGCAGCACGAACGAGGTCCATGTCAATATCGGCGGCTGCCTTAATCAAGGATGTCTTGAGTGACTCCAAATTGGGATGAGGCTTTGAGCACGCCTTTTCCTCCAAGTGTTGCCATATCTTGTAATCTAACGGATTCAAATCTGGACTGGAGGAGGGCCAGTCTTCGTGCCGGATGAAGTCGATTTCACGCGCCGCCAGCCAGTCTTGTGTGCTCTCCGCTCTATGAGCTGACGCCGAATCTTGTTGGAATACCCAGTGTCTGTTATTGAACATGGTATGAGAAACAGGTTCCACAAGGTTCGTCAGGACTGTATTTTGATACACAACTGCATTCGTTTATACACCTTTCTCACAAAAATGTACCTCTGTTAAGCCCCAATAAGAAACTCCCAACCATACCATGACCGAGGATGGAAAATTACCTCGTTGGACACGCGGAATACGGTTGCTCGCTTCTTCACTACTGTGTGCGTAGACCTTATCATTTTGTTTGTTGTAGCTCTCTTCTACGGTAAAGATTTTTTCATCCGAAAAAATAATTTTCCGATATTTTTTTCCCGCGTACCGCTTCAACAAAGCGCGGCATCTCTTCAGTCTCAGGTCCATTAGACGAGCATTCAAACGATGTCCTGTTTTTCTTCGATATGCCCAAAGCCCTAAGTCTTCATTAACACCCTTTTCTCCGTGGTTCTGCTTAACCCCATCTGAAGGGCCAACAGTTTCTGCTTACGTTTGGGATTTCTTTGAATTCGCGCCTTCACAGCTTTTATCACTGCTGGAGTCCTAACAGACCGAGGGCGACCACTTCTTGACCTGTCATCTACACTAGAGTCTTCATTGTATCGTTTGATGGTGTGATAAACGAATCTTTTGGTTATATTAAAATTTTTCAGTATGTCAAAAATTTGAATTGGCGCGTAACCGCAACGATGCAACGCAATAACTGCAACACGGTCTTCTTTAAGCGTCCACTCCATATTTAAAAATGAGTAAAATTCTAAAAAGTATACATTTTTATTTTCATGAACAATTCGAAATTTGAATTCTATAAACTTTTTTGTGGCCAGCATTCTAAAAGAAAAGTTTTTACTGTGTGACAATACTTATGACCTGATTAGGTATAATACATGTATTATATAGTAGAGAAATACTGATAATTTTAAAGGTTTCTAATGTGATGTCGTAAATACTCATTGATCTTTCAAAATACTCTTTCAAGAGTAACCTCTAAAGAAAACCTGTCTGTTTGTCTAATGACAAAAAAGCTGTGAACATTTTATATAAAGACATTCTGTAGTAGGTATATTTAGTATAAGCAATGCACCCGTACGAAGCCGAGGCGGGTCACTAGTGTATTATAAATCTGTAGGTAATAACAATATACCTACTTACTAATGCACACACTTATATACATTATAAATTTATGTATAATCATAGTATCTAATAATAATTATTCCGTGTATAAGGTCTTGCGCTGTACCTACTGACAGAGGCGAATGGCGACAACGAAGAAAGGCCTATGCTCAGCAGTGGGATGAGAAGGGCGGACGATCATGATGATGATGATAAGTACGATCCTTGAACGCCTAAAATGGGCCTGGCTGTATCTGAGCTGACCACCAACCGATTTCTATTAGCTTTTTATGTAGATATAAATTATAGTCTAGCGTTTGAGCACGATCTCGCCTGATGGTAAGCGATGAAGCAGTCTTCGATTGAACTCGCTTGCCTAGAGGAAACCTCCTAGATTGTAGTTAATAGAAAACACAGACTTAGGTAAGGCGTTCTACTCTTTAGCGGTCCCACTGTTGCATGAAATGCGTTCTGCGTGAGAGTGAGCGCCCGCACTCTTCCGCGGGCTGTCCGATGAAATCTGATCCTAAACTAAGTACGTACCTATGTAAACTAAGTGTGTCAAATGGGTCATCTTTATCCAAAAGGATTAAGTTTACCTTAGTCTTCCTTGTATGATAAAAACTCAAATTAGACAAAATGGTAATAGGGTAGAATTTTTATTACTATTTTAGTAGCTTTCTAATGAATAGCTGGCAAACTTTTTTCAAGCTGGTGACATAGACAGTTGTCAAAATCTTGAAGATTGTTTGAAAAATAACGGTAATTTAACTAACAGGCCATGTTGGCAACACAGCAACGAATACTATCTTAACCTAATTTGCTTAGTTCTAGCTGGATCCAAGGAGAAAATAGTAGTAGGTAAAGTTGCCAAAAAACAATCTTTACCTTGATAATGATTGTTATTTTTCGTGGTAGTGCCGTAACTATGAGGCTTCGGAACACAAATTATGAATAGAACTAAAGGGAAAGACTGCTTAATTACATAAAAACTGAATATTAAACCCCCCCTAGTAAAACAAATACGCATTATAGGTATTTTCTCATAAAAATATGGTAAAGATAGCCTACTGGACGGTACCTATAGGAGTTTATGAACATGACACCGCCGTCTTTTGATTTTGTTTATCCTGTCCATACAAAGGATGTCTGGAATAGATCGCTTTTAGCTATAAGACCGCCCATTGTATTTACCTTTATTTTTGTGTATTTCTTTGTATGTTTCATTTTGTTTGGTGTGGAATAAAGAGTATTCTATTCTATTCTAAACCTACCGATTGTTCCAATAGTAAACAGAATCCTCTCCCCAACTTTTCTCACTGAACTCAAAATCCGATCCATTATCACGTTCTTATTCAAAAACCTTATTAAAATTAGGTTAACCACGCTCAACACCCTCAACGAATTGAGCTCAACTAACTGTTTACTGAGAAAACATTTAGCTTGTCAAGATAAACTCGTAAAAAAATGTGCAATGTTTATCTAGCGTCGGTATAATTTGGTTAATTTAAAAGGAATGTCATATTTTATTTACAGAAACCGTTAAAAACATACCTAGACTTGATAACACAATGTAACCTTGATAACCTTTAACATACATAGTTACGACTGAAAATATTGGGATATTTAGATGTTAATGAAGGGACAGGCGGTAAAATTGACGTTACAAAACGATCCTTGTGATATTATTGAATACTAGCTGACCAATCCGCAGCTTCGTACGCGTAGTTTATCAATAAAAACATTACGTTCCTTCTGCGCAGTTGGGTAAAAAGTAGTCTAGATATCACCCGGGGATAGTGTAGCTTCCCAACAGTGAAATATTTTTTTAAATCGGTCCATTAGTTTCGAAGCCTATTCAATACAAACAAACAAATCTTTCCTCTTTATAATATTAGTATAGATGAACATTAACTCTGATAAAAAGGCTTTTTGCCAAGAGCGTGGTGCGTGTCTGTCTGTATGAATTCGAGATTCGAAGCAATTTTGACATTCTAAAATGCCATGTGAAAGATAAATTAGAACGTGCCTCGCAAGAGCTCGCCTCACACCTTTGAATTTACCGACTCGTGGCGGATCCGACGCACCGCTACAGACGTGTCCGCGATACCACGGACGTGACCCTTCCCACAGTACGTCGGTGCGGGCATGTCCGCGTCCGTCTGCTATATCACAGACCGTGGGGAGCATAAGACCTTTTGGATATTCCATTTTAGGATATTATTGATCCTTAACTCATCTGTATCTTTCAATCAGATTTACAACCTGCTTCTCAGGAGCCTACATAGACTGATAGTTCCCTAACCAACAGTCAAGTAAATGCAGGCGAAAAGGTGTGAGAGAGAATACAGGACCTACAGATCAGAGACATGTATTTGTCGCATTTTTTTGTATACTATCTGGAGATGGAACAATCATAATTATGTCCCACCTGATGTTAACTGGTAACCATCGCCTATAGCAAAGTATTGACTCTAGGTCACGCAACTTAGAAACGTGCCCTACGATGCACTCCCCTGCGTCCATCAACTTGAGGCATACATGCTTTAAGCTTGTATCTTTCTAGAAAATGGTAAATTTTTCCTTTATCTTTATCTATTGGAGCATGGATATTCTATATCCTAAAGTCGGATATGCTATAGTCCTTACAAAGATTTTTAAGTAGGTATCTTAAAACTGAAAACATCCAAGCAATCAATAAAAATGTAAAGATGTCTAGTTTTAATCAACCAAGAAAGTAATAAAATAGATAGCCCCAAAATTCTGGATACAGTACCCTAATTAATTTAAGGCCATGTTTGGTTTGTGTATCGATGCGATCCAATAGGTATTCCAGAATTTCCAGAATGTTCCATCAAGTTTACGGGCAAATACTATGTAACTATACTATGATATCTTCTAAATATAATGGCCGATAAAGAAACAGATTAATTGATAGAACCTTGACCAGACTATACTAGACTCGTATACCAATTTATCTGCATGCTATGCAGTAACATTTGAATCATGAAAATCGAGGCCTCCATGGCTTTATGTTTAAAATAAGTCTATATCATGAAGAAATGTCTTATTGTTGATGTGAAGTCTAGGTCTTTAAAAAACATTACGAGGTTACATCAAAGCTTTTTTCAGCGATAAGACCGCCCATTGTACTATTTTACTTTGTGTCTTCTATTTAGTCTGTAATTTCTATTTTTTAATGTGTACAATAAAGTGTTTTCATTCATTCATTCATTCAACGCTCATCTGAACGAAATATGTATAAAACAGCAACTATTTTCTAAATAGTCGTGTGTCCTCGTGGAGTAACAGAGCTAACTTTTTATCAGGGTTCTACGTAACGTAACTAAAGACCGGAGCAAAAGCTAATAAAAAAGCACTCCAAACATTACACTGACCTTTTGTGATTTATCGAATCAGAGAATTAGTTTACCCTGAAACAACATTATAAATACACCTCTAGCGATGAGCTAACATCCCTTAGGTGTGGTTTACATAATAGACAGTACATGCCTGATTACATAAGGCTGTAAAAGGCTTTCACGCGGCTTCATGACGTCATTCGACCTTGCATTCATTCAGGGCTCCTAGTTACCGCTAGGCACTGGTGTGGAAATTTATAGGCATTTCACTGTATTTAGCTAAGTCCTGTCCTCAGTGTAGAGGTCGCTCCTAAATCAAAAGGCTTACGTAATTATTATTGTTGTGAATAGACACACCGTCATGAGATCATCTACGTAAAATACATTTTAGTATGGGTTTGTAACTAATAACTAGAAATTCTATGACATCCACCAATTAAAAATGGCGATAACAAACACTATATTCTCCAGCTGCTTGATAATTTTAATGTTGTCATATTTGTGGCCATCTTGTTATTCTTTATCACAATAATTTGGCCATAATTGTTATGCCGAACTTTTTTTCGCCCGGGTCATCTGGATGTTGCCTATCCTAGATACCTAGACGATTAAGATAGGTACGACCGCTATTATCGAAAGGACTTTAAGATACAGGATTTACATATATTAAAATAGGTACTATTTAATCAATACACGGTGAATTGGTGATTAAGTCATTAGGTTGTCTGCGGTTTGGCCTTTCACGCGTCTTCTAATCCAATAATCCAAAGGTCAAGACAGGATATAACCAGTGAATTGGACTTACTCACGAACCCTTCAGATATCTTTAATTAGGTTAATAAAATTATTAAGGAAGACTCAAATGGGACTGGGCCGGACACGTGTGCCGTATGTCAGACACAATGTGGGCGAATACCACCGCAGAATGGCTCCCAAACAACGGACGACGTGTGGAAAGCCCAGGCGAAGGTGGCGAGATGAGCTAAACTCCTACTTTAAGGATTGACCCTTACTTGCGAACAACAGAGACAAGTGGAAAAAGAGAAGGGAGGCATTTGCCCTGCAGTGGGACAGAACAAGCCTGTTGTGTCCCACTGTAGGACAATTCTGCCATTCTGTGGTGGTCTTCGCCCACACTGTGTCTGACATACGGCACACGTGTCCGGCCCTGTCCCACTTGAGTTTTCCAGCTTTTTTAAACGACGTCGGCTACCTGTGTTCGGGAGCGTATAACCGAGTTCCTGTTTCGGTCCGTGAGTTTCACGCCCAGGATACTACGCTCCATTGCACGTTGGCATACCCCAAGGGAGGACTTTTGACGATTTGTTAGCGACCAGGTTTGCGCATCATAGGTCCTGACCTATGGTGCGCAAACCTGGGCGTTGTCCATGAGTTTTTTTAGTCGATTATGCAGTGTTTATGTATAAGCTCTGGGAGACCGAAATAGAACCAATACCGCTAAAACTACTAACGAGTTATCACGTAACTGTAAAGTTGAGTAGATTATAGGTAAGTACCTACATAGTAAGGTATGAATATGAACATTGCGTTGTGTGTCGAATACCTAATAAAGCCATTGTTAAGTATTTGGAAAGGGGACGCGCGAGGTCACGGGCAGTGAACAGGCTAAGTTTTGCTTTTGTGTCAAATTAATGTGTTATTTAGCTGGGAGGACTTACTTTTACAGTTTTTAGATTTTGTGACGGAACATGGTGCATGGTCTCCTGTAAGTTCTCCACACGTGCTACAGACCGGGAATCAATCGCAGTCCACTGCTAAACCTAAGTCTCTCGCAAGGTGCGCTACTGAGCCCGATTCTCGGCTCCTTTCATTCAGTCTCTGCCAGCTACAACGCTCCAATCCATCGTGACAACTTGAGGCCGACGTGGTCGCGCATCGCGAGGTTCTAGATGAATCTCCTCCCGCGAGCACTTGTGGTTGGAATGGTTTGTCAAGGTTTTCCTCAGAGACCAAACTGTAGGTCAAAAAGACCCTTTAATTTTTTGAAAGGGTAATTTTTGTCTTTTGTTTTACAAACGTCTTTATGCCACTGCTAAGCGGAGCTTACAGGCGTCGAGTTGCCAGTTCCTAAAAGATCCATTTAGTTAATGCATTCAATGTATAATATTACACTGATTATCTGTGTAATTAATTTATCCGTCTCTACAAGCAATTGCTTCTGGTTACCGGTCTTTATTACAAGGCTTCCACCGTGAAATGATTGCTCAAATCCGTTAGGACGTTTCTAAACATTTTTCGGTTGCAGAACCGTATAGTAGAACTTCTATTAGGTAGGTATATTTTGTAAAATCCATCGGTTTTCGGTAAAATTACACAAGGTTTGCTCGATTATTCGAACACCTTGGGCAAATCGGCGTTGTATGTATGTTTGTTTGTCCGAGGATAACTTACGAAGCGTTGATCCGATCACCGTGAAATTTGATACATAGGTAGGTACTGATGGTACAATTTTGGTGTGACTGAATGAGCTGAAAATGTTGGGGGGTTGTTGAGATATTGGGGTACAAGAGGGGTAAAAAATGAAAATAAGACTATTAGGTCAAGTGGGACGTCAATGAAAGGTCTTTGTTAGTACATTTCGACTCCGTTTTTATTTTTAGAAAAGTCTTTGTAGTTTTTGAGTTATTAGCCATAATAAAAACTGAATTTTGACGAAATTCACACAGTAGGTACACCAGTGATGCTGTAAACGTGCTGTAATTTGGTATGCGTGTAGCTTTAGTGACACAAATATAGACACAAGTCTGAAATCCAGAATAACTGCAATCTGTACCCCAAAAAAATTTAACCAATTAACTTGAACTCCCGTTACCTGTAATTTGAATAAAGCTGTAGGTCAAGTTGTTGGTTATTTATTATGTAGTACTGTTTTGTTAGTCAAATATGACGAATAATATATTTTTGTTTTTATCGAAGACTCGCGAGATCTCAATTCGGGGCGAACCACTAGTAGGTATTATACATTCGAAAGTGATTGTCTCGTTTGTTAAGTTTTCACAACTGAACGGCTGGACCGATTTCGATGAAATTAGGTATAGATTATGACCGGGATTGAGACATAGGCTACTTTTTATTCGACTGCGCAGGAGGGTAATGTTTTTATTGTGCGAATCCGCGGGCGGGTCATTTAGTTCTACAATAGTTCTACCTTTCGCAACTAACTATGCCCAATCTCGGTATTCCGAGATCCCGCACCATTTTCTAGTCCCGAAAGGAGCGGGATTACCTACCTGTGCGGAATCCTTGGGATTTGCGGGATAAGCGAGTTGCATACAAACTCTGTTCGAATCGGGGTGTTCGATGGGTAAAATAAAATGTCAAGTAAAATAAAATGTACTTGACATTTTTTTTTGTATTTGTCATTTGCATATAATACCCTTAAATCTATTCCACCAACTAGCGTGGAAGCTGAAAGGGCTTTCTCTGCTGCAGGCTATCTAGCGTCGCAAATTCGAAGCAGTCTGGCAGACGAGACATTAGACACTTTGTTTCCTTCGTAAACATTTTCAACAACATAAACAGATGTAGAATAGAAGTAAACTGAACTGAATGTTGATTGTTTATTCATATATTTTAGTTTCTTAAATAGTAAGTAACAAGCTTCCGCCCGCGGCTTCGCACGCGTGGTGTGCCAATAAAAAGTAGCCTATGTGTTAATCCAAGTTGTGATCTACGTACATACCAAATTTCATCGCAATCGGTTCAGCCGTTCCGGCGTGAAAGAGTAACAAACATCCATACATACAAACTTTCGCAATTATAATATTAGTAGGATTATTATAATTAAAAGTACTAAATGCATACCTTATGATTTTTATTTTAACATATAAATACACAACACTTAGCAGGCAGTTCATCTAACACTTGCGGGATCCCGCAAATTCCAAGATCCCGCGGGATCGTAAATCATCGATCCCGCAAATACCGAGATCACAAATAACATGCGGGATTGGATGCCCTACAACTAACCGTATTTTAGGTACTTACAACCTGTACGTTATGTATACCGGCTATACCCACGAGCGCTCTCTATCTATTCACCTAGGTACTAAACAGTTTGCAACATTATGGTATGACCTTGTCAACCTAGTCGTGCTTTCTTAGACGATAACGTTACGCTGCGATTTACCGTTTTTGTACTAAGGCAAGGTGACAGTGGAATATTGATTATGTTGTAACTGTTAGTTGTCTTTTCTTAACGGAATGAATACTATTTTTTTACTCGGAAGGTACATATTTACTAACGCTACGCGATATAAAAACTACACGCAATAAGTTTAAATAAATAAATACTTATTATGACATTCCCTTGTCAATGCATCTATGAAAATCTGATGTATGTTCACAAAAATATTAATTTGTTCAAGAAAAATAGCGATAATCATAATTTTAATACTAGAAATAAAGATAAACTCGCTGTTGCCACTTGTAGACTCCCATAAAGTTAGTAAATCGTTTAAAGGGCAAGGTGTTCGCTTTTACAACAAACTCCCAAGTGATGTACAAAAATTGACAGTTAACAAATTTAAAAACGTAATTAAACAAAATCATTATAAAAAAGCCTACTCTAAAATATCGGATTATTTAGTTAGATGATAGAGAAGCTTGGGATTGAAATTGCTCCAACTCGTTCAAAATGTTAGTTTAGACTTAATTTATTTCCTGTATTGTTATGTATTCTAAAAGGATCATTGACCACCAGCCTTGTTTCTTGCCTTTCTTTCCTGGCTTAGTCGCGAAGGAACAGACGGTAAAATTGACGTTTCAAAGTGATCCTTGTGATTTTAATGAATAAAAGATTTTGACTTTGACACTCACTTTTTTTTTAGTGAACTTTTACATAGAGTATTTCAGTATTATTATAAGCCTGTTGTGTCCCACTGCAGGACAAAGACCTCCCTTCCCTCTTTCCACTCGTCTGTGTTGTTCGCAAGGCCCAGTCCTTGAGGCCATTCATTAGATAAATAAAAATACAGCAATCGTTTCGTAGGTAGGTAGGAAATGCAGTTTTTAATTGATACATAATACTTTTTTCGCTGAAGGTAATGGACGTCTAGGAATTAATTTGAAGCGAAAAAATAATCGGGCGATTTGACGATCAAAAATAATTTATTTTCTGGCTTTCTCGCCTAACCGGGCGAGTTTTAAGCGGGCGACTTAACGGTTGATTCAACTTAACTTCTGTACCTATTTATTTTGACAGTACTAATAAAAATAATACAAAAAAATGGAACTACTTCTAATACCTTATGCATTTTAAGACCTAAGACTAAACGTACCTACATTGTTATTAAAATTACGAGTCCTAACTATGATTCACATCATAGCTAAAAGTAATTCAAGTGTCTAATAAAATGACTTACATGACTTGAGTCTATACCATTGGTCCCGTATTGAATAGTACACTTTATCATTCAGTTTCACTACTTTAGACATTTTAAGTTATTATTGAGTTTGTTACAAAAATTATTCCGGAGGCATTATTCAGGTGTCACTCACGAAAATGTAGGGTAGAGAGATATTGAGCTGAATCGGAGGGATCGTAAACATTTTTAAATTGAACTAATATTTCATTTCATATCTTTTCTTCATTTTTAGGGTCTTAGTAATGGGGTCCGTTTTACCCTTTGAGTCCATACTTTACTAAGACTCCGCTGTCTGTCTGTCTTGCCGTCTGTCACCAGGCTGTATCTCATGAATCGTGATAGTAAGACAGTTAAAATTTTCACAGATCCTGTATTGCTGTTGCCGCTATAACAACAAATACTAAAAACAGAATAAAATATATATTTGAGGGGGGCTCCCATACAACAAACGTGATTTTTTTGCTCGATATTGTAACGGTTACAGGCAGACGCTTGAAATATTAACAGAATTATTAGTTATATATTCACTTTAAATATAAATAATTATTTTAAAATACAAAAAAAAATTAAGGGGGCTCGCATACAACCAACGTGATTTTTTTGCCGTTTTTATATTTAATGGTACGGAGCTCTTCGTGCGCGACTACGACTCGCACTTGGCCGTTTTTTTTTTATACACCACTAAGAATGGCAAAATAGCATACGGCCCACCCACCTGATAGTAAGCCCCAGGTCTACGGATGTTTGTATCGCCAGAGGTATTTCTCGCGCGTTACCGACCCTATAAAATAACGCCCGTTTTGAAAAGCCCTCTAGCCCCTGGAGGAAACCTCGGCAGGGAGATCTTTACATATTATGATCTCATCAGTTCTCTAACCAAATAGCCAACCGTGTTTCTCGCCAGATTCATTCATAGCATTGTCGCGGTGGATTGTGATTTTAATTAATAACCGAATATTTAGTTTTGATGGCCATCCTCATCGTTTAGCCTAGTAGCAGAGATGTCTCACTGCGAACAAATGACGTAATGAGTATAACACTCACGTTACGAGTACATACATATCTATTTTTTATAATAAGTTTATACGTAAGAATATAATATTACGACTCAAAATCAATGTTTGCTACTTAGATCCAGAAGTATTTCACCCCTACCTGATAACAAATCTGTCAAGATAACATTGATAAAGTGAGTGAGAATATACATATCAAGTACCGACCTGACTATTCATAGGTATATTATTACATAGACTAAACTTACTGTGCTTGATATACTGAATAACCCCAGAATGGTTGTCTGGTAGAGACCGTGACTCAGCGCTAGGCCCGCCAATTCACACAGTACTTCTGCAGATACTATTGTATAAATATATTGAGTTCCAAAATCAAGTAAATTTGATTTGAAAATATAATAAAACATTTATTTATTTATTTAAGATAAGATAACTCTTTATTGTACACCAAAGTAAAATACAGAACATAATTCTTACAAATAGATTTAGTACAATGGGCGGTCTTATCGCTAAAAGCGATCTCTTCCAGACAACCTTTGTATGGACAGGATCAAAATGTAACACATGACGGCGGTGCATCTATATAAATTTAAAAACATATCTACATACTATAAACCTAAATTACTAATAATAACACAAATTTAATTTAAATAAGCAACTCTAAAAGTGGTTATGATGAATAACCAAGCAGCTACAACTTCAACACAAGGACAGATAATGGGTGTGCACTTTTGTTTTAATGTTACTAATAGACTTGGATGTTCTTATAGAGAGGGGCAAAGCTTTCCACAATCTTACGGCTGTTACAGTGTTATTTATTTACCGGACTTATCTGTAAGTGCATTAAATTTTAATTGTTAATCTTGGTGTTACTATGTCATTCACAGAGAGTAAAAAATATTGTAATTTTTGTTTAAATCACATTATATGTTTTTTTTACTAACTATCACTGTCCCACTGTTGGGCAAAGGTCTCACCCAGGTCCTGTCCCTATCCTGTGCGATGGTCCACCATTCCTGCCCGCAGGCAATAATTAGATTTATTATGTTAAACAAGTTAATACAATAAAGCATTTTTAAGGTTCCGTACCCAAAGGGTAAAACGGGGCCCTATTCTGCTGTCTGTCTGTCTGTCACAAGGCTGTATCTAATGAACCGTGATAGTTAGACAGTTGAAATTTTCACAGATGATGTATTTCTGTTGCCGCTATAACAACAAATACTAAAAACAGAATTAAATAAATATTTAAGGGGGGCTCCCATACAACAAACGTGATTTTTTCGCTCGTTTTTGCTCAATATTGATAACAGAACTTTTTAAATTTTCGCGAACTATACTCATGTTTTTAAGACTAACGTTTAGAGTTACATCGGCCGTGGTCACGAGAGATGGCCCATGCAACTTGGCCGAAACGTCGAGTTTAGTCAAAATTATAATTTTGATATACTTAAATCTGTGCGCGAAAAGACCTGTTTTGTCTTAAAAACATCAATATTGATAACGGCTACAGGTAGACGCTTGAAATATTCACAGAATATTTAGTTATATATTCACTTTAAAAATTAATAATTAAATTAAAATAAAACAAATATTTAAGGGGGGCTCCAATAAAACAAACATGATTTTTTTGCTCGTTTTATATAGATAATGGTACGGAACACTTCATCCGCGAGTCTGACTCGCACTTGGCCGGTTTTTTATCTATCTTCAAACATTAAGTATGTATACCCTAATACTCAAAGTAAAAAGTTAAGTTATGTAAGCTTTAAGTTCCCAAACTAAAAATATTTTTGTATAAAATAATACCAATATCCAGAAAGAATCTACCAATTTAAATTTATTGCTATAATATACAGGAATCTACTAAGCTAGATAAATATACCTACAACTATAAATTGACTCTAGGCCTCGGGTCACATCCTTGAGAGTTCAAACTGATATGTGGCCATGTGCAGCAGAAACCAGATCTAACTGGATAGGAGATAGAAGCGGAGTACATAACACAAGCAATTGAGCACAGGAGTTTGTAGTTAGCTACTCTAGGTACAGACATCACTGCTAACTCATAAAATCTATTATTATAATAAACAAATTTTACCAGATAGTGATGCTGTCAGTAAATCCCTTTCAAACAGCTCAAGTGTCAAATAGTATTTTTATTTATAGTGTTTTATTTATAGATGATTTTAAAAATCTTGGAATTTTCCGCATGTGTTCGGATAACACTATAAATAAAAATACTATTTGAAATAAGCAACGCGACATCTCTTGTCAATGTACTGAACTGCAACGTTTGGCATTGGGCAGGTACAAAGAACTATATAAGTTTTCCTGTAGATGGAGCTAACGGCGCTTTAGTCGTAACTCTGAATCATCTCACTAATTTCGACCTAGACGTGAATTGCCTGGTTGCACAGATGGTAGTGCGTTCTCGTATCAAGAGGAAGGTCGCGGGTTCAAGTCCCGTCTAGGCTTGAAATTTTTGAGATGATTTTAAAAATCTTAGCTCAAGTGTCTCCAAGCACCGAGACCAACCCAAGGTTTTGCAGATGTTAAATAACATTTCGTAGAATAAATAAAGACAAATATACGTAAGTAAAAGAGTTTTGTGACTCGCTTTGGAAGAATGTTTCTTCTTTGATGGTTTTAATTAAAGCTACTTAATTTTTTCTTTAGTAAACAGAACTTATCACTAAATACTTTGTCGTAGGCAATGGGTACCACTTAACATAAATATCCTGGTTGTATAAAAAAATATATCTATGATTCTTATTAGAACTTATATGAATTCTGTTGCTTAGCTATATGATCAATCAAAACATACTTCACAATTTATAAGAGTTATGGGCAAGAGAAGTGATTTGATTCAGCCTATCTTCCAGTCAGTCATACATAACACTGGGATGTGGGTTTGTGGATGGGAGGCAGGGCTAATGGCAGGTTTCTATATCTGTTGATAACCAGCTAGGACTCGTTTCTCCTTGAAAACGTGTCAAAAGTTTGATACTAGTTTCACACTTTTTCAAGGAGATACGAGTCGTAGTCGGTTACCGACGGATATAGGAACCCGCCATAAGTAACTATTCAATATTAAATGATAGTAAATAAAAATTATTACTGTTGAAATTATTTTGGGCTTCCGTAAGATGTCCTAGATTGTTTTGGCTCCGGATGAAAAAAGTTTGCCCACTCTTAGTTTAAAACTATAGATAGATCTACATACTACACTAATATAATTACAAGAAAAGTGACATTGGATAATAAAAAAAAAATATAAAAATTGTGCTGTTTAATAGCAGTTGTTTACATGCAAGCAATCTACATGCAAAAGACTTTTGCAGATTTATACTAGAAGCTTTACATAGGGCCTAGGGGCGATCGAGTGGTACAACTTAATGTTATTTTATACATGTAGGCTATGTATGTGGGTTAGTTTATGACTCACAGCCTGCGTCTTTTCACTAAATTACTTAAAAGCTTTGGCAAGTAACTGATCTAGCCGCTCGGCCAATGAATGGGAAGACAATTTAAATGTGTAAAACAGGTGAGAAATTAAAACAAAATGTTAAATGAACCACAAAATGTATTGTTATTACAACAAAAGCATACAGAAAATGTGGCGGCTACTGTGCATAGAAATATCATAGCTTTTTGTTTACTTGTGACATTTGAGCCGTAATTGTTGATGCTGGCATTTGCGAAATCATCACTGAACCTTTTATAGCCGTCGGACGGCGAAGACGGGCTCCTCAAAGAAGCCATTTTTCAATACTGAAATTTTCTGACGTTTCATTTCCGTCATTTTCCGTTCGGTACCGGTAGTTGCCAAAATTGGCAGTTTGTAGTTCGTTCAGAAATCAATACCCATAGACAATTGAATCTGTGTAATATGATGATGTAATATGATGGCTGTGCAATATGAATCAATCGAAAAAGCGGAAACTATACCGGTTTTCTATGATGATCAAATTTTTCAATTTATCGACTACTTAATAGATTATTTTACCCAATCGCAACAACTTTAAGTGAGCTAAAACTTGCAAAATAAATAATTAAACACAACTAGGCCCTTCTCAGCGATTGTTTTTTTTCTTCGTGAAGTAATAAAAAACCGTTAAGTATCGATTTCTTATCATGCTGTCAAGTACGTCACTATTTGGCAAACCACAGGCAAAAACTTCTACCGTAAATTCTTTTTCTTGAACCCGGTTCAAATGTGAGTTGGAGAGTTGTATTTTTGATGAAAATAAATCCAAAATAATAGCTGAAAACTCGCTTATTTTCTACAATTTTCCGTACGATTACAAAAATTCATTCTTCAAACAAGTGATTCAGTGCAATATTTCCAGTTACCTCGTTCTCCAAAACATTGTTTTGCTGAATTATAGTTTGACGTTCGGGGAAGTGATTGTGTTTTTGCAGTGTTTCTTCAAAATTATCTGTGAAATCTTTGAAACTGAGTGTAATTTGCATATAACAGATATATACGGAAGCTCCTGGATCACTTGTCGGAAAAAGTTGCTTCAAAACAAATGAGACATAACCTGTAAGTCAGGTGGTAGATTGTTTTTGAGGTTGTTCTGATGGTTGCAGATCGTGATGGCGCCCCCACAACCCAAGGCGGCGGCTAAGCCCGCTGCGGCACCCGCTGGTGGCGTCGCCAAGGTCAAGAAAGTTGGCAAACCGAGGAATTACGATTTGGGTAATGGTGTTGTCCGTTTCTCCAAGAGCAAGATGTACCACAAGAAGGTTAGAAATCGTGACTATTCAGCCCATAACTTGATTAACTAGTAAACAAACCCATACTTCACATACCCTGGTAAAAGCATAAGATATAATAAGCTTCTGTTGGATTAGCTTTTAACAAGTGGTTTATCCCAGGCCAACCATTGGTGTTTTCTGTTTACCTTTGGTGCATTCTTGTATATTTGAAGCTTGCATGTATGATGTGAAGTAATTGTTTACCTTAATTATAAACTAAAATTAACTTGATTCCTGCAATAAAATGTTTACCTCAACTTAAGGTATTATTTAGTTTCTAAAGACTATTTAGAAGACAATTAGTTTCTTGCTGATTGCCTATGGTTTTGGAAGAATGGCAGTAATAAGGTTAAAAGCAATCCTTGTAATTTTAATAAATAATTCTTTAAATCTTTATTCTCTAGTACTGTTATTTTTTAATCAAATCAAATACATTTATTTGTGATTTATTTGTAATAGAATAGAAACAAAGAAGAATGAACTTAAACCAAAGTCATACTCTGCTACTTTATAGATTTAGGATGGCTAGGGTCCTGTTAGAAGGGGGCAATGCACCCCAAGGACATAAATGCAGATTTTATTCCTCCATCCCTTATCACAGTGTTGAAAGTCTCACTTATGTAGTGTATGTCTTACTAGTTTGAAAATAACAGTGTATGTAGTTCATCAACCCTAATATTATAGCCTAAAAACCATACATGATTTGTCTGGGTACTCACATTCATTGGTAGACAAACGTTTTTCAACAATAAACACATCTAACTCCTTCATAATATAGTAACAAAATAAATAAATCTGCTTGTGACACCATGTAAATCATGGTGTCATGCAATGTAGCACCTAAGGCGATAGAAAGCTAGGTACGATAGAAAGTAATGGGACATTACTTTGGAGTTTTGCATTGTTTATGTCAACTCTATGTAATTTTTATAACTCACAATTAGACCTTTCGTTCACCAGTTTGCAAGAAGCTTACCAAACTTTTTACATTTCAGGCGCTGTACAAGTTTGTCGGCAAGAAGAACCCTAAGACCGAGAAGCCCAAGCAGTCCACAGTCGTTGTAAAGACCATTGGCGGTGAAAAGAATGGAGGAACCCGTAAAGTACTTCTCAACCGCAGGAAATCTTTCTACCCTACTCAGGACAAGTGAGTGCATCCATTTGGTCTGAATAACTAATGAGAAGTCTAGCTCTGTCTTAAATGCAGGCTGAATTTTTTTATGGGACTACCTTGGCTGTCATCTATTGATGAAATAAATAAATTTTTAAATTGCTGGTCTGCTTTCATCATCATCATAGCAGGCATAAGATGTCCACTGCTGAACATAAATTATCTTGTGCAACCTGCATCCAATGGCTCCCAGCAACCTTTATTAGGTCATCTTTCCATCTAGCCGGGGGTCGTCCTATGCTGCACTTACCAGTGTGTGGTCTCCACTTGAAAACCTTTCTGCCACAAAGTCCGACAGTTCTTGGAGCTATGTGCCACACACAACCAACATTGGGGATGAACTAGCGGCGGTTTTAATAGTGTATTCTAATGCTGCTACGGTGAATATTTTCACATTAGCCCCTACTTTAATCTTTCTACTTATTGGCTACTAGCTGAGCTGCCCTGGCTTTGCATGGAGTTTGATGAAAAAAATACAGCCTTATAGCACTCTGGGATAGTGTAGGTTATTATTATTATGTAATCAATGTTCTGAACTCTTTTTTTTTAAATAGTATAATTGGGTAATTCGTTCTAATTAAATAAATAAATACTATCAGTATAAATCAGTAAAATAATTTTTGAAACGGTTCAGTAGTTTCTGAGATTACACCCTACAGACATAAAATAACATTTAAAACGTGAAAAGATTTTATCTCTCAGAAACGTCGTAGTTCAGGTTCGTCCAGGGATCTATAATTTTTGTTAGCAAACACAGAAAGTTCTTACTTAAAATTATTGGTACACATAAAGATAAATTATAAAATGAACTATGCTAATGTAAAGTGCACTTTCCAGGATCCGTCAAGTACCCCACCACAAGACGTTCAGCAAACACGTCCGCAGGATCAGGCCGACCCTGACCCCGGGCACCGTGCTGATCCTCCTCGCGGGCAGACACGCCGGCAAGCGTGTCGTCCTCGTCGGAGTCCTGCCCAGCGGTCTCCTGCTTGTCACTGGACCCTTCGCTGTGAGTCAAACCTTACCATGTCTTTTACATCACTAGTGGCACTCCGGGAGTGCCGACAGAAGTGAAAACTTGAACAATTACGTGTGTATTTTTTTAATCGTTAGGAACGGTGTCGATAATGGTAACAGTGTTGCGAGTTCAATGGTTTTTTCCCATCTCAAAAATGCCCAACGCGCCTATAGAAGTACTTATCCAGTTCAAAAAAATTTGGATGTTGCAAAGTGATGATGGATGTCACATAAACATAAAAATTTACTAAGAAAATTAAAAAATAAGAACTAAAAGTTTACTACTGTTTTATGCTCCTCCACAAATAAAAAAAAATTTTAAAATTATATACAAGGTGTCTGTAACAGTGTCGCGAGTTCAATGGTTTTTCCCATCTCAAAAAATGCTCAACGCACCTAAGTTTTCACTTAAAAAAAAAAAGAGACGGAAAAGACTCACGACGTAGGAGAGGAGAAGGCGTATGCGTTAGGATGAGAGGTTGTTTGTTTGTGTGTGCAAGAAAGGGAAATCGAACGAAAATCTTACAAAACGGTTTGAACAATTTAGATATGGTTTTCAATAAAAAATGAATAAATGATTTTATTTTATTAATTTTTAGTGAAGAGGTCTCCTCTGTAAAATGGAAATTTATTACAGGATTTTAATGTCAGGGATTTGTAAATTTAATTTATAATTGTTTAAATATTCCATGCAAAACTTGTTAGTAAAAAAATAAATCTTAAAACTATGTTAGTACATGTATGTTGGTAATTATTAATTAACAATTATTAATTTATTAAATATTATGGGCGTCTTGCACAACGATGCCTAAACGTATTTAGTGGCAAAATATGATTTAAGGAGTTGTCAAATCATACAAATACGTTAAATTTAAACATGTTTATTCGCTAAATACGTTTAAGAATTGTTGTACAAGCTGGGCTCCAAATTTAAATTAGCAATAAAAGACAACAATTTAGGATCAAAAACAATAAAATTATAAAGTTTTTTAAAAAAAGTAAAAAAGTTTTGTTTCTCACAGAAAATATACACTTGCATTCAACTCGAGCTAGTATAGATTTAAGAATAAAAATAATTTATTAAACAGAACATACTTAAACAATTGTACTTAAATTTTATAATGTATATTTTAAATTTCTGTATTTATCAGATTAGTTACATGTATGAAGTGACAAGCTCGATAAGACCCTGCCCTCCAAACTAGTTTGAGACTGTATCTCGTCGGGCAGTTAGGGCAAAAGAGTATGCTACAAGTCGGGTTGGCTGGTGTACCTTCACCCAGTGCCTCATTATGCTGAAGCAGAGATTAATAATGCCTTCTCTTTCCAGTTTAACTCATGCCCACTCCGTCGCATGCCCCAGCGTTACGTCATCGGCACCTCCACCAAGGTCGACCTCGGAGACTGGAAGCTGCCCGAGAACCTCAATGATGAGTACTTCAAGAAGAACAAGAAGAGCACCAAGCGCTCAGTCAAGCGCAAGGCTGGTGAAGACATCTTCGCAAGCAAAAAAGAGGTGAGCCATCAACCCTAAATCCTACTTCGTAACTTCAAGGAGTTATAATGGCTGGGGTCAGGTTTGAGGGGGAGTGATGTGGGTGGGGGGAGGGGGGGTATTCTCGAATTCTCTCGAACTAGTTGGTCTGGTATGGTGAACCAACCAACGAACTGAGATCTCGCGAGTCTCCCATAAAAACTATGTAATCTTTGACTATCAAAATAGTGCCATGAAATGCATAACCAAATAACTTTACCTACAGTTTCATTCAAATTACAGGTAACGGGAATCAATGATATTGGTTACACCTTTTTGGGGTATAAACTGCATTTATCCTGGATTTCAGACTTCCCTATATTTGTGTCACTAAAGCTACACGCATACCAAATTTCAACACTGGGTTCAGTGGTGTACCCTGTAAATTTCGTCGTTCCATTTTTATTATGGCTAATAACTCAAAAATTACACCTACAAATAAAAACGGGGTCGAAATGTAACGATGAAGACCTTTCATTAGAAGTGCCACTTGACCAGATGGTTCCATTTTTTTTTACTCGTCTTGATCCCCAATTTCACAGCAACCCCTACACATGTTTCGCTCATTTAGGGACACCATGATTGTGCCATCACTACTTGCCTAGATACCAAATTTCAAGATGATCGAATCAACACTTCGAAAGTTATCCTCAGACCAAACATACATACATACAATGGTAATTTGCCGAATTTGATTTGGAGATCTCGCTTCGCTCGACCCAATTATATATATAGAGGAACCTAGATTTATGCAGTTAGGCACCAATAAACAGGGTTACTAGATTTTATCATGTCATTATTCTTTCCAGAAATACGTGCCCTCAGAACAGCGTAAATCAGACCAGAAGCTCGTAGACGAGGCGGTGATCAAGGCGATCGGCAAGCGAGCGGACAAGAAGGTGCTCCGCGGCTACCTCAAGTCCGCCTTCGGGCTGCGGTCCAGCCAGTACCCGCACAGGATGGCATTCTAAACTAGCTTCTAAGAGTCAATAAACATCTATGAAAAATTTACCATCTTTTATTATATTTAGACCAAAAGCGCTGACACTAAAGTGGTAGGTTATGGGCCGGCGGCGGCGCTGTCTGACATCATGGCATGGCATACAATTTTGGTATGCAGAAATTATTTTGAATCTTATTTAACTCACTTTTTGGTTCTCCATCGTCATAAGGTTTCAAATGTCGACTTGACATTAGATTAGATTAAGACGATTATTTATTGCACTCATTATTTAATACATACGCGAACTTAACACGTTCAACGTCCAGTGCCACATATATGGGTCACTATGAACTGGCTCTACACGTCCGTGTCCCACATATGGGTCACTACGGAACGACCAGGTACGCACTAAGGGTAACTTAAGGAGTAAGGGGTACTAAGGTGGTTTGGTGAAATGGTTTGCAAAACATTTCTTGTTCTTGATAGACAGGTTTCGAAATATTTTATTCAAAATGCTTGCGGTCACTTTTAACTTTTAACCCTATCTGTATGATTAATAAAACATATTTATATGTGTTTATATTATATTTTATTTCTTTATATCATCAAAAATATCGGTTAAGCCAAGGCCATACTTGGCTTGGACGTATGCCATACAATTGCAACCGTAGTGTCCACATTTAATGAAACATTCACCTGTACAAGATTTACAATAAACATCTTGTAGTTGTATGGTATAATTGAGGTATTTGCATGGCTTCATACAATTAGTGCATTTGGCTGTTAAAATAATTTCTTCGTCATCAATCATTACTTCGCAGTCCGGTAAAATTTTGAAAAATATATCACAGATAATAGTTAACGGTACATGTAACTGTTTCAATTTTCTCTTCACAGATTCAATCTATAACATAATACTTAAAATATATTTCATTTAAAAAAAGATTAATACTAATAACCATACATTCACACTATTTTTACTATTACCTCGAAAAGAGAAACAATTTCGTCATCCGGTAAATATTCCTCCAATTTTTTTTTCAGAATAGTTAGTACTTTATCAATACTTAAATCGTATAATTTCTGAGAATTAAGTAACATATTGATATTTTTATGTATAATATTTTGTTTCTTTACTTTTGACTTTCCCGCAACGTCAAAGATAATAGATATTGGACCATATTATTGTCATTGGAGTTGACACCAAAAAGTTGGTAATATTAAAATTAAATACTTTTTAGAACGATGTAAGAGACTGAATGTAATATTCTTATTTATGTAAATCATTAAAACATGGCAAGCATAACGCTTTCTCGCATATTTTGCATTCCGACATGACTTTTTTCGCCTTTTTTCTGGCATAAGGTACGGATTTGCCTTCTTGAAATAATTTCTTATAACAGGAGGCACATCGTCGGCGTACATCCCGGTTGCGTACTTTAGTTATATGTTCTAATCTATGTGCGGAACCTTGACCAGAAAGGTGTTGTTCCCGAGCTGAATTTGTATCTATTGAAGACGATGTGTGGAGGGCTAGATCACTACGTATAATAGATCTAACTATTTCCTCTTGGGCTTTTAAAATCGTCATTTTTTTGTTGCCGCTTGGATGTAGCTCATTATAAAGTATAGTCGAATTTACCACCGCAATGGTGATAAGATCTATGGCAATTTTTTTATACCATCTTATACTTTTGCGAATGGGTCCATGGTATGACGACAATTGGTCCGCAATGTCTATACCTTTTTTTCGTAAATTATAGTCAATTACCATTTTTGGCTTAATTTTTGGTACTCTTCCTCCAGACAAAGACATCTCATGACCATGACAGGTTGATAACATTGTAACAGCTCTTTTATCTTTCCATTTTAATACCGTCATCTCATTCTGTTTTTGCATCGCAGCTATTTGTCCTAGATCTAAATTTGCATTTACAATGTCACGAGGTACATATTTTCTATTCAATTTTAAAGTGCCTAACAAATCTGTATTTCTTGATAGCAGATATTCCGCTAAGGGGATACTTGTGTAATAGTTATCCGTTACTATACATCGTCCTTCATCCAGCAAGTCTTCTGCTAACTCCACGACAATGCTTCCAGGTTTGTCTAATCCATGTAAATTATTACTTTGACCACAGTAAATCTTGTATCCCCAAGTATAACCATCGACTGTGCATATTTTGTATATTTTTATGCCATATTTATGTGCTTTAGATGGTAAATACTGTCTAAATAAAAGTCGACCTCTAAAATGGACCATAGACTCGTCCACAACTATCACCTCTTCTGGTGTGTAAATAGATCGACAATTTCGTATAATGAGATTTATTAATGGACTAATCTTGTACAATCTATCATCTTCGTCTCTTGGAGTGTCGTTGTCGCAAAAATGCCAACATTTCATTAACAAAACAAATCTATTATAGGACATGCCTATCTTATGGAGTAATGGGTGATAATATATTTCGTCCATTTTCCAATATGATTCAACTGTTGGAAACTTTATCAATCCAGTCAGTATTATCACTCCAATAAATTTGAGCATTTCGGACGCGTCAACATCTTTCCAACGTTTAATTCGAGCAGACGGTAGATCATTTGCTACTTTCATACGAGAACCATATATATTTGTGTATTCTACCATTAAACACAGTACCTCGTCATTTATAATGTGACGGAATATCATAGAAATTTGTTCATCATTACCAAATAATCTTGTGTGTCGTGTAGGCTCCATACGACCCGTAAAAAGTTTCCTTGATAAGTTGGAAACATTTGATTGCCATGCGAAAGGGCTTGCAGATCGATTACGTGCACGTCGTCGTACCTGTTCACGATGGAGACTGCGGCTTCGTCGATTTCTAGGAAGACTGTTTTGAATTTCAGCTTGTATGGCTTCGATACTTTCTACTATGTCATCCATTGCCAAAAAACAAGCTGCATCTTCGTTTTCCTCGTCAGAATCCAACAAATCGTCGTCGAAATCAGAATCTTCTAATATTCTTTGTAAACGTTCAACCATTTTCAACTTCGTGAAGTGAACAAATGTGGTAAAATAAACAAAAGAATTACCTACATTGACTTGAGTTGACGTTCTATTACCTGACACTTCAAAATCTACTAATAACAAAAAGTATTTATATATCGATAAAGTGCCAGTCCTGAGTACGGCTCTTGAAAGTTCTGTTTTTTCATGATACTAAAAGATATGGTTTACTTCCTATTGCATTCTATTGGTTACATGCACTCACTAAGTATTTAGAAGTGTTTCGATTACATGTCTTATTATTTACGTCTTTAACAAGACGCATTTTAAGACTGAGGTAATATGCGGGACTTACAATGAAATTCAAACATTTTGTATGGGGACTGTTATCGTGTTAATAATAATTAACATTTTCTTCCAGCTAACCTTTGTGTAGTGTAGATTAAGTGGTTGGTAGTGCCAGAAAATAGATAAACGAACGAACTAGCAGAATTGTGTCAACTACTAGCCACAGAAACCATACAACCAAGCGATCACACAAACTATAATCACGCTAATATTATAAATGCGATAG
The DNA here is from genome assembly GCA_918857605.2 of Philereme vetulata. Classification (NCBI taxonomy): domain Eukaryota; kingdom Metazoa; phylum Arthropoda; class Insecta; order Lepidoptera; family Geometridae; genus Philereme; species Philereme vetulata. The sequence goes on from OU975420.1 coordinate 18,222,470, forward strand.
TTTGGATGTTTGTTACTCGAATCACGTAACGGCTGAACCGATTTCGATGAAATATGGTATGTAAACTACTCAAAACAAAATAGGGCCCACCCAAAAAAATACGTACCATTTATTGCAAGTTTAATTTTAGAAATAGGTTAACACATTCAGAATCATTAAAAAAACATTACAATGCCTTATTTTTGCCAAAAAAATCGTCAAGAAATGCACGTTTTACACATTAACTTAAAATTACACGGTTTTCCAAAACAACACGTTGAAGACACGAGCACAATTTTTTTTAAACATGTTCTTAGAGTTGCTTCAATGCCTTATGTTTAGTAACGCGTAGGTCCTCCCCTATCGCGCACACATTCTCCGAGTCGGTTCGGAACACTATAAGGTGGATGACGTTTTCATCTGGAATTTGCTCCCAACACACTTTTAAAGCAGTTATCAACTTCTGTCGGCTATGAATTCAGTGTGGTTGTCTTTAAGGATTCTTTTCAACTGGTCCCAGATATGCTCGATCGGATTCAGGTCCGGACTCATGGCAGGCCAGGGTAGAACTGCGATACCAGCTTCGGAGATTGCACTTTGGGTCACTCTGGCAGTATGAAGGCGAGCGTTGTCTTGCATCAGAATAAAGTTAGGGCCGACTCGCTGTGAATATGGGATCACATGAGGTCGGATGACATGCTGAACATAGCTGGCAGCCGTTACATTGCCCCCATCCAAAATCACTAGCTCGGTTTTGCCCATTATGCTAATCCCACCCCATACCATAATACTGGGTCCACCAAAGCGGTCAGTTTCACGAATACATGGTTCTGTAAAACGTTCTCCAGGTCGTCGCCAAACTCGTACGCGTCTGTCATCATTAAAAAACTTTACTTTAGATTCATCTGTAAAAAGCACTGTCCTCCAATTATTCATGGTCCATTTGAGGTGATCACGTGCAAACCTTAATCGCGCTGCATGGTGGGCTCTGGTCAATTTGAGCCTAACAACTGGCATTCTGGAGTCTTGGTCTTCATGAAGTCTGTTGCGAACAGTTTGGTCACTCACTCGCGTTCCAGTGGCGTCACGTAAGCGGTTTCTCAATATGCGTGCAGTTACAGTTCGCTCGCGACGTGCAGAGAGTCGGATGTATCGGTCTTCTTGGGAGGTTGTCGCTCGGGTTCTACCTGAACCGCGCCTCCTACTCACACTACCTGTCTCTTGAAAGCGTTCCCACACATTTCGAATAGCTCGTCTTGACACACCAAAGCTTGAAGCTACCGATCTTTGCGAATTTTCCTGCTGAAGCAAAACAATGGCTCTAGTCGCGGATTCCGTGTCCATTTGATGTCGAAAACCAGGCATTGTTTATGCAAACAGTAATGTAATCGATAATTAAAGGTAAGGTTACGATAACTTCTTCGTTAGACACAACAAACCCCACTGAGCAACAATGTAATGGCACTCACAGATTCTGCGGTACCTATATCGTAAGATTTTGTTTCTTGTCTACCCACTTAAGAACTACCCTAAACTTGGCGTTTAAGTGTTAATTTATGATCAATAAATATGCCTACTTAACAATTCCATACATCAGTATGCCAACAACTTGCAAAAAAAATGTGTCGGGCAAAATATCGAAATATTTCAAGTGGGCCCTATTTTGTTTTGAGTAGTTTACATACGTAGATTATAACCTGGATTAAAACATAGTGTAAAGGAATTTGCCTCTTTTTCTGGTTGATTAGGAATATTTACCAAGCTCAAGGTCGCTCAACGAGCTATGGAGAGGGCTATGCTCGGGGTTTCTTGGCGTGACAAAATCCGCAGAAGAACTAAAGTTGCCGACATAGCTCTCAAAATTAGCAAGTTGAAGTGGCAATGGGCAAGCCACATCGCTCGTAGAACCGATAACCGTTGGGAAAAAAAGGTTCTCGAGTGGAGACCACGGACTGGAAGACGCAGCGTAGGCCGGCCCCCCACAAGGTGGACCGACGATCTAGTAAGAATCGCGGGGAGCCGTTGGGCGCAAACGGCTACCAACCGCTCGTTGTGGCGATCTAAGGGGGAGGCCTATGTTCAGCAGTGGACGTCTTCCCGCTGATGATGATGATGATGAGGAATATTTGGTTTATTAAAATGAAAATCAGCTTGGTATTTTGATAGCGTGTAATTTTTTTTAGAGGATAGAGAATGAGACACAGTGTTGCCAGCTAAAATCAGTGATGCGTCGTAACAGTTACAAAATAAGTAGGCATTGTGCGAACATGCCCCCGGACGTTGAAGGCTTGCCTTTCAACAAGATGAGTCAGTCAAGGGACAGATTTTGCTGAAGGATCTGCGGATTACTCCATTTGAGGTTCTGATATCAGCAATGCGGTTGATGCCATCTGCTGGAGCAGATGGCATCAACCGCGTTGCTGATATCGCATTATAGCTGTATATCCTGGAGGATATACAGCTATAATGCGACCCAGTTTCCATTTCAATGGTGGGAGGTTATCCTCCTTTACGACAACCAAACAGCCGTTGTTCAGGGTAGAATTGCTTGAACGCCATTTGACTCGCTGTTGCAATTCACTGACGTATTCCTTAGACCACCTGGTCCAAAAGTGTTGACGGAGCTGTTCTAGCCTTTGGAATCTGGTCAAATGGCTGGAGGAGCAGTCTTGATAATTAGGAGCTGGTAGTGACGTTAGAGGCTTTCCTATTAAAAAGTGCCCAGGCGTGAGTGGTGTCAAATCATTTGAATCGCTTGAGAGTGGAGTGACCGGCCGTGAGTTTAGGATTGCTTAAATCTGGACTAGGACAGTGATCAGTTCTTCATAAACTAAATTACAATTTCCCAATACTCTATGCAAGTGAAACTCAATAGATTTAACTCCAGCTTCCCAAAGACCCCCGAAATGCGGAGTAAGGCGGACAGAAATGAAAGTTAATGCCTTCATTGGCCATGCAACCAGGTTAGTCTTTAAACTGCAGTTAGTCTTTAAAAACTTAGAAATTTCGTTATAAGCTCCAACAAACAACGTGCCATTGTCTGAATAAATATCCGTGGGTTTTCCCCTACGAGATATGAATCTTCGTAAAGCAGACATGAAACTGTTACTAGTTAAGTCACCTACCAATTCAATATGAATTGCTTTAGTCGTGAAACAAACAAATATCGCGATGTAAACCTTTACGATTCTACAAGCTCGACCTTGGCGACTGGCGGACGAAATAGGACCAGCGTAATCTATTCCTACACATTCGAACGTAAGACCACCGGGAGTTAGACGCTGTTGCGTTAAGTTTCCCATAAGGGGAGTTACGACCTTGCCTTTCATACGGGTGCATCTAATACACTGATGATAGGTTAACTTAGCTAAATTAGATACGGCCACTAATGGGCCAATAAGTTTCTCTTATTGAGGCCGGCAATAACTGTGGGCCGGCATGTATTAGCCTAAGGGGCATGTATTGCAAAAGGGGCCGAATATTGCAACATTCGAAACAGAATGTTTCGAGCTGAGCCCCTTTTGCAAAAGCATGAGTGGACTGTATCATAATGGGGTGTTTCTTATCATAAGAAAACATAGGAGCTAATTCCAAACGACCGCCGACACGCATTATATTATTCTCATCAATGAAGACGTTAAACTTGTTTAATGGACTTTTGATAAAGCTTGTTTTAAGATAAATTTTTATATTCAGGAAATGACTGAGAGGTTTTAATAATTAAGTTTAATGCGTTCTGTAGTTCATCACTACTCAGATAATCGGTCTTTGGAGGTAGCTTTTTGCAGACATTGATGAATCTTAACGCGTAAGCTATAGCGAAAAACGATTTAAAGAAGATATGAAGCTCCAACGCGGAAAGGGAATCAAAAACAACGAGACGAGGAATACGCAAATAATTTAATAACGGTAGACCTTTTAATAACTTGAGCCATGCTTGGGCAATCTCCAATGATAATTGTTCGTCCCATGATAATTTACAAACCCATAATTTATGCATCAAAACCTTCATTGGCATGACGCAAGGAGACACCAAACCCATGGGATCAAATATTTGCGCGATAACTGAAAGTAATCCTCGCTTCGTTGATTCCTTAGAAATTGACGAATCAATATAAAAGCTGAGCTCGTCGGAGTCAGTCTGCCATCCGAGACCTAAAGTCTTGCTGGGTTCAATAGACCCAATATTTAAATTTAATGAAGAACTGGCGTCGGATGGAGCAATGAGCAACGGGCTGTTAGATTTCCACGCTTACGTAATGGCATACCAGCTGACGCAAGTTCAGCGGTTACCTTTTTTTTTATATCCAACCTCCCTTGAATAGTGTGAGACCCTGTTCAAATTCAAATTCGTTTATTACCTACTCCAGAAATAACATAACAGTTTACAAAAACCAAAGCATTATTACTAGTACATAAAACAATAAAAACAAAATTACAAAATATAAAAATTAAAGTTATAAGCACACAACAGAAATAAAAAGTAAGTTTTATATAAAATTAATTGGATCGAGGATCAATTATAGGATTAGCTCTAATCTAATCTCTCGCAGTATTCTAGACATACTTGCGCCAACTTCAGTATAAGATCCGCAAATACATCGGCTTCGGTACAACTTGAGCAGTGCGTTAAGTTGGCGCTGCGCACGGCAGATAGGCGAGTTTTGACGTGCCACAGTGTGCGCAGGGCTCGGCTCGAACAGCAGGACTCTCCCAGGACGAAATCTAGAGCGTTGCTCAGGCACGCACATCCGACTTGCCTCGCTAACCAAATCAGGGCAGTCAACCACACCACGCAATAGATGACACACAGTCATAATTTGGTCATTTATTTTACGCGTTTCAAGAGAGTACCTAGTGTACCCTGTAGATATTTCGTGGGGTACATGAACGGATAATAATTATAACTCTTCTTATACATAAAGCGAAGGAACCGCTTTTGAACCTTCTCAAGCATAAGAGAATATGTAGATTCGTGTGGGTTCCAAATGCACGAACCGTATTCAATCTTTGTTCTCACTAAGGAAATATATAACAGTTTTATTGCACCCAAATTATTAAACTCCCGACAAATACGAGTAACGAACCCCAACCGTTTAAAACAATCAGCCTGTTAAAAGGTCGTCAACATAAAAATCGTGGATGATGATGTCAGATATCTGTTCATCACTGCAGTCAAGGCCTCCTTGCTTTAAACACCTTGTAGCGAAAAAACTAGCGCTGGAACAGCCGTAAGTCACAGTGTTCAGCTGGTACGTCTTAATCTTGGGGTCAGCAGTGTGAACAGATATCTGCCTATACATCTTCTCGACGTCAGCGGCCAAAACGTCCTATGAAGCCTAAATAGAATAAGTATAGATACAAGATCATCTTGGATAGTTGGTCCTACCATCTGAATTTAATTAAAAAATATTCCTGAGGTGGTAGGGCTGCTGGCGTTAAACACGACCCTTAATTTAGTAGTTGTGCTATTTTCACGAACTACTCCATGATGTGGAATAAAGTACGGAGCTGGATTTGAGTTTAATTCGCACTCGGACATATGCCCTAGTAAACGATACTCCGACATGAAATCAAGGTAGCTATCTCGAAAGGTAGATTGGCTCATAAACCTGCGCTCTAATGAGAGAAGACATCGCTTCGCTCGCTGCAGTGAGTCACCTAAAACATCAGGTGACTGTTTTAAGGGAATTCTGACAGAAAAGCGACCATCTTTGAGACGAGTCGTACCTATTTTTAACGAAGTGTTCTTCGCACATTCGTTCCTCTTCGGAATAGGATGACTTAGGGCCAATTTCTTCCAGCTGCCAAAAACGAGATAACATGTTTTGAATATCATCATTTCCAAAGTTTCGATTAATATCAGTGTCTACACTATCTACTTTCGTGAAGTTGCACGTTAGAGGAGACGATCCATGGCCACCATTGATGGGACCGGAAACTAACCAACCTAAGCGAGTTTCCCAAATAATCGGTTTATTAGCTCCTAAACTAATCTTTCGCGACCCAGGTAGCTCCCAAAATATATCACTACCGATTATCATGTCTATTTCAGACGCCTTATGATATTGAGGATCGGCTAGGGCGATATCATCATGTATATTTAAATGCGAAATATTAATTGATCGGCAAGGCACATCATCAGTAATGGATGGTAGCACATACCAAAGCAGATCCTTTTGGTATTTTTCGTTTAATGTATTTGTTGAGAGACGATACATTTTTGTTGTGTTTGTTTGAGTTTTATTTATACGTAAGTATATCGGTTTATCTATATCTACATATTGTAGGTTTAAAGAGAGACACAATTTTTCAGTAATGATGCAAGACGAACTTGCACAATCTAGTAGAACGCGAACAATACGCTCGTGACCATTCGCGTCAGATACTGTCACTAAGGCAGTTGACAACAAAACATCTTGTTCCGTTTCTGGAAGTTTATCCACACAATAAGTAGTCAGGGTTTAGTTAGTTGGTGCTTTTGCTTGTTCTGGAACAGGTTATCGGCATTTTAAGGTCTGATACATGAACTAAGGAGTTGTGCTTGCGCTTACATATTTTGCAACCAACTTTTTTACAACGGTTCGAATAATGACCGGTGCGTAAACAATTGTAGCACACCTTGTACTGCGGGATCAGCTCTAACCCTTGCTTGTTGCTAAGGGCCAGAAACTGAGAACCATTTATTAAGTGATGATCACCTTTGCATTTGGGACATGGTTTCACGGTCGGGCTATTATTGTTATCATCAGATGATGACTGTGACTGGGAACTACCTACAGAGATCATAGTTTTGAGTTTATTTACACTTTTAGGTGGCTGGCTTGAGATGGTACCACGAGATAATTCCAAGGTTTCCAAGAGATCGGCGCGATTCCGAATAAATTCGAGAAAGATAAACAGAGTTATAACCTTATCTTTATCTAATCGAATTTTGCACTCTTCCCATTCACGAAGTCTTTTGATCAAGTTTTCGAGAAATGATGTGAATGAGAAGTGTGTCCCAGTGTTTAGTCGTTTCACGTAGCGATTCAAGCGCGCGTAGGCTTTTATTTACTTGATCGATCAACCGCTTTAGGCTAATAGAAGACTCACTTTTAAGTGAATCAACATTAAACAAGTTGGAAACATGGTTTTGTACGAGTAAGCGCTTGTTATTATATCTCTCGCACAGTAACTGCCAAGCCACAGAATAATTACATGACGAAAACTCAATCGACTGTATGATCATTGATCACATCAGCTGACCCTTCCAGTGATGATCTGAGGTAGTGGAATTTATTTATTTCGTCCATGTCGTCGTTCGAATGTATAAGACTAGAAAATGTGTCTTGAAACTCAAGCCAATTATCATAAGAACTGTGGAATTTTGGCAAGTTAATAGTACTAGGTAACTTAACTAATTTGTAATTACCTACTTACTCCGAGAACTCTCTAAATTTTCACATTTTTGTGACTTTGAATTGCTGTTTAGAATGTGCTGAGTCGTTGAAATTATTTTGTAATACGATGGCTCGAATTCGTCTCTTTCAGAAGTTTGTGACTGTAAATCATCGGCTAGACATTCTATCCTCAATTGCACCATATCGTACTGTTCATACAAGCATTCCATTTTGCCTATTCGTAATTGCAGTTCATTTACACTAACATACAAAAATATCAATCACAAATTGTGATTGACAATGAACATTGGAGTGATTTACAAATCAAGAATATTCCAATTTTTAGTAGTGTAAACCTACAAACAAGGTAAATAAAAGCTTTACAAATTATACAATATCTTTTATAATTTTAGCAAAACAATACAAAATAATTAAATGTTTTACCAACAAAATAACAAGTTAGATTTTACAATTATAAGTTAATTAACAAAAAGGTTTATAAAGATAATTACAAAAGAAGGTGCCAAATTATTGTTAATTAGTGTAAACAGTGCAATAACAAGTTAAGAATCCGTTCCGAAATCTGCCGCTGTCAAGTTTAGGTATTTACGAAGTCCGGCAGGCGCGCGACTCGTAAATACACCTCATTATAGGACAAATAATTTTGATCCTTTGTCATGTCGATCGAATGAAAATGTTTATTTATAGTATATTGTGTATCTTCGTATCTTCATTTGTATTATACAGTTTTTTTTTTATTTTATTTGTATTTGTTAAGCGCTTGACCACTTAGGTACTCATCTGATGGTAAGGTCGAAGAAAGAGCGAGCTTGCCTAGATAGAACCTGTTCACTCTGGACTTGAAGACTCCGAGATTATAATGGCCTGACAAGATTTCTACAAGTAAAATAACTAGTGGTTCGCCCCGAACTGAGATTTCGCGAGTCGCGAGTACAAAACAAAAAAATAATAATATTCACAATCTTTGACTAATTGATCGAGCGAAGCGAGATTTCCAAATCAACTTGAGCAAATTGGCCGTATGTACGTATGTTTGTTTGTTCGAGGATAACTTTCGAAGCATTGATCATTTGCTTAATCTGATAATTTGCTGAGGAGTTCCATAGAACAGCTCCTTTCTCCATCATCAGATCAGGTGGCTGCTGCAATAGTAAATTATTGTCATTCGAATTATATCGGCGTGCAAAGTTGCAGATCAATCGTATTACTTGTTAAGGAGTTCCAAGAAACAGCTTCTGACTTCATGATCAGATCAGGGTGTTTTTACGAGTGGTTCGCCCCGAACTAAGATCTTGCGAGTCTCCGATTGAAACAGAAAATAATTGTAATCTATGACTATCAAAATAGTGCTACGAAAAACTAATTGCATTACTTGACCTACAGTTTCATTCAAATTACAGGTAATGGGAGTTCATGTAATGTGGTTAATTAATTTTATTTTATTGGGGTACAAATTGCAGTTATTCTAGATTTCAGACTTTTGTCTATATTTGTGTCACTTAGCTACACGCATACCAAATTACAGCACTGTGGGGTCACTGGTGTACCCTGTGAATTTTGTCAAAGTTTAGTTTTTAGCATGGCTCATAACTCAAAAACTATTTGAAATTACGAAAAATATAATAAAAAATAAACAGAGTCTAAAAGTACTAATAAATACCTTTCATTTGACGTCACACTTGACCTGATAGCCTTATTTTCATTTCTTTTACCCCACTTGAACCCCAATATCTCAACAAGCCTCCAACATTTTTAGCTCATTAGTAACACCAACATTGTGCCATCACTACCTACCTATGTATTAAAGAATAACAGTCGCTGTTTCCATAGTCATTAGAATTCTAATACATAATATAACTATTTATAATCTGATATGATAATAAAGTTTACAAAATAATAATTTTATTAAATGAATACTTACAGATCAAATCACTCGGTCACACTATAATTGTATGCCGGCACTGGCCGTTGCCTATAGTATTATGTACATATATAACGTATCTATGTATAGTGCGCGCGACGAGAGCGACACGTCCTCCCTCCAAAAGCGCTCGGCGCTGTCTGCCAGCCAGGGCTACGTTACGTTTCATCATTTTATATGTGATTTTAAAAAAATCATATTAAAATAATTAATAGATAGTAGACTTCCAGTTTTTTTTAATATGTAAATAAAATGTTGAACTTTGCTATAGTATGTGTACTTTAACTTATAAACTACCTACTTTCGAAGAAACGACATCTTTAGACGCGCAAAATGTGCAGTTGTTTTCTTTATTTTTTTGAAATATTGTAATATTATACTAAAATGTTATTTCTAAGTATTTGAAAGAAGACAATATGTTTGTTGTAATATTATTTTTGTTAATAACTTTAAGACTCGTTTTTTGGGTAAAAACAGGGTTAGATAATTCACTAAATTGCTCATTTTACGAAAACGCGTTATAAATTTATTATTTTGACGAATGTTATTAGTTTAAATTAATTTTTTTTTCAAGCACATCGTTTCTGATGAATCAAACTTTAGGTGTAATTATTTTTGTTTATGTTTCTTTAACACGCGAGCCACAGTCTTGTTCGAGATATTCGCATAAAAAGGATAGGACCCTTAACATAAATGATTTTTGGTAAAACTTTGTGCAAATGTAAATTGAGACGCAAAGTTTAGAGGTTGTAAAGTTGTTCACCGCCTTACCTGTCATGGCGTTAGCAAATCACCTTGATATTTTATTCCTAATTATTCTAGTAAATACCTGACTAAAGCTAAGGAAACATACTTACATTAAATAATGGTGCTGAATATAACAGACAAACCTTGTTTCTGCCTAGATCGATTACATGTAAAATGCAATAATGGCATGAACTAGACAACCTGAATGACAAAAGAGTATTGGGTAAAATTCCGCAGAAAACAATCACTGATCACGTGATCACTTCCCTTGTATTCTTGAATCCGGCTCGAAGGACCATGTAAAGGAATTTGCCTCTTTTTCTGGTTGATTAGGAATATTTGGTTTATTAAAATAAAAAGCAGCTTGGTATTTTGATGGCGTGTAATTTTTTTTAGAGGAGAGAGTATGAGTCATACAGTGTTGCCAGCTAAAATCAGTGATGCGTCGTAGCGGCTACAAAATAAGTAGGCATTGTGCGAACACATAGGTTACTTTTTATTGACAAACCACGCGGGCGGAAGCTAGTAATATTATAAATGTGAAAGTTTGGGATGTTAGTTTATTTGTTTGTTACTCAATCACGTCATAAATTTGGTGTGTTGATAGATTATGACCTGGATTCAAACATAATTATTCCTACTTGACTATGATACAAGATGTCGTAAGTTTCACTTTCTTCCTCTATCCGAACGAAGGGAAATAGCCGATTTGACTTAACTGTTTAACATAGCAAATGACACTGTGGATTGCCCAGAGCTTCTGGAGCTAATAGGACTGCGAACTATTAAAGCCGCATTGAGAAATCCTAACCTTCTTTACGTTCCAAGGGTTCCAACCAATTAGAGGCAAAATTCTTTTATGGTGAGAGCTTGTCATTCCTTTAATTCATTAGCTAAGGCAAATAAAGAGGTTGATCTATTCAACACTAAAACAAGTAAGCTCAACAAACGCTTACTTAGTGACAATTATTTTAATATATAGATTAGGCACTTAACCGATGACGTGTATGTGTGTGTGTGTGTGTGTATTGATATCTCTTCTATTTAATTTCTTTTCTCATTTTATGTGTCGTATACCTTACCTGTTTATATAATACCTACTAATCTCCTACCTTATCTGCGGAAACTTTTAATTGGCCTTCTTAGAATAAGTAGCATTTATTGTTGTTTATTTTCTACTCAAATACCTCTTCTGTAACCTAGCTGTAAGTTTTCCTAAAACTCTAAAAATAAATTAAAATAAGCTACTGTTTGTTGACAAACAAAGCGTGCGAAGCCGCTGGCGTCAAGCCAGTAGTAAATAAAACAAGTGGTTTATGAGTAGTAGTCGGTATATTAGAGTGGTTTGTACTTGTGATGCGCGGTGGCGCGTCGTGGCGCGGCGGCGGCGGAGCGCGCGCGTGCGCCTGCGCCGAGCCGCTCGCGCCACTCCGCCTCCAGCCGCGCGTACACACCGCCTAGAACCACATACCATGAGTCTGAATTATTTTATTTTGGCATCACATGGTATCATTGGTGTTGTTTGCCTTATGCATATAAAAAAATAGGGAAACAGAAGAAACACTAAGCCCGAGAAAGCTGGATGATTCTACTGGTCGGCTTCTTACGGCTCGAATACAACATATCCATCATCGTAAGATGCTCAGACGTTGATGGATGAACTCGGCCGGCCAAATCAAATGTATGTAGAATAAAGAGAGCGTACACCAGAACGGTAGCCGTATCACCTAAGCCAGTCGCTGTCGTGTCGCTATCGCTAGTCAGGTCATTGCTTTCACACGTGAGATAAGTACTGTACGTGTGAAAGTGATGGCATGACTAGTGATAGCGACACGACAGAAATTGGCTTAGGTAATACGGCTGCCGAATTATCATTAACCAAGATGAATGATATTACTTTATTGCATAAAATAAAAATAATCTGTACACTAGTCGAACTTAATGCTAATCGTACGATGACAATTACCGATCAACCGGCGAATACGTACTTTGTCCGTCTGTCAATCCGTCCGCCTGTCACAGTTAATTTCCCGCAGGAACTAATAAAGTACCAACATACAGACAGAACGTCCGTCGTCCGGACAGTTCAGCCTCAGATCGGAATTCGGCCGATAACTCCGTTGGTGTATGCGCTCTGCGCTTCTCTTTATTTTCAATAATTGTTGGTTTTGGTAGGTCGAGTTCGGCCGATGACGCCTTTGGTAAAAAAATATAAAAAATGAAAAAAAACGAGTGAGCTTTAGACCACACGACTGAAGTAAAACTTCTTTTTCAAAATATTAATCTAGAAAATTTTTCAATTACAAAAATTGTCAACACGTAAGTATGTATCAGTCTATGTTCATTCTGGACAGACGCATCTCGCACTCGCACATTAACGTTTAAAAATATAGGAAACGTAACCCCCTCTCTTTCCATCTTCACTAACTTATATCTCCCTCTCAACTTCCGTTCGCGCTTTTCGTAACACATTCACCAGCTTACTCCCCAAGTCAAGCGTGTGTAAAGAAGTTTTACTTCAAAAATATTTATTTACAACAAAATCAAACAATTTAGTTTAGTCCTATCAGTCAGTAGGTACACACTAAAACATATCCTTTCAAAATGACAATAGGTGTGATTAAAGATATTGTGTTGTATACAATTTGAAGAGATATAGTTCCACTGATATTATCACAGGATATATTTTACAAAGAGCGTCTGTTTACGCTCGTCGTACTAAGCCTTACTCCTGCAACTAGCAGTTCTTATTCTCTGATAAATGTAGGTTGAATTTGTGAAGTGGTTACCGGGCGGAGTCCTCGGTTTCGCCTGGTGCAGATTGGCTCGCCGCGCCAGCGCCGCCCGCATCTGCCGCGCCGCGCGCTCCTCGAAGCGGCGCTGCTGGTCCTGGTTGGAGCGCGCGGACACGCACGACACCCATTGACGACCCACCACGCGACTCCGTCTGAACAGTTACACATAAACACTAATAATATACAAGCATTTACATACCACAATATAAAACGCAAACGTTAGGTAGCTAAGCTAGGAAGCTGTTGTAATACCACATTGGGCTCACTGGACTGTGAACCTGTTAAGGTGCAGAATCTTCTTCTTCCTGCCCTTTTCCCACATTATGTGGGATCGGCACAGCATGTATTTTTCTTCCATGCCTCTATCAGCCATCTCTGTTGTCACTTCTTTCTTATCCATATCATTCTTGACACAGTCCATCCATCTCTTCTTCGGTCTTCCTCTACTTCTATATCCATCCACATTCATATCTAACACTCTTTTAGTCAGATGCCTATTAGCCTATTCCTAGTAGGTAAGTATACTTCTCAACTTTTCTATCACTAGCGCTAATTTCAAACTTCCTCTAATACCTATACTCATCTCATCTTATCTATTCTCGTTACCCCACACATCCATCTCAACACTCGCATTTCCGCCGCGTGCACTCTCCTTTCATCCGTCCCTTTCGTGGCTCAACACTCAGAACCATCATACATTACGACAGGTCTTATGATCGTCATGTAAAGGAGCTCCTCAGAATACGCATGCATACGATCATGTATACGATACGAATGCTCACTTGTTCGCTTGCTGCGAGCTGGGTCTCGGTTGGCGGCGGCGCGGCGCGTCCTCGTCGCTCCGCGCGCTCGCTTCGCTCTGCTCGCTGTCGGAGCTGGACTGCTCGCCGCACGAGTCGGCGGAGTCGCCTGCACCCGTGCCCGCAGCCGCGCTGTGACCCGTCACGCCTTTCTTTGTATACCAACAGGGTGTGATTAACACTGTATATTTCCTAAAGCCGCGTCTCCTGCACGTGTTTTTTACGAAACACGTGCACACAAAAACATCCAAACTTTGGGGCGTGGATATACACATACACATGTGACTTTTCACAAAGGGAAATTTGAACAATAACATTTTTTTTCAGTAAATGAAGAAAACTAACTGTAGGAAAATGAGGGTAATTTTTACATTGTAAGTTTTACAAGTGTAAATATTCCGTTTTGTTTGGAACAGGCTTTTTAAGTATAATTTCCAAACGATTTATCCTATTCTGCGTCAAGATAAATGTAGGAAATTATGTATCTATGTTAGAGGGTAGAATAAGAACTCAATAATTAAAAAATAAGGAAATGTTCCCTTTTGTAAAGTCACACCTCAATTATTATCAATGGATACCTACTGTTCTCTACTTTTTGAGCTTAGTGTGAAAGAAATATTTTGTTATAATCAGAAGCTATTACTTACCTATAGCAGGAGACAGCTTGTGTATGAAAAAAATTCTGTTGTTGCATGTTTTTTTTTGTGTAATCATGTTTTTAAGACAAAACGGGTCTTTTCGCGCACAGATTTATATCAAAATTATAATTTTGACTAACCGCGACGTTTCGGCCAAGTTTGCGCGAAAAGACCCATTTTGTCTTAAAAACATGAGTATAGTTCGCGAAAATTTAAAAAGTTTTTTTGTGTAATGTTTCGGAAAAACACGCTGAAGAGAAAACTTTCAAATAGGCGGATGCCAATCGTACAGACTTTTAGTCTAGTTTTGGTATCTGAGACTTTTAACATGTTGAGGGCAATTCTATTGGTTCTAAACTAAATTTAGGTTTTACTGGTTGTCTTGCCACACCTTGTATAGTTTTTTGGGCCGGCCATAGAAAAGCGAATTAGAATATGTCTACAGTATCTACAGTGCGTTATATATCTCGTATGTGATCAGTTGGTATTGGCACTGCTACCGTCGTCTTTAGAGATGGATCGGGTGAATTCGCTAATCTTGAAGTTCTAAACCTTTTCAGGTGTTTTGGTTTTGAAAAGTACAACATTGTACAGTCAAGGTACATTTTAAAAACACGCGGCGCTTTAATTCCAACGCGCTCGCAATTGTACCCGTATCATTCTTAAATAAATCAGTTTACGATTAGCTTCAGACTCGGGTGGTTATCATTTATCCCATCCTTACAATATCAATCTCACTAATATCATGAAATGATAGGGATATCACCTTACAAACAGTGTTTCAGAAATCGCTTTCAGCGATAAAGCCGCCCATTGTACTATATTTAACATACATTGTGGTGTGCAATAAAGAGTTTAGCATAAATTCCTGGTGTACAATAAACAGTTCAGTATTCTATTCTAGTGTTAGATTAAATTAAAATTTCACTGTTTTACTGATATTGTAACTTTTGAAGATAACAAATCCGAGCTAAATAATTTAAGTGCAGTGCTTTATATAATTTGGCATTAAAAATAATTTAGACAGTCTATTTACATTATAATTGCAATTTTTAGTTCAAGTAAGGGCTCTTTCACACGAACCAGCGCGACAGCCACAAGTGACCGCTGACTTGCCTCAATATTTTTTTTTCTTTAAAAGGAGAGAAAGACGACAAAGTCTTTAGACTAATTGGATACAGTTACGTCCTTTGAGGTAAAAGTTGCCGGTCTAAGTATTTATGGACGATCGTAAGTTGGGAGCGGTGACCACTGTGACTTACGAAATTTGTAGCAGCTTATCGACCATTTGTGGCTACCGCTGTCTTACTACGACATCAAATCATCGAGTTTGGTAGAAACGGACAGAAAGCATCAACAACTTCTAAATCCTTCGCATTAAGTGGACAGGTCGCGGAGGCCATTGAGAACTACTATTTATTAAATCCGCGCGGCCATTACAAGCAGCGGCCAGCTGCTAATACGATTAGAGCACCGCAATCTGTGCTTCACCGCAATCTGGCCGCTAAAGGCGTGGGACCCTCTAATATTGTAGGCTTTACCTTCTTAGATTCCTTCTCTTTGAGTGGCTTCTTCTCCCGCTCGGGCGAGCCAGAGCCGGCAGCGGCGCTGGGCCCGGCGGCCGGCGGGGACGCGGCGCGCACGCTCGCTGCGTGTGCAAGGGGCCTTAGCGGTGGCTTGTGGTGGAACCGATCTCAAAAATGGGGTCTATTAGGGGCATGTTTGATTTGCAGATTGATTAAATTGTGAGGTGTCATTGCGCTGAATTGCACGTACAGTAAACAGACGCAGAAAGACCTCGCTTAGTGATCTCACACAGAAACAATCACCCAGTGATCACACACAGAAAAACCCGCACCCTCTGATCTCAAACGCAAATACCTCTGATCTCAAGCAGAAACACCCACCCACTGATCTCAAGCAGACACACACCCACCCACAATCTCAAAATAGAAATACCCACCCACTGATATCAAGCACAAATACCCACCCACTGGTCTCAAACACAAATACCTCTGATCTCAAGCAGAAACACCCACCCACTGATCTCAAGCAGACACACACCCACCCACGATCTCAAAATAGAAATACCCACCCACTGATATCAAGCACAAATACCCACCCACTGATCTCAAACACAAATACCTCTGATCTAAAGCAGAAACACCCACCCACTGATCTCAACGACACACACACCCACTCACGATCTCAAAATAGAAATACCCACCCACTGATCTCAGACACAAATACCTCTGATCTCAAGCAGAAACACCTACCCACTGATCTCAAGCAGACACACACCCACCCACGATCTCAAAATAGAAATACCCACCCACTGATCTCAAACACAAATACCCACCCTTTGATCTCAAACACAAATACCTCTGATCTATAGCTGAAACACCCACCCACTGATCTCAAGCAGACACACACCCACCCACGATCTCAAAATAGAAATACCCACTCACTAATCTCAAACACAAATTACCATCTAGTAAGTGATCTCACACAGAAATAATCGTTCAGTGAATCCACAGCAGATAATATTGAATGAATAACAGAGTCTAGTTTTGAAAGAATTAAAAAAAACGAGTGTGCTTTAGTTAGAACACACGACTGAAGTAAAACTTCTTTTTCAAAATTTTGTTGTATAAAAATGTTCAATTATAAAATTTGTCCACACTTCTGTAGGTCGATCAGTCTTATGTTTATTCTGGACAGACGCAACTCGCACTCGCACATTAACGTTTAACAATATAGGAAACGTAACCCCCTCTCTTTCCATCATCACTAACTTATATCTCCCTCTCAACTTCCGTTCGCACTTTTCGTAACGCATTCACCAGCTTACTCCCCAAGTCAAGCGTGCGTAAACAAGTTTTACTTCAATAATATTACCTATATTTTGAAATCGGTTTCTGAAGAGTGTATTTACATTGGGATACATCTAAGTTGCCGATTGCGCGAAAGCTGATGCCGGTTGCTACATGTATTGCCAATTATGTAGCTATGTACAGCGTTCAGCTACGAGCTTGTAGCTATTTTACTCTTACTAATAAAATATTTTTAACAATATTTTAGATTATTTTTGTTAGTTCTTAAAATAGTGTAATTTCTCGAGTTTTCTCTGAGTTTATACAGCCTTTCGTCTAGTTTGAAAGTCGTCAATTCTTAATAGTGATTTTAGGCAGAAAAGCGACAAACATTAAACTAAGCGGAAAACAATTTAGCTTGTAAGTGTAAAATTGCATTTCTAATTTTTTCAGTTCTGCATTTTTTGATCTTAAAGAAACATAATCGGCTGTCTGAATCTGAATTCTGGATTATTAGTTGCGGGTTCGATTCTCCGCTAGTCCAAAATTATTTTTGCGTGACTTTTTGAAAGGTTTTGCATCTGTCTGTATCATACAGTAGGTACTAAAAGATCTCACGATTGAACTTATTGTTGCTAGTGTAAAGTTTGCCCAGCAGTCCCAACGGTGGCCGTGGAGGCGCGAGCTGGATGCCCTCCCACCAGAACACCTCCTTGCACTGGAGACGGCCGGAAGGATCCTCTCCGGGCTCTGAAGAAAATTTGTGTGAGCATCAGAAAGCTAATTGGCTAAATCTAAAGCAAAAAACTAAAATTTCTGTTTGTTATTTTATTACCGGAATTAGACTAACCTCGTCCCACCAATTTGGTCAGTCTCTCTGGAAACATCAGCTGAGGCGGACGCATCGCAATGATGTCTCTGAACTTATTGTACACTTCGAGGATAGCGCCGTCTGTTGTCAGGCTCTCGTCTGGAGCGTGCTCACGGAATTGACAACCCTGAAAAAGCTCTTAAATTCCAAAATTTGTCCGTCATCTATCCCCCCCCCCCCCCCCCTACTAATATTATAAACAGTTAAAGTTTGTTGTTTATGAGATAGATATATAATGTCTTTATCGCACAACATCACACTACTATTATAAATCCGAAAGTTTGGATGTTTGTTTGTTTGTTTGTTACTCAATTACGTCGTAACGGCTGAACTGATTGCGATGAAATTTGGTAAATAGATAGATTATGATTATGAACATAGGCTACCTACGTATTATTGACGAAACGCGCGTATAATGCCGCAGGCGGAAGCTAGGTAACAATAAACAAATGATAGAAAATTGACTTTTAAATCATAGGTACAATAGGTACAATGGCCGGCCTTATCGCTAAAAGCTACCTCTTCCATGTGACTAGTGTGAGTGTTATTTTGATTGAAATCCGTGCGAAGCCGAGGCAGGCCAGCTAGTCAGTTTTATTGTAGCGTTATCTATCGCATGATATAACTACTTGGTCCTGGAAGCCAGTGAAACGGCGCTGGCTAGTCTCGCTGCAAATACAAGAATTATCCTAGATCACGCAAGCGATGCCGCGATGTTGACAATCTAAACAAATTAATTCTCTTAAATAGGTAGCTAGCTTATTGTACTGGTACAAAAAGGTCGTTTTGTACCTGTAACCTTATGAAATAAGTGATTTTGTAAATTAAATACGTGATTATGTAAAGGAATTAATCGGTCGAAGACGCAAATAATGATCAATGCCAAAAGTAAGGTCGAGGTAGATGGGCAGGAAATACTATATGTCGATGAGTACAGTTACTTGGGCCAGTTAGCAAGCTTCGAAAACAGGCATGACAAGGAAATCGATCGCCGTATCGAAAATGCCTGGAAGGGCTACTGGTCCATGAAGGCGCACATGAAGGGTGACCTTCCTCTGAGTCTGAAGCGCAAACTCATCGACATGTGTATCCTGCCGGTTCTAACCTACGGTCCGCAAACATGGTCATTGACCGAGCTGCTGAAGTCCAAGCTCAAGATTTGCCAAAGGGCAATGGAACGCAGCGTCCTAGGATTCTGGAGAACCGATCGGGTGAGGAATACCACGCTTCATTCTTTAACTGGCATTGCCGATATGGGAGACAAAACCGCAAAGTTCAAGTGGGATTGGGCCGGGCACGTAAGTCGAATGCTTCCGGAGAAATGGGCCAATATCATAACACCTTGGGTACCGGAGGATGGACAGCGACGTCGGGGTCGGCCGCGAAAGCGTTGGTGCGACGACATCAGTGGATTCGAGTAGGAGTGGATCTGCCAAGGATCGCGATATGTGGAAGGAGTTGGGGGAGGCCTTTGCCCAGCAGTGGGAAAATGTAGGCTAGCGAATATATAAATTAAATAAGTGATTAAACTACCGCTCCTGTGTACAGACAGCGTCGGTAACTGGTGAGCGGTTCAACCTTCTCCAATCTCCATCCTTTACTACAATGTGTTTGTCCATGCGTGGTACGTACCGTGTTCCTAGTGAGGGTCTCGAACCGGTACGCGCGCTCCCCGCAGCACGGATACCGTCCGGCCGCGAGCGGCGCGTGCCCCTCCACGCACAGCATGTGGGGGGGCTGCTCGTGGTGGGAACACCACTCCATCTGACAAACATTACAATCATTTATGTTGTGGGAAGATCTGGTGGCATGGAATGAGGGGGTTTTAGATCCTAACAAGCATCTACAACTCAAAGGTGCGGAGAAAGAATGATTAGGATATTTGATTACAATCTAGATTAAAATTTAGGGCTAAGTGGATTGTAATCTGTTTGGTGTATTCATAAATAAAATTAAATATTAGGGAGCTGCTTAAGGACTGGCTACGGAATGCTACGGGATAACTACGAAGCCGGAGTGTCTACGGGCTGTCTAAATAATGCTACGGAGCGGCTACAGCACATCTACGCAACAGCTACGGAATAGCTACGGGCTGTGTTCGTTCGGACTAGCTACAAGATGTCTACGAACAGGCTACAAAATGCTAAGGAGCGGCTACAGCACATCTACGCGATAGCTACGGGATAGCGACGGATTAGCTACGGGCTGTGTTCGTTCGGACTAGCTACAAGCTGTCTACGAACAGGCTACAAAATGCTAAGCAGCGGCTACAGCACATCTACGCGATAACTACGGGATAGCTACGGATTAGCTACGGGCTGTGTTCGTTCGGACTAGCTACAAGCTGTCTACGAACAGGCTACAAAATGCTAAGAAGTGGCTACGGGACATCTTCGCGATGGCTATTGAACAGCTACGAGCTGTTTACAGACAGACAAGATTTAACTTTTGAAACTATCATTGTTACTATGGAATACTCTTAAACTCCCAATCACAGTATATATCCCGTTTTTAGTTTACATAAGGCTACATATTGTTAGGGAGCGCCTTCGGGATATCTACGCGATGGTTATGGGATAGCTACGGAGGAGTTACGCGCTGTCTACAGACTTGCTACGAGCTCATGTTTTTAAGACAAAACGGGTCTTTTCGTGCACAGATTTATATCAAATTCATAATTAATACTAATCTCGACGTTTCGGCCAAGTTACATGGGCCGTGGTCACTAGAGACTGATTGCTACGAGCTGTCTACGGACAGGCTACAAAATGTTAGGGAGTGGCTAAGGGATGTCTACAAACTAGCTACGAGCTGTCTACGGACAAGCTACAGAATGCTGTGGGAGCGACTGCAGCACATCATCGATCGAGAGGATAACTACGCAAGGCTACATACTGTCTATTTATTAGTTACTTGGTGTGCGTGCGGGGTAGTTTGCGTTATACGGAACGAATACCAAATACGCGGGCTATTAAGTGACGTTCTGGAACGTACCTGGAACGCGGGGTAGCAATGTCGCAGGGATACCTGGAACGCGGGGTAGTAATGTCGCACGGATACCTGGAACGTGGGGTTGTAATGTCGCACGGATACCTGGAACGCGGGGTAGTAATGTCGCACGGATACCTGGAACGCGGGGTAGTAATGTCGCACGGATACCTGGAACGCGGGGTAGTGTCGGTCGGATACCTGGAACGCGATGTACTAAGTGTTGCACGGATATCTGGAACGCTGGGTAGTTATGTCGCACGGATACCTGGTACGCGGGGTAGTAAGTGTCGCACAGCTGGCAGCGTAGGAAGTGGCAGTCGGCCCACAGTCGCCAGTAAACGCGCCGCCACGACCGCAGCTCTCCGTACAGCCACGTTATGTACTCGTTGAGACTCCATGAGAGGTCTCTGGCAAAGAAAAGAACTTTTTGGCTCATACACCTTACATAACATTACATTCATCTTTCAACAAAATCACATATTATCATAGAGTAAAGACCTTTTTTAAAAAAGGTTCGGCTCGTCTTAAAGGTTTGTCCCGTCTAGGCTTGAATTTTTTTATTTGTTTTGAAAATTATTTTGTCATAAAAGGGTCATATTTTTATGAGAAATTATATTACGTAATTATTAAAAAAATACTTATGTATTGTATTTTATTTTATGACTCACAAAGGGATTACAATGGATGGACCAATTTCGATTATATTTGGTACCTATACTTAAAGATAAAATATGACCCGGATCGAGACATGCAACTTTTCAATTTTCAATACTTAATAATTTATTGTACTTATTCCACAATATAATAATAGGTGGTAATTTTTTTCATTTAATTGAATAGCACGCGTGCAAAGCAGCAGGCGGCAGCTTGTAAATGACTAACTTGGTGTGTGCGGAGACGACGTTCCCGCGCCGGTCGATGCGCATGCTCGCCGGCTGGCACGGAACTTGCTCCGCTACGTGACGACCCAGCAGCTTGTTACATCTGCAATAACATCATTCATACTCCTTGTAAGCCATGTAAGCGCTGTAAGCTTACACTTAACCCCTGTAATATCCAATATAAGCTTACTTGTAAGCCATGTAATATTATGTACATAAAAGCTTATTTGTAAGCCATGTAATATTACATAAAAGCTTACATGTAAGCCCTGCAAGCTTACATGTAACCTCTGTAATATTACTTTACATACATCTACAATAACAACATTCATACTCCTTGTAAGCCATGTAAGCCCTGTAAGCTTACATGTAACCCCTGTAATATCCAATATAAGCTTACTTGTAAGCCATGTAATATTACATAAAAGCTTACATGTAAGCCCTGCAAGCTTACATGTAACCTCTGTAATATTACTTTACATACATCTTCAATAACAACATTCATACTCCTTGTAAGCCATGTAAGCGCTGTAAGCTTACATTTAACCCCTGTAATATCCAATATAAGCTTACTTGTAAGCCATGTAATATTACATAAAAGCTTACATGTAAGCCCTGCAAGCTTACATGTAACCTCTGTAATATTACTTTACATACATCTTCAATAACAACATTCATACTCCTTGTAAGCCATGTAAGCGCTGTAAGCTTACATTTAACCCCTGTAGTATCCAATATAAGCTTACTTGTAAGCCATGTAATATTACATAAAAGCTTACATGTAAGCCCTGCAAGCTTACATGTAACCTCTGTAATATTACTTTACATACATCTACAATAACAACATTCATACTCCTTGTAAGCCATGTAAGCCCTGTAAGCTTACATGTAACCCCTGTAATATCCAATATAAGCTTACTTGTAAGCCATGTAATATTACATAAAAGCTTACATGTAAGCCCTGCAAGCTTACATGTAACCTCTGTAATATTACTTTACATACATCTTCAATAACAACATTCATACTCCTTGTAAGCCATGTAAGCGCTGTAAGCTTACATTTAACCCCTGTAATATCCAATATAAGCTTACTTGTAAGCCATGTAATATTACATAAAAGCTTACATGTAAGCCCTGCAAGCTTACATGTAACCTCTGTAATATTAATTTACATACATCTACAATAACAACATTCATACTCCTTGTAAGCCATGTAAGCCCTGTAAGCTTACATGTAACCCCTGTAATATCCAATATAAGCTTACTTGTAAGCCATGTAATATTACATAAAAGCTTACATGTAAGCCCTGCAAGCTTACATGTAACCTCTGTAATATTACTTTACATACATCTTCAATAACAACATTCATACTCCTTGTAAGCCATGTAAGCGCTGTAAGCTTACATTTAACCCCTGTAATATCCAATATAAGCTTACTTGTAAGCCATGTAATATTACATAAAAGCTTACATGTAAGCCCTGCAAGCTTACATGTAACCTCTGTAATATTACTTTACATACATCTTCAATAACAACATTCATACTCCTTGTAAGCCATGTAAGCGCTGTAAGCTTACATTTAACCCCTGTAATATCCAATATAAGCTTACTTGTAAGCCATGTAATATTACATAAAAGCTTACATGTAAGCCCTGCAAGCTTACATGTAACCTCTGTAATATTACTTTACATACATCTACAATAACAACATTCATACTCCTTGTAAGCCATGTAAGCGCTGTAAGCTTACATGTAACCTCTGTAATATCCAATATAAGCTTACTTGTAAGCCATGTAATATTACATAAAAGCTTACATGTAAGCCCTGCAAGCTTACATGTAACCTCTGTAATATTACTTTACATACATCTTCAATAACAACATTCATACTCCTTGTAAGCCATGTAAGCGCTGTAAGCTTACATTTAACCCCTGTAATATCCAATATAAGCTTACTTGTAAGCCATGTAATATTACATAAAAGCTTACATGTAAGCCCTGCAAGCTTACATGTAACCTCTGTAATATTACTTTACATTCATCTACAATAACAACATTCATACTCCTTGTAAGCCATGTAAGCGCTGTAAGCTTACATGTAACCTCTGTAATATCCAATATAAGCTTACTTGTAAGCCATGTGATATTACATAAAAGCTTATTATTTGTAAGCCATCTAATCTATAATATAAAAATGAATCGCAAAATGTGTTGGTAAGCGCATAACTCAACAAAGCCTGGACCAATTTGGCCAATTCTTTTTTTGTTGTATTTCTTATTGTCAGCAGAAGGTTCTTATGAAAGAAAAATTAAGAAAATTGCGCGCAAAATTAGAAAATTTAAGAATACTTAACCACCATATAATTTTTTTTATAATCTAACCATAGCGCTTTTATAATGTAACCTTATGACGTTTGACATGGAATTGACAGAATGCGTGCTGAAAATATCGTCAGAGGATGTAAAAAAATGAATATCGTTTGAAACAGATGCTTCGGTCGGAGTTATCCCGAGATATTGTCTATATATATATATATATATATAAAAATTAATTGCTGTTCGTTAGTCTCGCTAAAACTCGAGAACGGGTGGAGCGATTTGGCTAATTTTGGTATTGAATTATTTGTGGAAGTCATTCATTTTCTCATACATAATGATGGCCGGGAACCAGGGTGACTTATATTGACAGCCCGCGTTATACCTATGCATGTCAAGCCGATACGAAGTTCGGCGGAACCACTAGTATTACATAAAAGCTTACATGTAACCTTTGTAATATTACTTTCAAGCTTACATGTTAACCTTTATAATATCATACTGAATACAGTCCTACGTAAGCATTCTACTCTGCCCTATGAAGCTAGTACAACAATAGTTCGAAGAACTGCCAGTTTCTGTACTTACTGCACAACTGTGCTTTACTTCTCTTGCCTTTCGCCACTTCCATTTCTTAAGCCCCATTTTATATAACATAATTAATAAAAGCCATAATATTTACCCTTTAACATACAAAAAATGTAAAGACATAGTTAAAAAAAATACTATCTACACTTACATAATGCAAAAACCGAAGAAATCATACAAGTAAAACAATAAACTTCCCTCTATATCATTAGATCACTGTTATAAGCTCGCAAGTACACCCTTACCCACCAGACACACATAACCCTCAAAACACTCAAGCTTACACATACACACTACCACAAACTCACACACCTTCGAACCCTCGCAGACGCAGACCCCCGCATACACACAACTACACACATCCACACCCTAACTCACGCACACCCACTCCCCTAAAACACATTCACACACACAGTCATACTTACACAAAAAAGCCGAAAGCCATGGCATAGCATGTAAATTTATGTAAGTTTTCTTTATATATTTTCTTTTTGACGACCTCCGTGGCGCAGTGGCTGAGACGCAGGAGGTAGCGGGTTCGATTCCCGCCGCGGAACATATGTTTGCATGATCTACAGATATTTGTTCCGGGTCTGGTTGTATATAAGTAGGTATTCTATCAGTTATCTGGTTCCCATAATACAAGCTCTGCTTAGTTTGGGGCTAGATAGTATTGTGTGAATTGTCCAGCAATATTTATTTATTTTTAAATACAATTTTGTAAATGGGTAAATTGTATATCTATAATCAGGAAAGACAAACTCATTTAGTTGTATGTATGGGCACTGGAAACTACGGCACAGTATTCTACTAATGCAATTTCCAGTGTTCACATTGTTTTAGTTACATGTAAAAAGTTCACTGAAATAAATAAATTACAAATTACAATATTACATTACATATAAGCATACATGCAAGCTATGTAAGCTTCATCTTAGACCACATCATCCCTTACCATCATGTGAGATTGTGGTTAAAGTAAGATCTACTTATTCGTGATAAAAAAAAGGTAAAACATACTTGCTGCATTTAAAAAGAGTAGCCAGGGTAGAGTAATGCCCTCTGAGGGTCTCAGGCACGGGCTCCGCCAGAGACAGGATCATCTTGCAGTAGAGACGAGATTGGATCTTGTCCTTCCTATCTCTGATAGACTCCAGTTCTTCATTGGTGTACATTGCAGATAACCTAAAACAATTTTTTTACACAAATTAACCAGTTAGCATTATTCTTTTGTCAGCAAACATAATTAACTCATCCTCAAACATATCTCATTAACATACTCATACTCAAATTCAAACCGAAGGGCATAATTTTGGAGGTGCTGTATACCCAAACAAACATAATCTTGTCAGCAAACATATCTTGTCAGCAAACAAATCTCATCAGCAAACTTACCTTGTCAGCAGAGCGTCACTCAAGCAGGCAAGATTAGTAGAAGTCTTGACGATGTCACTTAAGTGCGCGTGACAGTACATAAGGCAGTCGTGTAGCAACGGCTCCATCTGCCCACAAAACATTCAATAAAAAATAGTTACACAGGAAAATATATCAAATGCATAATGGATTTTCTATCAGTCATCAATGACGAAACATAGATTTGTTTTAAGCAGAGATAAACAGACAGTCAGCCACATTATTAAGATGCTATAATGAAATACAACCTCCATAACAAATCCTTATTTAGGCCATAGTTTAGTAGTGAAAAAAAACTTATGTACGCACGTAAGAAGTTATACTTCTTTGGCGTAAAAGAACAAAAATAGTTAAAGATCTCATCCCGTATGCCATAACTCTTTGTCTGTAAAGGAATGATAAATTAATAAATACAGTTATAAATTATCACGGAAACTTGGGAGACAGTTTGATAACACCTAACTTCATCATGTCGCGTTTTGGGTGTAGGTGTGCGCGCGCAGAGACTGTTATCAGCTAACTTCATCATGTTGCTGTTTGGCTGTCGGTGTGCGCGCGCAGAGACTGTTATCAGCTAACTTCATCATGTCGCTTTTTGGCTGTCGGTGTGCGCGCGCAGATACTGTTATCAGCTAACTTCATCATGTCGCTTTTTGGATGTCGGTGTGCGCGCGCAGAGACTGTTATTATCTAACTTCATCATGTCGCGTTTTGGCGGTCATCAAAAAATTCTCATATTTTTTTTCCAAACGCGCCAAAAGAAGTACCTATAACTACAAAACAATGGGAACCGGGAACACACATTTTCTTTTTAGTAACAAACTGTTTTATATACATTTTTAATTTCCACGCATTCGTGATGAAAAGTTAGGTGTTGTACTCAGATGTAAGTCTTATAACTCTTCTTGTATAACAGAGCTAGTTTATAATGTTGTATTTATTAGGAGTAGGTGAAGTCACCTGGAGGAATGATGCGGAGACTAATATCGGCACCACGTTGTGAGGGTCGAGCAGCGGCCAGTCCGCGACCAGGATGCTGTCTCTCTTCACCCAGCGCATCAGCCAGTCGAATATCTGGAAACATTCAGCGTGGAATAACTCTTTTGTTATGTCTTCGACACTTGGCTAGACGTGGTGATGACAGATGGAGCAGGACAGTGACTGAATGGTGCAGCGAGATGGATGGACGACATCGTAAAGGTCGTGGGCCGACAGTAGGTGAGACTAGCGCAGGATCGTGGTGGATGGCACAAACTTGGGGAGGCCTATGCCCAACAATGGGTGAAGTCAGCCTGTGGATGATGATGATGATATGTCTAAATAAATAATAAAATATCTACACCATTGCGCTTTCATGTTCATCTTGCGTCTTCCTCTGACACCTGCATGAACCATAGTGCATGCCACAACAGCGCGCACGGCGATCCGATACCGATGGGTTGGCGTACACACGGCTACACATCAAGCTATAACGTTCCAGTATAAGCTGACCTCTCATTGTGTAGGCTTTTCGTAGAATGAGAGGTCAGCTTATACTGGAACTGTATAGCTTGATGTGTAGCCGTGTGTACAACATTCCGAACGATTTACCAGACAAACTGGCCTAAGATTGTTGTACTTCAAAATTCAAAATATTATTCGTTTATTACTCCAGAAATAATATAACAGGTTATAAAAACCAAAGTGTTATTACTAGTAGGTAAGTATATGAAAAAAAAAAACAAACAATCTTTCATCCAGATTCTTTTTTCCTTACACATAATATAAAGCAAAGCTCAAGTGGCTCCCCATCCGTCTTCGCCGGAATGCACACATACTGTCCCTTTTGTATAACATCCTTTTTAACCCTTCTTCTTGAGTTTCTCCGCCAGGCTAATGATAGCAATATGCGTTCTTCTGATTCCCTCCAACTTAAAGCTCCTGTAGTTTTATTGTCGAACCTTTAATGTAACAGCCGTACGATTGTGGAACACTTTGCTCTTCTCTATAAGAACATCCAAAGTCTTAGTAATTTTAAAACAAAAGTAGGTACACACCCATTATCTGTCCCTGTGTTGAAGTTGTAACTGCTTGTTAATTCACCATAACCATTTCTAAGTTTGCTAATTTTATTTTAATTAAATTTGTGTTAGTATTATTATTATTGGTTTATAGTATGTAGGTACGTTTTTAATATTATACAGATGCACCGCCGTCATGTGATCAATTATTTATCCATACAAAAGTTGTCTGGAACAGATCGCTTTTAGCGATAAGACTGCCCAGTGTACTAAATATATTTGTAAAAATGATGTTCTGTATGTCTTTGGCGTATAATAAAGAGTTATCTTATCTTAATACTTAATATGCACAGATAGCAGAACGTTCGCTCGCGTCTATTTAGACGAGTCGCACAGGTAGGTAGACGATAAGCTGCAATCTGTGTGTCTTATCATGCAACTGCTGCATGCCTCTTATTGACATCAATATCGCATACGCTTGACGCAAGACGAATTGGAAGTCGAAGACGCAAGATGAACATGAAAGCGCACTGGTGTACATAGCTTTTGGAGATTAGAGCCCCCGCGTGACCCCCGCAGACCACACTTTCTAGGACTTTCTATCGGCCGATAGTTTTGGCTAGGTTGCTATAGCGTACACTATGCTAACTAACCAAACGGCCAATAGTTCGTCTATTGTTTAGTTTAAAGGCAATCGTGTAGCTCATTCAACTTTTTATCGGCCGATACCGAATCGTTATAATGTGCGCCCTTGACTCAACTATTGGCCGAAAGAAAGCCGGGTGACTCCGGCTTCGCACAGATTTATATATATTTTATTTTATTTAATAATATTTAGATTCACAGTTACATTACCGTATAACATACATTTATTAACATAATACTGAACTTAAACCAAATTGAATCTACATTATGTAATACTAAACTTTTATAAATTTGACGCGGCAAAGTAGCCCGCCAGTTAACTACCTAATATAACTAAATTTTTACAAATAAAAAATAAAAAATTACAAGAAATGGTTTACAACAAAAAAAAATGAGTATTAAAACTTTTTGAAATATTTAAATTAATGAAGAAGTGCCCCTTGAGTTGCAATGTTTGCTTGATCGCATTTGGAGTGTGTGTGTGTGTGTGTTTATGTGTGTATAGTGTACCAAGTGTGTGTGGTGTGGGATGTATTTTATAGTGTTATATTATGTTTTAAAGTGTTAATTATCAGATAATTTGGGAATGGCAACAAAAAAAAGAAGGTAGTTCACTAAAGTGCAGATGAACTTGCTCCCCAAATAATATTATCTACAAACTGATATAAATATAAACTACAAATTGTAAATTATAGGCCAGCGTTTCACCACGATCTCGCCCACAGAACATACAATTTTTGTGTTCTGTGATCTCGCCTGATGGTAAGCGATGATGCAATTTACGATGGTAAGTATATGCTTCCTTAGAAGAAACCTATTCACTCGCGACTTGAAGACCGTTAGGTTGTAGTTATCAGGAAACACAGACTCGGTATGATCAGTTAACTATACTAATCTATACTAATATTATAAAGAGGAAAGATTTGTATGTTTGTATTGAATAGGCTCCGAAACTACTGGACCGATTTAAAAAATTCTTTCACTGTTGGGAAGCTACACTATCCCCGAGTGACAAAGGCTACTTTTTACCCAACTGCGCAGAAGGAGGGTAATGTTTTTATTGAAAAACTAAGCGTGCGAAGCTGCGGATTGGTCAGCTAATATCCCAATAAAATAAAATAATATAGTCTATACAACTCAAAGGTACGAGTACTATAGCTCTCTATTAGTTTAAATGATTTTCAGAATCGGTTCTGTAGTTTCAAAAATTACATACAAACTTAGAAACACTTTGTTAGAATTCCTGTGTGCGTGTGTCCGTAATTATTCTCCTTTTAAATGTCTTAATCGATTTTGATGATTTTTTTTTAGGTACCTGGCTGGCGGTTCTTCTGCATGGTCCTTACCACATCACAACTAAGTAGATAACAAACTACAAACCTGAATATCACAATGAACAGAAATATCCATATCTTCTAGTCTCTGTCCGGCCGTCACATCCGCAAAGTACCCCATTTTTGACACCAATAGCTTCTTAGGACATCTGAAATCCTTCTTCATTCCTTTCACCTCATCACAAACATGGATCTCAACATCGCCTCTAAAAGTAAAAACACAAAAAGTTATTCCGATACCGGGAATCGAACCCGAGCCTCCTGGGTGAGAGCCAGGTATCCTAGCCACTAGACCATATCGGATATTGACTACCATGTTGAAAGTATTTAATATGACTATTTGCTTAAAACTTACTCTTGTTTTTGATTATTTCGTTCTTGAGCGGCAATCACAGAAGATTTACGTCTTCCTAACCGATCTCTTGACTCTTTTTCGTTCACAAAACCTATAAAATACCAATTTTTATACTTTTTTACTACAAATCAAAAAGTAAGTTAGGTACAATACAATACAAACGTGAAAAATGTTTTTTACCTCCAAAACTAGCAGGTTTTTTTACGTCAGCCGAAATTGCTGAAGGAACTTTCTTGATTATTGGAGTATAAACGCTGCTTGTTTTCGAAGGTTTCTTGTATCCGACTAAATACGGCAAAATAGAATCCAAAATTCCTTCGTTTATCACCTGAGAATAAAATTTAAAATATGCCATCTATGATCAGTTTTGATATACGGTTTGACAATCGTCTTTGAAATAAAAACTCACATCATTTAATTTGCATTTTAAATTCGCCTCAGTCCATACACCAAGCATTTCAACCTTTGCTTCAGGAGGTAGTGATTTTCTTCGGCCTTTTCCTGACATAAAACCAAATTATTAAGCTACATTTTCATATTAATAAACTAGATGGCACCATAAGTATAACAGTTTCGACACAAAACTACTAGAGGGCGCTGAAATATTTAGGTTAAAAATTTTCTTCATACCTTCAAGTTCACTGCAGCTATACCTCTTCTCGGTTCGTCCTTCAGGATTCTTCTTCTCCAAAGTCGTGTCACTTTTACTGGAAAGTGTTTTTGGTTCAGCAAACGCTGTTAGCTGCAAAAGATCCCTTTCTTGTTGCTCTATTACATGATTAATCACAGTCAATTTTGTCAATTCTTCCCAATTTATTTTAGAACCTTCTTCCTCATCACCTTCTAAGTGCTCGTAAACTTGATATGCAGTTTTCATAAAGTCGAAAAAGTCTTTTACAGTAATTACTTCAGCGTGCGCGGAAGTAGGCGCCAAGTTTGTTTTTACTACGGAGTTTCTTCTTGTTGGTGAAGATTCTGATTTATTAAGACTTTTGTTTCTGTTTCCATCGCCTTTTTGCATGAACATTGAAGAAGACTCTTCTTCTGGATTAGGGCTTGCCATTTTGTAAGTACACTAGATTTTGGACTACCTGAATTTCAATACCATCATTGATCAAACTAACCGAGCCACCTAGAAACGAAGATGAGATATTGACTCAATGTTTTGACTGTCATGAAAAAGATACTAAAATACCGTAATAAGTTTTTCCTTGATCTGTAG
This sequence comes from Philereme vetulata, assembly GCA_918857605.2. Taxonomy (NCBI): domain Eukaryota; kingdom Metazoa; phylum Arthropoda; class Insecta; order Lepidoptera; family Geometridae; genus Philereme; species Philereme vetulata. Next base: position 18,254,183 of record OU975420.1, read on the forward strand.
GAATAAAATAAAGTTCTACAAAGTAAAAAAATCCAACAGCACCAAATCCATTGATTAGATTCATGTGTTTTGTCAATTTTTTTTTTAAATTCGTTAGCTGCATTTTTGGTAACTGAAAACAGAAATCTTTGTCGTTGCTCTTACGTTTCTTTATACGCAATTTAAAATAAAAGCCTTTTTATATAACGGGAACATGGGTATTCTACCTATTAAAAGACTTACGTGTGAGTAGTATACAAGAAACGTATTTGATGTCAAAACAAAAAGTATCTGTCAAAATATTATAGTCTATGACTAATGACTGGTGATATGTCATATCAATTTTCCCGTATTATTTTGTTGTTCAACAAAGTTATTTAGAATGTTCCCAACAATATATTATTATGGAAAGTATTCAGCCCGAACATGACAAGGGCGCTGCATTACCTGAAACTTTCTGGAAAACACAGCACCGCGCTATCCCGGGCAGGCCTTGTCAGAGGGTCAGGACGAACGAGGTTATGTCTGGGTCTTCGTATCAGCAGTTCCAGGCGTCAGTGAACGACGCCTGGGACTTGGGAGACGACGATATCGTGTCCGGGATCGCGGAGACTAGAATATCGAAGACGATATCTCAAACAGCGGCTCTGAACGTTATAAATTCGCATAGAAAGAAGACTGTAAACAAAGGTGACGTAAACACAGAAATTGTGAAAAAAGAGGATGTTTCTAAGAAAGTTGAGGTCAGGAAGGCTGGGCCGGGCGGTTCGTTGCCGATGCGGCACTATCCAGGGCGGCCGCGGGCGGTGAAACTGTCTGCTTTGGCCTCTAGAGAGGAGAGCAGTGAATCTAAGTTGGAGAGGTTCCAGCAGCTCCATGAGAGCTCTGTGGTAGATTTGAATGAGCTAAAGCAGCATAGCTGGTCTGGAATACCAGTCAAGGTGAGTTTTCATGATGATAAACTATAATTTAAGAAGCTTCTTGGAACTGAATACTGTATACTGCATCCTTTGACTATCCGTTTTAGAGCCCATGTTGGGTCAGTATTTCTCCACCTTATCACTCTCCTAACACAGGTTAGCCAAGAAATAAACACTGACAAAACGAAACCAAAGCAGAGCTCAGGAACATTTGTAACTTAGGTGCTTTAGGGATTTAGATAAAGAGTTTGTAAAATTAGAAATATGACCATCATTTCTGAGCACCATTTCATAAAATTATACGAGAACAGATCCTGATGTTTCTGTCACTTAGTGGACTAATTTAAAACAAACTCAATTAATTGGCTACAAACTAATAATATATTATTACAAAAGTGAATGTTAAGGCCCCTATTCTAAAACTATTTAACAATGAATAATATGACAGCTACTAATGAAATAACTATCAAGAAGCCTGAATCTTGATTCAGTTTTGAGTTTAGTTATGGCATACGGGCCTAAAAGACTATCTACTTTTTGCGTATTTGACAATGCCATGATATGAAAAATAAGATGATGCAATGACTAATATAAAAGTCCGACAGGTGCAAGAACCATGTTCGAAATTCAAAATTGTTCTAAAATACGAAATGTTTTTGAATTGCTTATGAGAGCATGGAGTTCCTAAACTTCTTAATCGCTACAGTATTAATACTTCTTTAATGTGCAATTAGAATCTAATAAAATGTTGAAGAATGTAGAAGGAATTTTGTTTGTCGTGTTGTATGAGAATACTTTTTATCAAATTTGACTAACTTCCACTGTTCAAATGTTTTTCATCCGATACAATAAAATGATCCTTACAAAAGACTGCATCGATAGGCATCAAAAAAAAAATTTTACCAACTTGATTCATTTTAAGGCGCTACTCACACTTGACCAAAAAAATTTTAATGCCAAAATGTTTTTCTTCGAAAACGAGCTGATGTTTTAAAAGAAACTGCACCTGTATCTCCTCTGGTTAGGAGTGCTGCCGTACTGTTACAGTTAAAAAAAAACACTGTATATATAGGTAGTGTTGGCACAGTCCCGGTGTGACTAAAGGAGCAAAAAAATGTTGGAGAGTTGTTCAAAATCAAAGTCAAAATATTCTATTAATTAAAATCATAAGAAACATAAAATCACTTTGAAACGTCAATTTTACTGCCTGTACCTTTGCGACCAAGCCAGGAAAAAAGCAAGAAACAAGGCTGGTTGTTTTTTTAATGATCCTTTCAGAATACATAACAATAAAGAAAATATAGCCTCTCTATCATCTAAATAATACGATATTTTATAGTAGGCTTTTTTATAAAGATTTTGGTTAATTACATTTTTTAATTTGTTAATTGTCTTGTACATCACTTGGGAGTTTGTTATAAAAGCGTACACATTGCTTTTTAAACGATTTACTAACTTTATGGAGTCTACAAGTGGCAACAGCAAGTTTATCTTTATTTCTAGTATTAAAATTATGATTATCGCTATTTTTCTTAAACAAATTAATATTTTTGTGAACTTACATCAGATTTTCATAGACGTATTGACAAAGGAATGTCATAATATTTATTTCTGTAAACTTATTGCGTAATGATTCTCTGGGGCCCATATTATAAATTGCACGAACAGCCCTCTTCTGCAGCACAAAAACGGTGTTTATATCTGCTTTTACCTGTGTAACATTAGGTAGCATAAATCGAATACCTACACTTTGTTATCTTTTCATTTTGAAGTAGATTGTTTACATTGAACCATTTTATGACCTTAGAGATTGAATTGTTTACATCGTCAAAATCGGATTGTCGCCGCTTTAATTTAAATAAAAGTGACGTGTCATCTGCAAAGAATACAACCTCATGATCGTCCCTTACAAGATAGGGAAGATCATTAATATATACTAAAAACAAAAATGGTCCCAGAATTGATCCCTGTGGTGCACCCACTTTAACCAGAGACCCCGGAAAACGTTTTCCGTTCACGTCAACCCTTTGCACTCTGCCACTTCAATAAGAAGTGAGAAAGTCTAGCTAGAGCAACGCTCCTATATACATATATTTAGCCACTAAATACGTTTAGGCATTGTTGTGCAAGTCGCCCTAAGAATATTTATTTTGTTTTTTGGGAGATTTGCGAGATCTCCGTTCGGGGCGAATTTAGTTTATGTTATGATAAAATATTGGTCACAATACCAATCCAATGTAAGATGAAAAGATATGCATAATATTATTTTCGCCGTGTTTGATGCGCCATTGGATTGGATCGCATGGCGAGCGATATTTTATCTTGACATAAAGTATTCATTTGAAAATAACTTATTTTACAACATTACTAGCCCTACCCGTGTTTTCATTTAATGTCGTACACACCGCTACACATGCATTTCCAGTATACGCTGACCTCGCATTGTGTAGGCTTTTCGTAGAATGAGAGGTCAGCTTATATTGGAAATTATAGCTTGATGTGTAGCCGTGTGTACATAACAAAACACATAGTATAATTATAGCGTGTGGACGCACTATAATATGCCGAATTTTTTGCTTCTTACTCATACTTACTAGTGAGGTCCTGCAGTTTTTTTTGGTTATGAACTAGTTACTCATTAGTTTCGCTGTACAAATTTCTGTTTGTCTATCTGTCCGTTTATTGATCTATCGGTGTAATTCCACAAGGCGCGAGACCGCGTGGCCCAGGCAGAGATGGCGGGACGAACTTGACGCGCATAGTGCGAACTGATTGACAGAAGCCCTAGACCGGGATGAATGGAAGAAGGGAAGGGAGGCCTTTGCCCAGCAGTGGGATCCAGCGGGCTCTTTAGATTAGATATATAAATTAAATTAATAAATTCTGTGTGTGGTCCGACACGTGCTTATCTGTTTTATTCAATTTTAGCGATCAATTGACTCTTGACTTTATACTGTGCGGTACAGACCCTCAGACTATGGCACACTTACTACGCTGCCCATTGTGCCTTTATTGTTGCACCCTGAGGGATACTTGTACCGCCACAGATAACCAGTCCCGGATCTAGGGGGGAGCAAACGAGGGCGCTTGCCCCGGGCGGCAATTTCAGGGGGCGCCAAATTAATGTTCGTGTTTGAAAAGCACTTGTTTCACAAAGCGCTTAGCTAGCATGCAGCGCACGTCGTACCATCGATAACTTGTTTGATTTGAGGCCTCAAAACCCCCCTTCGGCTACACGCGATATCAGTGTAAACATACATATAGTCTAGTCAATTAGCCCCAAAATGACATAAAATGTATCCAAGAAAATGAAACTTAAAATGTGTTATCCCCCCCCCCCCCCCCCCCACAAACACTGGAGGAGGGGGGGGGGGCGTGAAACAATATTTGATATTAACATTATCATAAAATATGAACCATATTGACGGACAGGATGAAGAAGACTGCGGACTTTTCGCTAAAAGCGGATCTTCCGGGTAACCTACAGATGAGCGGATCCTACTAGGAGGCTTATTGATTATAAAAGATCTAATGCTATAAGAAGTTTTATATTTCTACTAGCCGACCCGCCCGCGGCTGCGCACGCGTGGTTTTCAATAATAATATTACCCACCTTCTGCGCAGTCGAGTAAAAAGTAGCATATGCCCCAATCCCGGTCACAATCTATCTATATACCAACGCTACATAGTGAGTGCATCTAATATCAACATCTAATCTAATACCTCATAATTGTAACACCTTAATTTATCCAACCCCCCATCCCCCCCTCCCCCTCCCCTTTAGGGATGATTTTGTAAAAAAGTTGAAACACGTATTTCTTTATTTCTTACCAAAAGCCTACATACGTATTGATCAGATCCCTAACTAAAGGAATGCCCACACAAACTTTCAACCCCTATATCACCCCCTTCAAAATTATTTTTTGAGACAAAAGATGTCCTTCTCGAGGATATAATCTTATATCCTTGCCAAATTTAATTACGATTCGTTCAGTCGTTTAGTCGTGAAAAGGTAACAAACAAACAAACTTACAAACAAACCAGAGTTACTCTCGTATTTATAATATTACTATGGATGAACATACTTTTCTCAAAAATATCCGCGTTACTATTAACAAAATCTAGACACTCGGAAATACACGTGAAACTTATGGCTGAAAGCGATCTCTTTACAACAATATAAGGAGGTTGCCGTGTTTCAGTTTGAAGGGTATGGATGCCGGTGAAGTTACAGACACATGAGGCTTTACACCTGTATGCCTCAAGTTGATGAACATACTCGTAGGTCAGTGTATCGTAGGTCACGTTCCTAAGGTGTGTGACCTACGAGGCAATAATTCATTGTTTTGTCGATGGTTATCTATGACATCACTTGGTCCATTTGCTTGTTCAATCTCCATGATGAATAATAAGAAATTGGTTGTCTGCAAAGTCGGTTTACGGACGATAATTTTACGTGATAACGAGTGGAAGAGAGATAGATGCGTCACAAGCCGAACGCTTAGGCCGATCGTGCCTCTCTATCGCTTGTTCCGCGCTCTCGCTTGCACGCTCGGCTCAGACGGAACGTGACACATTTTCGTGCGTACAGCCGGAGTTCATCGACGTTTATCAAGTCAAAAAAAAAAGATATAGGACTTGTAAGGTTAATTAAACAATAATACTCAGTCTTAATGTATATTAAGATATAAAAACATAATAACTATTTATTTCTACAGACTTATTTCTTATCAAATCTTATTATTACAAGAAGATTTCTAGTATTTAAATTAATATTATTAGTATGATGTGACGTTTCTTAATGATCCATGTATATAAAATATTGAATAGAAGAAGTGAACATAATTAAATCTACTTCTTTTACTTTGATATTACTTCTATTTATTAGTACTCTACTAATTAGTATAAAACTCCACCAGAAAATCATGTCAGATTGTTATTTTATGATGTTAATAAGCCATAATGCCATTGACCGGTAAAAAATTTAGATAAAATATATAATTAATAACAAAATTAAAATAAAGTAATACTTAAAAATAATTTAAAAAAAAGATACATAAAAAATAATCAAGTATCAATACTTTTAATCCAAAAATCGGAACTTGTCATAAGTTTCTGGTTGAGCTAGAATAAAATATGTAAGTACAAGTAAAATTAAAACTTTGTTGGGTATGTTTATTCTATATGAAGTTTATTAAAAAAATATATATTATACAGTATAACTAGAAAGTTTAGATGACATTTGCTGTATGGAGAAATGTTAGTAGTATTAGTATACCTTGCGATTTGGTCGGTCTGATCACAATGGGATCTCCCACGTCCAAAGAGTGGCTGAGTCGGTACAAGGCTTACGACCGTATCGTCAGATCGGAACGTATATAGATCTTACTAATGTTCGACGTACTTCTAAACTTATCAGTTAAACTGTATAGAAAACTCAATTCAAACACGCTCGACCAGTACCCGAACGACATTGTTCTGCCATCTCATGGTGGTCTTCCCCGCCTTCCTCTTCGTCACCTTGGCTTTCTTCATCACCTTCTCTGAGCGGATCCTCTCCATCCTGGATACGGGCTTTTGAGACTTCATTTTTACAGCAATAGTATGTAACTTTCGTTTGATGCAAAATGTAGGTTCAAACTGGTGGTTCGATAGGGTTGCGTGTCGTATTTATTGTTTTCAACTGCGTAATTCCCTTAGATTAAGTATGTATTTATTGTGGTTATAACGGGAATAATAAGGTAACTTCCTCAACATTTAAATGGAAAATTAAATCTACTGTGTTTGTCCCGGATGAGTAAATTTTAATTAAACCCATGTTTACAATAACATATTGTTTTGTTCGGTTCCTAGTTATCAAATTATGTATATGTTATTTATAGGGCGTAACTGCGTAGTTTTTGTAGTCTCGAACAATCGACAATAGTTTTCCATCTGGTCCATTCCATCAGATTCAGGATATGAATTTCTTGCCAATAAATAATTGTCATAGGACTTGCATGACAGAGTGGAGGCCGAGAACTGGGCACCGGAATAAAGGACGTCCACCAGCGAGATGGGTCGACGACATCCATAAGACCGTGGGTGGTACGTGGTTCAGACTGGCACAGGATCGGGAAGAATCACAGAAACGAAAAGAGGCCTATGCCCAGCAGCATAAGACCGTGGATACGAGGATCTCGTCTGTTTTGTAATGGGGGGTATTGTCTAACTTTGAAGATAAAGATTCATTTATTTGCGATACATGGGTTACAGGGAGTTTAATAAAATAATCTAGGTACAGCCATGGTCAGCATACAAGTATGCAAAATTAATTAACAAATTATACATTAATTGATCAATTGAAGACGACGACGAGATGTCAAACTGATTACGTATTTCCTCCTCAGTTTCCGATCATGAGGATTACTGACAAAAAATTACAAAATGTTTGCATTCATGCACAAAAAAGACAAGTAGATAAATTCATACAAAAGCCCGAGATGAGGAAAGTTTGAGGAGTCGTTTATAGGTTACAGTTAATTACTAAAGTAAGAGTAGGTACGTATTTCCAACTAACACAAAGTTCCTGTAAATATTATGATACATTGCAAGTCATTAAATTCTGGAAACTCGTTCAATATATATTCCCATGATGGACATTTTCGGATCTCTTAGCACGCAGATCCGTGAAGATATCCCACAGGGGTAGTCAGGGGCAAGTCCAAACGTAATGTTTGATCAAAACACAATTTATTTATTTGGAAGATTAACAAACTAGAGCAATCAATACTGAGTAGCAGTGTCAGCGGCCTCTTCCAAAGCCAAACAGAACAACATTTTTGATACTTGTTTGTTCTCGTCCGACATGGAGATCGGAGACATTTTTAGGCTAACATTTTATACATTCGCGTAACTGTTCACTCTGTTTTTTTAGCGATCAGTGAAATCTGCGCCTGGTCCTGGTATATTTTACTTTACTTATATGTAACTTATAATAATAATTTAAATACTATCATTATATTATTACTCATTTGGTTTTAATTTATACATTACTAGCTGACCCGCCCGCGGCTTCGCACACGTTTTTTCGTAAAACATTACCCTACTGCGCAGTCAGGTAATCGATCTTTTTAAGATATAAAATTCCGTAGTACATTAACTTGATGGTTACCATAATATGTATGTATTATACATATAAACCTTCCTCTTGAATCACTCTATCTATTGCTGAAAACTGCATTAAAATCCGTTGAGTAGTTTAAAAGATCTAAGCGAACAGACAGCGGAAGTGACTTCATTTTATACTATGTAAAGAAGATACCATTTTAATTTTCTTTTCAAATTTGTTTATTTTAATAATTTTTCCCGTGTCATGTTATTAGTATTGTTTTAATATACATTATATCTACTTGTAGTATTAAAAATAATATGTTAACATAAAATATTCAAGAATATTTTTGATAGCTGCCCTTCATGTTCAGATTCTCATAGTATTTCGTTTATCCGAACTATGATAGTTCCTTCATTTGCCGATAGACGACTCTAAGTCAGTGTCATATTGACGTTCTCTCCGTAGGTTATGTACTTAGTTCTTTTATTTGGCCATATTTCCATCAAAATAAATCACTTTATTTCAAATATTATTAAGTAGTGGTTCGCCCCGAACTGAGATCTCTCGAGTCCATAAAAACCAATGGTTCCACGAAATGCATAACCACATTCTTGACCTACAGCTTCATCCAAATTACAGGTAACAGGAGTTCATGTTATTTGGTTAACATTTTCGGGGTAGAAATTGCAGTTATTCTACGTTTCAGACTTTTCCCTATATTTGCGTCACTAAAGCTACACGCATACCAAATTTCAGCACTGTGGGGTCACTGGTGTACCTACCCTGTGATATTCGTCAAAGTTCAATTTTTAATGGCTAATAACTTAAAAACTACAAAGTTTGAACTAAAAATAAAAACTGGGTCGAAATGTACTGATGAAGACCTTTACACGTGCCACTTATCCGGATATCTAAACCCCAATATCTAAACCATCCCTTATTATTTTTAGCTCATTTAGTCACACCAGGATTGTGCCATCACTGCACTACCTACCTATATACAAAATTTCGCAATGATCGGATCAATGCTTCGAAAGTTATCCTCGGACAAACAAACATACATACATACAACGCCGATTTGCATAGAGTTGATTTGAAGATCTCTCTTCGATCGATCAATTGACGACCTCCGTGGCGCAGTGGGCGAATAGTCGGCTGAGACGCAGGAGGTAGCGGGTTCGAATCGCGCCGCGGAACAAATGTTTGCACGTTCTACAGATATTAGTTTCGGGTCTGGTTGTTTCTCTATATATTTTAAGTATGTATTTACATAAAAAAAGGTATTTAAGTATTCTATCCCATAGTACAAGCTTCGCTTAGTTTGGGGCTAGATAGCGCTGTATGAAATGTCCAGCATTATTTATTTATTAATTACATATTATTTTTTTCAGGCACGAGCGATAACATGGCGCCTACTAGCCGGCTACCTGCCTGCGAATTCTGAACGTCGCGCAGAGACGCTGGAGAGAAAGAGAGCGGACTACAAGCACCTCGTGCGGCAGTACTACGACGCAGAGCGAGACGACGATACTTACAGACAGATACATATCGATATACCTAGGATGAGTCCATTGGTAGCGCTGTTCCAACAACTTACTGTACAGGTAATTGAAAATTACATACCGAAAGTAATAAAATATGTTTTCATCACTCATGATCCGAAAGTTGGTCAATGTAAACTCGATAACGGCTCCGTAAATGCGTAAATGAAATACAATCTCCTGACGTCCCACATTGGTGTCAAAATAAAAAAATCTAAATCTTTTTATTCATGAAAATCACAAGGATCACTTTGAAACGTCAATTTTACTGCCTGTTCCTTCGCCACCAAACCAGGAAAGAAAGGCAAGAAACAAGGCTGTTTTTTTTGTTAACGATCCTTTTAGAAAACATAACAATAAAGAAAATAAATTACGTGTAAATTGTAACATTTTTGAACGAGTTGGAGCAATTTCAATCCCAAGCTTCTCTATCATCTAACCTATGCCATCCATCTAGCCATCTATCCTATGTCCCAGTGATTTTTATGACCTCTAGAAGTAGAAGTAGAAGGGGGTAATGCACAATACACCCTGCAGATATAAACACAGTTTTCAATCCCAAGCTTCTCTATCATCTAACCTATGCCATCCATCTAGCCATCTATCCTATGTCCCAGTGATTTTTATGACCTCTAGAAGTAGAAGTAGAAGGGGGTAATGCACAATACACCCTGCAGATATAAACACAGTTTTCAATCCCAAGCTTCTCTATCATCTAACCTATGCCATCCATCTAGCCATCTATCCTATGTCCCAGTGATTTTTATGACCTCTAGAAGTAGAAGTAGAAGGGGGTAATGCACAATACACCCTGCAGATATAAACACAGTTTTCAATCCCAAGCTTCTCTATCATCTAACCTATGCCATCCATCTAGCCATCTATCCTATGTCCCAGTGATTTTTATGACCTCTAGAAGTAGAAGTAGAAGGGGGTAATGCACAATACACCCTGCAGATATAAACACAGTTTTCAATCCCAAGCTTCTCTATCATCTAACCTATGCCATCCATCTAGCCATCTATCCTATGTCCCAGTGATTTTTATGACCTCTAGAAGTAGAAGTAGAAGGGGGTAATGCACAATACACCCTGCAGATATAAACACAGTTTTCAATCCCAAGCTTCTCTATCATCTAACCTATGCCATCCATCTAGCCATCTATCCTATGTCCCAGTGATTTTTATGACCTCTAGAAGTAGAAGTAGAAGGGGGTAATGCACAATACACCCTGCAGATATAAACACAGTTTTCAATCCCAAGCTTCTCTATCATCTAACCTATGCCATCCATCTAGCCATCTATCCTATGTCCCAGTGATTTTTATGACCTCTAGAAGTAGAAGTAGAAGGGGGTAATGCACAATACACCCTGCAGATATAAACACAGTTTTCAATCCCAAGCTTCTCTATCATCTAACCTATGCCATCCATCTAGCCATCTATCCTATGTCCCAGTGATTTTTATGACCTCTAGAAGTAGAAGTAGAAGGGGGTAATGCACAATACACCCTGCAGATATAAACACAGTTTTCAATCCCAAGCTTCTCTATCATCTAACCTATGCCATCCATCTAGCCATCTATCCTATGTCCCAGTGATTTTTATGACCTCTAGAAGTAGAAGTAGAAGGGGGTAATGCACAATACACCCTGCAGATATAAACACAGTTTTCAATCCCAAGCTTCTCTATCATCTAACCTATGCCATCCATCTAGCCATCTATCCTATGTCCCAGTGATTTTTATGACCTCTAGAAGTAGAAGTAGAAGGGGGTAATGCACAATACACCCTGCAGATATAAACACAGTTTTCAATCCCAAGCTTCTCTATCATCTAACCTATGCCATCCATCTAGCCATCTATCCTATGTCCCAGTGATTTTTATGACCTCTAGAAGTAGAAGTAGAAGGGGGTAATGCACAATACACCCTGCAGATATAAACACAGTTTTCAATCCCAAGCTTCTCTATCATCTAACCTATGCCATCCATCTAGCCATCTATCCTATGTCCCAGTGATTTTTATGACCTCTAGAAGTAGAAGTAGAAGGGGGTAATGCACAATACACCCTGCAGATATAAACACAGTTTTCAATCCCAAGCTTCTCTATCATCTAACCTATGCCATCCATCTAGCCATCTATCCTATGTCCCAGTGATTTTTATGACCTCTAGAAGTAGAAGTAGAAGGGGGTAATGCACAATACACCCTGCAGATATAAACACAGTTTTCAATCCCAAGCTTCTCTATCATCTAACCTATGCCATCCATCTAGCCATCTATCCTATGTCCCAGTGATTTTTATGACCTCTAGAAGTAGAAGTAGAAGGGGGTAATGCACAATACACCCTGCAGATATAAACACAGTTTTCAATCCCAAGCTTCTCTATCATCTAACCTATGCCATCCATCTAGCCATCTATCCTATGTCCCAGTGATTTTTATGACCTCTAGAAGTAGAAGTAGAAGGGGGTAATGCACAATACACCCTGCAGATATAAACACAGTTTTCAATCCCAAGCTTCTCTATCATCTAACCTATGCCATCCATCTAGCCATCTATCCTATGTCCCAGTGATTTTTATGACCTCTAGAAGTAGAAGTAGAAGGGGGTAATGCACAATACACCCTGCAGATATAAACACAGTTTTCAATCCCAAGCTTCTCTATCATCTAACCTATGCCATCCATCTAGCCATCTATCCTATGTCCCAGTGATTTTTATGACCTCTAGAAGTAGAAGTAGAAGGGGGTAATGCACAATACACCCTGCAGATATAAACACAGTTTTCAATCCCAAGCTTCTCTATCATCTAACCTATGCCATCCATCTAGCCATCTATCCTATGTCCCAGTGATTTTTATGACCTCTAGAAGTAGAAGTAGAAGGGGGTAATGCACAATACACCCTGCAGATATAAACACAGTTTTCAATCCCAAGCTTCTCTATCATCTAACCTATGCCATCCATCTAGCCATCTATCCTATGTCCCAGTGATTTTTATGACCTCTAGAAGTAGAAGTAGAAGGGGGTAATGCACAATACACCCTGCAGATATAAACACAGTTTTCAATCCCAAGCTTCTCTATCATCTAACCTATGCCATCCATCTAGCCATCTATCCTATGTCCCAGTGATTTTTATGACCTCTAGAAGTAGAAGTAGAAGGGGGTAATGCACAATACACCCTGCAGATATAAACACAGTTTTCAATCCCAAGCTTCTCTATCATCTAACCTATGCCATCCATCTAGCCATCTATCCTATGTCCCAGTGATTTTTATGACCTCTAGAAGTAGAAGTAGAAGGGGGTAATGCACAATACACCCTGCAGATATAAACACAGTTTTCAATCCCAAGCTTCTCTATCATCTAACCTATGCCATCCATCTAGCCATCTATCCTATGTCCCAGTGATTTTTATGACCTCTAGAAGTAGAAGTAGAAGGGGGTAATGCACAATACACCCTGCAGATATAAACACAGTTTTCAATCCCAAGCTTCTCTATCATCTAACCTATGCCATCCATCTAGCCATCTATCCTATGTCCCAGTGATTTTTATGACCTCTAGAAGTAGAAGTAGAAGGGGGTAATGCACAATACACCCTGCAGATATAAACACAGTTTTCAATCCCAAGCTTCTCTATCATCTAACCTATGCCATCCATCTAGCCATCTATCCTATGTCCCAGTGATTTTTATGACCTCTAGAAGTAGAAGTAGAAGGGGGTAATGCACAATACACCCTGCAGATATAAACACAGTTTTCAATCCCAAGCTTCTCTATCATCTAACCTATGCCATCCATCTAGCCATCTATCCTATGTCCCAGTGATTTTTATGACCTCTAGAAGTAGAAGTAGAAGGGGGTAATGCACAATACACCCTGCAGATATAAACACAGTTTTCAATCCCAAGCTTCTCTATCATCTAACCTATGCCATCCATCTAGCCATCTATCCTATGTCCCAGTGATTTTTATGACCTCTAGAAGTAGAAGTAGAAGGGGGTAATGCACAATACACCCTGCAGATATAAACACAGTTTTCAATCCCAAGCTTCTCTATCATCTAACCTATGCCATCCATCTAGCCATCTATCCTATGTCCCAGTGATTTTTATGACCTCTAGAAGTAGAAGTAGAAGGGGGTAATGCACAATACACCCTGCAGATATAAACACAGTTTTTGTGCTGCAGAAAAGGGCTGTTCGTGCAATTTATAATATGGGTTTTATACTACGTGTTTTGTTATGTACGACATTAATTTAAAACACACATCCGGAATCGTATTAACTGATTTAAGAGGTCGGTTTAATACCGGCAGCTTGAATATTTATCCAGTAATGATACAATTCCAAAAAAAAAACGGTGGTGCTTTGCGACGATGCCGTTTAGTCAGTTTACAAGTACCTACTTACACGATGAAATGAGTATGATTTGTTTACCTATTTTATACAGGCTGTTTCATTGATTTTTGGATTTCATATTATGACTAGTTGACCCACCGAACTTCGTACCGCCTTGACATGCATATGGCGCGGGCTGTCAATATACGTCGGCCATCATTATCTGCATCAATATGAGAAAATGATTTTTCTTCATAATATATTTTTGCGTGATTTTTTTCGATATTATAATAGCTATTCTGCTATTCGGGACGGATAAAAATACAACAAATCGAAAACCATGAAAATTGGTCCAGCCGTTCTTGAGTTATAACTTAGAACTCAAGAACGGCTGGACCAATTTTCATGGTTTTCAATTTGGTCAATTTTCAAATTTCAAAACAAAGTCGGGTTTGTTCGAACACTTATAACTTATCAGAAAATGATTTTTCTTCATAATATATTTTTGCGTGATTTTTTTCGATATTATAATAGCTATTCTGCTATTCGGGACGGATAAAAATACAACAAATCGAAAACCATGAAAATTGGTCCAGCCGTTCTTGAGTTATAACTTATAACTCAAGAACGGCTGGACTAATTTTCATGGTTTTCAAATTGATCAATTTTCAAATTTCAAAACAAAGTCGGGTTTGTTCGAACACTTATAACTTATAAGTGTTCGAACAAACCCGACTTTGTTTTAATATATTAACATTGTTTAAAAATTTAAAATTTTCTATGGTAATGAATTTGCAAAAAACCTATTTTACATTAGCCCTACACGTGTTTTCATTTAATGTCGTACATAACAAAACACCTTGTATTCTATTGTTGTTATTTCAGGTGATGTTCGAAAGGATCCTTTACATCTGGGCCATCCGGCACCCGGCATCGGGCTACGTGCAGGGCATCAACGACCTGGTCACGCCGTTCTTCATGGTGTTCTTGCAGGAGGCAGCCCCGGCACAGGTACTACAAATATATAACATTTATAAAACCATCTTAAAAGTTTTCAAGCCTGGACCTGCAACAATTGGCAGTGCATTCTCGTATCAAGAGGAAGGTTTCGGGTTCAATTCCTGTCTAGGTTTGACAATTTATGAGATGGTTTTAAAAATCTTCTATCTTCATAATCTTCGGTTTCGTAAGCCGGTTGCGCTGTTGGCGCATGGCGAACCATGGTGCCTGTGCGGTCAGCGTGACAATGCCAGTTTGTCTTGAATTATACTTGCGTGGCGTTCCGTGAAATAAACCTATTGAACCTTTTGAATAACCTCTGTGGTGCAGTGGGCGAATAGCCGGCTGAGACGCAGGAGGTAGCGGGTTCGATTCCCGCCGCGGAACAAATGTTTGCATGATCTACAGATATTTGTTCCGGGTCTGGTTGTTTCTCTATAAATTATAAGTATGTATTTATAAAAAAAATGTATATACCTAGTCAGGTCATAAATTCTGTCACATGTTTAATATAAAATAATTGAAACAAGTTTATTCATTATGTAACCATTTATATACCAAAATGAACTTAACAAAACATAGATTCTTATGACACTAAAGTTTATTCAAAATGACCTCCGTGATTTTGAATACAGGCCTTCAATCTGCGCGGCCAGTCGTCTATCGCAGCACGAACGAGGTCCATGTCAATATCGGCGGCTGCCTTAATCAAGGATGTCTTGAGTGACTCCAAATTGGGATGAGGCTTTGAGCACGCCTTTTCCTCCAAGTGTTGCCATATCTTGTAATCTAACGGATTTAAATCTGGACTGGAGGAGGGCCAGTCTTCGTGCCGGATGAAGTCGATTTCACGCGCCGCCAGCCAGTCTTGTGTGCTCTTCGCTGTATGAGCTGGCGCCGAATCTTGTTGGAATACCCAGTGTCTGTTATTGAACATGGTATGAGAAACAGGTTCCACAAGGTTCGTCAGGACTGTATTTTGATACACAACTGCATTCGTTTTTACACCTTTCTCACAAAAATGTACCTCTGTTAAGCCTCAATAAGAAACTCCCAACCATACCATGAGCGAGGATGGAAAATGACCTCGTTGGACACGCGGAATACGGTTGCTCGCTTCTTCACTACTGCGTGCGTACACCTTATCATTTTGTTTGTTGTAGCTCTCTTCTACGGTACAAATTTTTTCATCCGAAAAAAGAATTTCCCGATATTTTTTTCCCGCGTACCGCTTCAACAAAGCGCGGCATCTCTTCAGTCTCAGGTCCATTAGACGAGCATTCAAACGATGACCTGTTTTTCTTCGATATGCCCGAAGCCCTAAGTCTTCTATTAACACCCTTTTCACCGTGGTTCTGCTTAACCCCATCTGAAGGGCCAACAGTTTCTGCTTACGTTTGGGATTTCTTTGAATTCGCGCCTTCACAGCTTTTATCACTGCTAGAGTCCTAACAGACCGAGGGCGACCACTTCTTGACCTGTCATCTACACTAGAGTCTTCATTGTATCGTTTGATGGTGTGATAAACGAATCTTTTGGTTATATTCAAGTTTTTCAGTATGTCAAAAATTTGAATTGGCGCGTAACCGCAACGATGCAACGCAATAACTGCAACACGGTCTTCTTTAAGCGTCCACTCCATATTTAAAAATGAGTAAAATTCTAAAAAGTATACATTTTTATTTTCATGAACAATTCGATAATTCGAATTCTATAAACTTTTTTTTGGCTAGCATTCTAACAGAAAAGTTTTTACTGTGTGACAATACTTATGACCTGACTAGGTAAGTATTCTATCAGTTATCTGGTTCCCATAGTACAAGCTCTGCTTAGTCTGGGGCTAGATAGCGCTGTGTGAAATGTCCAGCAAAATTTATGTTTATTTATAAACGAAATATGTTGGACCTAAACTGAAATTGACATCTTGTAATTTAACCATACTTTATATATTTCTTTATATAAGTATGCTATAAATATTATATCATTTAATTATTTTAATGCCTTTAATAACAATAAATATAAAGATGACTAAAATACAGAAGAAACAGTTGAATCACCGTTGCAAACGATCTACAGATAGCTCAACTGCTCCAGATCACTACCAGGCGGAAGTGTCCCCAAGATACTGGCTGCATTGCCCCGCTGGATTGCAATGCTTATGCGTTGACCCAGATAAGCGCCAGTTCTTCATCATGCAATCATTACGCAATAAGTTTAAAGAAATAAATATTATGACATTCCCTTGTCAATGCATCTATGAAAATCTGATGTATGTTCACTAAAATAATAATTTGTTTAAGAAAAATAGCGATAATCGTAATTTTAATACTAGAAATAAAGATAAACTCGCTGTTGCCACTTGTAGACTCCATAAAGTTAAACGGTAAATCGTTTAAAGGGCAAGGTGTTCGCTTTTATAACAAACTCCCAAGTGATGTACAAAAATTGACAATTAACAAATTTAAAAACGTAATTAAACAAAATCTTTATAAAAAAGCCTACTCTAAAATATCGGATTATTTAGATGATAGAGATGCTTGGGATTGAAATGTATTGAATTGAATGCTCCAACTCATTAAAAATGTTTCAATTTAAAGATTTTTAAAATCATCTCATAAATTTCAAGCCTAGACTTGACTTGAACCAGCAACCTTCCTCTTGATACGAGGATGCACTGTCCAACTGTGCTACCAGGCCATTTCACGTCTAGGTCGAAATGTTACAATTTAGACGTAATTTATTTCCTGTATTATTATGTATTCTAAAAGGATCAATAAAAAAACAACCAGCCTTGTTTCTTGAATTTCTTTCCTGGCTTGGTCGCGAAGGAACAAGCTGTAAAATTGACGTTTCAAAGTGATCCTTGTGATTTTAATGAATTTGACTTTGACTTGACTTCTCGGATCACAAGTCGCTTCGACCAGACGCCCAGAAAGAATTTAGAAAACACGATGGGCCCCGGTACCCTATGGAGATAGGGTCTCGACCGCAAATGACATTATTTAATTTATTTTCAGGAGCTGGACAACCTGCCGCTCGACGATCTGTCCGAGCAACAGAGAGATGTTATAGAGGCCGACTCCTTCTGGTGCTTGTCTAAGTTCCTGGATAGCATACAAGATAACTATATATTTGCGCAGCTTGGAATACAGTATAAGGTAAGATTTTGCATTGTTCTTATAAGACTAGTGGTTCGCCCCGAACTGAGATCTCGCGAGTTTCCCGTAAAAACAAATTATTATGAATTATTATTCGTAATCTTTGACTATCAAAATAGAGCCACGAAACAAATAACCACCTTACTTGACCTACAGTTTCATTTACATTAAATGTAATGGGCGTTCATGGGATTTCAGACTTTTGCCTATATTTGTTTCACTAAAGCTACACTAATACTAAATTTCAGCATTGTGGGGTCACTGGTGTACCCTGTGAATTTTGTCAAAGTTTTTTTTATGGCTAATAACTCAAAAACTACAAAGGTTTAACTAAAATAAAAACAGGGCTGAAATGTACTAATAAAGACCTTTCATTTGACGCCCCATTTGACCTAATAGCCTTATTTGTTTTTTACCCCTCTCTAACCCCAATATCTCAACAACCACCCCCCAACAGTTTTAGTGCATTTAGTCACACCAAAATTGTGCCATCACTAACTACCTATATACCAAATTTCACGATGATCGGATCAACGCTTCGAAAGTTATCCTCGGACAAACATACATACTTATGAATAAGCTTAGATTCGCTCAACGAGCTATGGAGAGGGCTATGCTCGGGGTTTCTCTACGGGATCGAATCAGAAATGAGGAGATACGTAGGAGAACTCAAGTCACCGACATAGCCCGACGGATTAGCACGTTCAAGTGGCAATGGGCAGGCCATATAGCGCGCAGAACAGATGGCCGATGGGGCCGAAAGGTTCTCGAGTGGAGGCCACGGACCGGCAAGCGCAGCGTAGGACGTCCACCCACAAGATGGGCAGACGACTTGGTAAGAACCGCAGGTCGGCGTTGGATGCAGGCCGCTTCCAACCGCAGTTCCTGGAGATCAATGAGGGAGGCCTTTGTCCAGCAGTGGACGTCCTACGGCTGATATGATGATGATGATGATAAAACATACATACATACATACAACGCCGATTTGCCCAATAGAATAATATTTATTTGCAGTCACCTATACATAAGTTAACAAAGAAAAAACACATAAAAACAAATCTAAACGTAGTCGTTGTACAAAATAGTAGTTGCAATCATGTGCTGGTTGCAACAACCAGTGTTGGACATTGTACTTGTTGTATAGTTAAAATTATGAATTACAAATAACTCTTGTCTCTAAGTCTGAAATAAAAATATAGCCTACTATAGTTCGACCGAAACCTCTGTACCGCCCCTTAAGAAAGTGCGGCGAGGTGGGGTCCGATAAAAAAAAGAGCAAGAGTAGGTACACACGAGATCGATATTGTCGGATAGATCTTACGATATCGTAAACGATATGTTTGTATTATATAACGATATGTTTATATTTTTTTTTATGTTATTTGTGGGGAAACAGGCTTACGGCCCACCTGATGGTAAGCGGTCACCGTCGCCTATTGACACCGGCAACACCCGGGGTATTGTCGATGCGTTCCCTACACTGTAGAAACCTCTTTACATTTCTCTTGAAGCGTGCCATGTCGTAGCCTAATGGGAAAACCTCAGATGGTAGATCATTCCACATCTTGCAAGTATGGGGTAGAAAAGATCGCGTGAAGCGTGTGGTGCGTGATACCCAATTGTCGATGATATGTGGATGAGCTTTATTACGTATATATATTTATATACGTTATATAAATAAGCTTAAATGGCTTCCGATTCGTCTTCGTCGGAATACGCATATCCTTTTTCTTCTCTATTCTATTCTTTTCAATCCCTTCTCTCCTCACTATCTGAAAGATAGATTTGAATTTCTCCATTCTTCAAATAACTATACTCTTAGGTCATCAGAAAACTTGATACTCAGAACTCCTTCGCACAGCACTTCCTTTTACAGCGCTTCTTTTACTGTCCAAGCTGTTCAGCTGTGGAATGCTCTGCCCGAAGAAGTAAGACGGTCATCGTCCTTACACGTCTTCAAATTGAAGGTGAAACATCATTACCTGACGATGTCATCTTCCTAGCGTTATTTATTTACTATTTATGTACTTATTTTATCTGTTAGTATAGTTTGCTATATGTATATACCTATATATTAGTCTATTTTATAAGTATATTAAGTATTAGGATTAAAACTTCATATTATTATTATATCTTAGAATATATTATGTGTAAATGTAATGTATCCGCTAAAGTACACCGCACTCCGTAATTTTTAAAAATTTCGCTCCATTCAAAGGTTGCCTGGAAGAGATCGCTTTTAGCGATAAGGCCGCCCATTGTATTGCCTTATTTATTTTAACCCAGTACTTATTTTTTTTTATTATTTCTGTTTGTGTGGTAATTCAATAAAAAGTTATCTATCTATCTATCTATTTGTATAAGTAACTAAATTGTCTACAGATATTCTGACATAGATTCTGCTTCAACTTCATCTTCCGTTTCGCTATCGGAACTTGAATCTGAGTCGTTCGGCAAATTTATTATTAATGGATCGATAATAATATCAAATCTACTATCGCGATCCCAATAATTGTTTTCATTTTTTTGGACATTAAGACGGTCTTGACATCACGAGATAGCGCTTGACCCATCTTTGGATATTTATCTCGTGTGTGTCTGACGATGGATCGGAGCGGCCGGTACTTCCCCCCGTCTCGCCGCGCGCATACCTCAGGCGCAGTACGGCGGTTTCGGTCAAACTATAGCTGATCCGCCCGCGGTTTCGCACGCGTGGTTTGTCAATAAAAACATTATCCTCCTTCTGTGCTGCTGGGTGAAAAGTAACCTATGCCCCAATCTCGGCCATTATCTATAGGTATTACTCGTGCGCGATAAGTTGGGACCTGAGCGCGGTGACGTCATATTGGCGTGTTTGTACCGCCCGCAAAAAAGCGAACATAACAAGCAGCCGCCCGCGGCTTCGTCTTTGTTTTTTTTAACCTAATTTATTATTTTACTCAGGGAGGATGCTGCTTTTTATCTAATCTTTTTTACACTATTTGAATAAAATAAAAATACAATGTTTAAGTTTATACATTTATTTTATCTATTATTTACATTATCTCATCTTCGTCACTACTTAGTGGATTTATACCTTCTAGAGGTTGTTCTTCGTCCTCAGTCTCACTATAATCACTTGACGAAGAGGTATCCGATAAATTTACAACATTTACTATAACAACAAAAACTACAACAACAAAACAATAACACAAACGAAAACTAAAAGAATTCCAGAGCGCGTCGTTACGTGACGTAGGCCAGTACGAGACTAAAAACCCTAGTAAAAAATAGTGATGCGAACGGTACAATACGGGCGCCATCGGGGAAGTGGTCGGGGAGTCGCATTCCTAGCAGGTCCCAAGTTATCGCGCACGAGTAATACATACTTACTTTTAGTTTTGTATTATTCCTATAGTTACAATTGTAAAGGCTCATAGAAAATACTAGCCAGCCTTGTTTCTTGCCTGATTCTTTCCTGGCTCGGTCGCGAAGGAACAGGCAGTAAAATTGACGTTTCAAAGTGATCCTTGTGATTTTAATGAATAAAAGATTTTGACTTTGCATGTTAACTCGAAAGAGTCATCGACCTCACAATAATCTTTGTTGTACGATTTCTGTGATAACCCATACAAACATACGATCAACAGACTTTATCTCTTTACTAGCTTCCGCCAGCGACTTCGCACGCGTTGTTTGTCAACAAAAAGTAGCCTATATGTTGATCCAGATTATAATCTACGTACATATCAAATTTCATCGAAATAGGTTCAACCGTTACGACGTGATTGAGTAACACACAAACGTCGAAACTTTCGCATTTATAATATTAGTGTGATAGGTTACCTATCTGAAGGAACTTTAATTTGTTAGTCTGCCTAGTGTGCACTATGAAATTATAACAACTGATGGTATTACGATTACATGTATTTTATTTTAATTAATTTACTTTAAAACATGCGAGCACTGACTGGCATCAAATCTTCACGAGAGTGTAGATCTGTCATGGCTACCGGATGTTCACAGCGTAGAGAGGGGACACTTCTCTAGTGCGGTGATAGTGCCCGTCCAACACTATCTCATTATATTTTTACCTATTGGACATACATACATAGCAATTTAAAATTTAAACTATTAGTAGAGATTATTATTAATCATTTTCATGGACATAATTAACCAGTGTCTCTAGATATTTTAAAGTAGAAATTACAGTATTTTTACTGAAAATAGTATCTTTATCATAAAATACAGCATATTTTACAGTAAAATATAGGATAATAGGATGTTTTAACGACGAACGCATATTCAAATAAGAGTATGCTTACCACTTAGGTTTAAATAAAAACATTTTTTAAAACATTTTTGATATCAAAGTAAATTCAGCATCGATTGCGATTGCTCGTTTGCTTTCGTCGTTGCGTCACTTCACTTAACAGCAATGTAATGTGAAATCGCCGCAAATTATCGTTATGTCTGTAGGTGCCATAAAACGTATGATTTCATTCATTGCGATACGATTTACACTTAGATTTTGCTAATACAATTTCGTTCCTTTTTGAGATGGAGTAAAATACAGTAAATCAACTGTAATTACAGTGAATCTGGAGACACTGTAATCAACCTTTCTCCGCTTATCATACTAATTCCGGAGCACCTAGATGGTAATTTAGTTGAAGAATATAAAGAAGATATATTTATACATTTGTGGAATGCCCTCAATATTTGTAACCTAGTTAAATACCATAAGCTTTTTATCCGGGTACAGTCATTGATACAAGTGTTTTATACTTCCAATAGTCACGTAGTAGGTAGAAGTAAAAAAAATGTAGGCGAGAGAGCGTGAAGGTGTCATATAAGATTTTTTAAATCATCTCTTAAAGAAACCAGCGTTAAGTACGGAGCATGTCGATTGGCATATTGACGACTAGCTGTTGCAACTTGACATCCCATTTCTATCCCATGAGAACTGATTTATGGGATAAATGGTAGCCTATGTGGTGATCCAGGTTATAATCTACGTTTATACCAAATATCATCGAAATCGGTTCAGCCGTTACGGCGTGATTGAGTAACAAACAAACAAACATCCAAACTTTCGCATTTATAATATTAGTGTGATTAAATTCGACAAAATCGAAATGGTCAAGTGCAATCAGAACTTTCTATCTGAAAATTACAAAAATAGATTACCGAAAACACAGTCGTACTGTCCTGGGTCCGACAAGCGCTTGACCATTTTTTTCTCTAGTGGGATGGTTGCGATTCTGTTATTAACTGACTACCAAGCTAAAGTTTTGTAAAATGCGAATGTTCTCATTTCGTTTATGCTAACGACCCCGTATTTGCGGGGTAGTTTTAGTTAGCACGATTGTTTTTTTTACTATCCTACCCTCAATCACGGCAATTTTATTAAAATAACTTAATTTTAATAAAGACTATAAATGTCATGCTAATTTGGTCTTTTATACGCAATGTTCGTTTTTACGATATTTTAGTTAGGACAGAAATACCACCATTAACAGGGCTCTGTGTCTCGTTTACTATAGAAACGAATCTGAAATGGCGTCGAAAATCATTACCTCTCACTTGCACACTATTGCATGCATTCGTGTGCAAGTGAGAGGTAATGATATTCAGCGCCATTTAAGATGTTTTTTTCTAAACTGTATAGATCTTCGTTTGACCACAATCTCACCTGATGGTAAGCGATGATGTGGTCTAAGATGAAGCACGAATATCTAGAAGAAATCTATTCACTCTTACCTCAAAGAGGCGCGGATTGTATTCTTTAGGTAAAACAGACGACCTTAGCTGTGCGCATCAAGAACGTAGAACCAAAACGGTGTGTGCGAATGATAAAATAGTGCCACGAAATGAGCAACCAAACTACTTGACCTATAGTTTTATTCAAATTTTAGGTAACGAGAGTTCATGTGATGTGGTTACCTTTTTTGGGGTACAAATTGCAGTTATTCTGGATTTCAGACTTTTGCCTATATTTGTGTCACTAAAGCTACACGCATTCCAAATTACAGCACTGTGGGATCACTGGTGTACTCTGTGAATTTTGTCAAAGTTCAGTTTTTGTTTTGGCTAATAACTTATAAACTACAAGGTTTAAGCTAAAATTAAAAACGGGGTCGAAATGTACTCAGTAAGACTTTTTATTAAACGTGCCACTTGACCGGATAGTCCCATTTTGTTTTTTTTACCCCTCTTGAACCCCAATATCTCAACAACCCCCCACATGTTTAGCTCATTTTGTCACACCAAAATTGTACCAACACTACCTACCTATATACCAAATCTCACGATGGTCGGATAAACGATTCGAAAGTTATCCTCGGACAGACAAACATACATACATACATATACAGTGGTGGTCACATAATTAGAAACACCTCCTAATTGGTCACAAAAATCTTGACTATGGTACTACTATTAGCTAAAATAGGCATACAATATAATATAACTTTTGAAACTATCATGGTTATGAACACTATTTATACTACAAACTTCTTCCTACTTCCAACTTCTTCATATATAAAGGGCAATACTATCTTCAAATAGATGGAGTAGCCATGGGTAGTCCTGTTGCTCCCGTGGTGGCCAACATTTGGATGGAGTATTGCGAGAATATAGCCATCTCGTCTGCCCCTTTACCAATCAAGTTGTGGAAGAGGTACGTGGATGACGTCTTCTGTATTTTGGAAGGAAAAACAGCTGAAGTGGAACTTCTTTTGGCACACCTCAACGTCGTACATAGTAAGATCAGGTTTACGTACGAGAAAGAATGTGATCGACGTTTGGCGTTTTTGGACGTATTGGTTCAGGTTCGAGAGAATGGTAGTTTGGGCCATTCAGTTTACAGAAAACCTACACATACGGACCGATACCTACATGCGGATTCACATCATCACCCTCGACAACTTAATTCGGTGGTAACATCACTTATCAATCGTGCATTCGACCTGTGTGATGAGGATCACATTCAGAGTGAATTGGCGCATGTCCGAAATGTGTTGGTGAAGAACGGTTATAAACTGCGGTCCTTACCAGCTCGACCAAGACCTAAAGCCCACAGTTGCAGAGTGGAACGAAAACCTGCTTTTCTACCATATGTTAAAGGAGTGACAGATAAAATCGCAAACATTCTACAAAAATTTTCACTTAAGACCATCTTTACTCCTTTAAAGAAAATTACACACTACCTGCGCTCACCAAAAGATTGTTTTCCACTAGAAAAACCAGGAGTGTATAAAATAGACTGTAGCTGTGGGAGTTCTTATATTGGTCAAACCAAACGCACTATAGCTTGTCGGGTGAAGGAACATATCAGGGCGGTGAAGAATGTTGACAGACAAAAGTCTGCCATAGCGGAACATCTGCTGGACTCAGGCTCAAACCACTGGATCGAGCTACACAACCCACAAGTAATCTCAACTGAGCGACATTACATGCCAAGACTGGTTCAAGAGGCAATTGAGATTGCCAAACACAAGAATTTCAATCGTGAAGATGGTTTTCAATTATCTGGAGCCTGGAATCCTGTGGTGAGAATGTGTAAGAACAGAAGAAGTGAAGTGTCAATTACGCGTCCTGATACCGTGAGTGTTGTGTGTCGGAATCGAGTTATGATCGAGAATGAAGCCGGTGGTAGTAATAGAATTAGCGAATTAATTCCTAGCAAGAGACTAAGAAAGAGGGTAGATCGTTATATCTGCCAATAACTACCTACTCGCAAAGACTTCAGTTTACCCGTGATCATGGCGCATGCGACTGCGCCGAAATATCGGGATACTCAAATACTCACAAATCAGGGTAAATATCGCGTTTTTTAGTATAAATAAAATATACTGTTATTGCTACAAAATCATACATGACGTTGTATTGAGGGACAAAAAGTTGTGTTCCTTACTTTGTTCCTTAGTAGTTTAGACACTGCTCACTATAGGAATGTAACACAAACTTTTTTAAAGTACTTGTATCTGGCCAGCTAATTAAATACAGTAAAAAGTGTTCTGAATTTACAAAAAGAAAAAAAACACTACATTCTGTTTTTTCTTTGTTTTACCGCGTATTTTCATGAAACGTCGATATTACTTATAAAATTTCACTTTTTGTATTAAAATTAATACTTTTTAAAGTTTTAAACCGATAAATATGGGAAAAAACAAGAGTTGCGATCCGTCTCCTAGAAAGATTATTTTGAACTTTCATAACAAAGGTTGGTCATGCAGAAAAATCGCAAACCACTTGCACTATTCTAAGGACATGGATATTAATGCTATAAAACATTTCAAGAAGTTCAATACGACCGAAAACGTATCTAGAATTCAAAAATTCAAATTCAAAATTATTTATTTGGAACATAAACAAAGTACAATAGACAAATGAAAACGTTGACAACTGCAAACGTTAAAAAACTGAGTAGCAGTGTCAGCACCCTCTTCCAAAACCAAACCGAACAACGTTCCAGCTTAAAACAAGTCGATGCAAGTAAATGTTTATGATAAATATGATTATGATTTTAAGTTGAATACTGCGTGTGTGTGAGTATGTGTTTGTGTGGTGTGTGTGTATGTATGTGTAGAAGTGAGTGTGAACGCGAATTTGTGTGTGAATGAGTGAGTGTATACGTGTTCGCGTGTTGTTAATTTTGCTAGGTAGGAGAGATCATAATATTTTCGGTATCATCGTACGTTAGTGACTGAAGCCAGGTTTTGCATTTAATTTTACATCTGTGGAATGACAGCGAATAAATGTCAATAGCATTGGTTATTCTGTTGTGCAAAGGATAGCTTATATAAAAGTAGTGTCTTCCAGCTAGGGCAGTTCTGCGGGGCTGTATGCTGCAAACCCTATCAGAGCGACGCTTAACAGAGCTCAAAACTGGATCGAAAGAAAGTTCACCGTGTTTCCGCAAAACTGTCGCTAGGACAAATAGTTGTCGCACTGTAAGAACTTCACAGATCGAATATAGGGTAGCAGTGGGAAAAAGTCTAGATTTAGAAGTCATGACCTTCAATACAGCTCTCTGGGCTCTTTCCACTCTCAACATGAGAGTCTTAGTAGAACCGCCCCATGCAGTTATACAATAGGATAAAACCGATTGAGCTAGAGCATAGTAAACCATTTTTAGGCAAGGAATGTCAGCGCTGTTACGAAGTTGCTTAAAAATGTACATTAATTTTCTGATTCTGGACACTGTACACTCAATATGCGGCACCCAAGACATAGTTCTATCCAACCAGACACCTAAATATTTAATACTTAGAGTGCGTTCCAATTTGGGACAGTGGCATGGGTTTGGTCCTGCTGCAGAACAGGCATGGGCACGAAAAATGAAAGAGGAGGGAGGTTGAGTTCTGATACTAGGGGAGAAAGTTATGAATTTAGTTTTAGGAACATTTAGAGTAAGAAGGTTCTGGGAGAGCCATGTCAGAACCGATTTAAGAGCAGATTCCGCAAGTGAGTTAGCCTCTGCCCAGTCGTGACCTGCGATTAGAAGAGCTGTATGCATCAGCACGTAATATGCACGTAAATATACTGCAGTTCGGGAGAGACAAATTGCACAAGTCGTTAATGTATATAAGAAAGAGAGTGGGTCCAAGAACACTGCCCTGCGGGACACCGAAACTTATACCCTCTTCCTTGCTCAGTGGCGACAAAGCGTACATCAAACGCTAATCAACTTTACACAGCTTTTACAGAAGCATGGGAGCAAATTCCGCTACAAGCTTGTACAAAATTGATCGCTTCCATGCCCAAGAGATGTCGTACTGTTATTGCTGCAAAAGGACATGCGACCAAATATTGATTTGTACCGGAATCTTTTATAAAAATGTGTAAGGAATTTTATGTAATAAATATAATTTCAATAATAGCTCTGTTTTTTTTTCTAAGCAAATGAAATGTCTTTAATTATATGGCCAGATCTTTCTTAAGTTTACAAAATAAGATAAACCGAATAAAAGATAGGAACAGGCAAGTTTTGGTGTAAATATTACGTTTTAACATTACACAATATCATCAAAAATATTTCTTTATTGTCTAGCAAGTTCCAATAGTTAGTCTGATAAAAAATGTACAGAGGAATAGCTTAGTTATTTTAATATGCTTTCAGTGTCTGTAATTATATGACCACCACTGTATACATACAACGCCGATTTGCCCAAGTTGATTTAGAGATCTCGCTTCGCTCGATCTATCAACCTGCATGTCCTTTGATGGAAAGGAGACGGCGAAATGAGATCGTAAAGTTCCCTGGGCACATTCCCCAAAATGTATTCCTTTCATAAACCAGATTATATTAAGTTATGTCGGTAAAAGTACGGACAAAGCTGTGGTTTTCCCATTACCTATACCTACCCTAACATTATGTATTATGTCACTGCTATAAATAAATATATAATAATTTTCCACATTGTTATTGAACAGGAAACTTGTTATTATCCCTGTTTTATTATCGCTTGAGGAAAAAATAATTATCAGTGACCACAAAATAATGTAAATGTGTTACTTCAATAATAGAATTGCGTTTCAACACCTAATTGAAACGATAGCAATTAATTATATTGGCTCTGTGGTAATTTTATAAATAACCCCGTATTTTACAAACTATGTCAACACTTGACGACCTCCGTGGCGCAGCGGGCGAATAGCCGGCTGTGAATCAGGAGGTAGCATGTTCGATTCCCGCCGTGGAACAAATTTTTGCATTATCTGTAGATATTATTCTGGGTCTGGGTGTTTTTCTATATATTATTAAGTATGTATTTACAAAAAAAAATATAGTATAAGTATTCTATCAGTTATCTGGTTCCCATAGTACAAGCTCTGCTTAGTTTGGGGCTAGTCCAGCAATATTTATTTTTTTACTTAGGTGAACTTACGCAATAGGCTATCATCATCATTATCATATACATCACAAGACGTCCAATGCTGACTAAAGGCCTATAGATTTCCAGAGTGACCGATTTGTGCGGCCTGCAGCTAATGTCTCTAAGCAACCTTTATCAGTTCCTGGAGCTGTGTGCCCCGCCCAGTGCCACTTCAGCTTGCTAAACCTCTTGGAAAGAAAGAAAGAAAAAACATTTATTTGTGACTGTACAAAACATACACAGCACACAAGTAAGATACACGCAATATAACAATATAATACACACAAGAACAGCAATACCCAACTAATGTGTGTCTCACAATTACCTATATATAAATGAGCGACGTCACAAAAAGGCGTCCAACTCAGCATTTGTTGTGCTATTGGCACAACGCTGATCTTCCGTTGGAACCATTTAAAAGTAGGATGTCACGGATGACTTACCGCACAGTACCACAATTACAAAAAATATGAATATATAGATAAATATAAGTTGCCACAATAAGAAAAAATTAATAAATAAAAAGTATAAAAAAGTGGCTCAGGATATTAAGTTGTAATAAGTAAAAGAACAAATATTTAGAGGATTGGGGAGAACTAGGCGAGAATGTGCATTAATCATTCCCACTGCTAAGCAAAGGCCAATCTGCTAAGTAATCACGCTGTCAGAACAGAGGAAGAATATTATAAAGGAGTGGATAAAATGGGAAAACTACAATATGGAAATATCGTTTCTATGGAGTTCGTGAGACCTTTGGAAATCAAAGAGGAACAATCTCAGTTTAGCTCTGAAACCATGGACTAACCTAACTCCCGAATCGGCGGTGTAATATTGTTCCAGCATTTAGTTGCAGCATAGCAGAAACTGCCTCTGAATGCTGCTGCTCTTGGGTCGTTCGTTTGTCTATATCACCTCATTTATGCAATATGGAATAAAACCCTTATTTAGTTAGTATTTTTATTGTGTTATCCGAACACTTACGGCAAATATCAAGATTTTTAAATGTCCCGTCTAAGCTTGAACAGGGTCTTGTCAGGTCTTGTCGGGATATCTTATCACCAATTATCGGGTATCACGTCGGGTATCATTCGGGAAGTGTCTAGTTCTAGTCCAAGGTGCAGAGGAATGCAAACAAACAACTCAGATTTACTGAAGTAATATTTATTGTCCGTTACATTGCGTGAACTAGTCTACTATATAAAGGCAGGAGACGACTGGTGAGGCGACGGGCTAATCATGCCACGTTGGGCCAAAATGCAGACTTGCATAAAACTCAGTCACAGAATATACTGCAGTAGCCCTTTCCCCCACAGCTTGAATATTAAAAAGCTTTTTTGGGTTTCTTAGTTTGACTAAAATCTCTTAAAGTTTCGCTATGTCTGGCCGGCCTTCTTCCCCCTTCCACCACCGGACAAGCAGACCTACTAAAAAGTATCTCCCAGAACTCTTACCCCTCTTGAATAGTGGTCCTGAATGAAACAACTGGTGCGAATCGTTTGATACGGCCAGGTGGTCAGTTCGCTTCAGCTTTCATTGTTAGTACGAGTAAAGAGTGGAACTCACTTCCCGCGTTCTTCCGGACCAGTATAATCTCGCAGTCTTCAAGTCCAGAGTGAACAGGTTCTTGCTAGGCAAGCGTGCTCCATTGACAACACCCATCACTTACCATGAGGTGAGGTCAGGCGCTAGACTATCTTAAAAAAATATAGCTATTCTACTCTGGACGGACACAGCGAATGCTCGATGACCTGATGTCGCCCAGCCTCTTGACAGCCGCAATTTTTAGTTGGGCATCGGATTAACCTGAGTTTGACTAGACTGGATTATGGTGTAGTCAAATGCAAATTTAAATTCGGGCTAGACTTTAGAAAGCAGAAAGACATTTATTCAACCACAGCAAGAAACAATGAAAACAAAAAACGTATTTAAATTATTAAATTGTTTAAGCTTATATTATACCAACTTAAATATTTAGTTTACTTAATTTTATTAGCTTTTTAGAAAGTTGTATATTCCATAATATTCTCTTGTACTCATAACTTTAGGTACTTAATTGAGAAGTACATATATATATATATATATTTGGAGTCATTAAAAATGTCAATGTTGAATGCGCCTGTAATTGGCAAATTTATTAGTATAGATAATTTAGAATCCTAACAAAGGAGGTTGGCGACTCACTCTTGACATTATTTTAAAACAATATTTATTAACGCGCCGGCGAACACTGAGCGCAACTTCAATTCGGCCACGTCAACAACTTCGGCCTGAATATCGCTATCCCTGTTTAGTGACGAAGTTTAGCCACGTAGAGCGACAGTGATAGCAATAGAACGATTCTAAATTTGATTAGATTTTGACCGTGTTCCGTAATACCAAAAATGAGGACTGAAAATTTGTTGTATTTTTCTCATTGTGTTGTTATTCTGTTAGACGATATAATCTATTTTCCCATGACTAGGATACGTAAGATGTTGTTGATTTTAATACGAAACAATTAGGTTGAAAACAGGTCTTTTATGACGTAAAAACATGCGGAATGCGATACGCTTCTATTTCATTTTAGGTAAGTATTTTGATCTAGTATATGGTTGGGAACCTAGATAAATACTATTCAAATTAAAATAATACCTTATTAAATATGCTCCAATTAGAAATGATCTTGGTAGTACGTGTTGTATGGGCGATTGCCCCTCCGGTGCCCCCTTAAGTCATCTTCAAAAACATCAGAAATGGTCTTATTGCTTACAGCGATTTCTTTAAGACATATTAGGATGGAGAGGACTGTAAGGATATGATTTCCTAGTATTTATAATGTTTCAATTTTTCCAGGTAAACCAGTTAAAAGAGCTGATCCGTCGCATAGACCTGCCTCTCCACGAGCATCTCCAAACGCACGGCGTAGACTATCTCCAATTCTCATTTCGTTGGATGAACAATCTGCTTACCAGGGAGATACCCCTGGCTTGCACCATTAGACTCTGGGACACTTATCTGGCAGAATCGGATGGGTTTGCGACCTTCCAACTCTACGTCTGTGCAGCTTTTCTACTACATTGGAGGGAAAGGTTGATGTTAGAGAGGGATTTTCAAGGATTAATGATATTGCTTCAGAATGTGCCTACGCATAATTGGACAGATAGTAACATTAGTCTGTTAGTCGCTGAGGCGTATCGCTTGAAGTTTGCGTTTGCCGACGCTCCTAATCATCTCAATGCGGGGAAATCGGATAGGTGATAGATATTTATGGGTAAGTTCGGTTTGTTACTAAGATTAGGCCCGTAATATCAATAGCAGTTAAAACTACAGTTCTAAGTTTCTTATTCTGACGATTATTTTGTAATATCAATGATTAGTCTGTTAGTCGCTGAGGCGTATCAGCTAAAATTTGCGTTTGCTGACGTGCCTAATCATCTGAACGGTGGGAAATCGGATAGGTGATAGATATCGAAGGGTAGTTCGGTTTGTTACTAATAGTCGCTGAGGCGTATCGGCTAAAGTTTGCGTTTGCTGGCGCGCCTAACCCCCTACAAATATAGCTGTTCAACATTGGGTCATATCGTGTATCAAATAGACAGACAGTAACATAATTATGGATCTATCTTAGCTTAATGTTCTAGCTGTAGCACATATTAATGCACGCTATATGTGTTTATTTATATAAAATCGGCCAAACACAAGTCGGAACACGCGTAATAAAGGGTCCCTTAGGCTGTTTAGGATTTTAAATCAGTTTTTTATGACATCTTTTTTGTCATATGGACTACAGAACCCTAAAAGACATTATCTCGGAAACTGATTATAGCAGTTGAAGGAACCGATAAGATTTTGGCATCGGGTTAGTATTTTATCTAATAAGCAGCGATAGGATTGCAACGTGAATGCAGTGGCGGGGCAAGATCTTATTTGATGTGGGCAAGGTAAATTTCGCGAGGCTCTGTTCCCTTCTTCGAACATGTACATATGTTACCACTATATTACATGCGTAGTTTGCTATCCATTGCTTTTATTGTTGCAATCATCTTGACAATGGGATGGCATAAGCAAGTAACGTACAGCGAACAGGGAATG
This sequence comes from Philereme vetulata, assembly GCA_918857605.2. Lineage (NCBI taxonomy): Eukaryota > Metazoa > Arthropoda > Insecta > Lepidoptera > Geometridae > Philereme > Philereme vetulata. The sequence continues at coordinate 18,287,158 of OU975420.1, forward strand.
CAATAGTATATACAGTAGAGTCTCACTAATCCGGCACTTCAGTAGTCCGGAGCGGAGGGTGCCGGATTATTGGACGTGCAACAATCCGGCACCCTCCGCTCACGCCTCCCTCACCCCTCCCTACTCTCGTTCCGCGCTTGCGCACATATTTTATTTACATAATATGAGTTTTTCTATACAATCCAATAATCCGGCACCCCCTAGTTTTGAACAGTGCCGGATTAGTGAGACTCTACTGTATGTATATTATAAGTTAGCCGATCAAGCCCGTGGTGTCGCAAAAAGACGGATTTTATAAAAATAAATAACATAAAATTGTAAAAAAAAATCGTCCCGTTTACGGCTTGGTAATACATAAATCTTCGAGGCGCGAGGCCCCTCGGACCGCGGGGCCGTAGGCGGGGCCCACGTCACCCTTACTCTGCCTTACAAGCCTTACTCCGCCTCTGCGTGATTAGTAACTTCTATGCAAAACGTAGTGTTTCGACTTGTTTTTACCTGTCGGCCGCCATGACAACTGATTTTCACAAAGTTGCCATTGAGGTTTTTATACTTTGTCGGCAACTAGGGAGAGTATTTTTCCTTACTAAGCAACCCGGTTGCCACAAGGAAGTAGTATTTCCCCGGGTGAGCCTTTTCACAAAAAACTACAACGAAATCGATTGTTTTCATAATGTAATCAGTTTTCGAGATGTATACATAAAAAACTTTTCATGTTTTTATTGTGTACAAACACAAAACACATCCATTATATAAATAAATATAGTAAGCACATAATATTAAGGTTTTATATCGTAGATTGACTGATATTGTATTGTTATTAATATGGCAAATATCTTTTATACGCCATAATTATACGTAAAAATCCACTCCCAAAAACCTCTGGGGGTCAAACCTACTTAAAATAATATTATTTTATTTTTATAATGTTATCCGAATACTTACGGAAAATTCTAAGACTTTTAAAACCATCTCATAAACTTACAAGCCTAGACGGGACTTGAACCCGCAACCTTCTTCTTGATAGGAGGATGCACTACCAATTGTGCTACCGGGCTCCTGTCACATCCAGGTCGAAATTAGTGAGATCAAGAAGGGGGGGTTCGAGATGATTTTAAAAAATTACTTACAATGACATTCGCTTTTTTACGTGTATTTTTTGTGCACCCTGTTATTTTTGGGCTAGTATTTTTACCATGTATCTGCTGGAACAATACCATCTGTTTTATCTAGCCAGTTATGGAATGTATTAATTCACTGCACATATGCAAAACTGTAATTAAAAGTACTGAATGGATTTTGATGCAGGAAAAAAGTGAGTATCTCTTCCAGCAAGTTTTTTCAAGTTGAAATTACCAACCCGTTGAGTTTGGCCTAACAAAGTCACGTACAATCATGTCGGGCCAACCATAACTATTATTATAACTGTTTGGGTCCAACCAAGTTGGGTCGACTGTTAATGCTATATCACTGGAACCAACTGTAGTTTTAAACAAGTCGAAATTCCTTTGTTTTTTTTTAAATTGAATCATTCTGTGTATGAAGTAAATGTTCCATACTCGACTAAAATGTATGGAATGGTTCATTTAAGCGTTCACAATATTGGTTCATTTTTAGTTTCAGTTGCTCTTCTTGATAAGTATTTTCACCCATGAAGTTTTGTGACGTAGTCTCCTTACACTTTGTATAATATTATGTATTCTAGAATTTCTAGAGATCTTGCAGTCTTAAATTGTACGCCACAGAGTCGAAATTTACATAGTTTTATTTCAAAAATGTTCCTTATGATTTCAATGAAGAAATGAAGTACTGGGACTCGCTGTTTAAGAATGTGAGATCTCTACTTTTCAATTATACTGCGTTTCGATGATTGCAAGAAAAGCCAGGGCCATATCACGATACAAGCCACAAGCTAAAAGTGTGTAGCCATCGTCAGTATCAAAAATAGATTAGAATTATAGATTTTTACAACTTAAATGAAATATTATTATAAATACGGGATTTATCACGTACCGTCATATCGGTGTTTCGACCGACAATGTTGAACCTGATAGAGACATAGTGTTGTGTGTTTGCCTGTACCGAGCCTTACCGAAAAGAGCAGCAGTGATGATAATGATGAGGACACAGCCTGTCACCACGCTGGGCCTTCGTTGACGCAATCCCCACCATCGCGCCCGACTACTCGCGCGCAGTGGGCAGCGGCGCGCAGTGCGAGGCGAGACGTTATTCGCAGCTGATCGCACTCACCCTGATGAAGGTTCACGAATTGAACCGAAACATTGTCGGTCGAAATACCAATAAGACGGTACGTGATAAATAATGATTCAAATCAATCACGAAAGTTTTTTAAGTAAAGTTAAATGAAATAGAATACTACCGGTTGGTTATAATTTTGGGATCAAAGATAATTATGATTTGTACGTACTAATGGCGTAATTACACGGTTCACTTCTGCCTTTCAATTTGGACGAAGCAATCTGTTTTAAAAGGAGACCTTTTATTAGACGTGCCGCTGGATAGTCCCATTTTAAACGCTTTATAAGTTATCCTCTGACAAACAAACATACATACATACAACGCTGATTTGCCCAAGTTGATTTAGAGATCTCGCTTCGCTCTATCAATAAATTACTAATTATTATTATTATTGGAAGAATAAATGACTTATGATATTGATTTTGTCATTTTTGCACCATCCAAGCAAAGTGAATCAATTTGGTTGGCCAAAGTATTTTTGTTACGCGGAGCTGGGACAATCTTATGCCACCTGATTTTAAGTGTTAATTTATTTTGTGGCTATTAGTCCCCGCATCGTTTAACAATACAGTATTCGTATACAATGGCTACACACATGTAATTTGTGTTCTTGTGTAAATGCAGAATGCAATTTTCAATCCATTTTCTTAGGTTTTTAGTTGTGTAAATCAAATGCTATGTAAATGGCCTATTTATTTAAGGGATATACATATATAATTTACGTTGTTTCTTTTAGGCAGCTTTTGGATGATTGCATCTTTGAAAAATATGTCACAAAGCTATTACGAAAATGACAAATTTAAAGCTTTATATTTTAAAAGGACTTACAAAAAGTGTCCAGGAATCTCATATATTTTTGGAAAGCAATAACTAAAACACTTACATATACAACCTGTTTTGTTATGTGCGACATTAGTTTAAAACAAACATCCGGAATTGTATTTACTGATTTTAGAGGTGAGTTTAATACCGGTGGCTTTAATATTAATCCAGTAATCGATATATTTCCAACAAAAAAAATTAACGTAAATCGACGGCGCCTTTTCGACGATGCCGTTTAGTCAGTTTAACAGGTACGTACCTATCTACTTACATGATGAATGAATATTATTTGTTTACCTATTTTATACAGGCTGTTTCATTGATATTTTAGGGCTAAATATTAAGTTTGTTTAAAAATTCAAAAAGACTGTAGTAATGGATTAGAAAAAACCTATTTTACAACAATACTAGCCATTAGCCCTACCCGTGTTTTCATTTAATGTCGCACGTAACAAAACACTTAGTATATATGGGAACCTAAAATTTTTGGTTTTATTTATATTTCACTACTAGAATGCGTCACTAAAACAAACCACGCCAAATACAGACAGACATACGTACATGTGGCTTGCGCCTGCGACTGACTGCCTTCCAAACCGTGAGCTCACCTTTTAACTTTAAAAAAATATTTTACAAAGAACGTCTTCCTTTAAAAAATACTGCCATATACCATATCTTTATACTCCTTGAAGATGCAATCAGCCCGAGTAAAACACTAACCCTTGACTTAATATAAATAATTAGTTTGATTCAAGTGACTTTAGACCATGGGACTCATATTAAATTCACAAAAAAAAATCATTAACACAAATAATAAGAATAAAATACAATTAACACAAAATAATCATGACTCATACTCACAATGGTCTTTGGAAGGCCGTTGTGGCACATGGAGCTCACAGCAGTGGTTCAGGTAGGGCGGTCTGCAATCACGCTGTGGTACAAATACTTAAAAGTGGCGCGACCCTGATTTTGTCGCATATGCTTTGAATTGTATGATCAATACAGTTTTTGTAAAGCGGGAATTAGCGAGATGAATTCAATTCAGCGCTCAGGCCGAGATAAATAAGCGTAGTTTTTACTAAAAACTGATTATTTACCACGATTTGTGAGGTTTTGAGTGTCCCGATATCGCTATTAACACGGGTAAACTTACAAATCTTGGTTATCCTGTTTATTGAGTAAAAATTAATGTTTATAAATGTAAACAAATAAAAAAAACGACCAAGTGCGAGTCGGACTCGCACACGAAGGGTTCCGTACCTACTTATTATCTATAAAAAACGGCAAAAAATCATGTCTGTTGTATCTGAGCCCCCCTTAAATATTTGTTTTATTTTAATTTAATTATTTATTTTTAAAGTGAATATATAACTAAATATTCTGTGAATATTTCAAGCGTCTACCTGTTGTCGTTATCAATATCGATCTAAAAAATCACGTTGTATGGGAGCCCCCTTAAATAGTTATTTTATTCTGTTTTTCGCATTTTTTTGTTATAGGTGCAACAGAAATACATCATCTGTGAAAATTTCAACTGTCTAACTATCACGGTTCATGAGATACAGCCTGGTGACAGACGGACAGACAGACAACGGAGTTTTAATTATAGGGTCCCGTTTTGCCCTTTGGGTACGGAACCCTAAAACTGATGTTAAGTGTTGTTTTATGTTTTAGCCCATCGTCTATAACAAAGTATTACCTCGTAGGTCTCGCACCTTAGGAACGTGTCCTACGATGCACTGCTCTGCGTCCATCAACTTGAGGCATGCAGGTGTAAAGCCTCATGTACCCTGTAATTTGTAAGCTCTACTCGGCCAATGCTAATTAGCCATTCTGTCACGCACGCAAGTTTCAAAAGCTTTGACTCGAAACACCCGTTTGGAGATTATCAGGCCCAGTGACATATCTATAAGGGTTTCTATATGCGTTATTTAGGGCCCTAACTATCGCTTCCCCTCTGATAATACACCATCCCGATTTAGGGTTAGAGTCCCTAAATATCGTGTGTAATACGCCCAAGTAACAAGTATTTATCTCGGAAACACTATTGTTCACATAAGATAAACATTTTATCAAAGGAATAGGAACCTTGTCCAGAAGGGGCGAATTCGCAGCGAATCGACACGCGCGTTGGCGAGATACTTGGCGCCAAAACACTGCGTCCACAAGCATCGTGCGCATCGTGCACAATCGTAAGTCGCGTGCACTTCGCCAGACTCCCGACTCGCGCGTTATACGCGCGAGTCGAGTACTAGAGACGCCTTGTTGCGTCCAGATTACGCACGAACTTCAGATCGAGTGCACGAATCAAGAGAAATGGAGCGCCAAAATTCGGATACAGAATTGTTTATCCGTCCCCAAATGCTCGCGCGTTGGTACGCTCCTTCTGGACGCAATGGCCGCGCGTAATACGCGCGAGAGAATCGCGGCGTATTCTCCCTTTCTGGACAAGCTCTTAATTTAATCAGCGCTCTTTTGTTATGAGCGATCTCTTACAGACAACCTTGATAATGACCAGCTTAGGTTGTTTTGATAATTAATTTTAAGTCGGGGTTGTTTAATATTGTAATAATAATTTGTAAATGTTTGTGTTCTCCGTTTATGTAATAATATGATTTTATGTTAATGTTACTTTGGATATAGCATTATAAATTGTGTATTGAATGTATTGTTTTATTTACATTCGTTTTGAATGTGATCTACCTACCTAATAAAATACGCTAACTAAATAAAAATTAAATGGTGTTCATAATGCATGAGAAATGGTCTAAGCGCATCTATCACTTGAGAACGGCTGGACAGATTTGACATTTTTAGGGTTCCGTACCTCAAAAGGTAAAAAAGGAACCCTTATGAGATCACTCTCTTGTTCGTCTGTCCGTGTGTCACCACCGCTTTTCTCAGGAACGGGTGGACATGGCAAGTTGAAATTTATATCAGATACTGAGTTCTATAGTCCCTAATAAGTGTATTAAAATCAAGGTCCTGAGTCAACACGATAAAAAGATATGGGAAAATTTAGATTTTCGCGCATACATACATAGTACATAGTTGACTCCAATTAAGATAGTCCTCTAAGTTGTATGGGCACTCATACAATTTAGAGGACTAGCTTAATCGGCACCAACCTCAAATAAGGTAAATCGGTTGGCGTGATATTGAGTTATCGTCCATTTGTCGCGCACATATTTAATGCAAATTTAAGACTTAGGTATATTGTTTTCTCACGGATGCCATTGTCTGAACTGGACCAAATTGAAATGGGACCACACGGGATGCACCAGCTTTCAAATAAGAATCATCAAAATCGGTTCACCCAGTCGAAAGTTCTGAGGTAACAAACTTAAAAATAAATAAAAAACAAAAACAGACGAATTGAGAACCTCCTTTTTTGAAGTGGATTAATAATTTAATCTTAAATATGACAAAAACAAATAATAAAAAGTCATCATCATGATATCAGCCGTTGGACGTCTACAGCTGGACATAGGTCTCCCCATCTATTCCCAGACGACCTCCGTGGCGCAGTGGGCGAATAGCCGGCTGAGACGCAGGAGGGAGCGGGTTCGATTCCCACCGCGGAACAAATGTTTGCATGATCTACATATATTTGTTTCGGGTCTGGATGTTTTTCTATGTATTATAAGTATGTATTTACAAAAAAAAGTATATATATATATAATAGATAGCGCGGGTGTTAAATGTCCAGCAATATTTATTTAAAAGCTATAAGAATTTGACAAATAAAAAAAACGCGAAAAACGGACATACATACAAATAAACAAACAGATTCTTATATTTGTATTAAAAACGGGATATTAACAAAAAACATTTATGTATTTTATCAATTATGTGGTTCGCATAATACAAGCTCTGCTTAGTTTGGGGCTAGATAGCGCTGTGTGAAATGTCCAGCAATATTTATTTATTTATTTATCTTGTGCGGCCTGCACCCAACGGCTCCCACCAACCTTTATCAGATCGTCCTTCGATGAAAATTCTTAGTGAACTTATTTATACAATATCCTTTTTGCAAATTCCAAGCAAGCCATGCAAGTCCCCACGTGCGAACATGCTCGTCGTTTTTGCGTACAATTCAACAAAATAGACCGATAAAACGTATGACTTAGGTCGTCTTTCTGTGCACGTACCCACCACTATAATCAACTATCTTTATCTTCAAAGGTTTGCGGGAAGAAAACTCTTAATAGGGTTAACCTTACCATCAGGCGAGATCGAGGTCAAACGCTAGCCTATCTATACTAATATTAAGAGGAAAGATTCGTTTGTTTGTTTGTTTGTATTGAATAGGCTCCGAAATTACTAGACCGAATTAAAAAAACATTTCACTGTTGGGAAGCTACACTATCCCCGGGTGACATAGGCTACATTTTTTCCCAACTGCGCAGGAGGGTAATATTTTTAATAAAAAACTACGCTTGCGAAGCTGCGCATTTGTCAGCTAGTACCTAAATAATAAAGGACGTAACTATGCCTTAACGTATTAAACATGTTTATTCCCTAAATACGTTTAGGGATAGGTTTGTGCAAGCCGTTCGAAGTCTAACTGAAATACTTGATTATAATAAAATCGATGATGTTCGAATAAACTTGCGGTAAACGTACCTACATGTAGAGGCTCCTTTAGAATGTCCTACGAATCTGCCACAATCGCAGAATAAGCAACAGTTACTACGAGTCGTTTTCTCATAGATTTTCAGCGAAATATTTGATACCAATAATGCTACCATAATGCTCTCAAAAACCCTGTATAAACCTTAGCTTACCTATTGTGTTGTGCGCTTTCCTATATGAGCTACATAATTGCTTGAAATAAATGTATTTTATTTTATTTTTAATAACTCTTCGTAAAACTAGGTATTGCTACTTCACTTCCGCCTTTTTACCTACAAATAATGAAAAAGTGAAAATAGCCTTCGCAATGGCAACACCCTTGCGCAGGGTCAGAGCGACCTTGACCTAAAACTTGACATTGGCAGCTTGTGACCTCAAAACCTGCATTTCCTACAGCGTAAATCAATCTTTGACGAAGGTGGAACACTTGTATACAACTTCTATTACCTTTATTAAAGGTAATACCTATTTTGAATTAGTGCGTTAGTTTTTCGTAAATTTACTGCGTGAAAAAGCTTTGTAAAGCTCTGTGCTTATGTGTGTTTTCCTAATGGAAGGATTGTGAAGGATTTTAACACTGGCCTTGTCAGGTAAGATGCTATAAAACTTGTATGAAACGAAGGCTCTAATCAAGTTTTGATCTTTAATCTCGATGTCTGTCAATGAGTTTGACGTAACCGAAAGTAGATGTTTCTCGTACACAAAGAGTTAGGAAAAATATTTTTTTTATTTTTTTAGCGTTCAGGAACTTCAGGATTGGCCCAATATTATAAAAAAGGGAACCCTTGTGGTGCGACGTTATTCATCCATATGAAGCTTGAACTTTGGAATAGAAGTAGAAGGAAAGTTAATAGGTCAAGTAAGGTATCATATAAAAGGGCTTAATTTTCAGCTTCCAGGATATAGTTTTATTTATTATTATGCTTTAAAGTTTTGGAGTTATGTTAAAAAATGTCGCAAAAAAACCGTCTGTATTGACGTCTCGTCTGTTTGTTACATTTTCACGACTAGACGGCTCGACTGATTTCGATAAAATTTGGTAGGTATATAAAGATTATGACTGGGATTGTGAAATGGCTAATTTTCACCCGACAGCGTAGGAGGGCAATGATTTATTGACAAACCACGCGGCGAAGCTGCGGGCTTAGCTAGTAGGTAATATAAAAATAATACGTATGTAAAAGTTATTTGTTGGTAAGTTTGTATGCATAAACTGCTTAAAAGGGGGTACCTAATCTCAGAAACAAATGAACCGTTTTGAAAATTCTTACACTCGTAGAAAAGCTACACTATGTTATTTGTAGAGAAACGCAAGTAGAGAATTTTTTTGTAGAGTAATTCCACATTTTGCAAGTATGGGATAGAAAAGATCGCGTGAAGCGTAAGTATAAGTGAATGCTATTGGCTATTTTATTTTTATAAATAGGTGAGGATATTAAAAATCTGGAGATCGGGGCGCGGCACATAAATAAAAGTACGTCTGGTATGGAGTACTGCTGCCGCCTTTGGTATTGATCGGCTAAATACCAGCTCGCTACCTTTAGACTCGATAGAACTAAGGGCTTTTACAACACTTAAAAGCGAGCAATATATGCCAGAGACTAAGATCCAAAGCCTCGAACACCGCAGTAAAGTTGCATGCCTATCGATCTTTTGAAGAATACATTTTGGGTAATGTGCTTAGGAATTTCATGATCTAATCCCACCATCTCATTTCCATCAAAAGACAAGCAGACGCACGGCTCAGTACCTACCATTCATACCTCGTTGATATACCACCTATTCACACTCACCGTTTTGGTTCTACGTTTTTAATGCGTACAGCTAAGGTATGGAACACTTTGCCGTTGTCTGTTTTTCCTGAAGACTACAATCCTCTTTAAGGAAAGAGTGAATATGTGTCTTCTAGGTCTTCGTGCTTCATCTTAGACCACATCATCGCTTACCATCAGGTGAGATTGTAATCAAACGAATATGTACTCGTGATTTAAAAAAAATACTACCTATGTTCCTATTTTGAAATAAAATAGTCGTCTGGCATCGAGTAGGTAGGTACTTCGTTGAATAAGCCACCACCTTCAGTAGTCGGTCGAATAAACAAAATAAATGTTCAGTGGCGTAGTAGATATTAATAGTATTTTATAAAAGAGTGGAGTTCTGTCGATATCACCAGCTGCGGCACTCTTCCTGTACGGTTTCCTGTACCAATGCGATAACCGATTTTATTTTGTATTCAATAGTGATGGGAAAGAATGCATCCTTGTATCCCGATTCCCGGAATATTAACTTCAGTGACGCTACCATTTCATTTGACAATTACGAGCTATTCAATTCGTATAGCAGGTTGCCACTTTTAGAGGCAAAATAAATGTGACTTGAAAAAATTAACAGCTGATCTGACGACTCATTTTCTGAGACTTAATTAGGTACGTTAGTTGATCGGTCCGTATATTATTATGTACTTAGGTTTTCTGTAAACTGAATGGCCCAAACTACCATTCTCTCGAACCTGAACCAATGCGTCCAGGAATGCCAAACGCAATCACTTTCTTTCTCGTACGTAAACCTGATCTTTCTATGTATGGCGTGCTAAAAGAAGTTCCACTTTAGCTGTTTTTCCTTCCAAAATACAAAAGACGTCATCTACATACCTCTTCCACAACTTGAATGGTAAACTCATAAATCACGCTAAATATCGCCTTAAATAACAGAAAGAATATAAAATTATTGACAAGATTATAATACAGGAGAAACTGTTGAATCATCTAAAGACCGTTGCAAACGATCTATAGATATATTGCTGGACATGTCACACAGCGCTATCTATCCCCAAACTACGCAGAGCTTATACTATGGTAACCAGATAATTGATAAAATACATAAATGTTTTTTGTTAATATCCCGTTTTTAGTATAAATATAAGAATCTGTTTGTTTATTTGTGTGTATGTCCGTTTTTCTCGTTTTTTTATTTGTAAAATTCTTATAGCTTTTAAATAAATATTGCTGGACATTTAACATCCGCGCTATCTAGCCCCAAACTACGCACAGCTTGTACTATGTGAACCAGATAACTGTTAGAATACTTATATATATACAGTCGTGCTCGAGCCGTCGTACAGTGCGGACGTCTCTGGGGCGTCGTTACGCTGCCCGTTGAATATACGAAGATTCGATCGTCGTTAGTGGTCGAGGCAACATCGCCTATAAAAGGCTCCTCAGATCGCGCGGCACGCATTCGATCGTTAGTGGTCGCCGCTATAGCATGCAGCGGCCACACCTTAGGAACCTAGGCTGGTAGAGGGGGGCTCGAGTGCCGAAACACTTTGTTGTAGCAACGGCGTGTTTCGGCCCTCGAGTCGGCACGGTCACTCCCCGTGCTAGTGCTCGTTGCTTCGGCGTCAACGCAATCCACCTCAAGTGGCGAGGCAACCAGGCAACTGTAGAAGGCCTGAAGGTAGCGATAGGAGTTTTTTATCGTTGCCAGATACTGCGTCCTGTTCCCTTCCAGTCGTAGCGGTTCTCCGTTCCACTGGGTCAAGGGGAGTAAGGAGGAGAGGGTGCATCTGTGTACGGCGCGCACACTTATGCAACTTAATATATCCTGCGCATCTGACTTGGCTTTGTCATTCCGAGTTTAAAAAAGTCCTGGGCTTGGTCTAATACCTGGACACGGGTGGCCTAAGGAGAGGAGAGTGGTCGCTCTAGCACTGCATCGGGGTGACAGTGTGGTTCGGCAGCACTCTTTGAGACAAAGCAGCTTTATTTAGAGAGGCACTGCTTTCCTCGCTCAGCCGGGGAGGGGGCTAGAAAAGGTGCCCCAAACAAACGCTCATTCCTCGCAATAAGAATAAATCTAAAAACATGCAGATGAATATGACTTTTGGTGCGTGGAATGTACGTACTCTTTTAGACCGACCCAACAACCTCTGCCCAGAACGTAAAACCGCCATTGTGGCTCGCGAGCTCAAACGCTATGACGTCGACATAGCCGCTCTCAGCGAAACACATCTAGCTGACGAAGGTGAGCTTGTTGAACGTGGTGGTGGGTACACTTTCTTCTGGAAAGGCACACCAGCTTCTGAGCCTAGACGGTCAGGAGTAGGCTTTGCTATTAAAACTACTTTAGCCTCTAAGTTGGAAGAACATCCAGTTGCTATCTCTGATCGTGTCATATCCTTACGTTTCCATCTTCGAAACAATAAATACTTAAATGTTATCAGCGTATATTCGCCAACACTCGACAAAAGTGATGACGTCAAGGACAAATTTTATGAGGAAGTGTCAGAAGTGCTGACTAAAATCCGGCGCTGTGAGAAAGTTTTGCTTCTTGGCGACTTTAATGCTCGCGTCGGACGTGATTTTGAAGCTTGGCCTCGGGTGATAGGGCGACATGGCATTGGTAACATGAACAGTAATGGGCAACTGTTACTAAGCCTCTGTTCCCAATTTCATCTGGGTATTACCAATACCATGTTTAGACTCCCAAATAAATACAAAACTACCTGGATGCACCCAAGGTCCAAGCATTGGCATCTTATTGATTATGCTATAGTCCGTCAACGGGATATAGCGGATGTCAAAGTAACGAGAGTAATGAGGGGCGCAAACTGTTGGTCGGATCACCGACTTGTTGTTACAAAACTATTTTTGCGTCTTAGCCCTTGCCGTAGACCTCGCAGGGCTAAGCCTAACTGTCTTCATCTGAAAAAGCTAGAGTCTGCTGAAATATTGGCAAATTACAGGGAAGCTGTCAATACCTTTACAGCAGGCATACACCCCGAAGATGAACAGTTAGACGAGGGCTGGAAACTGTTAACTACAAATACCATCAATGCGGCTACTGAGATCTTAGGCCAAAAACCTCGTGTCTGTGAAGACTGGTTTGACGAAAATGATAATACATTGACAGTCGCCCTAGAAAAACACCGCCAGCTCCTTCGAAAGGGAAATCAGACAACTGCTTCTGAAAAAATAAAGGAGAGTACGAGCCAAATAAGGAGACTAACTCGAAACGCAAAAGATGAGTGGTGGCTGAACAAGGTTCGCTATATTCAGTGGCTTGCTGATTCGAATAGACTCGGCGATTTCTTTAACGAGATTAAAAAGTTAGTAGGAAGTCCACATCGAGTAAACGTACCACTGAAATCACTTTCAGGTACCCTCCTGGTAAGCAAAGGAGAAGTTCTTACTCGCTGGGCAGAACACTATAACAGCTTACTCAATGTGGATCGTTCTGCTGACATAAACTATTTAGCATCACTTCCTGCCTTACCACAAGCCGTAGATCTGGATCAGCCTCCTTCTCTTGAGGAAGTTATCATCGCCATCAAAGCGCAGAAAAACAATAAGACTGTCGGCATCGATAACATACCAGGAGAACTATTAAAATATGGCGGAGATGAGTTGCACTACAAGATTTGGCAATTTTTCCAGCGCATGTGGGAAATGGAGTTCGTTCCTCCTAGTTTTGGCGTATCACTAATTTGCTCTTTGTATAAAAATAAAGGTGATCGATCTGTTTGCAACTCTTATAGGGGTATATCACTTCTGTCTACTCCAGGAAAAACTTTTGCCAGAGTACTCTTAAATCGTCTTATGGAGCTCTCTGAAAGTATATTGCCTGAAACGCAATTTGGGTTTAGACCCAATCGCGGCACATGCGAGGCCATATTCTCTCTTAGACAACTGCAAGAGAAAAGCAGGGAACAGTGTCAACCTCTGTTTCTCTGTTTTGTTGATCTGGAGAAAGCTTTTGACAGTGTACCTCGCGAAGCTTTGTGGATTGTGCTTTCGAAACTTGGTTGCACCGACAAATTTATACGCTTGATAAGACTTCTTCACGACAACATGACTTGTTGCGTAACCGTCAATGGTGAGCAGACAGAGCAATTCCCTGTCACTTGTGGTGTAAAACAAGGCTGTGTATTAGCACCCACTCTTTTTGCTCTGTACTTTTCCGTTGTCGTGAGGGAGACTTTACAAGCCAACACCGAAGGGATCCGCATACGTTTTCGCACAGATGGCAGTATCTTTAACCTGGCTAGGTTAAAAGCGCACACAAAGGTATCGTATGACCTCATTACCGAATTGATGTATGCTGATGACCTATGTTTCGTTGCGGAATCTTCTGAGGGACTCCAGGACTTGATGACTCGGCTTGACGCTGCGTGCTGTAGATTTGGCCTCAAAATTAATATTACAAAGACAGAGGTGATGGCCATGGACACTGTTAACCAAGCTCCACTGAATCTGCAAATCGATGGAAAGCCCATAAAACAGGTCGATACATTCAGATATCTGGGAAGCAGCATAACAACAAAATGCGACCTTGACTCGGAGATCAACAGCAGACTTGGCTCCGCTATGGCTGCTTTTGGTAAACTACGAGTCCAGGTATTTCGCTCCCATAACATCAAATTGAGTACCAAGATTAAGGTGTATATGGCTATTGTACTTCCTAACATCTTGTACTCGTCAGAGACATGGTGCCTGTATCGCAGACACATACGCACGTTAGACAGATTCCATCTGAAATGCCTCCGCGACATTCTTAACATCAAGTGGTCGGATCGGGTCCGTAATACCGATGTTCTACGACGGGCTAATGTCTGTGGCATAGAGGCATATTTGATGCGGCGTCAGCTGCGTTGGTGCGGGCACCTGTCTCGGATGTCTGATGAGCGAAGGGCGAAACGCATTTTCTTCTGTGAACTAGAACATGGTAAGCGGAAACGCGGAGGTCAGTTCCTACGTTTCAAAGACGTACAGAAGAGGCACATGAAGAGGTGTTGTATCGATCCGTCGCGCTGGGAGGCTCTCGCTGAAAAACGACCTGAATGGAGGCGTCATGTTCAGGACAAAGTGTACGAGTTTGAAGAAGAAAGGAGGCAAGAACTAGACTTAAAACGAGATCAGCTTAAAAGTCGACCGCCGGCTAATATCAATTACAACTACATTAATGGCGCCTTAACTTGTGTTCATTGTAACCGGACTTTTAGCGCAAAAATAGGGTACATCAGCCACATACAGGCTAAACACCTAGGCCAATAATCACAAAGTCAAGTCTCTGTAGCCGAAATCGGCTAGGAGGATTATTATTATTATTATATATATATATATATTTTTGTAAATACATATCTACTTATAAAAACATCCAGACCCAGAACAATCTGTAGAATGATCCAACATCAGCAAACATTTGTTCCGCGGCGGGAATCGAACCCGCTACCTTCTGCGTCTCAGCCGGCTATGGCGCAGTGCCACGGAGGAGGTTTAAAAATAAAATTCGAATTAACGGATGAGGTTAAAAAACAGCATCTGTTGCGTAAATCCAACGGTGCATTGCATTTACAGGCATTCGAGAAGATTGGTGTCCTCCAATTCTTCGTATCGTTCGAGGAAAAAGGGAGATCTTCCACAAGCTCGAGAAACATCAGGTCTTGCTGATATGTATTACATAAGCACTTCTCAGAACAATTGTTTGCACGATAAATTGATCTTCTATTTACAGTTAGAGAATATATATAGAAGATAGCAATATCACACTGAAACAAACTATCTGATAGTTTGTTTCAGTGTGATATTGCTACTAGCTTCCGTCAGCGGCTTTGCACACGTGGTTTGTGAATAAAAGTAGACTTTTATAATCCATGTCAAAATCTATCTATAAACCATTTAACAGTAACAAATAAACAAACATTCGCCTATAAAATATTATTGTGATTCCAGGAAGCATCATTCCCTTGACAGTTGGCATAATCTTTTAATACCCCGGAGAAATATTTTTAATGACAGATAACTAGACAGCCATTTTAACGGGCGGGTTTCTACGAGGGAAAACTTTCTTTGAAATAATCAGTTATCCTGGAAATAAATCGTAGATAACTAGTTAACTAATCTCAGTTAAACTATAAAATAACAAGGATGATTTTACGATACATTAAAAATCTCGAATTACCAACTACTTACCTATTAGTTATATAAATTAATGAATTGATTTATTCGTTCACTCTCATCATCGTCATCCTCATCACATATACCTTAAATATTTTCAATTTTGCTTTATGTTGTTACAATAGTTGTTTAATACATTCTATAAAAAAGTTTCAGGCAAAGATTGCCTGGAAGAGATCGCTTTAATCGGTAAGACCGTCCATTGTACCACCACGTATTAGTCTTTAAGTTTTCTAGGTAAGTTATTGTAATTTGTTGTAACACTAAGGAATTATTGATTGATTGAAAATGCTTTATTGCACTTATAAAACTAGTACAATGCTAAAGAGCGTTCTCTTCCAGATAAACTGTGTGTATTGTAGATAAAGATATGTAGGTAGTGCACAGAAAAGGGAACTTATGAAAATTTTAACAGGACTCTTAAGATAGCATAATATAGATACGTGGTAGGTACTTAAATAAACCTACTTACAATACTTTATATGATAGACTATACCTACCAATATCAAATAAAAATAATAGAAGAAGTTAGATTAAGTTGCTCATTTTAGGTCGGTTTGGCCGAGAAGGTGCCTATAGATTCTCAATCTAAGTGCTTCCACTGAAGTAGCCTCGAAATTGTTTGGTGGGAATCTATCTGTAGATACATAAAAACTTATAATGCTCGTCTGACACACATTGTCGCACAAGATGGTCACTCTGGAAATCTACGTGGGAGGCTTATGTTCAGCAGTGGACGTCCAATAGCTGATATGATGATGATGATGTGGCACACTTTTGGGACGGGGCTGAAATCCCGCCACATCCCATCCCTAATCCGTCCTATCAGCTCCAGTAAAAATCCCGCGCAGTCCACGGGTTCCTAATTAGCAGTGTTGCGGCTTTCCTCATCATAACAAGTATTTATTGACCAGTCGGCGCTGTTCGGCATCAGTGTCACCAGTGTGCTTGAACAGTGTTCAGTGGAAGTATCAGGTGAGTATAAGTAACATTATACACAAGTACACGTTGTAAGTAGGGAAGAACTCTAAAATTTTGCTAGGGTTAGAGACTACATTTATATGGGGCAGTAGGACTACATACTAACAAAATAAAATGAAAACTGAGGTTCATGAGTGCAAGTTGTTCTCTAAAATTTTGCTAGGGTTAGAGACTGTGGGGCAGTTATTGAGTTCGAGAGGGCACGTTTCGAGGGGTAGGTACTGTAATTGAAGTTGTTAAAGGGTCATCTTGAGGACACATTTGTACACTGAAGTTTTGCTATGCTTAGAGATAGTTACTGTTTTAGCTTGTTAGGGTTAGAGTAAAATCTGTTGGTAGTTATTAGTTTGAGGTTGCTAGAGTTAGAGAAAGTTTCCATGAGGCAGTTATTGGGTTTGCGAGGGCACGTTTAAAGGGTACTTGTATTTGACTTTGCTAGGTTTAGAGACCAAATTTCTGTGGGGCAATTTATAAGGTTCAGGATATACGTTGTACTCTGAAATTTTGCTAGGGTTAGAAACGGTTTCTGTGAGGTGGCTGTTGGGCTCGAGAGCGCACCTTTTGAAGGGTAGTACTTGTATTTGAGGTTACTAGGATTAAAGATAGTTTTTTGAGGCAGCGATTAGGTCCAGCATGCAGCGTACATTTTCATTAAATAACGTACAAGCTTAGCTTAGTCAGTGGTCTTGTAAAATATAGGTAAGTAGAATATTGTTCCGGATTAGTTTCTCTAAATTTGTACCACTATTTACAAAACCCTGTACTTGTTAACACAAAAAAGATAAACAACTGTTTAACGAGTGTTTAAAAAATTCCTTACTAATTGTTGTAGGTATAAGATTATTTTTAAACACGTGCTAAACTGTGTTTTACTTTTTTGTGGTCAGACCATGTATTGTTAGTTACCTAATCGTTTAAATTTTTGTAGGAGATGGTACACAAATGTAGTTAGTTAGGATGTGATATGGTGCATACTCTGTGCATAGTGGAACGCTGATAAAAAAGTGATAATGATTCAACTCTAAAGGGGAAGTCGGTATAAACGACTTCTCTATAAATCCAATGCAAAAATACTTTGTTCAGAATTTACATTGTTCATAATGTTCATACTTACTTCGCTCATACGAATGAAATAAACGAGTTAGTTTGCACTTTGGATACAAGGTATATACCTAAGTTAAAAAACTGAAAAACCCGACTACGTAATACCTATGTGGATGGTCACCAGGACTATCTATTAACACCTCATTCATCAAAATCGGATGAGTTGCCTAGTTTAGACGCTACGATCCGTAGCAGTTATAACAGCAGTCTATGTCTAGACTGTTTAAAACATAACCCTCCCTTTTGGCATTGCCGTAGTTGACTAAAAAAAGCAATTGATTAGATAGAACCAATGTAATGTATTTAATCTAATACACCAAGTGTGATCGGTCGCCTAAACGTATTTAGTAGCTAATTATGATTTAGAGAGTTGTCAAACCATACAAATACGTCAAATTTAAACATGTTTAGTCGCTAAATACGTTTAGGGTGCGTTGTGTAAGCCTAGCTAAGGAAAATAACAGTACGCAAAAACTTATTAGATTAGGAAGATTCACAAATAACTTATTTTCTACTAGTTTCCGCCCGTGGCTTCGCACGCGTGGTTTGATAATAAAAAGTAGCCTATGTATTAATCCAGGTTATAATCTACATACATACTAAATTTCAATAAAATCCATTGTGCAGTTTTTGAGTTAAAGAGTAACAAACATCCACATATACCATACAAACTTTCGCGTTTATAATATTATATTAGTGAGATTGTTTTTTGTAACATTTATTCATTTCGTATATTTCATTAAAAATTATAAAATCGTGTCTGAAAAGTTAACTAAATAATAATAGTAATGACAACTAAACAAAAATCAAACATATACAATAACATTTGTAAACATAGTAAAATAAAAACATATTGCAAAGTATTGTGATTGCTTAATAAGAGTAGGTATACCTAAGTACTAAAGATTGCTCAAATCATGAACAATCCAGTAAAACTTTTAGAAATTGACTTGAAAATGTTTTTTTTTTTATTTTGAAGTATTTTTTAGCATCTGTGCCGTTTTAACCGCACTTCCCCTACAAGCAGTGTGTATTTTTTAAATGCTTTATAATTTGTTATTTTTACTTTACATTAACATGTTGCATTAAACTAATTGTAATAATAAAAGCCTTTACTTCTGTATTTCGTATCTAATTTAATAACTATAGCTATTAAGTATTAATGCCACTAAACAGTTTGTCTTTCGACAAAGACCTCCTAGTTATTCCACTCACTTCTTACAATATCCTTTCTCCATTTGTTCCCTGAGGGCTTAGCCAAGTTACATTCGCTTCAAATCATTTCGATTTCTACATAGGTCTGTTGTCGATATATCACGTGTTATTTCCATAGCATGTGTAAAATCCCATTTTCAGACATATCGACTAACGCCATCGCTAATAGAATGTAACTTGGCTAAGTCCTCTGATACTTTCTTGAAGTCGTCTTTCCATCGTTTATGCTGTCATCCCCTTTTCCTCTTTATATCTCTTGGATACCAAGATTTTTAAAATCATCTCAAAAATTTCAAGCCTAGACGGGACTTGAAACCCGCAACCTTCCTCTTGATACGAGGATGCACTATCCAACTGTGCTACCAGGCAGTTTCATTATTTTATTTTTATTCTTGGATACCATTCTGTAATTGTTTTTGTTGCATTAAACTATCGAGGTTTTAATAACTACATATTTACTTCTTCTTCTTCTGAGCGTGTCAATAGTTCTAGTTATGTTGTGTTAGATAGGTGCTTGGCTACATTGATGGCATCAGGAGAAGCCATTTTTAAGTGAACTATTTACTAAGAAGCAAGAAGAACGAAGGATCAAGATGGTACTGAAGTGGCTCTTGTCGGTTGCGGCTCATCGTATGGCAGTTTGCTGTGTAGTTATGCCAGCTGCCTAGCGAAGGGCAACAAATGACTGAGTTTGTCTACTATCGCAAGAAACAAGAAGAAGCAGAAAAGACATACAAAATATACAAAGCGCTGCGGAATATCCATATCCATACTAAATATATAAATTCGAATGTAGCTCTGTCTGTCTGTCAGTTCGTTACGTTTTCACGACTAAACGGCTGGACGGTATACAGATTATTAAAAAAAAATTAAAAAAATTAAAATATATTTTATTTCAACTGTTCTGTTACAAAATATAAATAAATTTGTTACAATCCGTTATTTTAATATTGCTTCACCGTTATTGAATTACACTCTGAATCAAGCTGATATTTAGAATAAAATCGAC
Source organism: Philereme vetulata (assembly GCA_918857605.2). Lineage (NCBI taxonomy): Eukaryota > Metazoa > Arthropoda > Insecta > Lepidoptera > Geometridae > Philereme > Philereme vetulata. The sequence goes on from OU975420.1 coordinate 18,307,141, forward strand.
AAAAATATTACAGAAATGTGCAGTGCACTATGTAGGTAGTTAAAAAGTGTATTAAAAATAGTTGAAGACAATTTAACATCATATTTAATTCTTTGGTAAGTATTTGTTCTACCAGCTTAATTCCGATTGTAGCCAGCACCTATAAACCATTAGCCCACTCCACCAACCATAACTTCACTGAAGCAAATCCTAGGATTTCATTAGGTCACCAAGACATGCTCCAATGTTACTCTTTAAATACCATCAAATGTGCTGGAAGACTATTATATATATAAGATTATTTATCATCTATTCAACAGGACTGACCCATGAAATAAACAATGATGTGTTGCTCTGTAAACAAAGATTTTTATTTTATTGAAAAATCTCTAAAATCCTAAACTATTTACACTATTACACAATACCAAAACCCCTACCTTTAAACAAAGAAACGACATTAAAGCTTAATCTAGCATTATTCTTCATTATTAGGTAACCCTTATCACTTTTAGTTCGGTATTAAATCATATTACATTTTTTATCAAAAGACAATTCACTGTTTGACATTGCAAACTGTCATATTATTTTTTAAGGATATTCTATACTCACAACCAACCTTCTTTACCGACAGCGCGACACAATTCAAATTCTAAGGAATAGGTACGATTTCTTTACATATATACTCGTATATGTTTTCAATTATACAATGCAACATTATTATCAGATAGAGCACGCTAGGCAACTTTTGTTTGCAGAAAGAAATGCTGAAATATGAATAGTCTATCTAGTGTGACTAGATGTGTCTATTATGACGCAGGATTGGGACTTTTTACCCGACTTCCCAAAGGAGGGTAATGTTTTTATTGACAAACCACGCGAGCGGAACGCGTGAACCACGCGAGCGAAACGCGTGGTTTGTCAATAATAAACATTACCCTGGCCGCGGGCAGGTCAGCTACTCTATACTAATATTATAAAGAGGAAAGATTTGTTTGTTTGTATTGAATAGACTCCGAAACTATTGGACCGATTTAAAAAATTCTTTCACTGTTGGGAAGCTACACTATCCCCGGGTGACAGGCTACTTTTTACCCAACTGCGCAGAAGGAGGGTAATGTTTTTATTGAAAAACTACGCGTGCAATAATGTAACCCAAAACGGGTTTATTGTTTGCGATTTTTAGAAATTTGTTGTTTTTAATATCAAACCGTTTTGGGTGAAAACTTATTGTTTTAGATTCAATTTTTAATAAGCGCTCAGTCATGTGTCACAAGCGAGTAAGTAGGTAAAATAGGCTGTGGAATGCTCTGCCCGAAGAAGTAAGACGGTCATCGTCCTTACACATCTTCAAATTGAAGGTGAAACATCATTACCTGACGATGTCATCTTCCTAGCGTTATTTATTTACTATTTATGTACTTATTTTATCTGTTAGTATAGTTTGCTATATGTATATACCTATATATTAGTCTATTTTATAAGTATATTAAGTATTAGGATTAAAACTTCATATTATTATTATATCTTAGAATATATTATGTGTAAATGTAATGTATCCGCTAAAGTACACCGCACTCCGTAATTTTTAAAAATTTCGCTCCATCCAAAGGTTGCCTGGAAGAGATCGCTTTTAGCGATAAGGCCGCCCATTGTATTGCCTTATTTATTTTAACTCAGTACTTATTTTTATTATTATTTCTGTTTGTGTGGTAATTCAATAAAGAGTTATCTATCTATCTATCTATCTAATAGGTATGTAGTCTAACAAAGATTATTTTTTTATTGGGTTAGTGCGGAAAAAATGTGTCTGATATTCTTTTGGGAAAGACCGTATGATCGTGCGACACTGAGAAAACTAACACAAGGAATTCTAAATCGCGTTATCAACAAAAAGTAGCATATGTGTTAATACTTTTTTTTAGTCTTTTTATTCTTGGTATCAAACAGATTAACTATAAAAACTAAAATTAAATCAAATAACTAAACCTAATTTAAAAAAAAAACTAGTGTTAATGCAGGTTTAATCTACGGACACACGGCTACACATCAAGCTATTAATTTCCAGTATAAGCTGACCTCTCATTCTACGAAAAGCCTACACAATGCGAGGTCAGCTTATACAGGAAATTTTTAGCTTGATGTGTAGCCGTGTGTACATACCAAATTTCGTCCGATTGACATAATATTAGTGTGAATTTCAAGTTAATAAATTAAAAGTACTGAGGACGACTCGCGCAAGGATCCCTAAATGTATGTTACATTTAGGGATCCTTGCGCGAGTCGTCTAAATATTTAATCAATTAAGGAGTTGTCAAATCAAACAAATACGTCAAATTTAAACATGTTTAGTCGCTTAATACAATTAGGGATTGTTTTGAAAGGCGAGTTTAGGAATTGTTATGGAAGCCGGCCTAAGATTTTTTTATTTTATTTGATCACTTACTGAGTGCATATATTTAGCTGACTGCACTTAACCCTCTCATCAGACGGGCAACTTACCTCGCTTCTTTACGATGCCGTTCAGTATATTTACGAGGGATAAAGTTATATTCACACTAATGTCGGTAACAACAGGAGCAGTGAAAAGTGACAATAAATATTGTTTCACGGGGTGTTGAGAAACTTAATCTATTGATATTTAAAATAAATATAATCACAGTTTGTTAAATTCGCGAAAACCTCGCGAACAAAAAAATACTATTTGTAATCTTTGACTATCTATCAAAATAGTGCCACGAAATATATAACCAAATAACGTAACCTACAGTTTTATTCAAATAACAGGCAACGGGAGTTCATAGATTATGGATACATTTTTCTGGGGTACAAATTAGAATGAATGAATGAATGAATGAAAACACTTTATTGTACACAGTATAAACAAAATAGAAAATATAAAGCAAATAGTACAATGGGCGGTCTCATCGCTTAGAAGCGATCTCTTCCAGACAACCTTTAGAACCAATTAGAGTAGTTATTCTGGATTTCAGACTTTTGCCTATATTTGTGTCACTTAAGCACGCATACCAAATTACAGCACTGTGGGGTCAGTGGTGTACCCTGTGAATTTAGTCAAAATTTAGTTTTTATTATGACTAATTACTCAAAAACTCTAAAGAATTTACGAAAAATAAAAACAGAGTTTAAATTTACTAATGAATACCTTTCATTTAACGTCCCATTTGCCCTAATAGCCTCATTTTCATATTTTTTACCCCTCTTGAACCCCAATATCTCAACAACTCCTCAACACCTCGCTCATTTAGTCACACCAAAATTGTATCATCACTACCTACCTATGTATTAAATTTCACGATGATCGGATCAACGTTTCGAAAGTTATTCTCGGACAAACAAATATACATACATACAACGCCGATTTGCCCAAGTTGATTTACACAAACAATAAATAATAGGTTGGGGAAAAAGTATTTTCGCATTATACCTAGTCAGGTCATATATTCTGTCACATGTTTAATATAAAATAATTGAAACAAGTTTATTCATTATGTAACCATTTATATACCAAAATGAACTTAACAAAACATAGATTCTTATGACACTAAAGTTTATTCAAAATATTCAACAGTTTCTGCTTACGTTTGGGATTTCTTTGAATTCGCGCCTTCACAGCTTTTATCACTGCTGGAGTCCTAACAGACCGAGGGCGACCACTTCTTGACCTGTCATCTACACTAGAGTCTTCATTGTATCGTTTGATGGTGCGATAAACGAATCTTTTGATTATATTAAAATTTTTCAGTATGTCAAAAATCTTAATTGATGCGTAACCGCAACGATGCAACGCAATAACTGCAATACGGTCTTCTTTAAGCGTCCACTCCATATTTAAAAATGAGTAAAATTCTAAAAAGTATATTTTTTTATTTTCATGAACAATTCGAAATTCGAATTCTATAAACTTTTTTGTGGCCAGCATTCTAAAAGAAAAGTTTTTACTGTGTGACAATACATATGACCTGACTAGGTAGTATGTATGAACTTGTAATAAAATCTCTTTGGCTATACTATTTGTAACTGGCTGGTTTTGGTATCATTCAAAGTTTAAATTTTAAAGAAGTTTAATTCCAAATTCAAATTAGGAAAATGTGTGGTTTTTATTTGTTTTTCGTACTATATAGATGAGTGAATCTAATGAAGAAATTCGATACATTTTAAAATTTTACTACAAAAAAGGTAAAAATGCAACGCAAGCCGCGAAAAAAATTTGCGATGTTTATGGGCCTAGTGCAGTATCTGTGAGAGTAGTACAAATTTGGTTCAAGCGTTTTCCATCCGGAAATTTTGATGTCAAAGATGCACGTCGCGTCGCTCTGGTCGCCATATTAGGGATAAAATTGATGTCATTTTTAAAAAAGTGGAGCAAGATCGGCATATCAGTAGTAACGACGTAGCTGAAGAACTGGGAATTGACAACAAAATAGTTTTGGCGCATTTGAAAAAAACTGGGTACACAAAAAAAACTCGTTATTTGGGTACCCCACGAGCTCACTGAATGAAACCTAATGAACCGTGTACTCATTTGTGATTCTTTATTACGACGTAATGAAACCGAACCATTTTTGAAGAAGCTGATAACTGGTGATGAAAAGTGGATCACGTACGGCAAGAACGTGCGAAAAAGGCTGTGGTCAAAGGCCGGTCAGGCTTCGCAGACTGTGGCGAAACCCGGGTTAACTCGCAACAAGGTGATGCTGTGTGTGTGGTGGGATTGGAAGGGCATTATTCATTATGAGCTGTTACCACCAGGCAGGACCATCGATTCTGAACCCTACTGCGAACAACTGATGAGATTAAAGCAAGAAGTTGAGAGAATTAATCAACAGAAGGGGTGTGGTTTTTCATCATGATAACGCTAGACCTCACACATCTTTAGCCACTCAGCAAAAATTAAGAGAGTTTGGCTGGGAGGTGTTAATGCATCCGCCGTATAGTCCTGACCTTGCACCTTCAGATTTCCACCTGTTTCGGTCTCTTCAGAATTCTTAGGCAGTGTCAGGTTAACATCACGAGAGGACTGCCAAAACTACTTGTCGCGGTATTTTGATCAGAAGCCCCAAAATTTCTATAGCAATGGGATCATGTCCCTACCTACAAGATGGCAAAAAGTTATCGAACAAAATGGTACCTACATACTTTAGTTAATTGTAAATAAACTATATTAATGATGTTTTGAATTTTCTTAAAAAATGCGAAGAAACTTTTTCCCAAACCTAATATGTCATTTTAGCTCCCACTAACTATACACTAACTAGTGCCGATGCCAACCATGTCAATTGTTAGTGTAAAAAAGACTTAATACTGAAGGGCAGGTTCAACAGACAGCGACAAGGTTACAGAATAATAGGATAATAAAGGATCGTCAGTTTTAAACTTAACTCATCCATTTTAACCCTATACGCAAAAACAGGCGTAAATTAATTAACAAAAAAACAGGACCGGTCAGGTTCGAGGAAGACTCGGCACCGATGGTTCCGTACCTACCCATAGATATTTATTAATTTAGCAGTCATTGTAACTCCAAAACTATGAGTATAGAGTGTTTGATAATTTAGGCACAAAAATGAAAAGGGTTATTTTGATGAGCATAATAAATAAATTTGTGAAATGTTTACATCTGATCTGATCATAACCGGACAGCCTGCACTGTAAAAGATTTATCAAAGTAGGACTGTACATACACCATAAAAAATAGTTTGGTAATGTTCAAATTAAGCTCTTTTATATAATACCCCATTTGATCTAGTAATTTATACCCGCATCATTTTTGCCCTTAAGGCAATCAAATCGAAAATATTTTTTATATATTATGATTTATATAGATCTAGCTTAGAATAAGCTATGTTAAGTTGAAATTGAACGAATGAATGAATGAAAATTCTTTATTATACCTTACAAGCTAGACACAACAGATTTAAAGAAAAAAACAAATAAAATTAAGCATAATGGGCGGTCTTATCGCTTAACAAAGCGATCTCTTCCAGACAACCTTTGGATGGAGAGGATCATTGCATAATCGAAGATTGGCCGAGGTGTAAAAAGAATAAACTTAATAATAGAAAAAGAAATTGCAACAACAAGTCCAAAGATTTGTTTATATTTTTATATTAAGCACTACTGTCGAGCGAAGAACCGCCAATTTGTTCTGTCTTGATTCTTGTTTTTACATTCTATCTTATCTAAAGTTAATAAAGAGTCCTACGTCAAACTAGGCGGTATGGTCCAAGGACCTAGCCTGCCTATGCGGACGAAAACTAAAAAAAATATTATTGTGCTCAATTTTTTTTAACTCTTATTTTTTTGCGAGGTTGGTTCTACCACATACTGACTAGTTTGAAAAGTGTATAACTCTGACGAAGGAATTTATATTTTCGATTAAAAAATATGACAATATTTTGACAGAATTTTGTATGAAAAATATTTCAAAAACAACCGCGCCTCTCAAAACTTGAGAGGCGCGGTTGACTTTGAAATAAGAATTTAAAATACACTCCTATGTATGGAAGCAACTTTAGCCCGGCTAGCACAAGGATCCCTAAACGTAACGACCTTCCTTTTTTAACCGAAAAATAAAAACGAGTGTGCTTTAGACCACACGATTGAAGTAAAACTTCTTTTTCAAAATATTTTATGAAATTGTTCAATTATAAAATTGTCCACACGTCTGTAGGTCGATCAGTTCATCTGTTCATTCTGGACAGACGCAACTCGCACATTAACGTTTCAAAATATACGAAACGTAACTCTCTCTTTTTTATCTTCACTACCTTATACCTATCTCCCTCTCAACTTCCGTTCGCACTTCGACTCATTCACCAGCTTACTCCCCAAGTCAAGCGTGCGTACTGTGCGTAAAGAAGTTTTACTTCAAAAAAAAACAAAAACTAGTTCCAACTAGCGTAATTCATAATTCATTTATTCCTTGTAAATCTAGGTACAATGTTGGTGGTAGGAGTTTTATTTATGCGCTAGATTTTGCCTTGCGGCGTACAAGTATTTTATAATTAATAACACACATAACATGAAAATACACAAAAATATAATTACACAATTACCTACTTAAATTCAGAAAAAACAATATGTCAAAAAATTATAGTTAAGATAATAAAATGTCATAAAATAGTAATTATGATTAAATAAAACAAAGAATAATGTATTATAAATACTTATCTACTAAAAATTCGTCGACTGAATAATGCTTTTTCTATAAGCAATTTGTTGAAGGCATGCTTTAACTCCATAATACTTTCTTTGCCTCTTATTGTACATATGTGATGGTATTTTATTATACATAGATTATTGGTGCCAAACAAAACACACTCATGCGCACAAGATGGGTTTTACACGATTGAAGGCGGAGGCAGCTCGTACGGCGGCTTTCTTTGGGATATATGCTAAAAAGATTTAAGTTATTCCTTACAAAAATGGCGACCTCATTAATATATAGGCATGGTAGGGTTAGAATCTTCAATCTCTTAAAATATTTCCTGCATGAGTCCGTTTGTCTCAGGCGGTATAATGCTCACAACGTTTTTGTGCTTTGAATGCTTGTAATTTATTTGATGAATTGCCCCATAAAATTACCCCATATCTTAATATTGATGCTACATGTCCGTGATAAGCGGTTAAAAGAGTAGGCATATTAACTATTCCATTCAATTTATAGAGAGCGTAAGAGAATTGATGAAGTCTTTTAGAAATATTGTCAATGTGTGATTTTCATGTCAACTTTTTGTCGATTGTCAAGCCTAAGAACACGACCCGGCGCATCAATTTCACAAATTTTTGCCCCTAGATAATCTACGTCTATAAGGGATTGACTTCTATCCCGTTGTTCAAATGTCATTAGATTCGTCTTCTCCAAATTAATTTTCAAATTATTAGGTTTAAGCCATTGAATTAGGGATGTCAAAGTATTTTTAATGTCATTGTTATAGTCGTCAAAGTGTTAAAAATTAAATATTATTGTGCTGTCATCTGCAAATAGGGTCATTGGGTGTCTAGTGACGCTCGGAAAGTCATTTATATATATAAGAAATAATAATGGTCCCAGTACACTGCCTTGTGGAACTCCATAACATACATACATCTCTAATTCTAGACACATAAGCTTTTTTAGTGTGACGAAGACTTCGTAACGAAGACAATCTCACTAACTGCGATAAAGAAACACAAATATTTGTTTTTTAATTTCAAATAATTGTATGATTTGACCACTTACTTAATCATATTTAGGCAATACGATTAGGCTTCGTTGTGTAAGTTACCCAATGTAAACATAGCAATACTGAGAATGTATTTATTCCGCACTCTTTGCTATACAGACTAAAACTACGCATAACTAACTACAAGTAATTTTTTAATTAAAATAGGTACTTTCAGATTGGTTCCATAGAAGTTTAATCGATATCGGTTAAGTAGCTCGGTTATATTTTTGTTAAAAAGTTACTTGTAGTTAGTTATGCGTAGTTTTAGTCTGTATAGCAAAGAGTGCGGAATAAATACACTCTCAGTATTACTATGTTTACATTGGGTAGCTTGCGCAACAAAGCCTAATCGTATTGCCTAAATATGATTTAAGAGAGTTGTCAAATCCTTTCAAATAATAAAGGAACGTTCCAAATCGATTGATAAATGACGGAGTTGTGAGGTAACAAACATAAAATAAAAATACAGTCGAATTGAGAACCTCCTCCATTTTTGAAGTCAATTAAAAAAGCAATGCTGTGAGAAAAATATATAGCAAAATTTCCATTATCTTCTTTGTTGATAAATAAAAATCGCCAGCAGAATCTATTTAAAATACGTAGAGTTGACGAGTCATTGACCACAGATAATTTATGGTCGTACCGGCCTTGCTAGGTTCAGCAAAAAAACTACAGTTTATGACCACGAGCAAGATGCGCGATTATTTGTAAAATAAAAGAACTCTTGTAGTACATATCTACGTACTTAGGCCATCCTACCTATATTTAGAGTTCCTTAATCGAACTAAGAACCTGTATAGTTTCATTATGTCATTAGTCTGTCTGTCCAACCAGTTACATCCATTTTACTCGCGCACTATTAGTGCTATAAAGCTAAAATTTGGTACGATCATACGTTTTAGTGAAGTCTATTGTGATATAAAATAAAAAAAATTATAGAGTTGGTCCCTAGATCCTTTAGATTAGATTAGATAATTTCTTTATTGCACAGATTAAATATAAATATATGAAAGAAAATACACTTTAAAATCATAGGTACAATGGCCTTATCGCTAAAAGCGATCTCTTCCAGGCAACCTTTGGTTACACAGGATCTATGCGAACGAATAAGGATGGCGGCGTAAATAAGATTTTTTTAGAACAAGTATATATCTACGATTTATATTTAAAAAAAATTGATTGTCTGTAAAGTTGATTTACAGACGATACTTTTACGTGATAACGAGTGGAAGAGAGATAGATATGTCACAAGCCGGACGCTTAGGCCGATCGTGCCTCTCTATCGCTTGTTCCGCGCTCTCGCTTGCACGCTGGCCTCAGACGGAACGTGACACTTTTTCGTGCGTGCAGCCGGCGTTCATCGATTTATAAGACGTCACGTCGTTGTTATCACGTCAAAAAATATGTAAAGATAATATAAAAGGTACAAGTCGTTTTAGTTATCAACTAAATTCCAGAAAAGGTATTACGGCAGTTTGCGTTGCGCTTGACTTGGAGGGCACTGCCGCGCCTCCAGCTACGTTGTTATTTATTTATTTAAATACTTTATTGCACAAAAAAAATTAAATGCACAAAAGGTGGGCTTAATGCTAATAGCATCTATCTAGTTGTTATCGTACTTTAGCGATATCTTTCTTAGGTTTGAATAAAAATGCACGGAAGGAATTGCATAGGAAATGATCTAACTGTGGATCCCCGCTATTCTGGACCTTATCCAAAATAACTGTCGTACTATCAATAACTTACAACGATTTGAATTTAGATAAGTAGGTAAATAGGTTTTTACGCATAATCTTTGGTAATACTCAGTAGGTAGGTACATAAGAGGAAAAATATTATGTATAATAAGTATTACCTACTCGTATGAATTGGCAACTACTTAACTAAGTAGGTAGGCACGTCATTTTAACTTTTTTTTAATAAATATAGTTATTCCCATTATTCAAGCAGAAATATATGTCATTCTAGAATGTGCGGAAACCGATCTTCAAAAGCGATCATACAATCTACATCAATTCTGACAGCCAGGCAGCTCTTATGGCACCGGATTCGAAGGTCATCTCGTCCAGGCTGGTCGAGGACTGTCGATCAAGTTTAAACGCTCTGGGCGTAAAGAACAGAGTTATCATAGGATGGATTCCGGGACACGCAGGTATCGACGGTAACGAATGTGCCGACGAGCTTGCGCGAGCTGCAGCAAATGGAACACGCCAGGGCCTGGCACAAAGAACCCATATGAACTTCTGCTTCGAGGAATCGTCCAAACTTTGGATCAATTCTTCAGGCATAACCATTTCAAATCACTGAATATAGCCTTTAATAAACGGTACAAACCGAATCTTAGCGTTAAACAGAAACAATCTCCGGTTTATAGTCAGAGCCCTGACTGGACACTGTCGGCTTAATAAGCACATGTTCCAGCTAGGGCTATGCGATACACAAGCCTGCAGATTCTGTAATGAGGTGGTAGAATCGCCCTTACATCTGTTAGGCCAGTGTGCTCCACTAATGCGCAACCACATTCTTAGCCCGGAGGAGCTTACAGCTATCACCCCTAATTAAAATATTCTAGTTTTTAGCAGCTGTAGGACTTAGTTGTGAACTTTAAACACCCTCATAACCAAGGGGCGACACAAAAACAAGTGGCGATCACAATAGGCCTCGTGGTCGCAGTGAAACTATAGCAACATAAGCTAATAAAAAAAATCTCATTTCATCCAAATGAAACTTAAACACACTTCTGGGTCACTTCTCTGCGATAACATATCTAAATCTCATTTTAAACATAATATTAAGGTACGTTTATGTTTTTATTAGCTGATATTTGTGACAACTTACCTATAGTTACAGTTTTTCTAAGCACTTATTGAACCCTTAATGTATTCATTGTTGATTATGGGCATATTTGTACAAACACAATTGTACAAAAATATTTTAAATACATTTTATTGCTATTCAATTGCATCCATCTAAGAAATAATTGTATGTAGGCTAATTAAATACGGTAATTATGTAATTAAGTTATGAATGTAGGTAAGTACCCTATTTCATAATCTATCCAGATGTCTTCTTAGTGGAATTCCAGCTTATGAATCAACTAAGAATAAACCCATACAAAAGACAAACGCGCACGCACTTTTTTGTAAAAACTTAAAAGAATTCTGAAGTTATTCCTTGTATTATTTAAGATCAAACATGGATATCAGTCTCACTATTGTTTTTGTTTACAAGTATATCCGGTATTATTTAATCATAATTCACTCGAAAATATTCCCACATATGAGAAAAAATAAACAAATTCAAGTTCATTAGCAATACAATGAAAGTCGCACGCCCCCCCCCCCCCCCCCCCCCATTTCAACGATGGCTGAATGTGACTTGCATCAGTTGTCTGCAGTTTGGCGCGAAAAAAACAAGAGGTCGGAAAAATTGTGGTAATTCTTACACTGAAAACGTTTCGTTCGTTATATTTTTGCAAAAAGTTAAGCAAGGGTCGAATTGAATTTTATAGATTTTTTTTACTCATTAATTTACCTATATTTTCATTGAATTAATAATATTATGTACTTAACACGAATTTTTCTTCAAATATTGTAATACTTTTATTCTACTAGATTCAATATCTTTGTCGGTCTTTTACAAGATCAAGGATTCGTGATTAGAATAACAATCTAGGTCTAGTCTTATTTTTAATACGGTTTATTCTAGGTACCAGTTTAACCCTTGTTTAACATAGCAACGGATGTTCCGAAGTGTCGCTTTGTATAAAAAGGCTCTATAAGTAGTGGATGCGACGTCCCGAGACTGTTTCCTGAGAAACGCCGAGCGAACACCATGTACCGGTTAGTGCGCATTTTATAAAAAAATAACGCGAATTCAAGTCCTGGCTGTATGGAAGTTTATGACTAGTTTTTTTTGTTTTAAATTACATTTTTTATTCGGTAGAATAGTGGTTGTATGCGTAACCAATGTGTGTGAAATTAAAAAGTTACATGTTTTTTTTTGATAATGGTAATGGATACCGAATGGTAAGCTGTTCTTTATTCAAAACTCAAATAATAATAAGGCTAAACAGAATTTAAAAGAAGTAGTTCTAATCCAAGTGCTTGGTACCGGTTAGTACACATTTTATAAAAAAATAACGCGAATTATATATATAAATAAAATAAAAATTAAATATTGCTGGACACTTCAGACAGCGCTATCTAGCCCCAAACTAAGCAGAGCTTTTACTATGGGAACCAGATAACTGATAGAATACATATATAACTTTTTTTTGTAAATACATACTTATAATATATAGAGAAACAACCAGACCCGGAACAAATATCTGCAGATCATGCAAACATTTGTTCCGCGGCGGGAATCGAACCTGCTACCTCCTGCGTCTCAGCCGACTATGCGCCCCACTACACCACGGAGGTCGTCATATTGTTAGCGCGTTTTTTCCTTATAGCCAATCTTTAAACTTTTGCTATAATTATATATATATATATATATAGTATATTATATTATTATAAATATATATATATATATTTATATTTATAATAATATAATATACTTATATATAATTATTTAATAATATATACCTATGTACTCTTATACCCACTCTAAGAAATACGAATTGAAAATAATAGATTTCTCATAGGTACCTAAAAGCCTTGGGTCGAGTTTTATTTTTACCAAAAAGTAACTTATAAGTATGTTAAAATAATGCAAGTTTCAAATGTTTATGGAAATACATATACTTATTAAAGTTAATCTTCTCTAATATTTCTTTTCGCTGGCTTTCTTGTCCTCCAAACCGTAACAAAACCGATAAAGTCGTAATTTTGCTCGAAAAATTCTATACTTAAATATCATTAATTACCGGCTAAGTCGTAACCGGCAATAAAAATTGGTTTTTAGGCACTAAAATTATACAAGATCTAGCTAAAAGGAAGCAGGCATTAGATACTTAAAAGAGTGCTTGCTATCCGGAGCGCAGTATAAAAAAAGTCAAGTCATATTCTTATATCGTTATTTACGTAAGTTCTTTCAATAACCCAATTCGAAGAAATATTCGAACTCAGGGATCATCATTTTACCCCATAGTCACCTGGGCAATAAGGTCTCTAAAAATAGATACAATCATCATGATCGTATCAGCCGTAGGACGTCCACTGCTGGACAAAGGCCTCCTTCATTGATCTCCAAGAACTGCGGTTGGAAGCGGCTTGCATCCAACGCCGACCTGCGGTTCTTACCAAGTCGTCTGCCTATCTTGTAGGTTGACGTCCTACGCTGCGCTTGCCGGTCCGTGGCCTCCACTCTAGAACCTTCCGGCCACATCGGCCATATATTCTGCGCGCTATATGGCCTGCCCATTCCCACTTCAACGTGCTAATCCGTCGGGCTATGTCGGTGACTTGAGTTCTCCTACAGAACGATGAAAAAAAAGATGATCTTTTACGATATTTTCCAATTTTTTTTTATCAATTTTCAAAAAAATATGCAATTATTTACAATAAAATACAGAAGAAACAGTTGAATCATCTAAAGGCCGTTGCAAACGACCTATAGATACCTCAACTGCTCCGGATCACTACCAGGCGGAAGCGTACTCAAGACACTGGCCGCATTGCCTCGCTGGATTGCAATGCTTATGCGTTGACCCAGATAATCTCCAGCTCTCGGATCACCCGTTGCTTCGCCCAGACGCTCAGAAAGAATTATGAAAACGCGATGGGCCCCGGTACCACATGGTCTCGACTCCAAATGGCTCGAATACGTAAGCTCTGTCGAGACTTATTTGCGCGGCTTGAGATCTTCGGCTGAATATGCCGCCGCATCGGCCCCAACTGCTGTACCAGATAGATGAGATGGCGCAAGGGAACACGCGCACCTAAAAATTGAATTGTTCGTCTAAACGTTACATAGGTTAGTAGATTAAATGAAATAGTCAAAGCAAAGTTCAGTGTAATGTACATCATCATCATATCAGCCGCAGGACGTCCACTGCTGGACATAGACTTCTTCTATATATTTTCAGAGCGACCGAGCTTGTGCGGCATGCAACCAACGGCTCCCAGTAACCTTTATCAGGTCAGCTATCCATCTAGTGTAATCTTCATTAGTGTGTCACCGCATTTACAAAGTTAATTTAAATCATAGATAGGGGTGATGGTTTGTATTGTTGCAAAATTGTTTTTTTTTCTTCAAGTTAATTACCATGTTTTTTTTTTAATTTTCTACCTACCTTAATTTCAAGTCCTAAAATAACAATGAAACAGCCTGTATGAAATAGGTAAACAAATCATATTCATTCATCATGTAAGGCACTTGTCTCTCCGCCGCCGGCGATGAGCGAGAAGCGAGCATAGCACCTTGTTTCGCGTATCGCTGAGCGAGTGTTGTAGTCGCTGCGAGCGTGTTCTCGCCCGGCAGTGTGAACGGCCAGCGATCAACTATTAATATATGTGTCGCTTTTACTGACACGGAATCTATATCTTTTGTTCGTGTCTTGAGCGAGAAAATAGTTGATAGCTAATCGGTTACTCACCGGCGGTGAGACAAGTGACTAAGCGGCATTGGCGCAAAGGCACCGCCGATTTACGTTAAAAATTGTTTATTGGAAATGTATCGATTACTGAATAAATGTTCAAGCTACCGGTATTAAACTAATCTCTAAAATCAGTAAATACGATTCTGCATATGTTTCAAATTAATGTCGTGAATGCGGTGACAGACTGTATACAGCAATGTAAGCTTTGAATCGAAGTTTAATTAAATAAATTAAACAATTGAAGGAACCATCGTTGTAGACGATATATAAATTAATCTCTCTCCCAGTGGCGTAGCTACCGGAGGGCAAGACGGAGCAGTGCCCCGGGGCCCCAAAACTCAGGGGGCCCCTCGGACTCTGACTTACAAACTATAAATTGAACTATTGAAATTTTCTCCTACATTCGGAATAAAAACGTATAGTCGATCAAGAAAGTGGTGTTATTGGTTTAAAAGTCTCCACATAATTACGATTCCATAACCAAAGGGTGTTCAACGGGGCCTTATTAACGTGCCTCCGCTGTCTGTGTCTGTCACAGGACTGTATTTTTTGAACGGTAACAGGTAGATATTTTCTTTTATTTTCATAAAATAGTTTTAATTTGTTCATTAAAATAAGTTATTTGTAATAATTGTTAAATAGTTATATGTAAAATAATTTGTATTTTGTTTTTAATATTATTATGGAGTCGACTATATTACGACGAATCTGGAGTACGTCGAATTCGGAACACGACGAACAAACGATTTTAAATAGTTTAGTTGGGGCCCTAGTTTATATTTTGCCCTTTGGTTACCTAGCTACGCCACTGCTCTCTCCACAGGAATTTCACCGAAAATCCGGTTAAAGATGTATGTTATGTGTTGTTTATTTTAGACTACTAATAATATTATTTCTATACCTCCAAACTAGTTTGAAATGCGTGTATAAAATTCAAACCAATGCAAATATTTGTGTAAAACTACTTTTATTTAGTTTTCCACCGTCCGCGCGTCCTCCGCGGGAACAAACACGCTATGTTACGTAAAACTATAGTATTATCTTATCTGTGTAAAATTAAGCATAGTGAGACGTAGTACAGTCAGAGAAATACTAACTACTTTATTTCAACCTATGTTGTCCCACTGCTGGGCAAAGATCTCTATCCTGTGCGATACTCCACCTGCTCGAAGGCAACAAGATCGACTCGATCGATTTTTATTTGTGTTACAAATCACTCTACAATCTACGCTTATATGTCATTTCACTCTATTCTTCCGTAAAGATAAACTTTTCTTGGGAGTTGATGCTAGCCTGGCTGGATAGGGAGCCAGGGCCCGTAGCCAAATTACATTTGCTTCGGATCGATTCGATTTATACATAGGTTTGTCGTTGATATGTCACGTGGTATTTCCATAGCATGTGTCAAATCCCATACATTTTCGGACTTATCGACTAGCGTCATCGCTAATCGAATGTAAATTGGCTAAGCCTTCTGGTTGCCGTAGTTGTCCCCGTGTCGATCAATACGGGTCATCTAACATCATTGACATCACACAAAATTAATTTTGCTCTCACAGGGTCTAGTGGGTGATTAAGCGGTCTCGGCAGAATAACAGCGTCAACTTCTTACCCAGTTGACATAATGCTGACTCGAGGTCCTTTTGCTGCTAAACCACACAACATACCTACCTCCTATTTATAATAACCATTATATTATATTATTTGTTCATGTTTTTGTATGTACTGTTTAATAGTTATATTATATTCATTATTTTAAATCATCTTTCTTTTTCTCTTGGTCTGATAAGTTTATGTTTCGGCATCGCTTTCTTGGGCGACCCCGACCGCATCTTCCATCAGGCCTCCAGGTTGTAGCTAGATTAGCCCACCAATCGGGGTGCATTCTGCTAATATTTTCCGCCCAATCCCATTTGAGCCTGGCTGTCTTTTCTCCTACATCGGCTATGCCTGTCAACGTTCGCAGCGTGGTGTTTCTCACTCGATCAATCCGTTTGAATCCGAGAACACTGCGTTCCATTGCCCTCTGGAAAAAATTGAAAAAAAATACTCACTACTACTATTTATTTATTACTAGCTGCCGTCAGCGACTTCGCACGCGTGGTACGTTAATAAAAAGCAGTCTATATGTCTCAATCCAGATCTTAACTTATCTACATACAGTGTGTCCCGGAATAAGTATATAAAGCCTGAACGCAGAGAAATGAATCAAGAGATCATGAAAATTAACAATTTTTTGTGAAAAAAATATAATTTCAACATTTAACATTTTTTAGGAACATCATCATCAACATATAAGCCTTAGCACCGTCGACTGCTGAACATGCCTCCTCCATAAATTTTAAAGAACTCTTTGAATTTATTCAAATATATTATCCAAATAAGGTAGGTAGATATTGTATAGTAGGAGTCATGTTGGGAAGGATTTTTTTTGTAAAATCGCTTTGATTTTTAATCTCAGGCTAATTCCGGTACCTAACTCGACGTTTGACGTAACCTCGATCAGATACTGCCTCTATAATTCGTAAAAAATTTCAACCTTAATAATAATTTGACTTTTGAAAACAATTGACTGAACTTATATAAACTGACAAGAATCGAATATTATTTAGAAAACTTTCGTGATTGGTTTTAATTATTTTTATAAATAAGGGATTTATCACGTACCGTTTATCGGTGTTACGTTCAATTCGTGAACCTTCATCACATCACACAGATTATAGTACTTATTCTGTATTATGTGCTTCATCAGGCTTGCGATCCGCTCCGAAACTGATCATTGTGGGTCGTAATGCCGATAAAACGGTACGTGATTAATACCGTATTTATAATAATAATCGAACTTTACTTAGCTGGTGATATGTAATGTTGTAGCTTAGACAAAAGGTGGACCATACAAACCACATGATGGACAGGACCATTCGGCAAAAGAAATGTTCGCAGAGATAGTGGGCTGATGATGTACCTAATCCATATTGTTGGAAAAGACTGGATCATCAAAGCAAACGACAGAGAGCCGTGGAAGAAGGGATACATCTCAATTAGATTAAAAATAACAACTACCGATAGGAAATACATAGATTTGGAATAAAAATGGTTTAATCATGTAATGTTGTTGAGTGTACCAGCCCTGACCCATCGTGTTGACTTCGCTGGTACGTCAAAACCTACAGAAAATTACGAGGCAACGTGGTTATGTAAACTCCCAGAAGTGTGATTTTAAAGAAGGTTAAAACAACAAGGTTCGATCTGAAAATCGCAGATTTTCTTCTCAGATGCGCAGGCGCATCGATATTCTCAGTCAAATGCACTCGATTTAACGTCTGGAATAGCACCGTAGGTATTTTTAATGTAATGTAAAGAAAATATAAAGAGTACTAGCTGTTGCCCGCGACTTAGTACGCGTTACACTACTAAATGTGTAGGTAACCTAGAAAAAAGCTAAACTCGCTGTTGCAACTTGACTTGACACACAATTTTTATCGCATGGGACTTGATTTATGGGATACACAAAGTAGCTTATGTGTTAATCCAGATTATAATCTACGTACATCGTTCGAAACTAAAACGTTTTCGTTTCGTATTCTATTGAATAGTATTTATTTGCAACAACATAGGTAAAGAACACCAAAAAGGTGTTCAAACAAGGTTTAATCCCTTATGCTCTTATTTAATTCTTGCTAAGGAATTTTTTAAACAGGTTATGAAGAGTGTTTAAGTTTTTAGTAGACCGTATTTATGTAGTCGTAGTTTTAAGATCCGTACCTTTTCACAAGTTTCTAAACAATGGACAATAGGCATGTATTACGCAGTTTGTACTATGTATTTCACATTTAATTGGCCCATGCATATGTCACAAAACGCGGCGTTATGGTGCACGGGCCTTGCATTGTCGACGCTTGTAGATTACAAGATTTAATTACAATGTAAGTTATTTGACGCACGGATTCTAGAATGGGTAAATGTGTTGCTGGCAATACCCCCAGCCAAACTTTTTGTCGAATAAGTACATAAAAAAGTGGCACTCCGGTAGTGCCGATAGAAGTGAAAACTTGAACAATTACGAGATACTTATATACAGAGGTGTCGGTAACAGTGTCGCGAGTTCAATGGTTTTTCCCCCATCTCAAAAAATGTCCCACGCGCCTAAAGAAGTTTTCATTACTTATATACAGAGGTGTCGTTAACGGTAGCAGTGTCGCGAGTTCAATGGTTTATTCCCATTTCAAAAAATGCCCAACGCGTCTAAAGAAGTTTTCACTAGTTATATACAGAGGTGTTGGTAATTGTAGCAGTGTCGCGAGTTAAATGGTTTATTCCCATCTCAAAAAATGCCCAACGCGTCTAAAGAAGTTTTCATTAGTTATATACAGAGGTGTCGTTAACGGTAGCAGTGTCGCCAGTTCAATGGTTTATTCCCATTTCAAAAAATGCCCACCGCGTCTAAAGAAGTTTTCACTAGTTATATACAGAGGTGTCGTTAACGGTAGCAGTGTCGCGAGTTCAATGGTTTATTCCCATTTCAAAAAATGCCCAACGCGTCTAAAGAAGTTTTCACTAGTTATATACAGAGGTGTCGTTAACGGTACAGTGTCGCGAGTTCAATGGTTTATTCCCATCTCAAAAAATGCCCAACGCGTCTAAAGAAGTTTTCACTAGTTATATACAGAGGTGTCGTTAACGGTAACAGTGTCGTGAGTTCAATGGTTTATTCCCATCTCAAAAAATGCCCAACACGTCTAAAGAAGTTTTCACTAGTTATATACAGAGGTGTCGTTAACGGTAGCAGTGTCGCGAGTTCAATGGTTTATTCCCATCTCAAAAAATGCCCAACGCGTCTAAAGAAGTTTTCACTTCAAAAAAAGACAACACGGATCTTTGCCAAATCCTGATAATGTGATAGCGCTACGGACTACCATGCATGGCTTCATACTCTACCTTCAAGACAGGACAAAATCCACTCCCGGTAGTTACAGGCCCCAAGCTATGGGAACCATCACTCCATCCAGATAGGCGTGTGATGATGAAAAGGTTGCTCGTTTAGGAGCACTTTCGTTTGTAAATCTTAGTTGTAAATTAAAACATGTCTCAGGGTGACGGACGAAATGACATGTAGGTCAAGTCTTAGGCGGACGTAACCTGTGAGGTAATCAGGTGAGCCATGAGCTTATACCGTCACCTCAACTTATACAAAACAATAGCTGGCCCGCCCGAGGCTTTGCACGCGTGGATTTTCAATAAAAACATTACACTTTTCACACACACACAGCTTTTGCACTGGTGGTAGAGCTTTTGTGAACGAGCTCGAGGAAGTGGCCACCACCGCCTTACCTTTATCCGCCGCCAAATAGCAGTACTTATGCTGCTGTGTTCCGGTTAGATGGTAATGGTATGTTCCTGTAATTACTGGCACATAGGCATAACAGCTAAGTCCTATAGTATGGCAACGTATCCACATAGAGATCAAGACAACAATGTGCGAGTGCGAGTTGCGTCTGACCTTGTTTTGAATTCTATGTGGCTATCCATGGGCTGCAGTAGCCACTTAACATCTGGTGGACTGCATGCTCGTTTGCCATATAAGTTGTATAAAAAAAACCTTCCTGCGCAGTCGAATAAAAAGTAACCTATGTCCCAATCCCGGTCATAATCCGTGTACAAAATTTCATCGAAATCGGTCTATACGTTTAGACGAGAAAACGTAACAAAAAGACAGAGCTACTTTTGAATTTATAAGATGGATGGATGACCGGTATTATTTATGACTGGTCCGAATTTCATGTCGATAGCTTCAGTAGGTAGTTGTTGAGCATTGTGGTCATTAGAGTTTAATATATTGTTGCTGAGATAATCTGCTGTCAGAGACAGACGATGGACGGACGAACGGACAAAGTCGCACCATAAGGGTATTTATCATATTCATCCAGAACCCTAAAATACACATAATGTAGGTCTCACTTAATGTAACTCTTCTAATTACGAGGTATTTAGATGTCAGTTAGTGAGGTGTCGGTCAAAAGCATAAAAACACCAGAAATGGCACCGTATCTACCAATCAGTAGGAAATTACTTGTGTCTGCATAATTGTAAATAATTAGGTTCCCGTAGCATTGTCTCGCACAATGCACGGTTTTTGTGGCAGCATTGTTTAGAGGAATTCTGTTAGCATTATTGGTAAAATTTTGTAGGATCTTCTTAGAACGCATTTGTAGGATCTACCTCAGATTGCTTCATATGATTCAATATCCTATTAACTTTGTCTATACTAATATTATAAAGAGGAAAGATTTGTTTGTTTGTATGTATTGAATAAGCTCCGAAACTACTGGACCGATTTAAAAAATTCCTTCACTGTTGGGAAGCTACAATATCCCTGGGTGACATAGACTACTTTTACCCAACTGCGCAGAAGGAGGGTAATGTTTTTATTGAAAAGCTACGCGTGCGAAGCTGCGGATTGATCAGCTAGTAATTAATATATAAGTTAAGGATCTAAGCTAAAAACTTACGTTTCCTTAACATGCTACCCTCAACTTTCCAGATTTTTGCGCTTTTCAACTTCCAGCAATCTTTAGAAGCTCGTATTTCCATAATCTACACTCGAAAAAAAACCTGCTACAACGGCCTGTTCTTTGTGCCCTGCCCTATTCAGCTTGCTAATCATCATCATTCTCAGCCCGTGTCGACCCACTGCTGGGCATAGGCCTCTCTTCGTTTGTGCCATTCTTCCCGATCATGTGCTAGTCTGAACCACGTACGACCGGACTTATTGATGTCGTCGACCTATCTCGCTGGTAGACGTCTCCTATATTGGTGCCCAGTTCTCGGCATCCTCTCTGTTACTGCCTTATTTCACTTGTTGTCACTACGTCTGGCCAAGTGTCCTGCCCAACTCCATTTGAGCCCCAATATTCGCCTGGTGACGTCACAATCATACAAAAATAAAAATAAAACAACTCAAAGACTCTTAAATAAACAAATTGCCTATTTGCGATAGCGTGGCAAGCATCAATAACAATAAATTGTGGGTCATTCCTCTTAAGAACCTCGCATTAGTGAAGATAAACGGAAATTGAGATATTTAAATAATATTGCTTGAACACATTAAGCATAACCTGTTACAGAATAAATTATCTGGACTGGATGTAGCGAACTACCTAGGTATAAGTCACATGTCGTAAAAACAAAAAAAAAACATGCACTAGATTGCTAGAGTTACGAAAATACTAGACAGATTTGAATGCGATTGTCGCTGTTATTAGGTACGTAATGAATGTAATGAAACATAACTTAAGACCATCCCGAAAACACCAACTTAAAGTAAATCGTCCACTGCTGGGCATTACATTACTTGCTTAATAACAGGGTAGTGCATATTTGGAACACTTACCTGTTTCTGCTACTGCAATAAACTCATTTAATAGTAAATGATTAAACGAGGCGATAAAGCAGTGTCTTGCGTCACGGGCGCTATATTGAATACCGAAGGTAACGAAGGATTCTAGAGTTAACTCACGAGCGAAGTGAGTTACTAGAATCCTGAGTGCAGAGAGGGATATAAGCACGCCCAAGATACAGACAGCTTTATCCACGAGGAAAATACTCTACTTTACTTAGATTTGGTTTTTATTGTTTCGCAGAAAGTGTGTTCTGCGAGACAATAAAAACCAAATCTAGGTTGGTGCATTCTGTGCAGAGGTTAATTCGATTTACGAATAAGTTCTTACTGTGTGGGTCTTTTTTGTTAAAATTTTAATACAAATTCAAATCACATTAAACCCGCGAGGACATAATGCAATTCAGCATGGGCCTCGACTCAGACATCAGAGTTATGCCCGCCAGCATTTATTATTATGTTATATATAAATTCTAATCAACATTTTTTTACTCTTCCAGCCACCTACTCCCGCTCCTGCTATGCCAAGCAGTCGCGCCGGCACCACAAGCACTCAGTGACAGCGACATTACATACGTGAAGCTACAACCGCCGATACAGGCCCCCACAGCACCAATACAATACAGAGAATCCAGGATTGAACATCTACCTCTTACAATACCAGGGAACGTCACCCTTGAAGGACTAGACAGGAATGTTACAGAATTAGAAATTAAAAAGAAAGTTAACAGCAATTTGTCAGAGAGAACGGAATTGCCCAGTGCTACTTTGCCAGACAGTTTTAATATCACTTTGGCGGAAAGCAGCAATCTGTCAGAGAAAAAGACATTACCAAGTGCTTCTTTGCCAGACAGTTCTGATATCATTTTGGCGGAAAGCAGCAATTTGTCAGAGAAAACGGCATTACCAAGTGCTCCTTTGCCAGACAGTTCTGATATGACTTTGGCGGAAAGCAATAATTTGTCAGAGAAAACGGCATTACCAAGTGCTGCTCTACCAGAATTTGAATCAGAGATTTTGCCAGCAAGAATTGCGCCAAACGTTTTGACACAAAAAAATTACGTGCCCGAAGAAATCGCTTTCCCTGAACGAGCACTGGCCATCAATAATTTAACAGTGGAAACTGACGTGCCCGAACAAAGTTCGCCAGAAAGAACTGAATTAACAGATGGAGACGAGTTACTAGAAGCTCATGGATCAGACTTAGCAGATACTATACCATCAGAGACCTATATTTCAGAACGAAGAGGAAGAACGTTCGAGTCCAGCGAAACTACTGACATTTTCGATGAACCAACTGAAAGATACGAAGATATAACTCAAATACCTGAAATCGATGCGCCTAGGGTCCGACCTACTCCGAAATTTGTGTCAAAACTCAGTTATTTCCAAAAACCTCATACATTTGTAAGTTTCCCAACGAACTCTTTAGAAAAATCTGCGAAACGGAGGTTCCGTTCGAATTGCAGGTGCGAGAAGATTTGGAATTGTCCGAAGCTTCAGATCAGTGTTCCAAGGTGCCCAAATGAATATTTTCTGTGCTGTTTCTGAGAACAATTAGAAGATATTGTATGTTGGTTGTGTATTAAACATTTTAAGGTTCGCAGACACATGCTGGTCATATAGTAAGGATGTAATGTAAATTGCGCAGCCAGGATTTATTCACGAGAGGTTTTCAAAGACTCGAATAAAGTTTTTTTATGTTCCTAATAGATGGCGCTGCTCTCCAGTTATTTTAAATGCCCATAATTACACAGCGCCATCTATTTCGACAACCGGAACTATTTAGATTGTGGATCTGAAAACTCCTCTTTTAATACCTACCATAGGGTTGAAAATGGATTGCAGCGAATTGACTGTTGCAAACCATTTTGACTGCTAACATGACTCCCAAGTATCAATTTTAGAGTTATTTATTTTCTACTTCAAGCGCTTTGGCCTGAATTTGCGCATTGTATGAAGAGGTTCTTTTACTAAGGTATTTATTTATGTCTAGAAATAAAGCCGCATTAAAAATAAAAGTTTAAAATAGAATTAGGTACCTACATGATTTTGTATTGCAAATAAATATTTTGTAGGTACACACGGCTACACATCAAACTATAAATTTCCAGTATAAGCTGACTTCGAATTGTGTAGGCTTTTCGTAGAATGAGAGGTCAGCTTATACTGGAAATGTATAGCTTGATGTGTAGCCGTGTGTTTCATATAAAAAAAAACAAATTCCTTTAAATCTTTTATTCCTACTGTTTAGCGGGCTTTACACTTTGTAATATACCTACAGTGCACTAAATTTAGGACGTCTACTTGAAGTAAAAGTCTAAAAACTACTCTGAAAGTAAAAATTGTGTAAAACTATACCAAGTATCTTTACAACTGTCTGAATTCAGAGAAAAAGTCATTTAATCTGTCTGAATATTAAAAGAAAACATTATATTCAAAACCAAACAGAAAAAGGATGAAAAAACGCAACAACATCTCTATCAAACAACAACAACATCTATTGGAAAGTGTAAAGCCGGCTTTAGCGTCACAGGCAGTGTAGACCGTCTATAGTATTAATCTTTGCATTATGTTGCTATTATACTAACTAAATAAAGACTAAATAAGTTAAAATGTAGTTTTATTTCATAACCCATACCAACATTCCAACAGATCACACTCCAGGATTTATCCGTATTTATCATTATTTCATTTAATTTTTTAGGTAATTTAAAATATTTATAATCGAAAGTGTGGAAGTAATGAAATAAATAAGTATGCATTTATCTAAAAAGTATTATAAAGAAAATTTGCAATGAATCATGTTTCTAACAAATTCGTCTAAGGAGTTTAGTCGTTATCTAAAAAGTATTTTATACGCAATGAAACAGTTTTGTCCAAGGAGTTCAGTCGAGGACTTAGTAGACAGAGGCTAAGACATAAAAAACGTATAGCTACTTAGTTTGGGGCTATAATTGGATTCTTTGTATTATTATTATTCTTAGTATTATTGTAACTAGTTATTGCACAAAGTCTCAA
Source organism: Philereme vetulata (assembly GCA_918857605.2). NCBI lineage: Eukaryota > Metazoa > Arthropoda > Insecta > Lepidoptera > Geometridae > Philereme > Philereme vetulata. The sequence goes on from OU975420.1 coordinate 18,332,309, forward strand.
ACAGGATAATTGTCTCTTATTGTTTCATTGGTGTAACATTGCATCATAATAAACATAGAAAGACTAAAAAGTATCAGTAGATCAGTCAAATGAGCTACTGGGAATAGTCGAGTGTTAGACAGCATTATTATAATTAGGTATAGGTAAAGGGTGTGGGCCAAAATGGTACGCCTCATTGAGGGCAGTTATCTTTTCTTTTGTAGTTAGAAGGTTTTGTTCTTATGAAACTGTAGGTTTATTTTGAAGAAAAGAATAACAGTATTACTGGATTTTTGTAAGAATGTGAGCCTAGAAAATTACATTTGTCAAAAAATAAAAGAATTGATCTCAATTGACTCTATTTCCCATTACACATACAAAAGTTATGACCGGGATTGAGACAGGTAGACATAGGACATAACAGTGTCATATGGGGGGAAAGGGATTCATCACAGATGAAATTATATTCTCACTTGTGTCATGCATGTTAAGCTACGGGAAGTAAGTTTTCCTTCTGATTTTAGGGAATGTGTGATAGCACATGTAATATATTGAAACATAGGATAGTTTTAGATCAAATGTAGCTATAGATATAGAACTGAAATATCGCGAGTCTCCTAAAACACAAAAAAAATATTCTTACGGCGACTCGCGCAACGATGCCTAAACGTATTTAGTGGCTAAATATGATTTAAGGAGTTGTCAAATCATACAAATACGTACAATTTAAACATGTTTAGTCGCTAAATTCGTTAGGGATCATTGTGCAAGCCGGCCTTATCTTTGACCTATAAAATAGTGCCACAAAATGCTTAACCAACCACTTGACCTACAGTTTCATTCAAATTGCAGGTAACGGGAGTTAATGTTTTTGGTAACACTTTTCTGGGGTAACTTTTGTCTATATTTGTGTTACTAAAGCTACACGCATACCGAATTTCAGCACTGTGGGGTCACTGGTGTACCCTGTGAATTTTGTCAAAGTTCAGTTTTTATTATAGCTAATGACTCATTTTTTTTTACCCGTCTTGAACCCCAATATCTCAGCAACCCTCCAACATTTTTAGCTCATTTAGTCACACAAAATTGTACCATAACTACCTACCTATGTATCAAATTTCACGATGATCGGATCAACGTTACGAAAGTTATCCTCGGACAAACATAGGTTTATACATACGTACAATGCCGATTTGCCCAAGTTGATTTAGAGATCTCGCATCGCTCGATCAATTATTATTTTAAATAGGTCCGGGATTTATCACGTACCGTTTTAAAGGTGCTGTTACGACGGACAATGTTTTCTCTCGCCTAGCATTACCTACGTGCCACAGTTCTCTGCGACCGAGTTGATGGTTATGTGGGATTCCCTGCCATAAATCCCGTATTGATAATATTAATTAAAATAAATCACGAAAGTTTTCTTAACAAAATATATCGATTACAAACATATTATTGACCCTATTGCCAATCGTATTACCTACGTAACATGATTGGAGATAAGTAGGTACTCACACATAACACACTAATATTATAAACGTGAATGTGTCAATCTCGTCGTTACGGCTGAACCGGTTTCGATGAAATTTAGTATATAGATAGATTTATTTAAACAGTGAAGCCGCATGCGGAACCTAGCTGACAAATAATTTGAATTATAGTTATTCTCATTGACGCCATTGAACCTGCCAATGTGCAGATTTTCAAAAGCAAACTAAAAAGAAGTGAATAGTTAGTTAGGCTTGTTTTGGTAGATGGGAACATTTAAGGGTGGCAATGAGGGGCTTGTCATTTTCAATTTAAAAGAAAAAAAACTAGTTCCAACCAGTGTAATAGATGACGCTATCTGGAGATACGCCGCCAAACAATATGGTTTATATGTCAAAATCTAAAAATAATCTAAACCAATGCAAATGCTTTTATAATTCAAGTTCCTCGGAAAATATTTTGACATTGACAATTCACTTTCCTTTATTAATAAGAGCATGACAGAGCAACGCCATCTGTTAGCAGCTATTCAAACATGGCCGTGAAAACCCCTCAATAAAATAAAATAATTTAACTATATTCACTCATTTCGTTTATGCTTTTGTATTTAGTCGCGTGCAACGTACCTATGACGGTTTAAAACATGGCCTTGATATTAAGTAAAACACCATTTATGAAAAACATTGGATTTTTTATTACAGTCTCGAAGACCGCAGATTGATACTCGCTCATAATTGACAGGCGCCACTGATCGTTTCACATCGTTATTGCAAATCAATTAGAACAGTTGAATGTCAGATACCACACCACACATAGCGAACATTCTTTTATATAACATCTTACATAAATCAACATTATATTATGTAATCACTGGGCACAACATTAGGTCCTAATTAATGACCTTTGTAACTCAACTTTATTGATAGTATGAAAATACCTACATAGCAAACATAAACGTGATTTTTAAATTGAAGAAAAATACTTTACTCGATTTTCGTGACTAGTTATTAGGTTTTCACTGACACTATTGTTGTCTGTCTAAATAAATGAGTGAAAATTAAAATTAACATACTTATTAAGTATTCTACGAGTGGCATTAACAGAAACTACATCAACTGCACATCAATGCTTTTGTCAATAAATTATTGATCGTCTGAGACACTACATTGGTGCCGCAATTTAAGATAGTTTTAGTTTTTATATAGTTATATATCGCTACAACTCCTAGAATGATTTAAAGTTTGTGAAACGGAAATACATCCAGATCAGTTTGTTCTGCGGCAGGAATCGAACCCGCAAACCCCGCGTCTCAGTCAGCTATTCGCCCACTGCGGCACGGAGCTCGTCATATTTAGATATCAAATTCAGAATCAATATATATTTCTGTGATTATCAACCAAAACGTTCCTTTTAAACTTTTTCATTAATCAAATCACAATCAAAATCGGATGATCTTCTTTCATCTTCTTCTAACGTTTTAAATTACTGAAGTCTATTAATGTAATCTCGTCGAAGAGATGAAAAAGCTATGGCGGTTGGAATTCTTGAGCGGTACGAATCATAAATAATTAGTTGTCCAAATGGTAGGCTCTCATCAAAAGTATCATTATCTCCGTCTCTCATATTGGAATAGGAGGAGCCAGCCTGCGTTGCTTCGTTTTTGAGGACTTTAGGGCTCTGTGAACAAAAAATATACTTAATAAATAATTTAAAAAATTACATTTCACACAGCGCTATCTAGCCCCAAACTAAGTCAAGCTTGTATTATGGGAACCCGATAACTGATACAATACTGATTAGCATACTTTTTTTGTAAATACATACTTTATGTTATATAGAAAAACACCCAGACCCGGAACAAACTTCTATAGATTATACAATAATTTGTTCCGCGGCGGGAATCGAACCCGCTACCTCCTGCGTCTCAGCCGGCCCATGGCGCCACGGAGCTCGTAAATACATTTACTGAAATAAATTAGATTTAATAATCTTAATAAATCCATTCTAATGTTACTAATACGAAAGTATGTTTGTAGACGGGCTCTTGTATCAAAAAAGTGTTGAGGAAACCTTAGTGTTTTTAGAAGACCTTTACAACGATACCCCACAATACGAGGTGCCAGTGTAAAAATAAACCGGGCAAGTGCGAGTCGGACTCGCCCATTGAGGGTAGGTACCATACAAGTATAACCGCGCATAACGCCAAATTTCATAGTTTTAGGTCAACGGAAAGTACCCTATAAATTTTGATTCCCTTGAGAGTGTCGAAATATATCTACGTTCTTTGCGGCATCAACGGCCGTATCTTTTTTTACATTAACTTAAAAATTTGATTTTTTTCACAGCTTCAAGGGACCCTAGACCTGAGTATGTAGGTACTCCTATATGGTTTTAATTTCAACTCTATACCTCCACGCGTTCCCGAGTTAAAGGGTCTTGACAGACAGACAGACAGACGGAAAACAAAGTGATTCTATAAGGGTTCCATTTTTCCTATTGAGATACGGAACCCTAAAAAACATCCCCCGCTTTTTAAAAAGGAGTTATCCCAAAAAAGCTAATTTATTTCTTAACATACTTAACTCACTACTTGAATCGCTACTGTTCTTCGATCGTATAAACCAGTCATTTAATTGCACTAACAAGAGCAGATTTTTTAACCATGTTAAAAAAAAGGTGGAAGACCTCAATTCGATTCCTATTTTTTTATGTTAACTCAGAACTCCGTCATTTATCAAATGTTTTGGAAAATTATTTTTTATAGAATATATTTTCGCATAGGTCCCATATAAATTTCATTAAAATCGGTCCAGTAGTTTGGTCAATTATATTTTTGTTATAAGTTACTTGTTAATTAAGAAGAAAAGCCATTAACACCTACCTTTTTTTTTCGAGCCACATGCGAGATTTGTTTAGGTGTTTTAGGGGCCAATATTACACTTTTCTGTGAATCACTTTCGCTTCCTCCTCTGATATCATTAGATTGTCTGTTTGTAGCATTACTTACATAAGTGACATCGTTATAACTTGGTAATCTAGCTACAGTATCAAAGATATCAGAAGTATTTTCAGTACGTTCGGATATTGTTGATAATGTTCGACGATAAGATTGTTGCTCAAAAGTTTCTTCAGAACATTCTTCAGCTACTTCTTCTAATGAACAAGTGTTATGTCTCTTCGGCGATTGCTCGATAGAATCGTCGATGCTTTTAGTGCTTCGTCTTTTTGTTGTGTGAGAGACAGAGTCTTCACTGATGCTACTCAAACTATAACTGACCAGAGGAGCACTCGTGGATAAGGCCGGTGGCTTTCTTTGTTTTTCAACTGATATGTCTGAAATAAAGAGAATTATTATGGATGATTAGGTAAGCTACATTTTCATATAACAGCCAAATTTTAAGGGGAATAAAATCTACACCAACGTCCCGAATTGAGGTTTGTACATTATCCCCTTTCTAACGTGACCAAAACCATCTACTTGTGCATCCACTATAGGTACTGGGTATAAGCCTCCTCCATTTTGTGCCATGTAGACCTGACTTGGGCAGATCGCATCCAGATCTTATCAGCGATCCTTTCAAGGTCGTCGGCCCATTTATCAGGTGATCTGGCAGCACTGCGTCTGCTCTGCCTAGGAAACCATTCCTCCAAAGCCCTACTCCACCTTCGTGCCCACGCCTTGCCCAGCGCCATTTTAATTTCATAATTCGGTTGTCATACGGCAGGAGCTTCTTGGTATCACATTAACTCCGACTCTATATTTCGGCTCCTACATTGAGACGAAAGCCCAGTTGGCTGCTAAAAAGCTTGGTATACTCGCAAAGGTGAGGCACTACTTCACACCGGGACAGTTGCTCAACTTGTACCAAGCACAAGTCCGATCGTGTTTGGAGTACTGTTCTCACCTCTGGGACGGATCAGCGAAGTACCAACTTGAAGCTCTGGAATCAATTGAGAAAAGAGCTAAGAAGCTCATAGGTAACGATGAGCTAGTTGATGCAAGGCTCCTCAGCCTGGAGCATCGACGAAAGGTTGCTAGTCTCTCGGTTTTTTATCGAGTACATTTCGGGGAGTGTGCGGCGGAACTTTTCAACCTGATCCCACCATCTCCATTCTATCAACGGACAACCAGACGCTCTGCGGTGCGCCACCGCTATGTGGTAGAAATACCTTCCATTCGCACAAAGCGGTTTTCTTCGACCTTTATTATGCGCACCGCCAAAGAGTGGAACGCCTTGCCAGAGTCTGTGTTTCCAGATAGCTACAGCCTGGGTATCTTTAAGTCGCGAGTGAATAGGTTTCTTCTAGGCAAGCGTGTACCATCGTAGACTGCATCATCACTTACCATCAGACGAGATCGTGGTCAAACGCAAGCCTCTAATGTATTAAAAAAAAGGAAGAAAATCATGTGACTAAAAGAGTTACATATGAATTTGGATGGATATTAGATTAGAATAGAAAATTCTTTCTTGCACTAATATAATAGTACATAAGCGAACTTAATGCTAATTAGCATTTTCTTCCAGCTAACCTTGGTGTAGTATGGAGAAAGTGGTACCTAGTGCCAGAAAAAGGAGAATTACAAACTTTAGCTTAGAAATAAACTTACAAAAATTTAAAATAATAATAAAAATACAGATACATAAACGAAATACATAAATATATCTACACTAGTTGTCCGCCCCGAACTGAGATCTCGCGAATCTCCGATAAAAAAAATTATTTGTAATCTTTGACTAGGTATCAAATAGTGCCCCGAAATAAATAACCAACTAACTTAACCTAGTTTCATTCAAATTAGAGGTAACGGGAGTTCATGTTATGTGGTTACACTTTTTTGGGGTACAAATTGTAGTTATTCTTGATTTCAGACTTTTGCCTATATTTGTGTCACATAAGCTACACGCATACCAAATTACAGCACTGTGGGGTCACCTGTGTACCCTGTGAATTTTGTCAAAGTTGTTTTTATTATGGCTAATAACTCAAAAACTATAAATAATTTACAAAAAATAAAAACGGAGTCTAAATTTACTAATGGATACCTTTCATTTGACGTCCCACGTTACCTAATAGCCTCATTTTCATTTATTTTTACTCCTCTTGAACCCCAATATCTCAGCAACCCCCCCCAACAGTTTTGACTCATTTAGTCACACTAAAATTGTGCCATCACTACCTACTTATCTATGTATTAAATTTCACGATGATCGGTTCAACACTTCGAAAGTTATCCTCGGAAAAACAAACATACATCCATACATAGGTACATACATAAATACATACATACAACGCCGATTTGCCCAAGTTGATTTAGAGATCTCGCTTCACTCGCTCAATAAAGAGCTCAATTTTGCCGGGTACCGTGAAGAGAGATGAAGGCCGAAAAAGAGATGGATGGACTGTGTGAAGAATGATATGGGTAGGAAGGAAGTGACAACGGAGATGTGGCTGTTAGAGAGATATGGAAGAAAAATACATGTTGTGCCGACCCCACGTAATGTGGTAAAAGGGCAGGCAGAAGAAGGTTGCCAACGTCTTGGTTCTTTGTCCTTCCGAATTTCGGTGTTCCCTACTTTATCTATGAGGCGTAAGCCTAGCATGGAACGCTCCGTAGCCCGTTGTGCAACCCTCATGCGTTGCAGTGTTTTTTAAATACATTATAGGCGGCTTGCGTTTGACCACGATCTCGCCTGATAGTAAACAAAAATGCAGTCTACAATAGATCACGCTTGCCTTGAAGAAACCTGGTCACTCGCGACTTGTAACCCCTTGGTTGTAGTTAAGGAAACACAGACTCAAGCAAGGCATTCCACTATTTGGCCACGTTTCTTTAGTGAGCGTCCAAGTTTCAGCTCCATAGGTTAAGGTGGGCAGGTGGAAATTTTTTTCTTGGTTTAGAGGATAGGTGGAAGGAACTAGGGGAGGCTTTTGCCGAGCAGTGGGAAATAGTAGGGTAGCAAAAGTAATAGAAATCTAAAGAAGTACCTGACTGTCTATCGACTTGGCGCATCATGTGTTCTGGAGTATTACAGGGTCCAGATGAATCCGAGGAGTCTGAAACGAGAGCATTGTCAGGATCACAAATAATAAAAGAAAACTGCTAGGATGCGTGCGCGTAGCATGTTACATCGCCTGATTGGCTTGCGCGTTATACAACATAATCAAATTATCTCCAATATAAATCGTACATAGCCTTATAATAATTTCAGAAACTCACACAACATACCTACATACCCCCCTCCTCCCTCAACCCCTCAAGTGTACACATTAACTTTCTTCAGAAGCGTAAGTACCTACTAAATTACATAAATATACAACAAGCGATTTTTTATTTTCTTACAGTCAGTAATTCTAAAAAGTTATGTCTATAAAATGAGAATATGATAATGGCAATAAGCATTAACTATAATACTCTGTTTACATTGATATCAAGTGCTAATACTGTAATGAATAAATAAACTAGTGGTTTGTTCTCAGTTCGAGACTGAGATCTCGCGAGTCTCCCAAAACACAAAAAAACATTTTCTTAGGGCGACTCGCAACGATGCCTAAACGTATTTAGTGGCTAAATATGATTTAAGGAGTTGTAAAATCATACAATACATACAATTTAAACATGTTTAGTCGCTAAATACATTTAGGGATCGTTGTGCACGCCGGCCTCAATCTTTGACTAATAAAATAGTGCCAGGAAATGCAGAAAGAAATTTTTATTTTTATTTGCACCGTAATAGAAGACCCTCGAGGAGTTTTGGTGAAGGTAAAGTCCTACCTGCGTGACGTCTGCGTGGCGTCTGCGTAACGTCTGCGTCTGCGTGGCGACTGCGTAGTGCCTCCGTGGCGTGTTTTCTTTATTTTATAATGATCGAGCGAAGCGAGATCTCTAAATCAACTTGGGCAAATCGGCGTTGTATATATGTATGTATGTTTGTTTCTTTGTCCAAGGATAACTTTCGAAGCGTTTATCCGATCATCGTAAAATTAGGTATATAGGTAGGTAGTGTTGGTATAATTTTGGTGCGACTAAATGAGCTAAAAATGTGGGGGGGTTGTTGAGATATTGGGATTCAAGAGGCGTAAAACAACCAAAATGGGACTATACGGTCAAGTGATACGTCTACTAAAAGGTCTTTGTGAGAACATTTCGACCCCGTTTTTATTTTTAGTTTGAACCTTGTTGTTTTTATTTAAGTTATTAGCCATAATAAAAACTGATCTTTGACAAATTTCACAGGGTACACCAGTGTCCCCACAGTGCTGAAATTTAGTTGCGTGTAGCTTTATAGTGTGACCATTAGTGCTGTGCACTCTCTGAGGTATGCGCGCGGCGAGACGGGGGGGAGAATCGGCTGCTGCGCTCTGTCAGTTCGCCGTCAACGCTCGTGGCGGCAGGTAGTGTTATTTGTATCGGACTGTCTATGTCATGTGCGTCTGACATAGACAGTCCGATACAAATAACACTACCTGCCGCCACGAGCGTTGACGGCGAACTGACAGAGCGCAGCAGCCGATTCTCCGCCCCGTCTCGCCGCGCGCATACCTCAGAGAGTGCACAGCACTAATGGTCACACTATAGTGACACAAATATAGGCAAAAGTCTGAAATCCAGAATAACTGCAATTTGTACCCCAAAAACGTGTAGTAGTAGAAGTTCCTAAATGAAAAAAAAAATATTTATATGTTAATCGATTAGATATTTTGTTTTTAAGTAGTTTTAGTTATGTATTCAAATTCTCTGTGCAATTGTCAGCATACAAAATGTGTTTAATAAGGGATTCACAGATTATGTATTTTTTATTATTGATCGAGCGAAGCGAGATCTATGGAGGCATAAGCCTAGCATGGAACGCTCCCTAACCCGTTGTGCAACCTTCATGCATTGCACCGTTTTTTTTAATACATTAATACATTATAGGCTTGCGTTTGACCACGATCTCGCCTGATTGTAAGCTATGATGCAGTCTACGATGGATCACGCTTGCCTAGAAGAAACCTGGTCACTCGCGACTTGAAACCCCTTGGTTGTAGTAACAGACTCAAGCAAGGCATTCCATTCTTTGTACACGTTTCTTTAGTGAGCGTCCATGTTTCAGCTTGTTTTTCACTTTATAGATCTTCGTTTGACCACAATCTCACCTGATGGTAAGCGATGATGTAGTCTAAGATGAAGCATGAAGATCTAGAAGAAAGCTATTCACGCTTACCTTAAAGAGGCCCGGATTGTATTTTTTAGGGAAAACAGACGACGGCAAACTGTTCATTACCATAGCTGTGCGCATCAAGAACGTAGAACCAAAACGGTGTGTGCGACTGGGTGGTCCCTAGGTAAAGCTCCACAGGTTATGGTGGGAAGGTGGGGATTTTTTTCTTAGTTAATAGAGGATAGGTGGAAGGAGTTGGGGGATGCCTTTGCCCAGCAGTGGGAAATAATAGGGTAGCATAAAAATAGAAATCTAAAGAAGTAGGTACCCACCTGACTGTCTATCGACTTGGCGCATCATGTGTTCTGGAGTATTACAGGGTCCAGATGAATCCGAGGAGTCTGAAACGAGACCGTTGTCAAGATCACAAATTATAAAAGAAAACTGCTAGGATGCGTGCGCGTGGCGTCTGCGTGACGTGAGCGTGCACGCAGCGGTTGTAATGTATTTTCTAAGAAAGATGTTAGATAGCCTGATTGACTTGCGTGTTAAACAACATAAACAAATTATCTCCAATATATATCGTACCTTATAATAATTTTTAAAACTCACACATTATACTTACACCCCCCCCCCCCCCCCCCCCTCCCTCCACCCATATCAAGTGCTAATACTGTAATGAGTAAATAAATCAAATATAAAGAAAAAACGCCACGGAGGCACTACGCATACGCCACGCAGACGCCACGCAGGTAGGACTTTACCTTCACCAGAACTCCTCGAGGGTCTTTTGTTACGGTGCAGTATATCCATGTCCAATTTGGCAATATCTGTAAAAAAATATTTATAAATAGCAGACATGCCCGCGGCTTCGTACGCGTGGTTTTTTGATAAAAAACATTTACACCCCCCCCCCCCCCCCCCCCTAATCTAGGCAGACGGGTATAAAGTAAATTATGTCTTAATCCCGGTCATAATCTATTTATTTATCAAATTTTATAGAAATCGGTCCAGCTGTTTGATTTGTAAAAAAGTAACGAACAGACAGAGAGAAAGAGTTACTCGCGAATTTATTATATTATTATTAGACTTTTATACCCAACACGTTCAGTTCAGTTTCTCTGAAGAATAATTCTGATGATAATGATCGATTTGACTGGAGACCAATAGCGACAATAACAATAATAAATAATGATGGACATTTCACACAGTGCTATCTAGACCCTAAGCAAAGCTTGTAATATGGGAACAGTACAGTGCAGTTTTTAACTTTCTCCAAAACATTGAACAAGGTAGCTCTCGCAGTGACACCTATGTTTCACAATAAATGAATATATATTTATGATTAATTCGTACGAACCTTCAAGTGTCTGTTGCAGCTCCTGGTTATACAGCTTGACTGCTCCATTGATCATGGTAGCCGAGGTTCTGAGAGACATTCGGCGTCTTGGGTTCATATCTTCAGAGCTAACCCATCTGCTCAGGGTTTCACTGGAAATACACGTAAAAGGAATGTTTAGTTAAAGACCGATCGAATCAAATTTAATTTAATATATTTATTATGACACACAATTTCGCGATCACAACACATACTTATTATCTAATATTAAACAAGTATTTATCACGTAATTACAAATAAACAGGTAAATACGCGATAAATTAAATACCGCACTTCTCGACAACGCAATAAAGCTCATCCACATATCATCGACAATTCGGTATCGCGCACCACACGCTTCACGCGATCTTTTCTACCCCATACTTGCAAGATGTGGAATGAGCTACCATCGACAATACCCCGGGTGTTGCCGGTGTCAATAGGCGACGGTGACCACTTACCATCAGGTGGGCCGTAAGCCTGTTTCCCCACAAATAACATTAAAAAACCCCGTTTAATATTAGTAAGTAATTAATTTCTAAAGTACCTAGTTATGTGAAGAGAATATCAACCAAATCAAGTCAATTTATTTGCTAACTGTAGGTAGGTACAATGACGGTTAACTTATTTAAAGGTACCTACAATATTACCTATAAAGAGGAATGAGTACGTTTGTAACGAATAATCTCAAAAACTACGGGTCCGATTTCAAATTTTTTTTCTCCATTATTATGCTACATTATCCCTGAGTAACATAGGCTACTTTTTACCCAACTGCGCAGAAGGAGGGTAATGATTGAAAAACTACGCGTGCGAAGTCGCCGGCAGTTCAGCTAGTAATTAATATGTTTCATTACAATCAATCAGTTTATCGGTGTACAAATATTAAACATTAAAACCATTATTATTTAATCATCATGTCGGCCACAAATGACGACCTCTGTGGCGCAGTGGGCGAATAGCCTTCTGACGCAGGAGGTATCGGGTTCGATTCCCACCGCGGAACAAATGTTTGTATGATCTACAGATATTTGTACCGGCCCCCTTATTAACTAAGCCAAATTGCTGTTGTGTCGCTATCGCTAGTCAGGCCATCCCTTTCACACGTACAGTACGTACCTCACGTGTGGAAGAGATGGCCTGACTACCGATAGCGACACAACAGCAATTTGGTTTAGGTAATAAGGGGGGCGGTCTGGTTATTTCTCTATAAATATTATAAGTATATATTTACAAAAAAAAGTATATAAGTTATCTGTTATCAGTTATCTGGTGCTTTTAAAGCACAAACAAGAGCATGATTGTCGACACCCCTTATATGAACATCACATCCCACAAGGCCGCCTTAAAAGTCGTAAGAGCTTTCAACGCTTCACAAGGGCCACGAGCGATGACCCGGCTGCCGCTAGACGCACACTGTGGATAAAAAGTAACTTCCCACCGCCTGATTTTATCATCCCACATGAACAGTTACCACCCGGGCACGATCTGCTGTGGCTAGACTGGAAGTCCTTAAACAGGCTCCGCACCCAGGTTGGCCGCTGCAGACTTAATATGTGCAAATGAAGATTCAGGGCCTCTAACTTAACGCAGTGCGAGTGCGGTGATCCCGCGCAGTGAATGCAGCACTTGCTAATGTGCCCTTTGTGTCCGAACACCTGCACGATGGAGGACCTAATAACCGCTTCACCTAATGCTATTGTTGTGGTCAAACACCTGTCCAACATTCTATAAATGAAAACTTAGAACTCTTGACACGCTAAGAAGAAGTTATCTGGTTCCTATGTGCCAACTAAGCTTTGCTTAGTTTGGGGCAAGATGGCGCTGTGTGCAAAGTCCACAATTATTTATTTATTTAAATACAAATACAATTGTTTATTTGCTAGAATACGACGCAGTGACATGCGCCATGATCACGAGTAAACTGGAGTCATTGATACTTTAGTAAAAACTCATTAAATCATGGTTAATACCTCGTTTTTAGTGGAACTACTTAGTAGGTAGGTATTCATAATAACCATGCTGGTTATAAAAGTTAAATATAGGTCTTAAATCCATCTCAGAGTGCTGACCATATGTACCTACTATTATTAAAAATGCGAAAGTAACACTGTCTGTCTGTTTTTTACGTTTTCACGTGTACGGCTGGACCGATTTCAATAAAATACGGTATACAGATAGATTATGACCGGAATTGGAACATAGGTAACTTTTTACCCAGCGGAGGGTAGAATAACGAGGGTAATGTTTGAAAGCGTGCGACGCTGCAGGCGGCAGCTAGTTAAACCATGTAACAATATCTCAAGATTATATGATATAGATTATAGATAGAGGCCTGCCCCCATCGGCTCCCTGCAATCTTTTAATTCTTATTTTAACTATAAACATTTTATTCAAGACCACACAGTAAAAAAAAGAACAAACCACAGAAATGCATCAACGGCTACAGAAGGAATCTGTCAAAAGTTTAGCGTCAGAAGAACCCATTTTCAGTTTTAGAAACTCACCAAATCTTCGGCAAACTGGTTTCCTCAGACGTTTCAGGCACATTTTGATTGTGCGCGGCGCGCCAAACTTTGCTGAGAACTTTATTTTTTAATAAAATGTCGTCCGAAAACATATTTTTTACTGATCAGAATGGGACACAGAACCACAGACGCCTTAGATGTACTACGTGCACAGAACGCTATTACGAATTGGAGATCTGTCAAGTGTGATGTGTTTTATTAGTACCTACCCGCAATGTTTTTTTTTTTTGTCGTGAGTCTAATGATTGTCATTCAGTCAACGCTTCTGAGGAGGTTTTATGCTTGTTGAATTATGGTATTTTTATATTTCTACACTTTCGCATAGAAAACATAAAAAAACTTATAATGTACCGAAATGCGTGCGTATTTTCAACACTGCCAAAAAATAGGAATGTATTGTTTATACATAATAGAAAAATAAAGTCAAAAGAAATTAAAATCTCTTAAGGAAAGAGAAAGCGAGACGATTTCGACACCTTCCAAAGAGGATGGGATGCTTGGAAGGACTTGGAGGAGACCTTTGCCCAGCAGTGGGACGAGATAGGTTAGAGAAAAAATACATATATATATATCAATTTAAATACCTTGGATTGGACATTGGATAACCTCTGACCTAAAAGGCGATGAAGTCAGAGATGAAACATGATTGCCCGCAGGTTTGCTCGTTGCTCCACTGATGCAGATTGTCTTTCTGTCTAGTAGGGGGGGGGGGGGGGGGGGGGGGGGGGTGTTTGATACTAATTTTCAGGATAACAATGATGTCTATAAAATTAATGTTTGTAAATAAATAATAGTCTTCTCTATATATAAAAAAGAATCCCTATTTCCCTTGGTCAAGCCATCACGCGTGAACGGCTGGACCGATTTCGCTAATTCTTTTTTTGTTGTATTTCTTATTGTTAGGAGAAGGTTCTTATGAAAGAAAAAAATAAGAAAATTGCGCGCAAAATTAGAAAAATTAAGAATATTTAACCACCATATAAAATTATTTATAATCTAACCTTAGCGCTTTTATAATGTAACCATAAGACGTTTGGCATAGAATTGTCAGAATGCGTGCTGGAAATATCGTCAGAGGATGTAAAAAAAATTAATATCGTTTGAAACAGATGCTTCGGTCGGAGTTATCCCGAGATATTGTCTATATATATATATATATATATAAAATGAATTGCTGTTCGTTAGTCTCGCTAAAACTCGAGAACGGGTGGAGCGATTTGGCTAATTTTGGTATTGAATTATTTGTGGAAGTCATTCATTTCTCATATATAATGATGGTCGGGGACAACAATTGACAATTCTACCAGGGTGACGTATATTGACAGCCCGCGTTATATGCATGTCAAAGCGGTACGAAGTTCGGCGGGTCCACTAGTAGTTTATAAAAGTAAAAAAGGTTTGCTACCTATGATATTAATTTATACTGATAATTTAGCCATTCTTATCATTTGCAACTAAAACATACGAGACTGTAGTTTAAAAGTGAAGTAGAATTATTTAATTAAAACCATTTACTTACCATTTGTCATATTTATATTGCAATAGCGGGCAGAGCTAAACCTCGATATTTCTCGATCGACTCTAAAAACCTATTTGACATTAATTGGCCTAATTGTAATAATGACCTAATTGGCACATAACATACACTTTACTAATAAACAATGGTTATCAGAAGTAGTTTAACAACTCAGGTGACCAAATGCAGCTTAACATAGGCACTTTCACTTATTTTATATTTTTTTTTAAAGGAAACTTACAGCTAGGTACACAGAAAACTAAATAAATTATAATACATGCAAAACATACATGTATTCTTAGAGCCAATTACAAATTTCCACAGATAATTAAATAAAAAAGATTTATATAAAAACACAGCTACAGTGGACGAAAACCGTTTGACATTACAATATTCGTTCGTAAGAGTTTTAGGTAGGTACATTAATTATTACAGAAGAACTTATCTGCAAGCAAGCTTTTCAACTTGCTTGTCGAAATATTGAATATATCAATATCTGCATCTGCCAAAGTGTTAAGCGAGGCGCTTGCTCGAATAACAAATGCGTTTTGCCTGTAATTGGTTTTAACTAACGGAACATGTAAAATGTGCGGTCTCCTTATTCTGACTCTATAAGTGCGTAATCCCAGTAGCTCCAGTAACTCGGAGCAGTCAACCGTGCCATTTGCAATGCTCAGAAGATACGACAAATCGGAAACTTTTCTACGTTCATACAGGGGAAGGAAGTGAAATTTACGACATCTGGCATTATCTACATTATATACTCGTAAAACAAATTCAAGAACGGCTGGACCGATTTTGATGATCTCTGATTTGTTAGATTTGAATATAAACTATTAAAATATAGGAATAACTGGCGCAAACAAAAATTAAGAAGAAAATTAATTTTCTCATACACAGATGCAGGTAATGTTGGCCGATTAACAATTCTACCGGGGCGACATCGGCAGTCCGCGTCATATGCATGCCAAAGCGGTACGAAGTTCGGCGGTTCAGCTAGTTACTAATAATCCTTACGTGTTGGAAACAGTGGCGTGGGTGTCAGGAACTACCAATACCATAAATAAACAACTATATTTACCTAGAACAAATATTTGCAGACTCTGCAAACATGTAGCAGAAATCAAAGTTGAATCTCAAAAACACATAATCAAGTAATTAATCAATCTAGAGTGTAATACTGCCTTTAAAA
This sequence comes from Philereme vetulata, assembly GCA_918857605.2. NCBI lineage: Eukaryota > Metazoa > Arthropoda > Insecta > Lepidoptera > Geometridae > Philereme > Philereme vetulata. Next base: position 18,348,534 of record OU975420.1, read on the forward strand.
CACACATACTTATATTTGGAAATCAATAATTGTTTAAAAGTGGTCCGAGTTACTTCCAGTCTACATAGATATCTCCCCATTTATGGTCAATTTCAGTGCCAACGTATATTTAATCACTAGGTATATTTAGTCACTAGAGTTGCCAAGGTACTTCTGATAGCAACTGTACAAGAATCACTATAAGATAATCATATTGAGCGCCAAGTTACTGAATTGTCGCTACATGACTAAACTACTGGCCGACCATTTGTTTTATATGACCCACAAAAATAATATTTAATTTTACGTCTTAAAAGTCCCACACAGAAGTAAAAATTTAATATACTTTTTCTAAAGAACCCAAATATTTTACAGATGAATGACTAAATTATATTCAGTGCACGAAATTATAAGGTCATGTAAGGCGACATCTACACATGGCTAAATTCAGTGCTAAACTAAATTTAGACAGACTAAATTCAGAATTCAGAGCTAGCTCTTTACACTTTGACTAATTAGCTTGCTAACCCGGTATAGACACGAACTTCGACCCAACAAATTTTATGATAAAATAACTCGCTCATGGCGCCTTCAAAACATCAAAGAATAGGGTTCGCCTTGCCGAGCTCTTAATAGTTAATAACCTGAACAAAAAACATATTTAACCCTAATGAAGAAAAATTAACTATGCATCTATTAAACTTATTAGTGCCAGAAGTTGCAAGAAATTTTCTAAGATTAGTCTCGAATTAGGATTAGGAACGAGTGGCGACTGGCGCGAGCGAACGACGATTATTACAAACGCGTGCGCACTCCGCCGCACGTGACGAACAACTACTGAACATTAATTGTCTAAATCGCTTTACACTATGCTAAATTTAGGATGCTAACTGATTTAAAGTGGAAGTGTCACCTCTAAATGTCTAATTAGTGTCGCTAACAGGTTATGTATCTTTACACTTGTCTAAATTCAGTATTTCTATCTAATGGACCGAATTTAGGCATGTGTAAAGGCCGCATAAATATAGCCTAAACTTTTAAAACTTGAATAAAGGAAAGCCGAGAAGTTTGGATTTAGAAAATTATCGTATATTTTAAAACCACTATATTTTTACCATGTTTCATATTTTATTACATTTATGTGAAGATTATATTTGTGAATATTCATATTTCTTGTGAAATTATACACATAATACAACATTTATACAAAGATATTTAAAATAATTCCAAAAATAACGAACTTGGCGGGATTTGAATCCGCATTTTTTTATCTCGAATATATTTTCTTTTGACCACAATCTCACCTGGTGGTAACCTATTCTACTCTTACTTTAACGAGGTCCGGATTGTAGCTTCCACTTGAGCAGTGAGCCCGTGGCGAAATTTGTATCGCGTCCCCGTTCGACCCTTCAAAGGTTCAAAGGGTTACAGGTTCAAATTCCGTCTGGTTCGTAATTTTTGAGTTGACTTTAAAAATCATAATTTTATCTTAAAAATAAAAATAACATTTATATTATCATATCACTTAACCTGAACTATTAAATTTTAAAAAATACCATGAAAAATAACAATCATTTTAAATAATCTGTACGTCTGCCCTACATCTTAACTGCAAAACAAGTCTTACACAAAATTATAGCTACAAAATCGCATCAAAATGCATCCACCAACTGATGTGAACACATTAGATAAATACAATATTAAATAATGACTATGAGTTACATTTAGTGATGAATAATTATGCGAGTTTTTGGTTACATAGTGATATATAAAGCAAATTATAGATACTCGTATGAAGTCCTTAGACCGGCATGTTCCCTTGAATACATCGTTCCTGTAAATAAGAAAACACTTTTTTATTTTTTTTATTCATTGAAAATGGCTTTACTCATACTCATTTATTCAAACCGTATTTCAACAATAGAACACTTAGTTGCCTCTATAATACTTAAATAATTACATAGGCTTTATATCTACCTAGTAGCTCGTTGCACCATCATTTTGGAGGTGCTAGAAACAGACAAGCATTTTCTAATGTAGATGGCTGTAGATGGGCATTTTCAGAGAACTTATTATTGATCGAGCGAAGCGAGATCTCGAAACTTTCGAAGCGTTTATCCGACCATCGTGAGATTTGGTATATAGGTAGGTAGTGTTGGCACAATTTTGGTATGACAAAATGAGCTAAACATGTGTGGGGGGGGGGGGGGAATGAGATATTGGGGTTTAAGAGGGGCAAAAAAAACAAAATGGGACTATCCGGTCAAGTTGCACGTCATATAAAAGGTTTTTGTGAGTACATTTCGACCCCGTTTTTATTTTTAGTTTATAAACCTTATAGTTTTTAAATTATTAGTCATAATAAAAACTTTGAAAAAATTCACAGAGTACACCAGTGACCCCACAGTGCTGTAATTTGGTAATCGTGTAGCTTTAGTGACACAAATATAGGCAAAAGTCTGAAACCCAGAATAACTTCAATTTCTACCCCAAAAACGATTACCACATAACACGAACTCCCATTACCTGTAATTTGAATGAAACTGTAGGTCAAGTTATTTGGGTGCGCATTTCGTGGCACTATTTTATCAGTCTAAGATTAAGGCCGATGTTCTCTAAACATTTTTAGCGACTAAACATATTTTAATTATACTTATTTGTATGATTTGAAAACTCCTTAATCACATTTAGCCACTAAATACGTTTAGTCATCGTTGCGACTCGCCCTATGATTTTTTTTTGTGTTTTGGGAGAGTCGCGATTTCTCAGTTTGGGGCGAACCACTAGTATATCTAATTAAAATTCTAAATTGCTATGTATGTCAATACATAGTAGTAATTTAAGCTAGTCATTCATTACACATTGAGGAATGTCAAGCTTTGTCGCACGCGTATTACTCTAACTGGGATAGTACAAATACTTTAGTGAAAGGTAGTTCATACCTGATGCTCTATGATAAGGTAGACAGGCAGAGACTGCATGCAGAACTCGCAGGGTATAACGGGCGAGTGCGCCGGCGGGGAGGGGGAGGCCGGCGGGCGGGAGCGGGAAGCGGCCGGGGCCGGGGGCGGGGCGGCCGCGCCCGGCACCAACTGCGCCAAGTCCGGCCGACAACCCGTCTGCGAACAACAACAATTCGGGTTAAAGCTGCGAATACAATTCAGATTTTGAATGAATGAACGAATGAAATTAATGAAAATTGTTTATTGCACAAAATAAAAACTATGAAAAGAAAATTAATTAAACACAAATCAAATGTATTTATTGCTTGAAATATATGTCACGTTACAAAGATGTCAGTTACTAAATAACAGAATCAATACATTTCTGCCTTTCAAGGCATGCAATATTAAAATCTACAAAGTCATAATACATATATTTAATATTAACACCAGAACAAGCAGTAAGAATTAATTATAATAATTATGTATACATACATATATATAAAACAAAGTCGGGTTATTTACACCATTAACTCAAGAACGGCTGGACCGATTTTGATGATCTTTAATTTCTTGGATTTGTCTTCGCCCCGAGTAGTAGAATAACTATTAAAATATTGGAAAAATTCACGCAAAAAAAAAAATTATGAAGAAAATTCATTTTCTCATACATAGATGCAGCTAATGATGGCCGACTGACAGTTCTACCGGTGACGTAAATTGGCAGCTCGCGTCATATGCATGTCAAGGCGGTACGAAGTTAGCCAGGTCAACCAGTATAGGATAAAATAAAATTAAAATAGTTATTTGTTATAAAAGAGTGCAAAGTCGCTTTTTAACCGCGTCAGGATTCTAATTCAAAAATTAGAATCCTGAGCGTTAGCGAGGGAATTAAAAGAGCAGGAGGTGAAAAATGTTTGCACTCGAGTGCAACACGTCACTTTACATCCCACCTCAGCGAGGAAATTACTAAATGCAAAAAAGTAATACACCAAGAAGGTTCAGTCTTTAACAAATTAAAAAAGGGTTTATGATTAATTCGGCACCATGGAGGTTTAATGATGTTTTGAATTCACAAACTTAGTGCACACGATGTTCTAAATTCAATTTACTTTATCCTCTAGCTGATAAAAACGGCTTTTGCACTCAGATATCGAAGAGCAATAATACTATTTCCGAGATGGGGGATGAAAATAATATAAAATTAAAAAATCGGCCATGTGCGAGTCGGACTCGCGCACGAAGGGTTCCGTACCGTATCTATAAAAACGGGCAAAAAATCATGTCTGTTGCATAGGAGCCCCACTTAAATATTTATTTTATTCAATTATTTACTTACTTTATTTGAGGTTGGTGCCGATTAAGCTAGTCCTCTACATTGTATGAGCGCCCATTTAACTCAGAGATCTTAATTGGCGTCAACCATGTATGTCCAACCAACCTTTATTTGTGCTGTAAAGCCCTGCTTTTTGCCAAATTTCGTGATTCTAGGATAACGGGAACTACCAAATAGGTTTTCCACCAAAAACCTATAGGGTACCTCCGGTTGACCTAGAATTGTCAATTTTGGTTAAAAGCAAGGTCTTACAGCACAAGTAAAGAGAAAATTCCGAAAAATAAGAAAGTTGAAAATTAAGGTAAATGTTGGTACTTACAAGTTTTTGCGTAAATATAAATTTGCCCATATCTTTTTATCGTGTTGACTCAGGACCTTGATTTTTATACACTTATTAGGGATTTATAGACCTCAGTATATCTGATATAAATTTCAACTTGCTAGGTCCACCCATTCCTAAGAAAATTGGTGGTGATACACGGACAGACAGACGGACAAGAGTGATCTTATAAGGGTTCCTTTTTTTAACTTTGGAGATACGAACTCTAAAAAGTAGCAACTATTTCAATGCCTAAACCCATAACGCTTCCATAGCGCGTTCCAGGATCGCAAGGACTTACTAGCGACACCTAGTTCCTAGTTAGTTATAATATTATTGTCTTGGATTACGCGTAGAGCATTTACGAATTCATCATGAATAAATGAATGAGTTATTTGACGACATCCGTGGCGCAGTAGGCGAATAGCCGGCTGAGACGCAGGAGGTAGCAGATTCGATTCCCGCCGCGGAACAAATGTTGGCATGATCTAAAGATATTTGTTCCGGGTTTGGATGTTTTTCTATATATATTAAGTATGTATTTACAAAAAATAAAGTATATGTGTATTCTATAGTTTGACCGAAACCGCTGTACTGCTCCTGAGGTATGCGCGCGGCGAGACAGGGGGGAAGTGTCGGCCGCTCCGATCTATCAGTCTGCCATCAACGATCACGGCGGTAGGTGGATTTTGTACCGGACGGTCTATGTCAGACGCACACGAGATAAATATCCAAAGATGGGTCGAGCGCTATCTCGTGATGTCAAGACCGTCATTTTTAAAGTGGCCGAATATTTTAAGAAACGAAAAGCAGACAGAGAAAGCTATAAAGAAAATCAGAATATCTGTAGATAATTTAGTTATAAAAAAATATAAACATATCGTTATATAAAATAACCATATCGTTTACGATATCCTAAGGTATATCCGACAATATCGATCTCATGTGTACTCTTGCTCTTTTTTCCTCGGCCCCCACCTCGCCGCACTTTCCTAAGGAGCGGTATAGCGCTTTTGGTCAAACTATATCAGTTATCTGGTCTGCTCTGTCTTACAAGCTCTGCTTAGTTTGGTCGCAGAAAAAGGGTATACAGTAGTGTATTAGTTAATAACATATCGTTCCACTAACTTGATCAATATGGTATGCGAATGTTTAAGGTAATGTAAAGTATAAGTGTATGCTGGTGTTTACCTGATGCTGCACCAGATCCTCAGCCGGCACCAGCATGCCGCAGAACTCGCACGGCAGCCGCACCTCGTGAGGACCGGGAGACCGCACGCGATCACTGCAACAATGGTACACAATACTGGAATACGATACGATACTAAAGTAGTGGCTAGTGATAGACAATACTTTCAATAAAAACGTAATGTACCGCTCTTTCACAATTAATAACTAATTTTTTATTTCATAAATATTATAATGAGGAAAGATTTGTTTGTTTTCTTGTGTTGAATAGGCTCCGAAACTACTGGATCGATTTAAAAAATTATTTCACTGTTGGGAAGCTACACTATCCCCGGGTGGCATATAAGCTACTTTTTACCCAACTGCACAGAAGGAGGGTAATGTTTTTATTGAAAAACTACGCGTGCGAAGCTGCGGATTGGCCAGCTAGTTTTTCATAAAAAACGGCGGAAACTTATTTGTACTCCTAATATAACAATACTATGTAGACGAAACAATATCTCATATTATAAATTTTGACCTGGTTGTAAATAACTAGGTCAAAATTAATTTAATCATTAGCCTATAAAGAGCTAGATTGTAACTAGTGGCTCGCCCCGAACTGAGATCTCGCGAATCTTCCAAAACACAAATAAAAATATTCTTACGGCGACTCGCACAACGATGACTAAACATATTTCGTGGCTATATATGATTTGAGTTGTCAAATCATACAAATGCGTAAAATTTAAACATGTTTAGTCGCTAAACAGGTTTAGGGATCGTTGTGCAAGCCAGCCTTTCTTGACTAATAAAATAGTGCCACGAAATGGGGAAGCAAATAACTTGACTTACAGTTTAACTCAAATTACAAGTAACGGGAGTTCATGTTAATTGGATACTGCTTTTTAAGGTACAAATTGCAATTATTCTGAATTTTGAAATTTTTAAATATATTTGTGTCACTAAAGCTACACGCATACTAAATTTCATCACTGTGGGTCACTGGTGTACCCTGTGAATTTAGTTCAGTTTTTGTTATGGCTAATAACTTAAAAACTACAGGGTTTAAACTAAAAATAAAAACGGGATCGAAATGTACTCGCACAGACATTTTATTAAACGTGCCATTTGACCGGATAGTCCCATTTAGATTTTTTTACTTTTCAAACCCCAATATCTCAACAACCCCCCCACATTTTTAGCTCATTTAGTCACACCAAAATTGTGCCATTACTACCGCCCTATATACTATATTACAAGATGATCGGATAAACGCTTCGAAAGTTATTCTCGGACAAACAAACATACATACAACGCCGATTTGCCCAAGTTGATTTAGAGATCTCGCTTCGCTGGATCTATAATATTAACCGCGGAGTGGGAGCTACGCCTATTTTTTATTTACAGTGTAAACTCCATGTAACGTCACTCGTTTTAACGACAAACTCTCTAAAGCGTCGAAATCACTCGGCTTTAGTTGGTTTAGCTTGTCTTGCATACAATGGTACACTCTGTATAGCATTACACCTACTCTCAATAATGACAACAATTTGTAATAAAAAGTTCTTTTTAAGTTGCCAAATTAGTAAAAACTGCGCAGCTGTGTATATCCTTTTGTCGTTTTATTATCCTAGACCATAATAAACTCGACTGTCGGCATCATACGCACCAAACTTTCTAAGAAATCCGTTCTTTTGTTTACAAAATGGGATTGCTTGCACGCGTAGCTGCAGACTGTTGTTAGTAGAAGTGATGGATTTTATCTATACGTTGTCATATAGTAGCTCACAAACTTTCAAATTGTAAACATGGCTAGTAAGAGAAAATCACTGTGACACACACAGATTTTACTTCTCTCCATTTAACGACAACTCTCTATAACGTCAAAATATGCTCAGTCCCTTGAGTGTCGTTATATAGAGTTTACACTGTATTTATCACTTACGTATAAGTAGAAGAACTTCTCAATAGGACCTATCCAGTCTAAGCGTAAATCATTGCCGCTTTGGTGTTACACTGTGATGGACATGTAAAAATTTAAATAATAGTAGATTATTAAACGAGGGGACAAAGCAGTGTCTTTCGTCACGGGCGCTATATCAAATCTCGAACTTAACGAAGGATTCCAGAGTTACTCTGCACTGAGTGCAGAGGGATATAAGATGCAGACAGCTTTATCCACGAGGAGAATACTCTATTTTTCACACTTTCTGCGAGACAATAAAAACTAAATCTAGGTTAGTGCAATCTGTGCAGAGGTTGGTTCGAAGTTCTTATTGTGTGGGTATCTTTGGTTCAAATTTGAATCAAAATCAATCATAATGATATGCCGTATAACTTTACTCCCGGCTCAGCCGTAGGTATTTAATCACCTGCTTCCGGTGAGGTTTACATGACATATAATTTGACATTGTCGAGCAGGTGGTGTGAAAATAAAATAATGTCACTACTTATTCGGTAGAGGTCTTACTATTTCAAAAAGTTGTATGATGAAAAACAAGTAACTTACTTATTATTATTAGCTGTGACATTGTTGTTAGCGTTGTACGGAGCTGTCACCTGAAAACATACAAATAGCACCTTAAATCAATATTACTCTATTAACTCGCGACTATATTAATTCCTAGGAAAAGTATATAAAAAAAAAATAAAAAAATTAAGAATTGAGAACATCCTCTTCTTAATTAGTGATTAAAACGGGTATTTATCGCGTATGTACCTTTTTTATTTGTTGTCCCGACGTTTCGGCTGTGTTGTAGAGTCAATCCGTGACCATGACTGTTGCAACACAGCCGAAACGTCTGGATAACAAATAAAAAAGGTACATACGCGATAAACACCCGTTTTAATCAATAATTATGTACAGTGGATCACGAAAGTTTGAAAATTACATTCTCTTTTTTTTGAAGTCTGTTAGTAAAGTATTACATGACATTTGACAACCTTTGTGGCGCAGTGGGCGAATAGCCGGCTGACACAAGAGATTGCGTCGATTCCCGCCGCGATACAAATGTTTGCATGATCTACATATATTTGTTCCGGGTCTGGGTTGTTCCTCTATATATTATAAGTATTTATTTAATATATATAAAACGTATATAACTTGTTTTTATGTACGACATTAATTAACACACATCTGGAATCGTGTTAACTGATTTTAGAGGTGGATTTAATACCGGTAGCTTGTATATTTATGTAATGTAAATCAGCGGCGCTTCTGCGCCGATGCCGCTTAGTCAGTTGAACAGGTACCTGCTTACATGATGCATGAATATGATTTGTATACCTATTTTGTACAGGCTTTTTCATTGATATTTTAGGAATTAATTACTGATTAAAACAGGTATTTATCGCGTATGCACCTATTGCGGCTATTGCTTCACAAAGCGCTTAACAAGAATCCAGCGCAAATCGTAGATTACGACAGCACCTAAAATAACGTTAAATTAAAAGTACCCCCCCCCCCTCCGTCTCCCCGTCTCTCAAACGCTGGAGGGGGCGCCACATCAAGTTTCTGCCCCGGTTCTGAAAAATCGTAGATCTGGGTATATAAGTGTTATATCCGTTATCTGATTCCCATAGTACAAGCCTTGCTTAGTTTGGGGCTAGATAGCGCTGCGTGAAATGACCAGCATTAGGCAGATAAATTGGTTACCTCATTGAGCCCTCGGCGGAGCTCCCTCAGCGAGGACTTGATCTCGGGGAAGCGGTCGGCAGGGCTCGACGCCGGGTCCACCTGCAGCGAGCTGAAGCGCCGCATGAACTGACTCGGAGACATCGGCTTCAAGTTCTACGCACACAACCATCTATTATAAAACCCACCCCCACAAACGGGATAAAATCATTTCACAGCTTGGAATCAATTTTACCAAAAAGTAAAAGTGCTGATATAATCACTGATCAATGGCGGGTTCCTTATTTCCGTCGGTAGCCAGCTACGACTCGTTTCTCCTTGAAAACGTGTCAAAAGTTTGACACTTCATCAAGGAGATACGAGTCGTAGTCGGTTCCCGACGGATATAGGAAACCGCCATAAAACGGGTAGCTATCACGTATGTACCTATTTTATTTGCTATCCCGACGTTTCTGCTGTGTTACAACAGCCGTGGTAACGGGTGGACTGGAGCCGAAGCGTCGGCATAACAAATAAAAAAGGTACATACGCGATAAATACCCGTTTTAATCACCGTAACAATCATGTTAATTATGTAGTGCGATCGCGAAAGTTAGTATTTTTCAAATACTAAGTGCTGATATGTTCGGACCGGCTGACCTACAGCCTCTGCGGGACTATTTTAAAACGTCGGAAAGCTGTCGGACCCGGACCGATATTTTTTTACGGATTCTATTTTTAATCCAAAACGCTATTTAAAAACTATTTCAGATTGATCACAAAGCTCGTTTCTTTCATGCACCTGCAAGATGTGGAATGACCTTTCTCCGGAGGTTTTTCCGGTGGGCTTCAAAATGAACGCCTTCAAGGGAGGTGTAAATAGGGTATTAAATGCTAGGCAACGCGACTGCGGTACGAGTGCTGCAGGAGTTTATAGGCGGCGATGACCACTTAACATCAGGAGGCCCGTCAGCTTGAGTGTCTACAAGTTTATTATAAAAAAATAGCTAGAATACCTTTCCGACACGGATTCAAAACGCGAAAACAACTGTCTGACCGATCCGACGGGTTTCCGACGTTTTAAAATAGCCCCGCTGATCATGAAATGTAATGAATTCATTACACATAGCTATTAACCATCCCAATTAAACTAGCTTTTCGCGTTGGGAGTTCAAACTGGTACAATTTAGAGAAAGATATAAACATTGCTGGACATTTCACACACTGCTATCTAGCCCGAAACTAAGCAAAGCTCTCCATACAAATATTATAAATACGAAAGTAACTCTGTCTGTCTATGTGTCACTTTTGCACGACTAAACGGCTGGACCGATTTCGATGAAATTCGTTATACAGATAGATTAGGCCTAGAATTGGGACATACATAGTCTACTTTTTTCCCGACTGTGTAGAAGGAGGGTAATGTTTTTATTGACAAACCACGCGTGCGTAGCCGCGGGAGGCAGCTGGTTGATTATAAGTTAGTGTTCTGAGAACTTTTCAAGTGTATAAACAATGTATCTTTATGCAATAAAAATATTTTGATTTGATTTGAGAATCTGCGTTTAAGGGCCTATATGCACAAGATGTATTTTAAACGCGCAAACGACACACGTTTTCGGCGCCGTAGAGAACCAAAAAGCAGATTGCAGCATTTGTATCGATTCAAACGCGCATAAGTACAAAGTTTGTACGCGCGTAAAAAATACGCCGTGAGCATAGGCCCTAAGCAATACTTCCCAGCTCTCTGATAGTACAGTCAGCGACATAAGTAGATTAATAGTTTCAGATCACACTAATATTAGGCTAGGGTGCCTTCAAATACAGTGTAAACAATTAGTTTAAAAAATGCCTTATTATATTTTATACATAGATCTTAGAAACTCAATTTGTTAACTAATTTATGTTGCTGACCGTACGTAGGACCCCAAACCAAAGGTGAGTGGGAAAGCCCCATTTTTTTGACGTGAATACGCTTTTCAAACTGCTTCCATAGTGGGAGGCTATTCAAAAAACTAATGATAACAAAATCGGGGGCCACTGTTTGGTGTTGCAGCTACATATCTATCGTATCCATCCAAAATATAATTACACCACTGGATAACTAAAGGATCAAAGAATTCGTGATCAAAGAACACGCTAAGTGAGGACTGTGACGCACCTCGCGCGGTAGCGGGGGAAGCGCCGCCATTTTGAGGTCATTTTGCTGCGTTTCAAGATTTCCATTTAGGACCCGAAGGACTTGTTAGTGTTCAAACATGATTATGCTTACTCTAGCTCAATGCCCTGATGGGCAGATTGCAAGAAAATAAGGAGACTAAAAACATGATTATACCATAAATAAAATTGCGTATTTTATATTTTGTACAGAAAATATTACCAGTTACGTACACGTATTCACGTACAACACACGGCCGTGTCCATGACACAGCCACACCCCATTTTTAGCAGACACCTTCATCTGCTAAAGTTCCTGGTGTACCTTGAACTGCTGCCTGTTAGCTTCATCTAGGTCCTGGTAGCCAGAGGCCTGTCCGGCATACGTGTGTTCGGGCGAAGGCCTGCGCTGTCGGCTGCGGTACTCCTCCTCGAAGTCGCGGTTCTGGAGGGCGTCCATCTTTCGCAGCTTCTCAATCTTCTGCGCGGGGTTCAGGACCGGTGGAAGACCTGAATTAAACATATTTAAAGGTATCAGAAAATCCTAAATAAAACCGGCCAAGTGCATGTCTGACTCGCGCACGAAGGGTTCCGTACCATCTATACTAATATTATAAAGAGGAAAGATTTGTATTTTTGTGTGTATGTTTGTAATGAATAAACTCAAAAACAACTGGTCCGATTTCAAAAATTCTTTCACCATTGGAAAGCTACATTCACCCTGAGTAACATAGGCTACTTTTTACCCAACTGCGCAAAGGCGGGTAATGTTTTTATTGAAAAACTACGCGTGCGAAGCTGCGGATTGGTCAGCTAGTTATCTATAAAAACGGCAAAAAAATCACGTTTGTTGTAAGTGAGCCCCCTTAAATATTTATTTTAATCTGTTTTTAGTATTTGTTGTTATAGCGGCAACAGAAATACATCATCTGTCAAAACATCAACTGTCTATTACGGTTCATAAGATAAAGCCTGGTGACAGACGGACGGACAGACAGACAGACAGCGGAGCCTAATTAATAGGGTGCCGTTTTACCCTTTGGGTACGGAACCCTAAAAATATAGGACAATGAGTTGTTTACCCACTACCTCGTTCGCGTTGACTTAAATTGTGTCATAAAATATAACAGCACCAATTATCGAAAATTCATCAGTTCAGCGATAAATACCCGTTTAAATCAGTAATAATGATGATTCTCAGAAAAGGGAAGAAAAAAAGAACTATGGACCTATTTAAACCTACACGAGTACCTACTCCTACATTTAATAGTACTTTAAGTAATAATAGTACTTCTTTTACCTGTTTGAAATCATGGCCGCCCTATCTCAATTATAATCTATTACATGCTAATTTGAGTTTTCCTTTCGATCCAATTATTTCATAAAATACTGAACAGATTTTGGTGAAACTTTGCAATTAACTATTCCTCGGCTACATCAGTATTTTGAGCTATGTACGGTTCTTCTAGACTTATTCGTTGCAGAGACATAAATGATACTTCCATTTTGACTAAAATCCATTTATTTCTGAATATAAGTCATAACATAAAAAAGTAATCCACTACAAATTCATAACCAAACAATTGCAAAAGTAATCCACTACAAATTCATAACCAAACAACTGCAAAAGAAATCCACTACAAATTCATAATCAAACAACTGCAAAAGTAATCCACTACAAATTCATAACCAAATAACTGCAAAAGTAATCCACTACAAATTCATAACCAAACAACTGCAAAAGTAATCCACTACAAATTCATAACCAAACAATTGCAAAAGTAATCCATTACAAATTCATAACCAAACAACTGCAAAAGAAATCCACTACAAATTCATAACCAAACAACTGCAAAAGTAATCCACTACAAATTCATAACCAAACAACTGCAAAAGTAATCCACTACAAATTCATAACCAAAAAACTGCAAAAGTAATCCACTACAAATTCATAACCAAACAACTGCAAAAGTAATCCACTACAAATTCATAAACAAACAACTGCAAAAGTAATCCACTACAAATTCATAACCAAACAACTGCAAAAGTAATCTACTACAAATTCATAACCAAACAACTGCAAAAGTAATCCACTACAAATTCATAACCAAACAACTGCAAAAGGCTGAGCTATTGACGGATTCTCAAAGAACTCCAGTTGCTGGGATCCAGTGGGGCGGACCGGTACAGCCTGATGTTATTACTTTGATTCAACCCCATTTATTTCGGAATAAGAGCCTCAACAAAAAAAAAGTAATCCACTTTAATTAACTACAAAAACTTTAGCTATTGACTGATTCTCTCAGATCCTTAGTTTTCGTGGTCCGTACGGCCTGATTGTGAACACCAACATAAATGCCCGTAACTTCTGAACTCTTCGACCACACTATCACTTACCATCAGGCGAGGTAGTGGTCAAGCGCTAGACCACGCTAAATATCAACAATAAAAATATAAAAATAGTTGAGTTACCGTGTGCCAGATTATAGTCGTTCTTTTCTCTCATCTCCCTCTCCTCTCTCTGATGTCGTTGCATAGCGGAGTAGTAGGGCAGCTCGCGGCGCGACGAGGCGCGGGGGGGCTGCGGCGCGGGGCGCTTCTTCACTGCACCCCTGGATACCGCACCCCTGCGACACAGATATCATCATCATTCTCAGCCCGTGTCGACCCACTGCTGGCCATAGGCCTCTTTGTTTCTGTCATTCTTCCCGATCCTGTGCTAGTCTGAACAACGTATGACCCCGTCGTCGACCCATCTCGCTGGTGGACGTTGGCTATTTCGATGCCCAGTTCTCGGCCTCCACTGTGTTAGTTTAGTGCCTTAGTCCACCTGTCGTCACTACGTCTGGCCAAGTGTACTGTCCTACTAATTCTAATTCCAGGGTGGGGGACATAACATCTGCACTAACGTCTCACATAGGGGTGTATTGTGCACTACCCCCCTTTTAACTGCCCTACTCCACTTAAGCCCCAATATTCGCTTGATAACACAAACTTGCAACACATTATTTCAAACGAAATGTGTCAATAGTATTTTTCAAACTTTCGCGATCACTGTACATAATTATTGATTAAAACGGGTATTTATCGCATATGTACCTATTTTATTTGTTATCCCGACGTTTAAAAAAAAATAAAAAAAGGTACATACGCGATAAATACCCGTTTTAATCAATAATTATGAAATGTGTCAAATCAAGTGTTAGTTTTAAGTTTATAATGTAATACATTTATTTACATAAGGATATACAATACAAACTATAAAATACAGAAAACACAATTGAATCATCAATAGACCATTGCAAACGATCTATAGATAGCTCAACTGCTCCAGACAACTACCAGGCGGAAGTGTCCCCAAGACACTGTCTGCATTGCCCCAATGAATTAAGTTTTTTTTGAAGTTTATTTAAAAAAATGTGCAGGTGTCTTTGCATATTGCAGAGTTTGAGGAATTTTTCATGGATCTCATCATGAGATCTTAACCAAATTTATATGGGACCACACCATCCTGTACTTTCTTTAAAAAATCACTGGAATCGGACAACGTAGTAAAGAAATATCGCTGAACATAATTTGTTTTTAATACGACTGCAGATATTAAGTTGTACGACTTGATGTTAGTGGCAATCATCGCCTATAACAAAGCATTGCCTCATAGGTCCCTTACGAGGCACTGCCCTGCGTCCATCAAATTGAGGCATGCATGTGTAAAGCCTCATGTGCCTGTAATTTCACCGGCAACCATATCCTTCAAACCGAAATACAGCAATGCTGCTTGGTGGATTTTAAACACAATTTTAAAGTTATTTTAAAAGTACTTACAGATCCTTATCAACAGTCTTAGTCGCCGACGTATCCATGTTTATCTGCGGCTGATCATTCGTCCTCTTCTTCACGCCATTGTTAGCTCTCACTACACTGGCCATCGTCTCTTGTGGACTGATGTTTGTAGGTGATACTGCAATATTGCTAGGCCCCTGGTTCACTTCTTTAACGTTCCTTATATTGTTGGTATTAAGAATTCTGCTCTGGCCTGCAATGTCGAAGTTAGACGGCCTGATGTTAGACGAACTCGACTGGGAATTAGTCGAATCTTGTCTGGTATTCGACGAACCTGGCTTAGAAGGAGAGCCTTCGGAATGTGACGACGATACCGGTAGAGGGTTAGCGAAAATCAGGCCAGAAATACCTAAATCTGGTCTCGGATTAAACGAACTTGGCCTGGTATTAGACGAAGCTAGGCCAGAATTCGTTGGAGAACCAGAATTAGATGAAATCAGCCCATAATTAGATGAATCTGGTTTGGTATGAGATCTATCAGACGAACTTAGGGCGGAATTTTGTGACGGTCCTGAAGTGGACGACGAGGGTTTCATATTACGTGGACTCTCCAACGCAGAATTCAGTCCAGGGTTTGACGAAGATGGCCTATTTCTGACGTGGTTTGGAGTTTGATTGTCCTGGCCAGAATGAGACGAAGTACGTCTGTTGTCAGACGAAGTACGTCTGTTGTCAGACGAAGTACGTCTGTTGTCAGACGAAGTTGGTCTGTTAAAATCGTCGAATATAGAAGTCGGTCTTTGTATATTGTCCGTCTTAGGGCTATTGATTGAGGAAGTATTAGGATTGTTTAGATTAGATTTGTAAACAGGTCTGAGTTTTGGCGGCTCCCTTTTAGGTGGCGCGGGATCTGAAATGTATTGAATATTGAGTCATCGTAAATTGAACTTAGAAGGTTACTGTGGTAACAAGCAATGAGTATATGATTAGGAGGACTGAACAGGGGATTTGCAGGAGATATAAAAAGAAGCATAGATGAAGACTGAATAAAACAAAATACAAAATATAGACAAGCCTTCGATTATAATTTAAGGATTTAAGTGCAACGTGCACAACGATGCTTAAACGTATTTAGTAGCTATATATGATTTAGAGAGTTGTCAAATCATACAAATACGTCAAATTTAAACATGTTTAGTCGCTAAATATGTTTAGGGGTTGTGCAAGCCGAGCTTAGACGAGCTAGAGCGAGAACAAAATAAAATTGTAACGATTTATAGAAAAGCAAGGCGGTTAATGCGTAAAATGGACACACACAGCACTTGCGTCCTATTACTATGCAAAGTTTCACGATCTCAATCTTTTAGACTCTTTTAGACATGACCTTGGAATTTGGTTTGTTTTGACGTTTCAAAAAGATCCTTGATTAATAAATATTGAATTAAAAAATGTCAATATACCATTTTAAATTGTGATTGGAAAGGCCATGTGATTTGAATGCATTCAGTACTTAGGAAGAACCTAGTCACCCAGTGGATACCGAACGTGTGAAGCAGCCGTGGTACGCCCACAGAAACATGGAGAAACGACCTGCCTTAGTAGAAAAACCGGCATAGAAACATTTGTCTCTGCGGAATAATAGAGTGAAATAACATTTTAGAGTACAAAGTTATTTTTCTTTTTAGATTAATTGGGAGGAAACAGGCTTACGCCCCACCTGATGGTAAGTGGTCACCCCCTATTGACACCGGCAACACCCGGGGTATAGTCGATGCGTTCCCTACCCTGTACTACCCTCTACATTTCTCATAAAGCGTACCATGTCGTAGCCTAACGGGAAAACCTCAGATGGTAGATCATTTCACATCTTGCAAGTATGGGGTAGAAAAGACCGCGTGATGCGTGTGGTGCGCGATACCCAAATGTCGATGATATGTGGATGAGCTTTATTCCGTTTTCGTTCCGTAAATTACAAGCACAAATTGTAAAAAATATTTAGACATACAGACATTTATTTTCTACCGTAGCAATACAGTAAGAAATAATAAAAAATGTATATACAACTAGCTAGTTTTTTTAATAAAAACATTTCACTCCTGCGCAATTGGGTAATAAGTAGCCTATGATACTCAAGGATAATGTAGCATTCTAATGGTGAAAGTATTTTTAAAATCGGACCCGTAGTTTGAGTTTATTCGTTACAAACATTCAAAAATACAAATATTTCCTCTTTAAGTATAATATTATAGTATAGATAAACAATCATAAATATCACAAAATCAAATTCGAGAAAACACATTACAATTATAAGAATAATAGATGAAAATAATAATTAAACTAAATATCATCATCATCATCTCAGTCCGTCTGCACCCACTGCTGGGTATAGGCCTCCTCTTTATTACGCCATTCTTTCCGGTCCCTTGCGAGTCTCATCCATTGACACCCAGCTACGTTTCTTATATCTATACTAATATTATAAAGAGGAAAGATTTGTTTGTTTGTATTGAATAGGCTCCGAAACTACTAGACCGATTTAAAAAATTCTTTCACTTTTGGGAAGCTACACTATCCCCGGCTACTTTTTACCCAACTGCGCAGAGGGAGGGTAATGTTTTTATTGAAAATCTACGCGTGCGAAGCTGAGGATTGGTCAGCTAGTTAAACAATATAAGAAAAAAAAAATACAAAACAAGAGGTAGATATATTAGTTGTATGTGCTACTGCAGCAAATACAAAACAAGAGGTAGATATATTAGTTGTATGTGCTACTGCAGCAAATACAAAACAAGAGGTAGATATATTAGTTGTATGTGCTACTGCAGCAAATGGGTTTCAGCTCAGCATTATGCCTCGCCACCGATCGACAGGTCGGCGCTGGCAAACTGCAATGTCTGGCAAAACTTTCATCTCAAAAACCTGTAAGGATCCTATCTAGGCAATTGTGTATTTCTACTCCCTACGCTAAAATGTCATTTACACTATTCTAATACAGAGAGAAGCTTTTCTAGAGCGGTCTTGTTAGTCCGGCTAAATGCATTCAAACCAGATTGGCCAGAATTAGCTATGGACCGCGATTTATGAAGAGGATAAAAAAAGATATTTACCTAGCAGTGAGACAACAAAAGCTAAATAAAATTATATACAACCTGTAATGTTATGTTCGACATTAATTTAAAACCCACATCCGAAATCGTATTTATAGATTTTAGAGGTGAGTTTAATACCGGTATGGTAGCTTGAATATTTATCTAGTAATCGATACATTTCCAATAAAAAAATTGAAATTCTTCAAATCGACGGCTCCTACATGAGGATGCCGTTTAGACAGTCTATTATGATGATGAATGAAAATGATTTGTTTACCTATTTTATACATGCTGTTTCATTAATATTTCTAAGACTTAATATTAAGATTAATAGAAAATTAAAAACGATTTGAACTAATTTGAAAAAAAAAACCTATTTTACATAAATTATCCCTACCCGAGTTTTCATTTAATGTCGTACATAACATGACTAGTGCATACTTACCATCATCCAGCCTGATGAAACCATGGTTGGAGTCAAGATGCAGCTGTTGGTATTTGATCATGACGTATTCGTTGCAATCGGGGCACTGCTCAGTGCGGACCCCGCAGTAGCCTTCGTGCGTCGGCAGGTCGCGACGAGGCAGTTCCAGCTCACAGAACCTTCCAATAAGGTACAAATTACTGTAGCAGTTAAGACAGTGCTGGAAGGTCAGTGACTAATTAGTTAGTGCTGCCATCATTGAGTTTGACTTAGGTTTTAATTTTTAACCCCAGGCGAAATTTATAAATTGGACGCCTACATCTGTGTGTCTGTCTGTGGCATCGTACTTCCCAAACGGATGGACCGGTTCTCGACGCGGTTTTTTTAAAAGAAAGTTAGTTTAACTGGGGTTGTTCTCAGCTTTGTATGTTTTTATCCGCCGCCGCACATAAGAGTATTTACATTAAAAACCTGGCCAAAAGTAATAAATGCAAAGTATGATAAAATTCAATGCAACCATCTCTTTCTAGCAGCTGGATAATTTGTTTTTGAGATCCCGTTCCTTCCGCGTTTTTTTGTCTACCCCGAACGACACACAGGTAGTCGGAACTCAGTCGTCGCCGTCGGTCGTCGTCCATGTTTTATCAACGCTCGCATTTTGACACAAATTACATGTGGTGTTTTAATTTGTTGAATGGGCATTTTGTGTAATAAAAGTATTTGATATGGAAAGTGAAGGTATGTACTTTAATAATATTGTTACAGTTAGTCTGTAGACCCATTGATACTTTTTTATTTAATTATTGATTAAAGCAATAAAAAATACTCAACTTTTTGGTAATTTTAAGTGAACAATAGTGTTTTTGTACATGTTCCGGGCACTTCCGAGCAGTTAACTCTTACATAAAATTATACCTTACATAAAGGGATTAACAAAAGAAAATGTTCCGCTTTTTTCCGCCATTTTGTTAACCATACATTTGGACGAATTTAGTAATTAACATGGTTTTTAATAAAGTCTCTTATTTGCAGGTTTCACTGAGACCTTTAGGGAAATAACTAAAAACAGCTATTCGATATCATGCAAGAATGCCCAGTTAAGAAAATAGATGCAAAGATGACATTTTTGGAGAGAAAAATTATAGAGTTAACTAAATGTCCTGATAGTGATCTTGACAAACTAAAACATACTTTAAGACATTTTAAGTATGATTATAAGCAAAAATGGACACCTGCAAATTATAAACAAGCACGTTTCCTAAAAAACAATATAGAATGGCTCAAAAAAACTCTCAAAGATCATTGGGCGGTTTTGACCCACTTTTTTTTTTTCGCGCACAGTGTTCAAATCACTTTTAAAGTAAAGTATTCAATTCCACTTTTCTAAATATGTAAATTTTTTTTATGTATCTGCTGGAGGAAAAATGTTATGTAACAGTATGTATGTGAGTCTAACTATAATTCTATTAGACTAAAAACTAAAGATTTTACTGTCAGCATTGTGAAAATGTATGTACAAGCATAAGAAAAATGTTTGTATCGCATAACAGATTGTATGTCTCTCTCGCTCGCACTTTCGACAGGTAGAAAATAACAGTAAGGTATCGAAGTGCGCGTGCGACGCGCCGCCTGCGCCCCACCCGCTCTGACCGCCCCGCAGTCGTACGTCATCCTTCGTGTCGATCTGTGAGTTTAAACTCGTGTTTCCGATTTTTGCATTTTATTGATTACTTGAGCGTGTTTTATGGACCCCTGATTTTGCTTGACGATTGGTTTACATTAACATGGAAAGACAAAATAGTTGCGTGTCGTGTAATCGATCTGTTTTACGTCGACGAAAACACATATTGACAGTTCTCTTTTTGGAAAGACAAAGGGATCTTGTAGATATATTGCAAGAAATAATACCACGTGAGGTATGTACACTACACTGTCATCGTATGTGTATGACTCGTCGCGTGCTCTTGATTGTACAAATGTTGCTTTGCTCAATGTAATGGCTCATTTTACTTCTTGATAAATGGAGGAATATATATTTTTTTTTTTCAATTGTTTCAGATTACTTTTAATGGCTCACGGGCCATGTGCCATGCTTGTTGGTCAAGGTTAGATCGTCGTTTACGGAATCAACCCGTACAAAATGAACAAGTACAAAATATACCAGTACAAGATCAGCCAGTTGAAGAGCAACCAGTGCAAGATCAAGTACAATTGCAGCCTAGTTTTGTTACGCCTAGAGGATATAAGCGAGCATCGAATACAGCGAGACATTGTATTTTTACAAACTGTAGAAATGTAGTGGCCCATAATGTTCCACTATATGCTAAGTTCCAACTCTTACACAATCACAATTTTTATATACCAGAATTAGCTCGGGTTTGCAATGCTCATTTTATGAGGAATGATTGGGTAGACTTGCTCAACACTACATCCCACGAAAACTTTGACAGTACTCATGTTGTTGGTATGATGAATTTATATAAATGGGGTATCGAACAAAGAAGCAACCTTGATTTCGAAAATATTGAAGAAATAGAGGACAATGAATTTCACTTTTGGACGGGACTAACAAAATATCAATTTAATGTTATTTTGAACCAAACGCCTTCACTGGGTGATCGATCAGTTCATCCTGCCACAGTTCTTGGAATTTTTTTAACAAAAATAAGAACCGGTGAACCAGATGAGCGATTAGCCACTAAATTCAATATGTCGAGGAGAACCCTAGAAAGGAAGTTGGCGATAGCAAGAGAATGCTTAAGTAATGATTTTGTTCCACAGCATTTGGGCTTAAATCATATTACTAGGGAAGATGTGGTGGCCAAGAATCTTGCAATTCCAAGCCATTTTTTTGGTGGTAACTATAATGAACCGGCGGCCATTCTCGTATGTGATGGAACATATATTTATCTACAAAAGAGTTCGAGTTTCCTTTTCCAGCGCAAAACTTACAGTCTTCATAAGTTTCGGAACTTAGTAAAACCCTTCCTTATAGTATGTACCGACGGCTACATAGTAGATGTTACGGGGCCTTACACTGCGACTACTTCGGACGCAAGCATTATGCGTGACCTGATGCAAGAAGATTCTCCGATTCATGGGTTCTTGAGAGTTAATGATGTTTTTATATTGGATCGTGGATTTCGGGATTCGATTGATAAAATTGAGGAATGCGGGTATAATCCTCACATGCCGCCTACAAGAGTAAGAGGAGAACAACTGACGACACTAGATGCTAATAAATCTAGATTAATAACAATGATCCGGTGGGTAGTGGAAACCATTAACGGCAGATTCAAGAAAGATTTTAAAATCTTCCGCCATGTATATTTTAACGTTGCCATGAGAAACATGATGGTCGACTTCAAAATAACTGCGGCCATAATTAATGCTACTCGCCATCCATATGAGGACCATATGTATGCGGAACAATTCATAAGAATTATAAATGAACGAATGAATGAACCCAATGAGATGGCAGAATATGTGATTAACCATAATTTAAACAGGCAGAGAGTAGCGTTTGTGCGACTCGATGGCAATGATCCGGATTTTGATGACTTTCCTCGGCTTACATTTGACGAATTAATATTGTTTACGTTGGGATCATACCACTTGAGAATCGCAAGATCGTATTGCCACGAGCACATGCGTGAGGATGGTGTATACACTATCGAACTATACCGGCACCAAGAAATGATTGAAAATAAGATATTGATAAGAGGCAGAATACAGTCACGACACGTCCGTGCAAAGCAGTACTACACCTATATTTTAGTAGATCCTACCCATATTGGAAGAAATAGCATCCAACAGTATTACTGCTCGTGTATACACGGCCGTCGCACTGTCGGAAGCTGTGCACATGTTGTAAGCGTCGTATACTTTCTGTCATGGGCCAGGCATCAAGACGTGATAGACGCGCCTGCAGCCTTTTTAGATGAATTAACTATAGATTTTGATAATGCAGAATAAAAATATTATTACCGCAAAATGGATTTTATTTTCGTATTCCTGGAAATTGTTCAAAACAACTGTTTTACAAAGTATTTTTACAGTCAGGCCAATAGTTTTTACTTAGTTCATTATAAAAATGCTATAATAATAATTTAAAAATGCTATAATAATTATTTTAAAAATGCTATAATATTAATTAAAAAATTTTTTTTTGCGGTTCTCCCATATCCTGCAATAATGCGACCCATACCATTAAGTAACATATACATTTAACTACATACCTAGCCCTGTTTCGTTTTTGTGCGCCGTGGGTCATATGCCCGAACAAAATGCCCAATGACCTTTGCCATTTGGTCAAAGGAAAAAGCGGGTCGACCAACAATAGTATTCGCGGAATCGAGTGATAGATCCAAGCGGAGGAAAACAAAAGATTTAAGAGATAAAGTATCAGCGGAACAGTTAACTTATGCTGCTTAGATGAGTCAACGTGCTGAAGGCAATAAAGACGTGTCTAAAATAATAAAAAACATTACTTTGACACCTACAAGAGCTACAAAGTTCCGAAAGGTTATATCTTCGATAAAGCAAGATAAAATAAAAAAGCACACACCATCCGAAGCCTTGGCTATTTTCCTTGAAGGGGATTTTAGTAGAAGATAATGGGAAATCCTACATAGCGCAAATAAGAATATGTATCCGTGCTACTCACTTATACAAAAAGCAAAAAACGATTGCTATCCAGACGTGCAATCTATGACAGTGACTGAAACATATGTGGAAGTCAAATTGCAAGATTTACTCAACCATACATCTTTGCGGTTGTGTAAGTATTTGGAACCCTGTTATAGAAACTATATCAAAAGAAGAAAAGGTGAGTTTACGACTTATCATAAAATGGGGCTGTGATGGTTCGCAGCAATCACAATACAAACAAAAATTTGAAAATATTACTGATACTACTAATGCAAATATATTCCAAAGTTCACTTGTACCACTACGTCTGCATTCAGAGACAAATGGACAAATCAGAATTTTATGGCAAAATCCAGTACCGTCCTCTCCTACATTCTGCAGACCAATAAGAATACGTTTTATTCATGAGACTGTAGATGTCACCAATGACGAAATCCGATACATAGAAACCCAGACAAGGAATCTGAACAAAACCGAAATATCTACCACTAACGGGATGCTTTCTATTACCTACAAACCGCTACCAACAATGGTAAATGGCAAAGTGTGTAATGCAGCTACCAATACATCTTCAACTATGAGGTGCTATATTTGTGGCCTTACGTCCAAAAACTTTAATAATTTGAGAAAAGGAGTTGAAGTGAATCCCGAAAGCCTTAAATTCGGGCTTACGATTCTCCATGCAAGAATTAGATTCTTTGAATCTTTGGTGCATCTCTCCTACAAGCTCACTATTATGAAATGGCAGATAAGGTCAGCTGAAGACAAAAGAATAATAGAAGAGAGGAAGAAAAATATACAAAAAGCATTTCGTGACGAAATGGGTTTATTAGTGGATATACCAAAAGCCGGTTTTTGAAACACTAATGACGGAAATACATCCCGAAGATTTTTTTTTGACGTAGAGGCTGCTTCCCGAATCACTGGAATAGACTCAACATTGATACATAAGTTTAAAGTGATTCTGGAAACTATTTCAAGTGGCCACAAGATTGATGTAAAAAAAATCTAAAAGTATGCATTCGAAACTGCTACCTTATATGTGCAGCTGTACAAATGGCATCCAATGTCCCCCACTCTACATATTCATTTCGCACTCTATATTGCCAATCGGCCAACTTTCTGAAGAAGCTGCTGAAGCTAGAAATAAGCACTTCAGGCTCTACAGACTAAATTTCTCCCGAAAATTTGACCGAGTCAAATGCAATAAGGACTTCTGCTTTCATCTGACCCACTGCTAAGCAGCAATCGAAAAGAACCACATAAAAAAAGCAAGTCATTCTGCTCAGAAACTTTAAGTCTTCTGCTCTCTGAAAGTGAGAAAGAACAAATTGATAACGATGAAGATGATGAAAACGACGATGAATCAGATTTTTATGACTGACTTATTTTAGAATTAAGCAGTTTTTTATAAATGATGATGATGTCTGTTTTAATATTATAAACAAATAAAAATATGAAAAACGACTTGTAAGTGTTTATTTATACAATATCCGCATGATAATTTTTACAAAATAATTTTGGCCAGGTTTTTAGTGTAAATACTCCTATGTGCGCCGGCGCAAATAGTGAGGGACGGCGGAAGTTTTTAAATTTCGTTAAAATTTACTTCTGTAACACTTTTTGCATTCACTTTTCTCTCTACATTAAAATGTCATATTACTCTAACTTTCCGTAGTTAACTTTCCTTTCCTAACTCTAGGGAAGGAACTCGACCAAGGCAGTCATACTACTGAAGAGACTGGCTGGTGTAAAACACAATATAGAAAATATCACTCCTTTGGTGGCATTCTGTAAAAGTTTACCTGCAAGATTTGACAGTGTGTGCGCAGGAGTCTCGAATGTGGTCCTCCAAGTCTGACCCGCAGACACTCTCGCCACATTTCTTGCACGGCACTGGAGCAAAAATACAAGACTTTTCATCTATATGTCTCAAGTTCTGTGATATTGCAGGCGAACGCGGACAAGCCCGCACCGACGCACCATTTGAAGGGCCTCGTCCGTGGTATCGCAGACACGTCTGTAGCGGTGCGTCGGATCCGCCGCGAATCGGTAACTTCAAAGGTGCGGGACGAGCTCGTGCGAGGCACTACATACTTTCTCTTTCGCATAAATGACAAAATGGCTATGAATCTCGGATTCACACAGATGCGCACCGTTGCAAGAGCTTCGGTGCGGTGCGTGGCTGTCTTTGTCCGTCGGCTATGCGTGGTAACATCCGTAAAATCACTGACCAGGGGAAGCCATTGTCAGGGTGACGGGTGCAATGCAATACCATGTAGGCCAAGTCTTAGTAAGGCATAACCTGTAATGTAATTTTACTTAGAAAACTTTCGTGATTGATTTGAATCATTGTGATGTAATGTTTCTACTGTCGTCTCCACACAGTAAAATCAATATGTATATTAATACGTGAAGAGAAAACAAAGTTTATATTGAGAAGGAGCGGCAAATGCTAAAGATAAGCCAAAAAATAAAATTTATTACAGATAAATTTAGACAATTCTGCTCTGACAACTAGTACCTACTAATAATTATAACTTAATTTGGCAGAGTTTTTGATTATTATCACAAAATTAATCAAGCCAAGCCAAGAACTATGAACGCCCCCATGAACTACGGGCGGTTTCAAATAGTATTTTTAAAGTGTTATCCGAACACATACGGAAAATGCCAAGATTTATAAAAATCATCTCAAAAATTCCAAGCCTAGACGGGACAGGAAAGTCCCGTCTAGGCTTGGAATCTTCGAGATGACTTTTAAAAATCTTAGGAGCGGTTTATACACAAGTGGCGATCACAATAGGCTTTAATGGCCGTAGTTATACAAAAGCTAGAAAAGCTAAAATAAAAAGAGCCAAGCCCCATGATAAGGCTGAAGCGGATTGCAATTCAATATAATCTGATAATAAGTCTAATTTGTGCTTATTTACGTCGTAAATAATTACTGTAATCTAATCTATACTAATATTATAAAGAGGGAAGATTTCTATTTTTGTATGTTTGTAAAGAATAAACTCAAAAACTTCTAGTCTGATTTCAAAAATTCTTTCACCATTAGAATGCTAGATTATCCCTGAGTAGCATAGGCTACTTTATACCCAACTGCGCAGAAGGAGGGTAATGTTTATATTGAAAAACTAGGTACGCGTGCAAAGCTGCGGATTGGTCAGCTAGTCACAAATTAATTAATCACGGCACAGTGCTTTCTTTGCTAAGAGCTGTTGGGAGCCCTAGAAATCCACGCGGGAAGCATATGTTCAGCTGTGAACAGCCTATGATTGATATGATGATAAACTAATTCTTACATAGTTTGTGCATCTTCTTGTGGTGGTCATCCAGCTCCGCACCGGGCACGGGTTCCTTGCACACCGGGCATACTTTGATATTCCTAGCACAGTGTACCGAGTGGATCATGAAGTTCACTGCTGGGATCTCTCGTTTACTGAAATATTAAGGATTTTATTTGTATTAGGTATGGAAGAAAAAAACATGTTGTGCTGACCCCACATAATGTGGTAAAAGGGCAGTAAGATGATGGTTATTTGTATTAGGTTACTATAGATAGGTGAACCCTGATAGGTCACTGCAAATTTAAATTTTGATCAATATATTTATACAATAATTTAACTTTAATTTAATTTATTTAGTACTAGCTGACCCTGACTTTTTTCGTAAAACATTACCCTCCTGCGCAGTCAGGTAATCGATCTTTTTAAGATATACGACTCCATATTACATTAATTTTATCTATTTCGTAAAGTTTAGCCAGCATTTGCGATTTAAGCGCACACAAATATATTTTTCGGCTTTTCTGTACTATAATTATGTATATATTATACCTTCCTCTTAAATCACTCTATCTATTGCTGATAACTGCATGAAAACCCGTTGAGTAGTTTAAAAGATCTAAGACAACAGACAGCAGAAGCAACTTCATTTTATACTATGTAAAGAAGAGTTTAATCTCTCTTTATACCAAGTGCTAGATAAATAGATAAGTATAAGTAGGTACATATTATTGCCTAGCAAACAAAAATACAGTAGCAAATAAATAAACATTAACATCAAGAGACAATAGGCAGTCTAATCGCTATGATGATCTCTTCCAAGTGACCTTGCGATAGGCAGGTTAGGATAAAGATCTATTGCTAAAGTGAAACCAGTATGTATAAATATTTTTAACTGGTTACAAAAAAGAGGAGGTTCTTAATACATCAGAATCTTTTGTAAAAAAATTATTTAGGTAGGTACTTATGTTTCTAAGAGTTTGTGGTCAAGTCTGGCTACTTATCACAGACGGACGACTCAGGTCAATTTTTTTTGTGTTTTTTGTAGCTTTCAGACACAATTTTCTCTAGTCGAGCTTTATAATTGCAGTCTGACGTTACGGGTACCTAAAATGTTTAGTGTAAATCTATAGAGCTTGAGCTATGATGCACTTGCATGTATGCAATCAGCTAAGTCGCTGCAGACTATTTATCTGCTAATTAAGAGTCCACTTATAGCAGCCCACGGTACATTGTGATAATTTTTTGTTACGACTTTATTATTCTACCTACTGATAGATGTACAGTTTATACAGGTCTTAGTTTATAAGCTTTTTTACTATAAGCAATTATTAGATTCGTTTATCGGTGATGAGAGGTAAACAACCGAAGTGATTTGAACAGCTGACATTAATCGCAATGTTTAGTTCTAAAAATAGCCGGCAAACGTGTGTTGCGAAAATAGAACAAATATTGACACAAATCACGCCCAGCGTATGGTAAACTCACCAATTCGGACAGGATTTAGTTTCTTCTTCATCCATTGTCAAGTTGCAGACATACAATTCAGCTTATTTCTAATAAATTGGGTATACTAATCGTCCACCTAATGTAAATGCGGACACCGAAAATTATACAGAACACGACTGCAAATGGTCCCTTTTCTTTGGGGTCCGCCTTGAAATACAGTATTATCTTGGTATTAACTACTGCATAGCCGTATTATGTAAATAACTACCGACATCGGTGATTTCCAGGAAAATTTTATTTTTGCAAACAATTTTAGGTGAATCCCGTAATACAGACTATAAAACAACGAATGAATGAAAAATGAATCATTCAAAGTACAGATAAAAAATCTTTCACAAATCTACATTTATTTGCTTGTTTGCGTTCGTACTTTAGAGTTCCGTAGCCAAATGGCGAAAAACGGAAGCCTTATGGATTCGTCATGTTTGTCTGTCCATCCGTAGCCACTTTTTTCCGAAAATATAAGAACTACTGTTGAAACTTGGTAAGTAGATGTATTCTGTGAACCGCATTAGAATTTTCACACACGAATAGAAAAAAACAATAAATTTTGGGGGTTCCCCATACTTAGAACTGAAACTCAATTTTTTTTCATCAAACCCATACATATGGATAGGTCTTCAAAAATTATATTGAGGTTTCTAATATATTTTTTTTCTAAACTGAATAGTTTCGTGAGAGACACTTCCAAAGTGGTAAAATGTGTGTCCCCACCCCCACCCATGTAACTTCTAAAATAAGATAATGATAAAACTAAAAAAAATATATGATGTACCTACATTATCATGCAAACTTAAACCGAAAATTGGTTTGAACGAGATCTCAGTTTTATTTAATACATCATAAATTGTAAACAGCAATTTACCTTTCTATAGATAATGGTACGGCACCCTTCGTGCGCGAGTCCGACTCGCACTTGGCCGGATTTTATTTTTTGATAAAATGCTAGTCTGAAACTCTGGGGCTGGTATGATCCAGCCAAAACAAGGAATGTTATAACTCTCGAACCAGAACAACTTGACATTGATGGTATGAATTAAAAGTAGATTACTTTAAAAAGCGCGGCTAATTTAAAAAAAATATCAGAATGTATTTTTAATTCCTAGTCAGAGTATCAAGTTCGTTGGGTTCTCAGTTCAGTAATCAGTATAGATAGGTTGGTAGTTAATAGAACTACACTGATTGCAATTGCAATAGTCGTCTTATGCTATATTATCTCGGCTTATATAGTTTTTACATGCAGGCGTCATCACGATGCAGCCGTTCTTGGTGAGGCTTCCAACATGACTTCAAGCATCAGTCAATGACCCAAGTATCTCATAAACTCCGCGTCACTATTTCCATTTGGGCAGTTCTTTTTGGCATACACCAACCAACAAATTCCTTGATGAGGTCCCAACTTGATGGACGGACACCTTGAAACAGCACTAGAATATACGGGCCCGAGTAAGTTCCGTAAGGTGGCGTAAGCTGCTATATCTAGGTAATATTAATGAAACAGCTTGTTAAAATGTTTGGGCAGAAATTCAAACAAATGCTTGTTTTGCGAATACTTTTATTAGCAATAACTATATATCACACAAAGTATGGGAAACTTATCTTAAAAATAACAGTTAATAGGAAAACTTCAAAGAAATCACACCCCTCTAATATAACTACTTCAAACTAAGCCAACTCACATTGCAAATTGGCAGCGTTAGAGATTAACGGTTAAATCCTGCTCCTAAACAAATGCTTTTAAAGAGTACCATTTACACACGGCTACACGTCAAGCTATACATTTACTCGCATTGTGTAAGCTTTTAGTAGAATGAGAGGTCAGCTTATACTGGAAATGTAGTTTGATGTGTAGCCGTGTGTACTCTTTAAATGTAAGTTCTTGACACCCACGATTGTTATTTAATATTATTTACATGAGACTGAAGTGTTTACTCAGCTTTAAGAACTCAGCCATATTCAAGAAACCTCTAAAGTATCTAAAGCCAGTTTCACATAATAAATGCAAACAAACATTTTCTGGATTAATCCATAAGCATTGCAATGCAGCCAATGTCTGGGGGACATTTCCGCCTAGAGCAGATAAGCTATCTATAGATCGTTTTTATTTAGATGATTCAACTGTTCTTCTGTAATTTTTTACAGAGAAATATAAATATTTAGAGCTTCTTTTTAGTATAAGTCTTGTAGAAATGTTTGTCAAACGTTGGCTCAAACAAGTCTGGCGCCCAATTGACCAAGTTTGCCATGCCTTAATAGAAAAACAAATATTTACATAATAACAATACAAATGTAACACTATTCTAGAGCTTATAGACTACAAGTAAATTAGCTTCTCAAAAGCATACATTTTTAAAATTTATTTCATTTTATAACTAGATCAGTTTTTAGTGGTGCTACGCTAAGCTAAGCTGATTGGCTACCGCATGTTTCTGATGTTATCGAGTCCGTCGTAAAAAAGACGACAATATTGCGTATTGAAATATGTTTAGTTTAATGTATTTCCGAAGCAAATTAAAAACAAATTAAATGGTTCCGTTGATTCTTTATAGATGGCTCTGAATGTCAAGCGTGGATAACTAATTTATTTAATTGCTTTTATTCAAGTGCTTGACCACTATCTCACCTGATTAGTGATGGTGTGGTCGAAGAAAAGAGCATGTTTGCCTAGATAGAACTTCACTCTGGACTTCTCCGAGATTATAGTTCCACACCTCACTCGTACTAACAATGAAAGTTGAAGCGTATTGTTTGGCAAGGCAAGGTGGTTTGCGACCAGTAATGTGTGGTACTACTTGAAACCAGCTCATTGTTTTCCCTTTTACAAGGAACTCGTCAACGATATGCCAGAAAATGGTGCTAACCTACATATCCACAATTAAAATATTAAAAAAAAAAGTTTATAATGTTGCCTTATTGATAAATGCTTCAATTTAAAGCAAAACCCGGCCCCACTATGGGAGTAATGTTTACACAAACTATACTATGTATATACATTAGGCATGAGACTAATAAACTCGTATTATCCTCAGAATCAAAATGAGGCAGAACAAGACCAGTGATGCAGACCTCTGCTTCTGTTTCATGTTTTTATTTTTGGTAGTCAAGCCCTTGGTGGTAAGTGATGGTATGATCGAAGATGGAGCACGCTTGCCTATAGTCTAACTTTTTATTAGCTGCAGTAAAATGACGTTTCTAAATGTCATTCCGTAAAATAATGTTGCCAGCCTAATCTCAATAGGGATGTGATTCAGTTCACAAAAATTAATTAAATAACATTATTATGACGTTTTTGTTTCATTTTGAATGTACCTCCCTATACTTCCACTAAAAAAGATCAATCCTCTAGTATAGTAATAATAATAGGTTAAAAAATACATTACAACTTAATATTAAATCTCAAAAAAAAAAAAAAAAACAAACTGATTATTCATTTATGATTCACTCATTTAGCTACATCCCTATTTATTTTTCTTCAAAAACCGGCAACCCACAAAACGTCATTTTACTGCAGCTAATAAAAAGTTAGACTTTAGAAAGAACCTATTCACTCTGGACTGGTACGGAAAAACGTACACCGGAAGTGACATCCGTTAAAAGGAATTTATTAGTTTCTTTTAATTATTTGAGTGTCAACTCTAAACAGCTTGCGTGTGCAAAGTACCCAAATTTTCTAGACAATCCGTCAATAAAATAATAAGTATACGTTGTTTCACTGAGATACTTAAATCATCGTCATGACCATCGAGTCCTAACATTGTTAGTTAACCAGGCCGTGGTATGGACGAGAGCCTTAACCAAGGTGATAAGCGTTGTGTTATCAGTTATCATTGATAACCAGCACTATTTAGTAGATAATCTAAACTTGAAAACGATTCTCAATCTGCGTCTGTCACTGACAGCTGCTGACTTGAAAGTTTCAAATCGATTAGACGGAGAAGAGCGTGTACGTGCAAACGTATCACTCTGCGACGACGCAACAGTTCACGTGCAAACTGAACTGAGGCGCGAAGAGCCACCACGAACCCGCAGTCAATCTAGACGACTGAAGGATGGAACAAGCCGGCCCACCATTGGACCAAACAGCGTCCACAAATCGTCCGCTTCAAAGTTTTTTATCTAATTTAGAGCTGTACCAAGTATAATGTATTTACCTGGTTCAAATCATGTATTATGTTAAGCTATGTATATAATATTAAATGACTGAGCGCTTCCGAGCTTCAGTTCCTTTATGATGACTCTAATTAAGATAGCATTACCCTACAAACCTTAGTGGTTTTTAAGTGCTATTTTTTTAAACATTATTGTATGTAAAAATTTTAAGTCATAAAAAAAATTTAAAAAACAAAAAAAAAAGAAGCGACCCGATAACAACTGAAGCACCAAGACCCCTTGTTCTCGACGTAAGCCCAGACTTACGATTACAATTCGGACGTGTACGAGCACGACTTACAAAAGTCACATTGGTCGTAGACATTGATAGACTCAATCGAGTCGCAGGGTCGACCCATACGATTATGGAACACTCACTCAGAGGAGTTCTAGTCGCACCGATTAACAGAGACAACTTCATACGCGTTTGTAAAACCTTAATCCTCAAACGCATTCAGGATGTAATGGAGGCTGATACATGTATCAGACCACCAAACTATGTCCACATGGCTCGGAACCTTGCAGTTCCTCAGCCAATTGGAGAGCTGCTGTACGCCATCGGCAACGTTGTTGCCTTACAACGGACGTAGGTATAGGTACCTACTCCTTCGCACCACCACCAGCCGCAGACCCACCATCTTACTTCACAGTTGATGCGCCGATTTTATCGACGTATCATACTTTCATGGCACTCACAAAGGATTCGTATCGACAGGTACCTTTCCCACGGCCATCGAACACTGACGGACAACCGCTCATGTTATTGAGCAAACGAGAAGAAAATGGCACATGTATAGTCAGGTCAGTTTCACTGGATCCCACACCAGCTGACGCTTTCTTGTTCTTCGTACAAGAAAATCCATTCGACGCACCCCAGTACCCATACCAGAATAGTGAGTACATCTTGACAGATGAACTCAACGTGAATGAAGTAGTGACGATGTACACACGATCATATCTGATCAAGTCAACCGATTATGACTTGTAAATATAATTTGATTTTCCTGTAGATAAATGAATAATGTATCAAATTATATAATTCAAGAATATCTTGAATCATTTAACCATTCGATTTCATGGAACGTATGTCTTCAAGAGATTTAATTATTTAAAGAGCACCAGTTTCTCTTGCTTTATGTATATCATTTTTAGTTAAGATAATTTAGGCTCCGCACCCAGGTTGGCCGCTGCAGACTGAATATGTGTAAATGGGGATTCAGGGATTCTAACTTAACGCAGTGCGAGTGCGGTGATCCCGCGCAGCCAATGCAGTACTTGCTAATGTGCCTTTTGTGTCCGAACACCTGCACGTTGGAGGACCTAATAACCGCCTCGCCTAATGCTATTGTTGTGGCCAAACACCTGTCCAACATACTATAAATGAAAACGTAGAACCCTTGACACGCTAAAAAGAAGGAAGTTAAGATTTAGTTAATAAGTTATGTGTAACAATAAGATGATTGATTGTTGCCATTATTAATCGACATACAAAATCAGGACATACAAATCCTTACTTGTGATACCAACAAAAGTTGGAGCAAATCGTTTGGTACGGCAAGGTGGTATGCCGACCAGGTATATATATACCAAGGTATGCCTCAAGTGCGGAAGTTCCGCAACTATGAAAAATCCGCATAGTTTTTCACGTCCGCTTCTGGGTCTGCAACTTTTATTACGGAAGTTTAACGAACATTTCTAGAAAGAAAATAGCGAGATAGACAAGCTAACGTAACACCGGCCGCAACAGACGCGCGCGGTCTTGTGGTGGGAAAGTGGGAGGGATATTCCAGCCTGGGCACTTTATTTACCTATTTTTTTGGATCATTACGAATAACTGTGTGTTTAGAAAACAATGAACAAAAAAAATGGGGTGTGGCTGTCATGGACACGGCCGTATGTTGTACGTGAATACGTGTACGTAACTGGTAATATTTTCTGTACAAAATGTAAAATACCATATTTTATGTATGTTATAATCATGTTTGAACACTAAGAAGTCCTCCAGGTTATACTAAATGGAATTCTCGAAACGCAGCAAAATTACCTCAAAATGGCGGCGCTTCCCCCTCCACCGCGCGCGTTGCGTCACAGTCCTCACTTAGCGTAACGAATTCTTTGATCCTATAACTATCCAGTGATGGCAAATGCACAAAACGTGCGACGCCACAAAAAAAAACTATCCAGTGGTGTAATTACAGTTTGTATGGAGATGATAGATATGTAGCTGCAACACCAAAATGTATCCCTCAATTTTATTATCATTCGTTTTTTGAATTGCCTCCCACTATGGAGGCAATTTCAATCAATCACACTTCTGCTTCCGCTAAAATTTATTTATGACATCTGCTTCCGTTGCATCCATGAAGAATGGCAGAGGCAGAAAAAGACTACTCAATAGTGAGCGAAGTCAGACTGCGGATGATAATGATGTATCCGTGGAATTGTAATACTATATAGTAGTATAAAAATACTATTCTATGGATAGTGCGAGTTTATTAGTAGCATGGTTAGTAGTTTTTACTACAATTTAATCATACCGTTTGGACAATTTTTTCATCTGTTTGTTATGCTTGGAAAAGTTTTTTGTTGACAAGCATTTTTGTGGAGTTACCTATACAATGACCTGCAAGCAGTGTCTTACATAATTCCCTAACTTATTAAACTATTTTCACTAAAAAAACGAGTTATTTACAATGATTTGTGGGCCAATAACCATCTAATCGCAAATACTTCAGTTTACCCGTGATCGTGGTGCATCCAACTGTGCCAAAATGACACTAAAAAACTTACAAATCATAGTAAATATCTCGTTTTCAGTGAAAATAGGGTCTCGACATGTTATAACCACCATGTCTTTTTGACATCAATAAAAAATAAACACAAAACTAATTATTATAAACACGGGATTTATCACGTACCGTTTTATCGGGTGTTAGAATGCGAAAGGTACACTAATTGAACCGAAATTGTTATTAGTGAAAACTTATAATTGACTTTCTGCAAACTGTTTATGTATCATCTCATAACTGTAGCTGTAAGACCTAGTATATTATTTATCTGTGCTGTTAGTTTTCCAAAGACAATACAATAAAAGAAATATATAGTAGTCTCACTAATCAAACACTATTAAAAACTAGGGGGTGCCAGATTATTGGATTGTATAGAAAAAATAATATGTAAATAAAATATGTGCGCAAGCGCGGAACGAGAGTAGGGAGGGGGTGAGAGGGGTGAAAGGCGTGAGCGGTGGGTGCCGGATTATTGGACGTACCGGACTACTGAAGTGCCGGATTAATGAGACCTATATTAGTGATTAGTGTATACCTTGTTACCACAAAACAGTTAAACAACTGTTTAACACGTGTTTAAAAAATTCCTTACCAATTTTTTACAGGATTTATTTAAACACTCGCTAAACAGTGTAAATTTGTTTTGTGGTGAGACTCATAGTATTGGTTTTATCGGTCGTAGCACCGTGATAAATCCCGTACTTATAATAATGATTGAAATAAATCACGAAAGTTTTCTTAGTAAATTTAACACATAAAAACCACTTTGTATAAGATAAGAGGTCTATTTACACGTAACTAGAGTTGGAAGTCAATACTGTCCTCTCTGGAAGCCGAGGCCGACCCCTCGCATGGTGTGAGTGGTCGCTCGAGCCACCTCATACTGAGCCTGCATGGCTTGGAACAGCTCTTCTTGCTTCTTGATCGGGTCAGCTGTTTCTTCTACTGGCTCTTTCACTGCCGCTGTGGAAAATAATAGTTTTTATTTAAAATTCAAAATTAGGTAATACCTTTAATTGTAGCTTAAAAAAATTGATAAAAAAACTGAAATAGTTTCATATATTGATGTGGTGGGGCACCACAAAAGCAAAGAAATCTTATGAATAAGGATAACCCTAGTAATTAGGCTACATTTTATTTAGATAAAAATCCATGCGAAGCCAGGGCGGGTCAGCTGGTAAGCAAATAAGCGGTACCCACCAGGTTCCTTGATCCCCATGAGTCGCATGAACTTGGAGACCTGCTTGCCGTCGTTGTCCTGCGCGAATCGCGTTCCGCTCCACTTGGCGGCCTCTTCCGTCTCCTTCTTAGCCTTATTCGACCAGAGCAGCTTGCGTTTCTGCACCTGAAATATAAATAAGAATATACATTTTACAAAAATCTAACAACCAACTTCAAAGCTACCTGGAATGTTTACACTTCTTTTTCTTCTTAGCGTGTCCAATGTTCTATGTTTTGTTTTATAGTATGTTGGACAGGTGTTTGGCTCCAACAATAGCATTAGGCGAGGCGGTTATTAGGTCCTCCAACGTGCAGGTGTTCGGACACAAAGGGCACATTAGCAAGTGCTGCATTGACTGCGCGGGATCACCGCACTGCGTTAAGTTAGGTTAGGGTCCCTAAATTACACTGAAAACTCAGAAATAGATAAATAGATAGATGGAAAATTCTTTAGTGTTACACCAAATTACAATCTCTTAACTTAGAAAACTTAAAGACTAATACCGTGGTGGTACAATGGGCTGCCTTATCGCTCAAAGCGATCTCTTACAGGCAACCTTTATAAGCAAATAGAGCATGTGTTAATACACATATTGCCTGTCATCTCTAATACAATACATGAATTGTTTGTCGTTTAGGAGTTATGTGGGGTATCTTCAAAGTCCATGATCAGATCAGTTGAACACTGATAGGTCCCCAAATAGATATTCGCTTGTGATTTCCAAAACAATTACTACATTACGATGCGTCATCTGTTGAGGTTTCGATTTCTTGTTTGTACTCCATCATCAGATCCGTACCAAACTAATATTCAAGATATTTATTTCCATGAAACACAGGTAAATTGTACAAGACTGATGGTTTTATTATAGAGGAATCACTGTGCTTCACCTACTTGAGGTATACAAATATTAAAAATAGCTAAAAAGCACACCAGATAAAAACACATGAAGATAAAATGTCAAATTACAATATTGTGATTGAGGATGTCATAGCAAATTTAAAAATAAGAATATTACAGATCAGAATAAAATAAACTACAATAATATGGGACCAACCTGGATGTTACACCCTAATCACCTTACAGAATAAAAAAATATTATCGAAATCGGTTAACAATTGGCGGAAATATCGAGTAACAAACATAAAAAAACATACAGCCAAATTGAGAACCTCCCTTCTGTTTGAAGTTGAGAATAATAATTCTGGACTTTTTCACACAACATCACCAATAGTACACGCCAATACTCGTGGTAGATGGGTCCAACCAATAAACATGTTTCCTTTTCTATACAATTACTGGTATGTAATTAGTGTTATCGATGATACTCGGCGCATCACTAACAGCTCCCGTAAGGGCTGCAAGAGCGAGCGAGATTGCAATATCATCGTCGCTTGTCCCACGTTTTATGATCCCGCCTGCCAGGAGCGTTGCTGTCTAGTATAGTCCCAAAGTAAGCAGAGTTTGTGTTATGGGAACCACATGACTCTAATACTACACATATACATATTTCTCTTTGTTAATGCGTACATCAATCTGTTAATTATAATACGTATTTGGAGTAAGGTATACAAGTAATGAAATTAGTATTTGCGAGCACCAATTAGTAATCTACTGTTTTACATCATCAAAGTTTTGATTAGTGGTTTTGCGTAGCAAACTCTTTAACATTTTCAAAGCGGCCATTTTTGAAGAGCCTCTAATCCCTGGGGAAAACCTCGGGACCATTCCACAAGCGAGGTGTTTGCGAGGGCAAATTCTTCTGGTACCTCATGATACCGCGACTCGAACACATCGTCATTCATCATCATCATATCAGCCGTAGGACGTCCACTGCTGGACAAAGGCCTCCCTCATTGATCTCCAGGAACTGCGGTTGGAAGCGGCCTGCATCCAACGCCGACCTGCGGTTCTTACCAAGTCATCTGCCCATCTTGTATGTGGACGTCCTACGCTGCGCTTGCCGGTCCGTGGCCTCCATTCGATAACTTTCCGGCCCCATCGGCCATCTGTTCTGCGCGCTATATGGCCTGCCCATTGCCACTTCAACGTGCTAATCCGTCGGGCTATGTCGGTGACTTGAGTTCTCCTACGTATCTCCTCATTTCTGATTCGATCCCGTAGAGAAACCCCGAGCATAGCCCTTTCCATAGCATCGTCATTATTTATATATTATACCAAATGTTTTGTTATGTACGACATTAATTTAAAACACACATCCGGAATCGTTTAAATGATATTAGAGGTGGGTTTTATTTATCCAGTAATCAATACATATTAATTAACAATTTTCGGCGGCGCTTTTGCGCCGACGCCGCTTAGTCAGTTTAACAGGTACCTACTTTACTGATGAATGAATATGATTTATTTACCTATTTTATACAGGCTGATTCATTGATATTTTAGGACTTGAAATTAAGGTACCTAGTTTGAAAATTAAAATATTTTAATGAATTAGAAAATAACCTATTTTACAAGAATAACACACTTAGCCCTACTCGTGTTTTCATTTAAAGTCGTACATAACTAAACACGAAGTATATATTGTCCAGTACATACCTGATCCAGTATCCTATGCGAGCTCATGGCTCCCTGGTTGAAGTAGGTAGGCCTTCCCTGCGGCACGACGGGGTCGTTGGCGGCCGCGCGCAGCTGCTGCGCCGTCGCCATGGAGCCGTCCGGCGTCTTTATCTGCAGGCCCATCTTCTCCATCACCTCCAGTTTCTTGTTCACCTTGTACGACGGACGGTAGTCGGCGGCGGGCGAGCGGCGGTCGCTTGAACTGCTGTCAACATACAGTCATTTCATCAAAACGTGTAGAGGAATATAGTAGATTATTAAACGATGGGATAACACAGTGTCTTGCGTCACAGGTGCTATATTGAATCCAGAGTGTAATAAAGGATTCTAGAGTTAACTCACGAGCGGAGCGCGCGAGTTACTAGAATCCTGAGTGCAGAGGGATATAAGCACGCCCAAGATGTAGACAGCTTTATCCACGAGGAGAATACTCTACTTTTCACACTTTCTGCGAGACAATAAAAACCAAATCTAGGTAGGTGCATTCTGTGCCGTTTTACGAATAAGTTCTTATTGGTTCAAATCTCTGGACTCTTTTGTTCAAATTTTAATACAGATGAGGATTCAAATCACTGAATTCATTCAACACTGAATTACTGAATTTATGCCCTCGCGGGCATAATGAAATTCAGTACAACTTTACTCCCAGCTTAGCCGTAGGGATTAAATCACCTGGTTTAGGTGAAGTTTACATGACATACAATTTGTCATTGTCAAGCAGGTGGTGGTGTGGAAAAGTATTTATTTTTGTAGTGTTATACAAACACTTACGGAAAACTATTTATACTAAAAACGGGATATTTACCATGATTTGTGAGTTTACCCGTGATCATGGCGCATGCAACTGCGCCGAAATATCGGGATACTCAAATACTCACAAATCATGGTAAATATCCCGTTTTTAGTAAAAATAGTGTTCATAACCATGATAGTTTCAAAAGTTATACTTACGGAAAATTCTAAGACTTTTGAAACCATCTCATAAACTTTCAAGCCTAGACGGGACTTGAACTCGCAACCTTCCTTTTGATAAGAGGATGCACTGTCAGTTGTGCTGTAGGCTCTTGTCACGTGTCAGGGCCGAAATTAGTGTGATGATTCAGATTACGACTCAAAGCGCCGTTAGCTGCATCCACAAGAAAATATAATCCCGTCTAGACTTTTAAGTTTTTGAGATTGTTCTAAAATCTGTAGAGGGATAATTTACAAAAAGTTTGTATTATCAAAATATATATAATAAAAATAGGTTTATGTTTTGTTTTTTTTTCCTGACCTATCTCGTCCCACTGCTGGGCGAAGGTCTCTTTGTTTTTACTTTGATATATTTTTTATAAATTATAAGCTCGCGTTTGACCACGAATTCGCCTGATGGCGAGCGATGATGCGGTCTACGATGCCCAGAAGAAACCTATTCACTCGCGACTTGAAGACACCAGGTTGTATTTATCCGGAAACACAGACTCAGCGAATCGGATGAACCCATTTAGACATTTTTAAAAATAGTTTTACTGGGCTGGTTCTTAGCTGTGTGATGAAGATCAGCGCAGCCGATCCGAAGACTATCTAAGATTATCGAAGCTTCAAACAATTGATCCCATATCTTGGTACGCGCGCGTCTGTGTGCGTGCGACTGTTTTCGCTCGTTGTACTAAACTTCTGTGGCTATCTATATTGTAAGCAGTTTATAACGTTGTTAGAAGCTATATTTACCTGGATGAGAGTGAGGATGAGGCAGCTGGCGCGCCTCGCGACCGCGATCTCTCGCGGCGATCTGAGCTGTACTTGTGACTGGATCTGTAATAAAGATAACAATAATCTTTACATAGTATAAAATGAAGTCGCTTCCGCTGTCTGTTCGCTTGGATCTTTTAAACTACTGAACGGATTTTAATGCAGTTTTCATTAATACAGTCGTCGTAATCAGATCGTAAAGTTCCTGGGCACATTCCTCAAAATATATTCTGTAAAACATCGATAGGCTTGCAACTTTACGGCAGTGTTCGAGACTTTGGGTCTTATTTGCTCACTTATGGGTCTTATTTTATATTGCTGCCCTATAAGCCTAAATGCTTTACGTTCTATCGAGTCTAAGGTAGCGAGCTAATGTTTGGCCGAACCATCCCAAAGGTGGCAGCAGTACTCCATACCAGACCAGACTTGTGCTTTGTAAAGACTAAGAAGCTGTCCTGGTGTGAAGTATCTCTTGACCTTGTTGAAGATGCCCAGCTTCATGGCAGCTGTTTTAGCCTTAGACTATGTATGAGCTAAAGTTGAGAGTAGGCATGAGTGAAACCACTAGGTGCTCGAGGTAACCTTATACAGCTACCGGTACATCTCAGAAAATGGGAACTTGGGAGAAACTGACTCTTTTTCGCTGAGAAGAGACATGCTTGCGTTTCAGAGGCATTCAATTTGACGAGATTAGCGTCGCCCCAGTCAGAGACGGCCTTGAGTGTCAAATTCTAACGCTGCAACATCTCATCTATCCGCTTCTGGGTTTCAGTTCTGCTGGCTTGAGCATTAGAAGTGTACCTCTCCACATCTGTACTGTCATCTGCGTACCCAATGATACCAGGCATGAGCAGATAATTGATATGCAGCAGAAACAGCGTAGCAGAGTACTGACCCCTGAGGTACCCCGGCGTTTATAGCCAATTTATCAGACGAGCGGCCATCAATGACTACCCGAATAGATCGTTCTGAATAGAAAGTCTGAAAGCCAAGAGCAGAGCTGAGCTGGAAGTCCGTATGAAGGAAGCTTGCCAATAAGGTTGGCGTGCCAAACCCTGTCAAAAGCTTTCGAGATATCTAGTGAAACAGCCAGTGCTTCACCATACCTCTCGATGGCTTCACTCCAGATGTGTGGCATACACAAGAAGATCCCCAGTGGACCGTTTCTGGCGAAACCCATATTGACGGTCACGTGTCGTTGTGTATTGTTTATACAATAATTGTGAAAAGTACCGATTCAGAATTGTTTGCCGTCATGCGTATTTATATTGCGTATAATAAAATGATGTTTCTTTAATTATAAACTCTATCAATAATCTTTCTAATAGCCAGTGGCGGCCACTTTAAAGCAAAAGCTGATAAAAAATGTAATTACCTCTTTTCTTCGGAATGCCTGGTGCTTCTGTGATCTCGGTCGCGATCACGTTCCCTGTCCTTGTCGCGGCGATCGCGTTCTGTGAACCTACACCATACATACATCTAAACATAATTTAAAAAGTCGCTTCCACTGTCTGTTACCTTAGATCTTTTAAACTATTGTGACGCCGAGGCTGTCACAAAATAAGTAATAGTAAAGTTATAGTCGGTTCCTCGAAGTTATACCTACTGTGTCACAGAATAGGTAATACTTGGTGTGGAATATACCTACATACCACGTTTTACCTACAGTTGCACAGAATAAGGAATAGTAGTCGGTTGAAATACCTACACTTTTCTAGTTACTAGTGGAAACATCGAGGTTCTGGAAATAATGCGCGGTATAAATAGTGCGTAGAGACGTCCGCAGAGCGAGTCTGGATTTGGTTATACGTGCGAACAGTGGTTTATTGTGCAACCGTGTTGTGAATTAGTGTGTTCTGATTACCTGTCATTAAGTTCGTGTATTCATCATTTCAGTGTTGAATAAAAGTGTTATTTTGGTTAGATTTATTTTTATTATTTTATCCCGAACCCTCAGCTCGTAACACTATCAAACGGATTTTAATGTAGTTTTCAGCAATAGATAAGAGTGATTCAAGAGGAAGGTTTATATGTATAACTAGCTTCCGCCAGCGGCTTCGCATGCGTTGTTTGTCAACAAAAAGTAGTCTATGTGTTAATCCAGGTTATAATCTACGTACATATCGATTTGAAAGTAACTCTGTCTCTCTGTCTGTTTGTTACCTTTTCCCGACTTAACGACTCGACCGATTTCGATGGAATTTGGTACCTATATACGTAGATAGATTATGAATGGACTTGAGACATAAGATACACTTTACGCGACTGCACAGAAGGAGGGTAATGTTTTATTGACAAACCACGCGTACGAAGCCGCGGGCGGGTCTGCTAGTTCTTTGTAAAAAACACTACTATAACATATCGGATTATAGATGATAGTGAAAGCTTGGGATTGAAATTGCTCCAACTCATTCAAAAAAGTTACAATTTAGACGTAATTTATTTTCTTTATTGTTATGTATTCTAAAATCATTAAAAAGAACAACCAGCCTTGTTTCTTGCCTTTCTTTCCTGGCTTGGTCGTGAAGGAACAGGCAGTAAAATTGTCGTTACAAAGTGGTCCTTGTGACTTTAATGAATAAAAAGATTTCAAATTTTGAAGTGAGTTATTCTCTCTCGACAATCAGTCGATCTCGCTGTGCTTTATCTCACTCACAGCTTAGCTAATTCGCACATATCTGGTAGAAAGACACCACAAGGGTTCTTTTTTACCATTTTGGTTTGAAACCCTAAAAATAGAATAAATGGTAAGTTTTACCTCGGTGAAACAGCATCTCTGGAATCATGTGACTTCCTCTGTTCGAGAGCTGGCGGCAGCTCTCCACCGAACGGCTTCAAATCCATCAGTGCAGGCGGCTGTTCAAAACATCAAATAAAATAATTCGGGACATTTTACACAGCGCTATCTAGCCCCAAACTCATAAAAACTTGTACTATGGAAACCAGATAACTGATATAATACCTTATATGCTTTTTTTGTAAATACATCCTTATAATATATAGAGAAACATCCATACCCGGAACAAATATCTGTAGATCAAACAAATTTTTGTTCCGCGGCGGGAGTCAAACCCGCAACCCGCAGCGTCT
Organism: Philereme vetulata; assembly: GCA_918857605.2. Classification (NCBI taxonomy): domain Eukaryota; kingdom Metazoa; phylum Arthropoda; class Insecta; order Lepidoptera; family Geometridae; genus Philereme; species Philereme vetulata. The sequence goes on from OU975420.1 coordinate 18,392,356, forward strand.
CAGCCGGCTATTCGCTCGCTGCGCCACGGAGGTCGTCAAGAAATGTCAATGAAATGAACACGTCGAGAAATCTATATCAATATTATAAATTCGATAGTAACTCTGTCTGTTTGTTACGTTTGCACGACTAAACGGCTATACCGATTTCGATGAAATTTGGTATACAGATAGATTATGACCGAGATTGAGATATGTATAGTCTACTTTTACCTGACTGCGCAGAAGGAGAGTAATGTTTTTATTGACAAACCACGCGTGCGATGCCGCGGGCGGATAACTAGTAAGATATATGAACATCTCCCTTCAGGACACAACCTTCCGTGGCCAATTTGGAAACCCATGAACTCTGAACTCAGATCAGCCGGTGCATGAGGAATTTGTGGAAAATGTAGGGTCCCCCTACAAGACCCTAGCTGCGAATGCGGGGAACCCATCCGAAGCAAGCCTTACATTCTCAACTGTTCTTTGCGCCCTACCTACACTTAAACCCAAGCCACTGACAATGCAATATATGTGGCAAATTTTTATGAATTCATAATAATATTTGTAAAGTGAATTGACTCGAAACAAGGAAAAAAAATATATGAAAAGCTGTTGGCAACACAAGGTTTAAATTACACCAAGAATGTTTTTGATAGAGCGAAGCAAGATCTCCAAATCAACTTAGGCGAATCGGCGTTGTATGTTTGTTTGTCCGAGGATAACTTTCGAAGCGTCAATCCGATCATCGTGAAATATAAATTAAATAGGGAGTCGAGTCGAGAGGTCCGGACTGTCAGTATTTACTCAACTATGAGTGCGATGCATTCTAGAGTGGTTTAGAAGTGTTTTATTATAAGCGATAGTATAGAGTTTAATGAATGTGCTATTTTGGTGTTCATTATTTTATCCCGAATCCCCAGCTACGTATGAAACGTAATCTAGCAGGTGTAATGAACCATTCCTATCACTGATAAAGCCTTTCATTAACGGTATACAAACCGAATCTTAGCGCTAAACAGAAACAATCTCCGCATCATAGTCAGAGCCATGCCATGACTGGACACTGTTGGCTTAATAAGCACATGTGCGCAAACGTACCATTCATCTGGGCAAACACATTTTTTGTCCGGAGGAGCTAACAGTTATCACCCCTAAGAATATTCTAGTTTTAGCAGCTGTAGGACTTAGTTGTGAACTTTAAACACCCCCATAACCTAGGGGCGACACAAAAACAAGTGGCGATCACAATAGGCCTCGTGGCCGCGGTGAAACTATAGCAACAAGAGCTAATAAAAAAAATCTAGCAAGTGTTTACCTTAGACTCTACATTCCTATCATCAGGTCTATCTCCGAGTAGACCACGTCGGGCCCCGCCGTCGTGGCTGCTGCGACTCCGCTCTTCGCGCTCTGATCTATTAAAGGGATAGCTTGTTATTCATACCACATTATACGTTTGTGTGAAAGTAAAGACTCACGGGAAAACATCGCGAGGAAAATCCGCGACATAGCTCTGCACATATTACCCATTCTTTCTTACGAATGCTTTCCCAGGTATGTGATATTGCAGACGGACGCAGACCAGCTCAAGCCAGCGGCCACAGCCACCGGTGGCCAGCCACACGCAGTTCACACGCTTACCATCAGGCGAGATCGTGGTCAAACGCAAGCCTATAATATATATATATATATATATATATATAAAACGTTTTGTATGGAATCGTCCCACATGTGTGCTTTGCTTTGCGCAGTGCCTGCGCAAAGCTGTGTGTCAGACACAAACCGAGGTTGGGCTCGTTTGCGAGGAGCCTTATAGTATTCCAACAGAATTGCCCCATTACAAATGACAGACTTAAGTACTTGAAACATTTCGTCTATTTTATCGTGTCACTGGCACTTGGTCATCCAAACCCGCGGTATAATTAACTGTGTGCATAAACCAGCTGCTTCCATTGTATTGGGATAGCTATTAGAATAGTGTTTCTCTAGAAGGTGTGCGTACCTGTAGCGGTCTTCACGTTTCGGAGACCGTCTGTCTCTCTCCCGGTCATGGCGCGGTCTGGGAGGCGTCTCGCGACGCCGTCTGTCGTGTCCCTCGCGATCTCTGTCTCTTTCCCGATCGCGAACATCTGTTAACAAGGTACAGTTAAATTTGACTAATTTGATTAGTTTTGACGACCTCCGTGGCGGAGTGGGCGAATAGTCGGCTGAGACGCAGGAGGTAGCGGGTTCGATTCCCGCCGCGGAACAAATGTTTGCCTTTTCTACAGATATTTGTTCCGGGCCTGGATGTTCTGCCTAGCAAGCCTATGTTATCTGAGGTAATATGGACCCATAATTATACTGTTTAACCTGGTTACATACTTTAAGAAAATAATCTAAAATGGCGCTGATCATTACCTCTCACTCGCACCCTATTGCATGCAATGATGTGCGAGTGAGAGGTAACTAGTTTCGTCGCCATTTTAGATTAGTTTCCTTAATTCCCACATTAGACATGAAGAAGTATTTTTACCAGTGTTCTTCCGATCATCTCTAAAGTGCCTGGTAGAAGCCGGTTCAGCCTGCGGCAGCTCGGGCTCCGACTCGCCGCCCTGGGACTCCTGCGAAAAAACATCATCACTACTACGTCAAAATTAAACTGACTGATGGTGTATGTCTATGACTGATACTGTTAAACTGCTTGAAAGAAAGGTTGTCCGGAAGAGATCGCTTTTAGCGATAAGACCGCTTATCGTACCTTTATTTATTTCCAATAATACTGTATTTTTGTTTGGTGTGCAATAAAGAGTATTTCATTCATTCGTTCATTCAAGAATCGATGATCGATATTCTCTTCAGCATCTGATCCTGTGGTATTGTGTATGCATTTTCACTTGTCGTCGTTTTCGTAACAATTATCTTTCGTGATTTATCTAAGACATTATTGATCACGTACCATTTCATCAGTGTTACAATCATTCGTGAACCAGAAAGCAGTGGTAATTGGTAACCCCTATGTATGTTTGAAGATTGAAATAAAAAGCGTTGTCACATTGGCGAGTTGCAAGCGTGTTTCCACTGAGGCGATTTCTAAACGTGCACGCCGCGTCGCTACAATACCTTAATTATAAGTTACAATTTCTACAATATGACTGGCTGAAGTGTGGTGGGCCACGCGTGTATACGTTGCGAAGACGTTCACAAATCGCCTCACAGGAACACGCTCGCAACTCGCCAATGTGCTAAGGCTCAAAAACGTGTAGGTCAGAACCGAGGGATCATTTCCAAATAGTTTGATTTCGGTAAACAGGTTGTGTCGACGACATAATAAAAATCGCAGGTCGTATGTGGGTTAGAGCAGCGCAGGATAGAGATGAATGGCAACAATGAAGATAGGCCTATGCCACACCATGAGAAGGGCCGACGATGATGATGAGCTTCCACGAATTGAGGGAAGGTAATGGGGATGCGCTTGGCATTTGTCCAGAAAGAGTGGCGTGATAACGAGGGACCTATACACCTATGGGTGGATTATGTGGATATGGCCTGAGTTAATAGATACCTATTAGGTTTCAACTAAGCTAAAATGACAGTGGGCAAGGCACATAGCTTCAAGAACTGAGGGCCGTTGGGATGGGGTTCTCGCGTGGAGACCACGCACTGGAGAGCGCAGCGTAAGACCATCATACTAGATGTAAAGTCAACCTGGATAAAAGTTGCTGGGAGCTGTTAGGATCTATGTGAGGGGTCCTATGTTCAACGGACGTCTTATGACTAATATGATGATGATGAGGTTCTAACTAAACACACAAAGTAATAAAACAATATTTCAGTTAATTTTAAGCTTAGGGGTATTCAGTAGTGTTTTTTTGCAAATTTTCTATTAGTACGATTTTTGTCTGTAATCCTGAAGATCAGAAGCTGAAAAGAATATTTATCATCGATTTTGAAATCTCGCCTTCATCTTAAAATTAAACAATTACCCCGAAGATATCTTATAGCGAACAAGCTTCCGCCCGCGGCTTCGCGCGTGGTTTGTCAATGAAAAGTAGCCTTTGTCTGAATCCAATTTATCAATACACCAATTTTCATCAATATCGGTCCAGCCATTTATTTGTGAAAACATAACGCACAGGGACAGAGTTACTTTTGAGGTTATAGTATTGGTATGGATAACCCCAATAGAGTTATTACTCTTTGTTCTTTGCCAATACTCTTATCATACTCTGCCACCCAAATCTTTCCGACAAAAAGGAATACATTTTGATAGACTTGCCAAAGATTCTGAAAATTTGAATGAGGCAACCTTTCAGGATTCAAAATCATCTCAAAATACCTACTAGATTAGGCATGATTTGAACCTGCTATCTTCCACAGATTCTTGGGATGATTATAAATCTTAAGATTTTCTCAGTGTTGGTTGATGTTTTTTCTCACTTCAGTTTACAGGCTGGTATTTCGGAATTTGAGACACATACATATTTACAGAAGTTTATAGCTAGTATGAGCCCCTTATTTTGTTGCAATGATTACATTTTCATTGCATTTTAAAGTGACGTGTTTTCAAAAGGGCCTGCCGGTCGTACATTCTATATTGATTGCAATAGTCATGAAATAATGAATATTGTCATAGCAGGTTTTTGATTACACCTAATAATATTCTAATCAGATTAAAACAATGAAGCGACAACTTACCTTCGATAATAATGATTTCGTTTTTGTCCGAAAGTAAAAAGTCTTTGCTTTAGAAATTATTTCGTAAAGTGATAATTTTGTAGTTTTTTGTAAAGTTAGTTACCAAAGACAACCTTTTTACCGTAATTCCATCCTTATAAACTATCTACTTACATGTGAATGGGGCCTATGCACTGGCAGTGTGGAACCTGGACGGTCGTCTTGAAGAGGCCTCGGCTCGGTCTCGTGGGGTATTTGACTTTTGTTTTGTGTCAATTTATAAATGGGTAACCATATAAAATAAAAGTGTTAATATCATCGTTGAAAACAGCACAACGGATATGGGGCTATTTTGTATTTTGCTATGATACAAGAAATTTAGTTTTTGTGCAATTCTTTTTGATAACTGATCTATGATTTACTGTTGAAGAAACATTTTCAAGAGTTGACAAATAGTTCAGAGAGCGAAAAAGGGTGATTTATCGAAGGTTTATGAAGTAATTACCTCACTCATATCCATGTTCACGTCGTCGTAGTTAGTGTCATCCTCGCGGCGACGCAAGACTGCGCCCCCGCCGCCGCCGACACCGCCGTAGCCCCCACCTCCCTACAATATCATTCTATTGTCAAGCAACAATGCAGGTTAATATCCGTAACTCTTTATTAACTTAATTTTATGCCTAATATCGGGTTTCAGAAGTAAACTTCTGTTCCAAGGACGCCAAGATGAAAAACTTACCGATGAATGTTGCTGGCTCACGTAGCGTTCTTCGTTTTCATCATCGCTTCCATACCCAACCAGGGAATCCATTGTAATTTTTTTTATAGTATCAGATCGGTTTTTGTCCAGAAAATATGAATGTTTCACAAACAAACAACACGGAAAGTGGAATTTCGTAAAACTGGCAATATGGCGGACGTGATTCGTGATGAATGATGATTGACCACAGACCACAGACCACTTAGATGTACTACGTACTATGTCTGCCACAGACAGACATTAGAAGGAAAGATGAATGAATCAGAAGAATGAATGATAAAATAAACTTCGTTCCTACGTTCGGATACGGGTTATTCGATTTCTCTCTTTTATATAAATGTTTTTTTTTAATCATAACGCCTTTAACATTTTCAGAAACCAATGCTGTAATACTGAAAGTATGTATACTTGCAGTATCAAAGCATTGATTTCTTAATGTATACATTAAAGAGTTTTAAAGTTTACCAAGGAAATTGAAGATTCATTTGTTCAAAATTCCGCACGCTCTGGTTTGTAATTAAGTTGTGTGTATCCGAAATGAAAGTTCTTTACTCTCTACTTTTTTTCAATATGGCGGAAACATTGACCGCCGTTCGGACGTCTGCATTTTTACTAATTGTGAAATACATTTTTTCGTGTTAAAAATCATTAAAAGTGTTTTTAAAAGTAATTCTTAAAGTGTGTGCATCTTACTGTGTTAGAAACTGATTGATTCAAACAATATATAGCCCTCGTAACCAGCGAAAAAAATGGTAATGATGGTTTTTTGTTTTGATACTTTTTACAAAACTTTACTTCTTTTTATTTTGAGTTTTTCAAATAATTCCTCAGTTATTACTTCTAGTATAGTATAAACATTATAGGTTTTCGAAATGGGCGCGCCCTAAGCTCTAGAAAACGTGGTTTTTTTCATTTTTTTTCTTTGTTTTCAAGTTTTCTAACCAAAAAAAAGTGTTGTAATGTGGTGTCGTTCTCACATGATAAATTATTGCAATGTTTCTTCCCAATAGGCATAAGTTCTTTGTGCTACCAATGAGTTAATTATGCAAGCTGGGTGTGGCTGTATTGATTTTCTCGGAAGGTTCTAGGTATAGGTTTAGAATACGTCTGGAACTTGGTGCAGTGTGCTTGCTGTAGGCATAGTATTACAATGCGGTTTTCGTCTATCACGCTTGATGTTGGCTCCTAATTATGACCTTAGGCGTTCAAGATCACAGTATTAAACGTTCTTACGTCTTAATAAGAGAAAGAAAGCTTTAAATCTAGACATGCACCAAAATGCAAGGTACATCTTGATTTAGCAACAGGGGGAGTAAAAAAGCAATAAAAATGCATTATAAAACCATGTTATCGGTTATATAAGTTTATGTGTTTTGTAGTGGGCTCACCAAGTCTAGAAAATGATTTCAGAAATTGATAATCTCATGGCAAAATTTTAAGTTTTTCTGTAATCTTACCGAGTCTGGGAACTAGCATGAATCATGTGTTATTGTTGTACCTAAGAACTGTTAGGAATAAAAAAAGAATAATATCATACATTTGACTTTATCTGTAAAGTTTAGGTAACAGCAATATAGGGTCGTTGCGCCGGTTGGCGGCCTTTTAGTCGCCTTCCCACCTTTGCTCCTTGAAATGAGTATGATATGTCCATTATTCAGGTTCTGATTGTTTCTTTAGGCGTAGCAGATATCATCAAGTTATTTTTCGAAATTAGTATTGGAGGACTACTGTAACAGTTTTTTTTTAAATAAATAATTACCTAAAATTTGCTCAAAATGCTGGTTGACGGCCACTTTTTTCAGTTCGCGGCCATCCTAAAGTTAGTTCGCGGCCGCCAGTTTTACATACAATAATGACTTACGAGTATTTCATACTTTTTTGCGTTTTTGTACACTTTTCACCATATAATGGTTCTATCATAAATTTCCACATAGGGCATAATGATTGCAATTTTCACTCAAATGCCTATACTCTTAAAAAGCACGTTCTCTTCAGTATTCTTTCCTTTCTTGTGCTCTAACTTAACCTTACCTTACACTATTCTAACATCTCTTATTTCCACAGGATTTGTTCATCTAACCTGGGGTCACGCACTACAATCTCGTCATTCAGGCATTCTAATCTCTACAGCATTTTACCTTCTACTCCCAACTCACCTTCGTAATTTCTGCAACAATTCTTCCCTCTGTCCTTTCTTCTTTCCTTTCTCTATTTTTCCTCCTTTTTTTCCTTACTTGAAACTCCTAACCACTAGGTTGTTTTTGTTACAGCTTTGTTCAAATTTTCTGGCTTTCCAAGGAATTTTCTGACGTGACTCTCCCACTGGGCTTTTAACGGAGCAAACACACTGACATCGGCAGGCTGCAGCATATGCGTAGTGTTCGGGGGAAGAGCATATAAAATAATACCAAGCTCTTCACAGATAGAGCTCAACATTAAAGACATTACCTATGTCTTTAATATTGAGCGACTTATGTCCATCGACTAGCAGAAGAACGGGCTTCTTGATATTATTTTCTGTTATCCAATTGACGAATTCTGTCATCCATTTATCCACCCGGATTCGCTTCTTCCTGGACTCCAGTGTTGTGGCATGCCGTCTGATAAACTTTTTGGTGGTCTAATATGTATTAGACCACCAAAAAGTTTGTGTTAAGTCTAAGTTTTTCTATATGGAAAAACTACCAATGGCGGGCACATCTCACCATTAACGTTAAATGTTGAGAGTACTGTTAGGTTATATTCTGTTCTGTTAGGTCTTCAGCCACAGTCGAAACGATTCTTCGGTCACCCTAGCGCAAGCTTTGTTGATTCCTTCTGCAGATCTTACTGACATCTCTGTCGTTTTAAAAAGTTTAGATACAATGTCTGTCCAGGACGATCATCCTTAAAAGGATTCGGCTTTTTTAAATCTTTGAAATTTTTTGCACGGTATCTAATAGCTCTTGTTACTTCACTGGAAAAACCACATTTGGCTATATTTATAAGCCACTCTATAACTTTTTTTCGCCTTCTTCTCCCAGCACTGGCTCAGGGCCCAGTTTTTTTAGTTCGTCAGTTCTTCTGCCACATAACCGATCTTGAATTATACGTCTCGGAATACCGAATTTACGTGATGCTTTCCTGATTGGGACTTGGTCTTCGCGAATTTCTTTTAATGTCTATTGCAGAGTTTCAGGAGTGTAAGTCAGTTTTCTTTGGGTTTGTTCGTATACATCTTTAATAACAAAACTTATCGAAAAACCAAACAAAACCGTATGTTTGAAAGAAGTGGCCGTAAACTTACACCTCTATTTGCAAATAGTCAGATAACGGCCGTCTATTTTTCATATGATTTTCGGACGGCCGCGAACCCGGTTTGTTTTGTTAGCATGTTTTAGTTTGCGGCCACATTATAGATAAAATCCGTATAAAATTATATTTTGGTGGCCGTGAACTAACCATATCATTTAAACCAACCCCAACAATAAATAAATGTTGCACAAAGAGAAGCTTTATTTACATTAATAATAGAAAAGAAAGCAAACTTATTGCATTCAATGAGCTAGTGCCACGGCCACCCGGCCGTATACCCACTTTACTAAAAAAATATTGTGTTGGTTGGCGGCCACCAAATAAAGCTGGTATTAATGTAATTTACTCCCATAATAAATGCAGAATTACATGAAACAATCAACTATGATCACTCAAAAAACAATCCCACTAGTAATAAGTAATCGTAAACTTGAAATACTTACGTTGAAAGCGGGACCTGTTCGCTATTTTTTGCGCAGCTTTACGTACGTGTGTACGCTGTCAGCGCGGCTGGCAAAATTGACGATTTATTTCCGGCACACGGATTAGGTTAACCGATTAATTTGAATAGGCATTACATTCTGCAACTATCCTACTTTTTAAAGTGCCACAACGCGTTGGTAACAGTGAGATAGAATTCTTATTATTGCAATATTTATACTGTTGGTCCTCTAAGAGGCCGCGAAACAACGCACGGCCGCGATCCAGCGTAATGACCCTACCTATTTGCTCCAGTTAAAAATAAAAAATTGTCTTTATCAGTTGGTATTTTGATGAAGAATTTTTTTACTATTATTACTTAATTATTCTATGTTCATAATCAAGCATGTTTACTATAACTAAGTACTAAGTCAAGAATCACTCCAATGTCGCCAATACATTTTTGTATGGTTGCAAGGCCTGAGTTATAAAGTTATAACATTATGCACTCATAGATAATGCTGTTAGCAATAAGTCCTAGCACTAAATATCTTAAGCACACAAGTTCGTTTCGCTCTTTGGGTATAAGAGATACAAGAGATACCTATGTTCGGTTCGGGAGTAGATGCCCTATGGCTCATCATTGAATGTGTATCTAGGTCATTTTATGAATACCAATGATACTGGTGGAAATCTAATAGGTCAGATTAGAAAGCTATGCAACCAAGTGACACAACTTTGGAATATCATCCTGTTGAAATATTGATCCAGAATTAACATTTGTACAAAGTTATCAAGGCATGCATAATTAATGATAGATGTAAAATTAGACCTTTTAGATTTTCTTTAGTATACAATATATATAAACGGCTAACTAACATACTCTATTGGTCCATAAACAAACTGGTGAAGGGATGTCTTTTTTTAAATATTTTTTAGAGAACTTGTGTTGTTCTCTGCGCTGATGTCAGTTCCATAGTTGTCTACAGAAATAACTACAGAACATCCTCCTTCACCAGGTCGTATGTGGACCGGTAGAGAATGTTAGCTGAAATAGATGTCTGTTCAGTTAACACACTCTGAAACAGGTCCACATCGACCTGGTTGACTTTAAGCACTCTGTACAAATCCTCTCTCATAGATGCTCACTTCTGTCTCACATTCTGTTAAATAATATGTTAATAGTTCTTTTACCCCACAAGTATTACAAGTATCTAAGGTCTTGTAGTAGTTAATGTAGTGGATTATGGAACTGACATAGTCATATTGAACGATGCAAGTTCCCTAAAAAATTTAATTTAAAAAATAGACGTAAATGATTAATTATAAGTTTTTTTTTCTATACAGTCTAAAAGAAGAGTATATGGAGATGATGAAGATAATCCACCTTCAGAATCAGGCTCCGACTTTGATGATGATGACGACCCTGATAACTTGGAAGTGCCAGGTAAAGATAATTTCAATTTAATATTGAATTCTAGAATATAATCCTATTACTATTGAAATTTTTCAGGATTTTTTGTCTTAATTTTAAAGTCATCCCACTTGATCCTATTGTTCTGCCAAGTATACTTATTTCCAATTGGAATTTGCTAATGCGTAGATATCTAACTGAACTTACCACTGATATAACATTGGTTGTTTTTGTCTGCATACAAGTATGATACTACTTGCAGAAATCTAAAAAATCGTGTTTAGCAGGTCTCACAACCTCTATCTACAACATCAAAATATTATTATTGTTTATGTTTTTGACAGGTGGTGGCAAGACCCTCGCTGCAGCTGCCCAGCTGGCACCTCCCAAGGTCACTGTAACATCAAAACCCCCGACACACGTCACAGTCAGACCTACCACAAACCCACTTGCTGGTAAGGATGCAATTATTTGATAAGATGGCTAGACTTAGTGCTAGATATCATTCTCTTCTAGTTAACCTTTGTGTTATGCGGACAAACAGTTATTAAATTGCCTTTAATGAATGTGCTGCTTCTCAAACGGACGGCTGCCGTTGGGGCAGAAAGGCTCCCGGGTTGAGACCACATACTGGAAAGCGAGGTCGGCCCTCCACTAGATGAATAAAAGTTGCTTAGAGCTGTTGAAGATAAGTCGTACTTCAGATCTGATGAAGGCCTATGTTCATATGTGGACATGGCTGCTAAGATGATGATGTGGCTCTTCCTTTCCAAACATAAGGAACATTTACGTCAGAAAATGTGGTCGTAGCTGTCGCTCCCGTATATGTCTTATGTAAGATCCTTACAGCGGCGCGGCGTAGGCGATGCCAGTTAGGTAATTAATTATCTCTCGTGGACGTTAGAGGTCAATGAATAGTCCATAGATTTATTATTGGGTACTAAGGTTGCAGAATAGGAATGGTCGATGACAGAATGTCCTGGCGTAATAGAATTTGGAGAGCCGATCCCGACTAACGCGAGAACAGAGAAGAAGAAGTGTTGGCTTTTGACTTTTGCATACATTTTATTGTATTGAACATTTGTATGGAACCAACCCTAAAATACGATATCAAGACATATACGCTCTCGAAGGAGACTATGCACCGAATTCCAGGTTTCCAAAACTTCGCTGTACGCATTAAGAACGTAGAAACGGTGAGTGCGAACGAGTGGTATATCTACGAGTCACAGAGCAAGCAATGCTTGCCATCAAACTCCAAGATCGAGTTTCTAACATTGAGAGCCGACATAGGACCAAAGACGTTGGGATCAGAATAATGGCTCTCAAATGAAGTTGAGCAGAATACCTGGCTAGACGTGGTGATGGCAGGCGGAGCAAAGCCTTGATGGAGTGGATACCAAGAACTGGCCATAGAAACCTCGTTCGCCCGTCAGCTGGTTGTGTCGATGACACAATAAAATTCGCAGCACCACCTGGATCAGAGAAGGTCAAGAGGGCATAAGTAAAGGAAACCCTATACAGTAGGTACCTACTGGCTGATAATCTAACCGTCCCGAACCACTGGATTAAGGGAAGGGACGGTACCTATCCCCTGTTTTATCTCCGGAATCAATGCCATGTTTTATTGTCGTCGACACGGGCCCTATTACTCCATTACTTTAATGGACTGCACTATACATTACTGTTATGCACTGGGTGGGCTCTTACTGCGTAGTATTCTGCAGTTACTGATAGCCTAAACTCGGAAACCTTGCTAGGACTTAGAGCTCGAGCGTGTTTTCTTTTTAATCGTAAGGCTCTTGAGAGAGTGGTCGTGGACGTTATGTTGTATCATTATTTTTTGGAGCTGATGTTACACGCCTTAAGTTATCTCGCCATTTGTTTCTGTTGGTGACACACATCCAAACATTCTGATTTTTAATATTAGTGTGATATTTTTATTGTATAGCGGCATCTGGCATGGCTTTCGGGCAGGCCAGCAACGTGAAGCCGATCAAGATCCAAGCGAGTTCGTTATCCAAGCCCATCAATATGGGCAACTTCGGTAACCTGGCCGGGCTCGGTCGAGGCATTGGACTCGGCCGGGGCGTCGCCATCGGCGCTGGGAATAAAGGTAAATAAAATATTAGCATTATATATTTATTATAACTGGTAGGTATACAGCTGACGAGCCTCCGGAAGTTAATTGGTCACCGTCGCAGTTAAGCGTCTGTAGTACTCGTGGTACTGCACACGGTAAGCTGTTTTTGGTCATCCGTAAGCCTTATTACGTAAGCTAATTACTTTCGCGTCGCTATCGCTGGATAGGCCGTCCCTCTCACACCAACGGTGCGTATCTCACGTATACATGGTGTCCTTTAAATCACTGTTTTCCCAGAACAAACGTTGTTCAGACCATGGTCTACTAACAGTTTATAGCATCAAACAAGATAATTAAAAAAAATCTAGACCGCCAATAAGTCTAAGTTAAAAAAAACTTAAAGTAAAAACTAGCCGTGATATAAAGTTGATATAAGCTAGCCGTAGCGTACCTACTATTATTATTTTTGTGGCGATACGGCGGCATGTTGTAGGGCGTAAAATTAGACGTTATAAGTTCGCAACTTTTTATGTTTTTCAAAGACCTATTTATTTATTTTTTAATTTGAGGTTATAAATCCTTTGTAGACTATGGTCTGAACAACATTTGTTGTAGGAAAATAGTGATTTAAAGGACACCGTGTATAAGGGACGGCTTATCCAGCGATAGCGACGCGAAAGCGATTGTCTTACGTAATAATGGTGCCGGTCTCTCTCGATACAGGCTAGAGCACTAGTGTGGGCCACTAGCAACTAAGTTTAGTAATTAGGATTGTTAAAAAAAAGCCTGGTAATTAAATTTGTTTGTTGTTAGTCTGGTAATTAGAATTGTTAGTCTGCTAATTAAAATGTTTATAGGCTGGTAATTATTATAACATGGTTATTACATAGTTTTTTTTTAAATAGAATACTAGTTTGACTAGATTGCTTCTATTTGTGATAAGATCAGATCACCCGCCCCGCAGATTATCAGCACATTCCTTTTTGGTGAAGGGATCTCGGCTGTTAAATGGAAATTTATTACGGGTTTTATATATGTCAGGTTTTATATATTTGATGTTTTTATTTGTTTTAATTTATACTTGTATTTAATCACACATCAAGCTATACATTTCCAGTATAAGCTGACCTCTCATTCTACGAAAAGCCTACACAATACGTGGTCAGCTTATACTGGAAATTGTAGCTTGATGTGTAGCCATGTGTACGAGTACACTCGTGCACCGAGGGTTCTGTACCTACCTAGATTTATGTTATTATAAAATTTGTTCAAAATTGATTTATCGTTGACTAGATCTCCACGATACAGGAGTGCCTAGCGTGGAGGATCACTATATATTTTTAGTGTAAATGGATACCATTATACCTTTTACCTATAATCTTTGCATATCAATCATGTTAATCACAGTTTTGTGCATTGCAAACTTCGGAGATCAGGGATTAAAACATTACTAGTCATCATCATCATCAGCCCACATTAGTCTTCTGCTGGACATAGGCCTCTCCCAATACGCGCCTTTGAGCCCGGTCTTTGGCTCTTCTCATCCAATTACTAGTCATAATTCACGGAATACAAATAGGTTCTTGTGTACCAGAAAACCCCAAGTTACCTTTATTTATTTTTGCTAGCCTACACTTTCCCACTGCTGGGCAAAGGCCTCCCCCAACTCCTTTCACTTATCGCGATCCTTGGCAGATTCTCACCATCCCTTCTCGAAACTACTGAAGTACTGATAATTTACTTTAATAAAATAAAGTTTAGAAAACTTTCGTAGTTTATACACGGAATAAATACGGCATTGAATTGTCGGTCGAAACACCGATAAAACGGTACGTGATAAATCCCGTATTTATAATAATGATGGTGTGTTAGTGTTATCTGTTTCCGCTTTTCGAGGGATTTCTATTATTCCATTTAATGCGAGAATGTTTAGATTAAAATGGTCGATCGACGTATTTATAACTTGATCTGTTGAGATGGAACGTAACCTACATTACCGGGATGGGTGCTCTATCAAGCTATAACTAAACTTAGGAAGTAAATCGACTCAATAAACAAGTAAATTTTTACTAAATTTTAAAATCCCTCGATCCTCTCCTTTTGGGCCGAAGTTAAAAACTGACGTTTCTAGAAAATACCCCAGTTACATTAGCTTTCTATTAAAAAAAAATGCGTCCGAAGCGGTTCATTCGTTCAGGAACCACGCACGATGCTACAGACAGACACACACATCCTTCTACGCAGTCGGGTAAAAATAAAACCGGTAAAGTGCGAGTCGAACTCGCGCACGAAGGGTTCCGTACCCATATTTTTTTAAATTTAATTATTTATTTTAAAAGTGAATAATATAACTCAATATTCTGTGAATATTTCACGCGTCTACCTGTTGTCGTTATCAATATCGAACAAAAAAAATCACGTTTGTTGTATGGGAGCCTCCCTTAAATCTTTATTTTATTCTGTTTATAGTATTTGTTGTTATATCGGCAACAGAAATACATCATCTGTGAAAATTTCAACTGTCTTACTATCACTGTTCATGAGATACATACGGACAGACAGACAGCGGAGTCTGAGTAATAGGGTCCCGTTCGACCCTTTAGGTACGGAAACCACTAAAAAGGTTTATATTTATTAAAATCACAAGGATCACTTTGAAATGTCAGTTTACTGCTTGTTCCTTAGCAACCAAGCCAGGAAAACAAGACAAGAAACAAGGCTGGTTGTTCTTTTTGATGATCCTTTTAAATCCATTACAATCATCATCATATCAGCCGCAGGATGTCCATTGCTGGACAAAGGCCTCCCTCATTGATCTCTAGGAACTGCGGTTGGAAGCGGCCTGCTTCCAACGCCGACCTGCGGTTCTTACCAAGTCGTCTTCCCATCTTGTAGGTGGAAGTCCTACGCTGCGCCTGCTGGTCCGTGGCCTCCATTCGATAACTTTCCGGCCCCATCGGCCATCTGTTCTGCGCGCTATATGGCCTGCCCATTGCCACTTCAACGTGCTAATCCGTCGGGCTATGTCGGTGACTTGAGTTCTACGTATCTCCTCATTTCTGATTCGATCCCGTAGAGAAACCCCCGAGCATAGCCCTCTCCATAGCTCGTTGAGCTACTCTTGAGCTTATTCATAAGGGCAATAGTGAAGGAGCACGTCTCAGTTCCGGAGCCGAGACGTGGAACATTACGATAATAAAAGTAACTTACGTCTAAATTGTAACATTTGTGACTGAGTTGGAGCAATTTCAATCACAAGCTTCTGTTTTTCTGTTTAGTAGGAAATCTTTCTATCAGTTTATTTGGGAATCTGCCTCAAAATGGTGTCTACTTTAACGCTCACTTAACTAGATGGCGCTGCCTAATTAACATTTTAGGTAGGGAAACTTTGGCAGGCGTGTGTCACTCGCAATCGACCAATCTGGTTTTAGTAGGTAGAGATTTAACACAGTTATGGATTACCACGTGGCTAGACTATAGTTACCGTTACAATTCCCAAGGAAAGTTTTGATATAAATCCATCCGGCACAGAATTAAACTTTGACCTCTAGAATACCTGTTTTATGAATGTCCTTGAACGATTTTCGGTTATTGATTGGGACATATTTGTTTGGGCGTCTTGGTCATTGCAATATTAGGTCAAGTTGTTGAAGGTTATGTATTAACTGTACCAATATTTTGTAGATCATTTCTCAATGACTTTCGCAGGGTGATTCATCAATAGGGTAATAGATGGACTTTCATTTAAACCCCCCCCCCCCCCCCCCCCCCCCCCCTCTGAATCTTTAGTTATTTTAATGCCTATAAGAATTATAATAAGAAATAAGAAAAAAAAATAATGTTGGTCATTTCACACAGCACTATTTAGCCCCAAACTAAGCAGAGCTTGTTCTATGAAAACTACACAACCGATATAATACTTATTTTGTAAATAAATAAACATATTAATAATAAAAAAATAATGGAACAAATATCACACTAATAATTATTATAAATGTGAAAGTTTGGATGTTTGTTTGTTTGTTACTCAATCACATAACGGCTGAACCGATTTCCATGAAATTTGGTATATACGTAGATTATAACAGGGATTACCACATAGGCTACTTTTTATCAAAATGAATTATCAGTACTTCAGTAGTTTCGAGAGGGAATGGTGAGAATCTGCCACGGATCGCGATAAGTGAAAGGAGTTGGGGTGGCCTTTGCCCAGCAGTGGGAAAGTGTAGGCTAGCAAAACAAAAGGAAATTTGAGTTTTTTTTTGGTAAACAAGAACTATTTGTATTCCGAAATGTGTTGGCTCTGTCGATACAATTCATGTATCCAAATCCTAACACCAATAACACGCACCACAAACTCACGAGGAAAAATGCCTAAAATAATAGTATCCTTCCTAGTGATAACGTTTGGTTGCATCTGGTTGGCACCGTGTCAAAAACAAAATCCAGGCTCTTCTGAAGATTTATTTATCCGTGTCGAGTAAAATTAGCTATATTGTTGTTGTGTATGTTTTAGCTATTTAGAAAGGATAAATTGAACCCTCCTAGAGAGGAGGTAGCGGGTTCGAATCCCGCCGCGGAACAAATGTTTGCATATATTGATATTGCTTGAGATATTTTGTTCTGGGTCTGGATGTTTTTCTATATATTATAAGTATGTATTTACAAAAAAAAATGTATATACTCGTAAGTATTTTATCAGATATCTGGTTCCCATAATACAAGCTCTGCTTACTTTGGGGCTAAATAGCGCTGTGTGAAATGTCCAGCAAAATTTATTTATTTTATTTATTATTTGTTCAGCAGTGAATTGATCTTAGATTTAGAATCGTCCTATAATTTGCGGATCGCAAACTTTTAAACGTGATAGCGCATTCACCGCCGGTTAACTTCTCGTCCAGTGTTAAATATAAAATTAAAATAATTTATTGGTTCATTAGAATTACAAGGATCACTTTGAAACGGCATATACCTGTTCCTTCGCGGTTAAGTCAGGAAAAAAGGCAAGAAACAAGGCTGGTTGATCTTTTTAATGATCCTCTTAAACAATAAAGAAAATAAATTACGTCTAAATTGTAACATTTTTGACGGAGCTGGATGTTACACTCAAATCTTATCTAAGGACTTCATTTATATCACTAAATGGCAGAAGTGTTATATTAACTACTAGTTTCCGCCAGCGGCTCTGCACGCGTTGGTTGTCAACAAAAAGTAGCTTATGTGTAATCCAGGTTATAATCTACGTACATACCAAATTTCATCGAAATCGTTTCATACGTGATTAAGTAACAAACAAACATCCAAACTTTCGCATTTACAATATTAGTGTGATGGATTTCGCACCAACCGCCCGGCCGCTGTGCACCTAAAACTCTCCAAAACGGGTCGGTGCATCCTTCATCTGACAGCTGTCGAGGCGACAAAGCGTGCAGGCCTCCGCGCTTACTCTATACTAATATTATAAAGAGGAAAGATTGGTTTGTTTGTTTGTATTGAATAGGCTCCGAAACTACTGGACCGATTTAAAAATTCTTTAACTGTTGGGAAGCTACACTATCCCCGGGTGACATAGGCTACCTTTTATCCAACTGCGCAGAAGGAGGGTAATGTTTTTATTGAAAAACTACGCGTGCGAAGCTGCGGATTGGTCAGTTAGTACCTAATAAAATCATTTGAAAATAGAAAATAAAGTTTAACCACTCCGTGGTGCAGTGGCCGAATAGCCGACTGAGACGCAGGAGGTAGCGGGTTCGATTCCCGCCGCGGAACAAATGTTTGCATGATCTACAGATATTTGTTCCGGGTCTGGTTGTTTCTCTATATATTTTAAGTATGTATGTATGTATTTACAAAAAAAATAGTATATAGGTATTCTATCAGTTATCTGGTTCCCATAGTACAAGTTCTGCTTAGTTTGGGGCTAGATAGCGCTGTGTGAAATGTCCAGCAATATTTATTTATTTATTGTAAGTAGATCTCCACGATACAGGCGTGTCTAGTGTGGAGATCATTGGGTATTTTTAGTCTCAATGGACACCTACCCACTCTGTCTTATACACTGGTATATCCAACTGAGTTATTTGTATTCCAATTTATTGGTTTAATGTGTGTTATGCCGCAATAAATAAAAAATAGCCTTAACTTTTTACTAGTCTCTATTTTTTTGACTAGCCCTAACCGAAATCAGTTATTACTATGTAATCTAGCATCATGCCACTTCTTTCGTAGTGCTTAGTGCTTAGTGCTGTATCCTTAGTTATAATGAATCAATGGATTCAATATTAATTTGTTATAAACTTTTATTTTATTATGACAATAAACTATATTTAATTAAATCTTAAGTAATAATAACTACTGTAATGTGATGTTTGGGTGTTTCTAGCAATGGCGGCGGGGCCGCCCGCTCCGTCGCCGTACGCGGCGAGCTCGTCCGCCGCCTTCAGCGCAGCCTCTCTGTTCGCCCAGAGTGAGTCGTGCCCCTAATCCCCCGTCCTTAATACATCCCTGGCATTTTCTGTTTGACCCCGCATGTTTGCACCAAGAAAGTATTAATAGTACCTAAAACATGAGCAATAAAATATGGACGGGGCGTATAATGCTTAAAATTGACGAGTAGGCTGATTCGCTCGTAAATAAATTCTCGCGCACATTGCAACACTCGCGCCAATCGGTGCTTTTTTACGACGTTATAGTATCCAATCACAGCGATAGACGTGACTTCAAACTAGATGGCGTCGGAGCCTCCACGCGTCGCCACTCAACGAGGTGAACGTATTGAAATGCCCGCGTACATTCTGTAATTATTATTATATTTCACAATGATGCCGTATTTTGCCAGTGGTCATACAGAAAAGTGCCCCTGTAGTTTAGATTACACGTACCACCTTATAGAATTAATTGTATGGGGCTCTTGCTCAAACACAAGTACCCACTTTCCATCCTGATAACACCCCTGTAGTTAGATGCTATGTCTCGTTTATCTGCATACATATCTTAACAGTTTATTACCTTTCTTCTGTTTATTTCTTTATGTAGTATTTGCCTTATAATGTTAAGCCCTCAAAACCTGTTCTGATTACATCCCTGTAGATTCTATCACTTTTATTTGTCACTTTTCTTCAGTTCATTTTCTTTAGTATTTGAGTAGATTGTGAGGACCCAAACCTTGTCCTGGGTGCATTCCTGTAGTTTAGATGCTATATTAGTTTATTTGCGTACATATATTAACTGTTCGTTATGTCTTCATTTCATTTTCCATATAATCTAATATGTGCGCCCAAACGTTATTCAGATAAAGTACTATATTTGTTTGAATGTTAGTTTTTGTAACATTCAAATAATTATAAGTATTTAGTTATGGCTATTGCCAGTTTTGGAGTAAGCAATTTATAACTCAGATTGTATGTTTTAGTTTCTGTCCCATATTCTGTACCATAAAAAATCTGGTGTTTATCTACTGCCTAACGTTTCCGTCAAAAGTTGGCAATGGTGTTAATCACTGAGTGCTTTTAAAGAGCTCCTCGTGGTCAAATTGGATGGTCTAACTGGTTGGTCCCACAGGAACGTTTTTCCTTGAGGTCCAACAGGATAGGGAAAAAATATTTGTCAAAGAACCCTTTTTTAAGCTATGATAGAGAATAGGGGTCGTTGTTAGTTTTAGTAGTTACGTTGTTTGGTGTAGTAGTTTAGCAAACTAATATTTAAAATAGTTGCCTTACCACCATACTAATAAACTGGCAGACAAATAATTCATTTATTCACATTATCTTTGTAATAATCGCACGTGTTTAGTGCTTTCGGATTTGAAACTATCTGTCAATGCGAAATACAAACATATTATAACTATAACAAATATACAGCGAGTTTATTAGTAACGCGGTTAAGAGGAAACACAAGGACCGTTTTTCCATACAAACGTAGTCCCCTGTTTCCTCCCTGGATAATGCCAGTACAGCGATATTTTTTTCTCAAAAATCTATGGCCACTATTGGCATGTCCGTATGTTTTCCTTTCTTTTCATAAATTAATTATTAAAAAAGGATTCAACATTCAAAAACGTATAAAATTTGTCAGATTTTCCGCTGTGTTCAAACATCCAGAAAACAAATTTGACTAGATTATATAAAAAAAGGAAAACATAGGAACACGGTCAAGTTTTGGAGAAGAAATCAGGGGACTACGAATCGTTTATTTTGTGTAATTTTAATAGGTATTTTCGGTCCAAGCTGCAGTTGTCTCTATCGCGCTTACTGCGCCATAATGCGCGATAGCAATTGGTTTTACAAATACTTATTATTTCAATTCTCTAGCTTTGGTGTTTCCTCTTAAGTTTAGTACAGTTGATCCTTGGTAATTCGGCCCTTGTCTAATCCCCCCCGTATTATCCGACATGTATTTATCAGGGTATACAAAGGTTTATTACCATTTTTATAAGTATTTAATTTACTACTGCAATTCAATTCTTATAATTGTAACCTATTGACATACGAGTACATACTAATTTTGAATTCAAATTAGGTAAGTATTATAATAAATGATTTGACAATGCCCATCTACAGCAGCTGTAATCTTATTGTGTGTTGTTTAAGATGCTTAAACGTAAATTTATGTACATATATGAAATGCTAGTGAGTTTCTAGCACCTCTAAAATGATGGTGCAATGAGCTACTTAGATAAAGTCTATGTAATTAGTTAAGTACTATTATTGAGGTAACCAAGTGTTCTATTGTGTCCCTACGGTTTGAATAAATGAGTATTTGTCAGATTACAAGGTATCCTTTTCATAAAGGTCCCTGACTACAAGTGGTGGCACTATAGACTACAGTATGTAGGTACTCTATAGACCGACAAATTCGATAATCCGACACCGTCTTGTAAAACGTTTGACGGATTACCGCGGCTCTACTATTGTATTTAGATTTAATCACTTTATTTTTAATTTTCAAAAACTTAATAAGTACTTAAAATGTAAAGTATGGGACGTAAATAATACTTATTGCTTCTCTTACCAAGTTTTGAAATCATAAAAGAATTCTATGATTTCTTTTGATACTGTTTCGTGGTCTTAAAGTTTGTTGGGCAACTTCTACTTAAATCAGTCACGTTTTCAGCGATCAGTCATTTACGTAACGCGTAAAATGATTTTTCCTTTTGGATTGATCAACTGAGACTTGAGCCACATGGCATTGCATTGGACCCGTCAGCCTAGGCGTACAGGTGGAAAGGTTCACACAAAGTTTATTAAATTACTAGCTGACCCGCCGAACTCCGTACCGCCTTGACATGCATATGACGCGGGCTGACAATGTACATCGCAGGTAGAATTGTCAATCGGGCATCATTAGCTGCATCTATGTATGAAAAAAAAAATATCTTCATAATCTATTTTTGCTTGAATTGTTCCGATATTTTAATAGTTATTCTGCTATTCGAGGCGGAGACAAATCCAACAAATCAAAGATCATCAAAATCGGTCCAGCCGTTCTTGAGTTATAAATGGTGTAACTATCCCGACTTTATTTTATATAGATTTTTTCCGGTTTGATGGGTATAACATTATAAATGCCGGTGAAATTGCAAGCAAGTGAGACTTTTCACGTCTTCAATTTTGAACTCGTAGAGAAACAGCATGATTAGCCCTCTCCGTAGTACTCTGAGCGACCCTGAGCCTTCTTAGGGCACGTTTATATCAAGCTAACGCTTCTGCATGAACATTCATGCATGGCATATGTTCGAGTTGACAGCACGACGCCGACGCGCCGTGCTGCATCTCCTGAAACGTGCCCTTATTTATGACAATACTAGCCTTTAGCCCTACCTGTGTTTTCATTTAATGTCGCACATAACAAAACACGTAGCAAGTAGATCAATTTCAAGCACCAAACTCATGGTATTTAATAACCTCGTAAGGTTTTCTTTTCACGCTGACCGTCAGCGCGTAGCTGGTTGGCGTTTTCAAGTCGTTGAGAGAGAGAGAGAGAGAGGGCGCTGACGCTCATCAGCGCCGACCCGTCATCATTATTCAGAAACGCTTAATAGTAATACAAACATGTTAACCTATCAGCACCGCCGGTCAACGTGAGAGAAAAGCTCACTATAAACTTTCTTGATCTTCATCTCATCATCTGACTAAATTTCTCGTGGTCTATTATGGCCGACTATATTGGAGCGATGTTTATCGCTAGTGTCTGTTCAGCTATTTCAGTTAAAACATCTGCATAACATTTTTTTAATTTAACTGTTGTAACTTCATAGATTTTTTACATTCTAGCACTAATAATGTATATGTTTGTTTTTCAAATTAAATAAATCCTAATATAAGGTGGTTTTCGCAGTGGAAATGGCAGGCATGCCAGGCATGAATTCGTACATAATGCAGAACCTGAACCAGCTGATAGCCAGCGGCATGGGTGGTCCGCTGGCGGGAATGCTGGGGCAATTCAACCTTCCGCCGTGGGGGCAGGCGAAGCCGGCCATGTGGCAGCAGGATAAGGTATAACGGTTACTTTTGATTTATACTTCTTATCATCATCATCATCATCCACAGCCCGACTTCACCCACTGGTGTACACCAATTTCAATTTATTTAGTAACCATATAACAGTGAAATTCTACAAGGCAAGTCTAAACATAATACAATATAGAAAAATGTCAGAGTTAGAAAGTAATACGTAATAATGTTAGTTAATTAAAAAATAAATGAAAATTTGTACTACAAAATATAATATCAATAATGATGTCATAATTAGCTAAGTTTTTTTATTACGAAAAGAAAAGCTAAATTATAAGAAAAAATATAGAAAGCATTTCCTAAAAAGAAGTGTTTGATTTTTCGTTTAAAGTCAAAGAGGTGTGTTCTAGGTTTGTAATTTAAATAGGCAACTTACCACGAGGACCTACGGCTTTGACTACTTCTTTTACTAGAAATTTATTTTAGTTTGATACATTTATATTGCGGGATTGACCAAGTAAAATTTAACAGTCCATAACAATCAGATCGTTTGGTAAAGACGCTCAGCGATAAGACCAATCAAATGTATAATGTACGTAGATTAAGTAATTATGATGGAAGGGGCAAAATGCATTTAATAACAGAAAGAATATACAATTATATACAATAAAATACTGAAGAAACAGTTGAATCATCTATATAACGTTGCAAATGATCTATAGATAGCTCAACCGCTCCAGATCGCTACCAGGCGAAAGCTTCCCCAAAACACTGGCTGCTTTGCCCCGCGCCGAATTGCAATACTTTGCGTTGACTTAGATAAGCGCCAGAATACGCCAGTAATTATGTATTATAACTTAATATAAATAAAATAACAATATTAAGAAATAAAATATTACAGTAATGTTATGTCAACATACATGTCTTCCAATCTAATATCTTTCTATTGTTTTAGATGCCAGGCGACGAGGAAGAGGTAGACGATGAAGAGATGGGAGTCGCAGAGACTTACGCGGATTATATGCCAGCCAAATGTAAGTTCTATTGTTCCTGATGAAGGTTCACGAATTGAACCGAAACGTTGTCGGTCGAAACACCGATAAAACGGTACGTGATAAATCTCGTATTTATAATAATGTTAGATTAGATTGTTAGTGTTCCAACTGCAGAACTTTTGACCTTTACAAAGGAAAGTGGAATGTGTCGTCGTTTTCGTGAGCGACTACACAAGACAGTGTAATAATGCGTGACACGTCGCACACTACGTTTCACCAAATAGTTTTAAGTATTATAATTAGTAGTTTACCAGCCGAAACCGAAACCGAACCTTCGGCCTTGCTCTCAGTTTCAGCCGAAACCGAAACTTAAACATTTAAAATTTCTATTGTACTTTGAAATCTAGTGAATTTTTCACACATTTATTTGCATATACAATGTTTTTTATACATGCAGACAGAGTGGTAAAAATGTTAAAATAAGGATAGATCATGTAATCCAACAACAATTACCTATGAACACGCCAATCCAAGTAATATCTAAATCGAATATAACTATTAAACTCTTTTATTTGTCGCTTAAAAATAAAACTCAACAGAATGAAGTTCAATACCTAATAATTGCCTCTGCCAAATAAAATAAATAATAATTAATAACAGAAGTACAAGAAAAAATATAAGAAATACTTACCTAAAATCATGTATATGCAAAACACAACCTCAACCTCATGTTACTAACAATGGACGGTGGCGAGCTGAGCCGGCGGCGCGGCGGCCACCGAGCACGAGATAGCTGCGAAGTTCCGCCGAACGACGCACAATTATTCACGAAAGAATTCAAGTTTCGGCGCGGCCGAAAGATTCAAAAAAAGCTTCAAAAAAGAAAGCCAAAAAATGGCCGAAACCGAAACTATGGCCGTAACTAAATTTCTTGGCTGAAACCGAACTTTCGGTCGGTCATTAATTATAATATGTATGTTAGTCACTAAAGTATATATTTATATGGGCCCTAGAATTAAGTTTTAACATCTTGTATTTTCTATTGTTGCCTGAAATAAAGTTTTATTATTATTGGTAGAGCGAAGCGAGATCTCCAAATCAACTTGGGCAAATCGGCATTGTATATGTGTATGTTTGTTGGTCCGAGGATAACTTTCGAAGCGTTGATCCGATCATCGTGAAATTTGATTTATAGGTAGGTAGTTTGGCACAATCCTAGTGTGACTAAATGAGATAAAAATGTTGTGGGCTTGTTGAGATAGTGGGATTCAAAAGGGGTAAAAAAATGAAACTATTAGGTCAAATGCGACGTCTTCATTAGTACATTTCAACCTTGTTTTTTTTTAGTTTAATCCTTTTAGTTTTTGAGCCATAATAAAAACTGAACTTTAACGAAATTCATAGGGTACACCAGTGTCTTCACAGTGCTGACATTTGGTATTCTTGTAGCTTTGTAAGACATATATAAGGAAAATTCACAAATCCAGATTAACTGTAATTTCTACCCCTTCCAAGAATAACCATTTAACATAAACCCCGTTACTTGTTATTTAATTTAAATTGTAGGTCAAGTATGTTGGTTGGGCATTTCGTGGCAGTATTTTATTAGTCAAAGATTAAGAGTAATATAATCCAAAAGCATAACAAATGCTGGGTTGTGGGCTGGCGCAGTGGGCCAATAGCTTTCTTAGACATAGGAGGTTGCGGGTTCGATTCCCACCGCGGACCAAATGTTGTCCAGATCTGTAGATTACGGGTCTGGTTGTTTCTCTATTATAAATACGTATGTATTTACAAAATAAAAGTTTTAAGCATTCTATCAGTTATCCGGTTCCCATAGTACAAGCTTTGCTTAGTTTGGGGCTAGAGAGCGCTGTGTGAAATGTCTAGCATTATTATTATTATTCGTTCGTTTCCAGTGAAGCTGGGGCGCAAACACCCGGACCCAGTGGTGGAGACAGCCTCCCTCTCGTCAGTAGAGCCAATAGACGTGACGTACAAGCTGAGTCTCCCTCACGAGACCGTGCAGGGCGGCATGATATCTGCCCTGCAGTTGGAGGCTGTGGTGTACGCGTGCCAGGCGCACGAGAATATGCTGCCGGATAAGACTAGAGCAGGCTTCCTTATTGGTAAGTGGACCACGGGCAGGGAGTGAAATAGTCGATAGTACGACGTGCACTGGATGCCAAGCGCTTTTCGAAACATGTTTTTTTTTGTCAAATATTTTTTTAAAGAATTGCCACCAGGGGCAAGTGCCCTGGTTTGACCCCCCCCCCCCCCCCCCCCCCTCTCAATCCTGGGCTTGTTGTTTTCCTTAGCCACATAGGTAAGTCTGTGATCAGCACCTAATAAAACTAGTTTGCAGTGACTAACTCTGGTGTCGGGCTTTCACACACTGTATGTCATACATTTTAAACATTTATGGCATATTTACTTTTTCAACACACTTGCTCGTAATGTGAGCCATAGTACATCGTTCTTAGGGCCATAAAGCAAACTATAACACACGCGTGCGTAATTAATTCTATTATGCACTAGTGTGTAATATTTTACACACTAGTGCATAATAGAATTATTCCTACAAAGTTATATTAGTACCTAGCTGCAAATTATATGCGAGTAAACAGCATTTTCAATTTAACCAGGTAATACAGTTTTTGTAACAACACAGAGGTTTTATGGCGCTGAAAATCCTATTATTTTTTTGGAATAAATAAATGTATCCCTAATTAAGACGAAAAAACATTTATTATTATCGAATTACTTATAATTCACAATAATTTGTTATAAAATATTTGCATTGTATCACTAAAACTATAATTTTGAAGTAGATTGTATGGCTATAGTAATCACCTTATATTTAGCGCGTGCAAATAAAAAAAAACTTGCGCGCCATTTCCCATTTTTTGTTTGTATTGCATTTGTTGCTGTATGGTAAATGATTGTAAAAATGTCTTGCTTTAGTACAGAAGATTTGTTTTTTCCTCGCAAGTGTGTTGAAAAAGTGCGTATGAAACTCGTGAGCACCTTGCTCACTAGACACTCGGCTGATTTACGCCCTTGCTACGGCTCGGGATGCAACCCACAGCCTCGTGTATAATGAGCAATTTAGCTCACTTGTATCATAATATACTATTAAAACATTAATCCAATGTGATGTGATGATGATCCAGCATTGTTCTTTTTTATGCGACCTGTAGTTAGCACTAGCAAATGGCCCACCTGATGTTCTATCGACTTGAGTCACCTCGTGTAAAGCCGTAAGTAAATTTCACCGGCAACGATACCTTTCAAACCAAAACACAGCAATGCTGCTTGGCGGCAGAAATAGGTATGGTGGTAGTACTTCGCCGGGCGAGCCCTTTCACAAAGAACTCTACTCATCTCAAAAGGCTAACCTAAACCAACCGGTAAAAAAATAATGATAGTGGTTGAGCCTATAGCGCCCGACCAGCTTACACACAATGCAATGTGGTTGTTCCTGACGGCACATCGGGTGGTTGGGTCCAGCTAAACTGGGTAGTCTGCTTTTGCCAACGGTTGCAAAATCTTGCATTTACCCCCAAGAAATAGAATACACGGAGAACAACAACTTTGAATCTTATTTGCATGGTGTTTACGAATATTTTCGTTCCTCAGGCGACGGCGCCGGGGTGGGTAAAGGGCGTACGATCGCCGGCATTATCTACGAGAACTGGATGAAGGGTCGCAAGCGTGCCATCTGGGTGTCCGTGTCGAATGACCTGAAGTACGACGCGGAGCGAGATTTGAGGGATATAGGCGCGGGGAAGATTGAAGTCTACCCGCTGAATAAGGTAAGACACCGAACGCGGTTCAGCCGCCCCGTGCCGCTAACCGTGTGCATTGATCACGAGGTGCGGTGCGGTTGTCTACCGCCCCGCCCCGATTCTTCCTCGAACTGATTGGCCAACAGGAATGATTTTCCTCGTGCTCAAACAACTTGATAGGGTGGTCAAAGATACAATGATTTGTTATTAAAAAAAAATCTAACAACCTAGTGCCATCCAGTGGCAAAAAGGCAGGTCGTCGTTTATTTTTCCTGTTGAACAAATCAGTTTAACTGAAAAGTTTGACCACGAGGTAAGAATCTCCCGTCGCCACTTTTGGTATGTTTTCTCACATATATGTAGATTCAAACAAAACTCTGCAGTTGCAGTCAAGTTGAGCTCATTAAACAGTACTGATTACTATTACGGTCTTGAAAACCCATCGTGTACTTTTTTTTGTATGATCTGGAGATGAAACAGGCATATGGCTCACTCACCTGATTTTAAGTGGTAACCATCGCTTGTAACAAAAATGTTGTCATGTAAAGTTTCCTCCCACAGTTTAAATACGCGAAGATCTCGTCCGCGATAAACGGCAACGTGAAGAAGGGCGTAGTGTTCAGCACATACTCCGCGCTCATCGGCGAGACCTCCTCCACCACCACCAAGTACCGGACGCGGCTGAAGCAGCTGCTGCAGTGGTGCGGCGAAGACTTCGATGGATGCGTATCCTTTTCATTTACATACTTTATCACACTCATAGCGAAAAAAATCAACGCGTGTAAGGCCTCATGGAGGAGGATTTTGGGTTGATGGCGACAATTTTCCAAGAAGCTTTAGTCGTAATTCTGAATGATCTCACTAATTTCGACCTAGACGTGAATTGCCTTGTAGCACAGATGGTAGTGCATCCTCGTATCAAGAGGAAGGTCGCGGGTGAAATTTTTGAGATGATTTTAAAAAATCTTGGAATTTTCCAAGATTTTCAATATCTTTTTACGTTTCTTTAAATGCTTCCCTTTATCTTAGAATCAGAATTGGGGCCTCTTACCTGTTATCGTTGAAAAGAACCGAGATATTTAAAAAGCGATTAGTTTTCATTTAAGTGCATGGTTACCATAACACTTTATAAAGCCTACTTAAAATTGAAAATGACGTCTAAATACATAATATCGATTAAATTATAATGTAAACAGATATATAGATAGATATAGACATTTATTTCGCCACAAGTAACAAACCCACAGAAACTACATACAGTGGATAATTAAAGACAGACAATTAAAAACACGTTAACATAAACAATAAAATAAAAGTAAAACAAAAGATACGTGCCCAGTACGTATCTTTTGTTTCAGGCATACGTATCGGTACGTATGAACCCTGTGCCGAAAAAGGAGAATGGCTCAGCATAGCAAAATGCTGAGTTGGAACCTTTTTGTGGCGCCTACTAATAGCTAATAGCAATGTTATCTTTTGTTGTAATGTATTTTGTTATAGTGTTGTTTATTATTGTTATTAGTGGTTGGCATAATAAATTATATTTTCTTTCTTTCTTTCTTTCTTTCTTTCTTTCTTTCTTTCTTTCTTTCTTTCTTTCTTTCTTTCTTTCTTTCTTTCTTTCTTTCTTTCTTTCTTTCTTTCTTTCTTTCTTTCTTTCTTTCTTTCTTTCTTTCTTTCTTTCTTTCTTTCATTAGGCTGAACTTAAAACAGTAAATGGGTATTTAAAACTATGATAGTATGATGCAAGCGTACTAAATCTTTCTAATATATAAAAATCTTGTGTCACGGTGTTTATGGTCGCACTCCTCCGAAACGGGTCGACCGATTTTAATGAACTTTTTTTGTATATTTTGTAGGTACGAGAATAGGTCGTAAAGTATTTTTCACCCTCCTACCCCCACCTCCCATTTTTTATCGCAATTTTAGTATTATATCCATATAATTTAATCGTCTTTCATTGACGTGAAGTCATTTACATGAAGTGTCGCGTCACTTTGACAGGAGTGTTTTATATAGTTCATAATCCAAAGTTCCCACGGGAACGGAAAATTTCAAATTCGGGTGCGAAGCCGCGGGCGGGTGAGCTAGTTGAGTGTGTAGAGAGCGCATAAAATGAAGTACAAACGGATAAGTGGGATCTGCAAGCGTGCTCCATCTTCGATCACACCTTCACTTACCATCAGGTGAGGTAGTGGTCAAGCGCTTGGCTATCAATAAAATAAAATTATAACTTATAGAGGCTTTTCTTTTCCTACCCCCCTTTCAGATTAACATGACAGTGGTATTATTTATAGAGGGTCTTACTATGAGAGAACGAAATGTCCAATTTGCATGTAAAGAGGGGGAAATGTTATTAAAAAAAGGCGTCATAACTTGTTTAACCTGATAAATTGTCCCACTTATACAGCCTATTGAGCTACAAAGTCCCAGTTATAGAGGTATACATCGAAACATCTAAGAAATCAAGTCTCAGTTACAAAGGTTTGAAAATTCCCAGTAACACAGGTATTTCAATGCAAAAGTGTCGGGACCTCATTGTAATTAACCACCAACCCTGGGTTGTTAATCAACCTAGGGGTCTTCAAGTCGCGAATGAATAGCTTTCTTCTAGGCAAGCGTGTACCATCGTAGACTGCATCATCGTGCGCCATCAGGCGAGATTATGGTCAAACGCTAGCCTATAACTTATATAAAAAAACAATAGAGGTCTCTAACATATCCAGGGTTCAGTGTAAATCCTTAGCAATGCGCAGATCGTATTCGACGAGTGTCACAAGGCGAAGAACCTGTGCCCGGTGGGGTCCGGCAAGGCGACTAAGACGGGTCTCACGGCGCTGGAGCTGCAGACGAAGCTGCCGAACGCGCGCGTCGTGTACGCGTCTGCGACCGGCGCCTCCGAGCCGCGCAACATGGCGTACATGGTGCGCCTCGGCATCTGGGGGGAGGGCACACCCTTCCCTACCTTCATGGACTTCATCAACGCTGTTGAAAAGAGGTGACGATTACAATATGTATGTACTAGGTACACCATCACACCCCAGGTTATATTCACATAGTCCATTCCGTCCAAAAGTAGGTCACAGATTTTCGTTATTCTATTTAATTGGTTTATGGTGTGGAACAAAGTATTTTCGATATATATCTATCTAAAATATGTTTTCATGGTCTGTCTAGTATTTTAGTCTTATTCCATACATTTTGTTACGTTTTCATGACTAAACGGCTTGACCGATTTCGATGGAATTTGGTATATAGATAGATTATTATTTTAGTCTGCTCTCGATTTTATAATGCGAGTGGGAAGATGAAGCGTCAAGAGAGCCTTACTTGGGCCGACTGGTTGGTCGTCTCAAGTATCGCTGGAACGGAGCGGAAGCTGAGCTGCGGCGACGACGGGCAAGAGATTGCGATGGACAGAGGAAAGTGGCGAGTTCTCGTATAAGACTCGTATCAGAGGCTATAAGACTAACTCTTTGCTCCAATGGAGTAGGTAGATGATAGATTATGACTTGGATTGAGTCAGGCTATTTTTTTCTGACATAAGCCTCGGGCGGAAGCTCGTTATGTAAATTAAGTTATGGATTACTGACAGGCCCTCCAGGTTCTCTGTGTCTCAATCCAGGCCATTATCTATGTACCAAATTTCATGGAAATCAGTCAAGCAAACGAGTAACTTTCGAATCTATTGAATATTAGTATGGTTTGTCTAGTTTTGTGAGAGACTTGTGTCTGAAGTTGGTTGAAAGGAACCTGTGTACAGGTCAGCAGGCAAGAGTTTCTTGCTCCATTTCAATAGGTTTTTGTTCTTCCATGTTTTGCTAAGTTTTTATACCTGTCTATTTTTTGACAGAGGCGTAGGCGCCATGGAGATAGTAGCCATGGATATGAAACTCCGAGGCATGTACATCGCGAGACAGCTGTCTTTCCACGGAGTCACCTTCAAGATAGAAGAGGTTCCGTTATCTGAAGCGTTCAAGGAAACCTATGATAAATCTGTGGCGCTGGTAAGTGGTCCTGATTTTTAGGGTTCCCAAACAAAATGGTAAAAACGGAACCCGTGTGGTGCAACTTTGTCCGTCCGTCTGTTACAGCTGATTCTCTCACCAACTACTAAAGCTATCGTATCGACTTACTATTTGGAATATTACTTTCCTGCCCCACCTATATTATAATTATAATAAGCCTGTTGTGTCCCACTGCAAGGCAAAGGCTTCCCTCCCCTCCCCTTTTTAACCTCTTCCCACCTATATTGCAAGTAAAACAAAATATTACAAGTTTTAAGTCAATAACTGCAGTAGTAGCTGAGATAATCAGATGTGACTCACGGATGGACAGACATAGTCGCAGCTTAACGGCTCCAATACAACTAACCCGTCATAGCCCGAAGTATATGACGACCTCTGTGGCGCAGTGGCCGAGTAGCCGGCTAAGACACAGGAGGTTGCGGGTTTGATTCCCGCTGCGGGACAAATGTTTGTATCGTCTACAGATATTTGTTTCGTTTGTTTGTTTCGAGTTTGGGTATTTTTCTATATATTATAATTGTGTATTTACAAAAAAATGTATATATGGATTCTATCAGTTATCTGGTTCCCATAGTACAAGCTTTGCTTATTTTGGGGCTAGATAGCGCTGTGTGAAATGTCCAGCATTATTATTATTATTATAATGTTGTCTGAAGGTAAGCATTGTACCACCACGTATTAGTCTAAGTTTTGTCGAAATTTTGTTTGTTTAAATGTAATTCGGTGTAACATAAAGAACTATCTATCTATCTGTAGCTGGCGTCGTCGGCCGAACAAACCAACCATACGTTGGTGTACGCACTCTCTTTATTTTACACTAGCTTCCGCCAGCGGCTTTGCACGCGTTGTTTGTTACCAAAAAGTAGCCTATGTTTGAATCCAGGTCCTATTCTGTCAACACACGAGATTTTATTGAAATCGGTTCAGCCATTACGGCGTGATTGAGTAACAAACAAATAAACAAACATCCAACTTTCACATTTATAGGTAATATTGGTGTGATACGTTTGATTTGGTTGGCCGAGATCGGCTGTCAATGTCCGCGGCCGTAGACGGATTTGGTGTTATTGTGCCATTTGGGTTCCGTTTTTACCATTTTGGTCTGGAACCCTGACAATTTCTTTAAATATTCTATCAGTTATCTGGTTCCCATAGTACAGCTTTGCATGGTGTGTCAAATGTTATTATTAAAGAAAGAAAGAAAGAAAAGGATTGAGCTGAAACTTGGAATACTTATGTAACTTCGGTGACAATGCAATAATAATGTAGCACGGAGATGGGCTCATCTCATGATGGAGACGGATGCAAGACAATGGAACTTCTGAATAGATTATAGTACGCTACTAGTGTTTGAGCTTGTTAGAATCTGATTGCGGTTCCGATTATGAATTTTATACAAACTTCTTTTGAAAAAGTAATTTTTCAACAATGAACTAATTTATGTATTTTTTTGTATTGGCAGTGGGTGGAAGCGATGCAGCGGTTCACGGAAGCAGCTGAGTTGATCGACGCGGAGTCTCGCATGAAGAAGACGATGTGGGGACAGTTCTGGTCGGGGCACCAGCGGTTCTTCAAGTACCTGTGTATCGCTGCTAAGGTGAGACAACGGCCTTAGGTGAGCAACGATACATATTTTATAATGGTGACCATTATTCTATTAGTAGTAGAGAGCTTTAGGCCCATACAGGTCACATACAGTTAGAATTCCGTTTCCAAATATCCAATCGGAAGGCAGCATAGATAGATAGATAATTTCTTTATTCCACATCATTACTTATTAACATACAAAAGAAAATAATTTTTTAAATCATAGGTACAATGGGCCGCCTTATCGCTAAAAGCGATCTCTTCCAGGCAACCTTTGGATGGACAGGATCTATGTGAACAAATAAGGACGGCGGCGTTATTAAATACAATATAAAATAAAATGCATGTAATATAATCATAAAATTACATAAATATTAATATTATACTACATAAAATATATATACCTACCTACTTATATAAATTATAAAAATACATAAATTAATAAATGGCCTAATGAGCGATGTTTGACAGATAGTGTTGTCTGACCATGTTTTTAAAGATAGGGAGAGATTTAGCGTGACGAATTGAGACAGGTAGGCCATTCCAGAGCCTGGTAGCCTGCAGAGTAAAAGAGGTACTATAAAATACTGAGGTATGATGGGGTGTTTTTAATTGAAGGGTATCAGAGGAACGTAAGGATCGAGAGTTGGAAATGTGAAGAAAGTCAAAGCGTTCTTTAAGGTAGGATGGAGTAGAAGGAATGAAAAGGATGCTGTAAAGGAGGAAAAGATTGTGCGCATTCCGGCGAAGGCGGATAGGTAACCACTTAAGTCTGTGGCGATACTCGGAAATATGATCGTACTTGCGCAAGCCAAATATGAATCTAATAGAGAAATTTTGGAGACGCTCAAGCTTATTGAGTTGGTCTTCAGTTAAATCAAGATAGCTGGCGTCAGAGTAATCGAGAATAGGATGCAACAATGTCTGTGCAAGTGCAATTTTGGAGGAAGTTGGAAGGAAGTTTCGCAACCGTTTAAGAGAGGCAGCTGCAGCAAAGGTCTTTCGGCTTGCAGCATAATGATCGCAAAAACGTTAACTGGGCGGGGTTGTTGAACGGCTCGTCTCGCGCCCAGCTGTTTCTACAACTCATTATGAAAGTGCTGTAACATTTCGCCGATTTTCACAATATATTAATAATAAAACAAGAATTATTATAGAATATTGTTAGTATTAAATGGGATAATATTAGATAGTTATTTAGACTATTTATTCTCATTGCAATACATTTTATACCTAGTGACAAAAGCTAGTTCTAACTTGACCGCTGTTCAACCATAGAGTATATCCGCGCTAATAGAGATGTATCATGGCCTACATAGCAAGCTCTAAGCATGGGGCTTTCAAACGAAAATCTCGCTCGTATGAGAATAGGTCGTTAAGTATTTTTCACCCTCCTACCCCCACCCCCCATTTTTTAAACGCGATTTTAGTATTTTTGTATGAACAATATTCATATAATTCAAACGTCGTTCATTGACGTGAAGTCATTTACATGAAGTGTCGCGTCGCTTTGACATATCATTGTGCATTTGATTTTTTTGCTACTTTATATGGCAGAACAACGTTTGCGGGGTCAGCTTGTATGTATGTAAAAATCTCGTTTCACGGTTTTTATGGTCGCACTCCTCCGAAACGGGTCGACCGATTTTAATGATTTTTTTTTTATTTATATTATATTTATTTTTTATTATATTGAGAATAGGTCGTAAAGTATTTTTCATCCTCCTACCCCCACACTCGCCACTTTTTAATCGTGATTTTAGTATTTTTTATGAACAATATCCATATAATTTAACCGTCGTTCAGTGACGTGAAGTCATTTACATGAACACTTTGACAAGAGTGTTTTATATAGTTTTCATCCCGAAGTTTCCACTGGAACAGGAAATTTCAAGCGTGCGAAGCCGCGGGCGGGTCAGCTAGTGTTATATTCAATATTAGTTTTAAATAAAAGACTATATTTTTTACCAAAAACGTAACTAGTTGTAAATCTCATTAGAAGAATATATTTTGCTAACAATTGTTTGTAGCAGTGTATATGCATTGTTCCCAGGTGAACCACGCGGTGGTGACGGCCCGCGAGGCGGTGAAGTGCGGCAAGTGCGTGGTGATCGGCCTGCAGAGCACGGGCGAGGCCAGGACCCTCGACCAGCTCGAGAGAGACGACGGAGAGC
This sequence comes from Philereme vetulata, assembly GCA_918857605.2. Lineage (NCBI taxonomy): Eukaryota > Metazoa > Arthropoda > Insecta > Lepidoptera > Geometridae > Philereme > Philereme vetulata. The sequence goes on from OU975420.1 coordinate 18,427,985, forward strand.
TCACCGACTTCGTCTCCACTGCCAAGTAGGGACAACACTTTTGTATTACAATATAGTGTTTTTTTTAACTGTAACAGTACGGCAGCACCCATAACCAGAGGAGATACAGGTGCAGTTTCTTTTAAAACATCAGCTCGTTTTCGAAGAAAAACATTTTGGCACTAAAATTTTTTTGGTCAAGTGTGAGTAGCGCCTTAAAATTAATCAAGTTGGTAAATTTTTTTTTGATGCCGATCGATGCAGTCCTTTGTCTTAGTCAAATTTGATAAAAAGTATTCTCATACAACAGTACAAACAAAATTCCTTCTACAAACATTTTATTAGACTCTAATTGCACTTTAAAGAAGTATTAATACTGTAGCGATTAAGAAGTTTAGGAACTCCATGCTCTCATGAGCAATTCAAAAACATTTCGTATATCAGAACAATTTTGAATTTCGAACATTGTTCTTGAACCTGTCGGACTTTTATATCAGTCATTGCATCATCTTATTTGTCATATCATGGCATTGTCAAATACGCTAAAAGTAGACTTAATTGAAGCATACTTCCTTAACCGACGAAGCCCAACTAATACGCTGAAGTGGTATCAGGAACGCTACCCAGACCGCGATTGAGGAAGTAAGCTTCAATTAAGTCTACTTTTTGCGTATTTGACAATGCCATGATAGGACAAATAAGATGATGCAATGGCTGATATAAAAGTCCGACAGGTTCAAGAACAATGTTCGAAATTCAAAATTGTTCTGAAATACGAAATGTTTTTGAATTGCTCATGAGAGCATGGAGTTCCTAAACTTCTTAATCGCTACAGTATTAATACTTCTTTAATGTGCAATTAGAGTCTAATAAAATGTTTGTAGAAGGAATTTTGTTTGTCCTGTTGTATGAGAATACTTTTTATCAAATTTGACTAGGACAAAGGACAGCATCGATCGGCATTAAAAAAAAATTTTACTAACTTGATTCATTTTAAGGCGCTACTCACACTTGACCAAAAAAATTTTAGTGCCAAAATGTATTTCTTCGAAAACGAGCTGATGTTTTAAAAGAAACTGCACCTGTATCTCCTCTGGTTATGGGTGCTGCCGTACCTTATTTTGAATTCGGTTACAGTTAAAAAAAACACTCTGTATAAATAACAAGCTTCGCAATAGTGGTTTGTCAACAAAAACATTACTATCGTTCTTAAGGTTCCTCTACAAACGCCGTTATGGATACTATTCGTACATGTACTATTTGTACTATATGTATCCCACAAGGTTCCTCCTAGGATGCCTGGGCTACAACTCCCTTAAGGTTCGGCGGGCTTATGACCAAATTACGACGGCATGTAAAATGTTCCGTGCCCTAATAGACGCCCCAGACTAATAGACGCTATCGTACTGTTGCGCGGGCTTCATCAGCCGTGCCCCGCGTCCTCATCGCGCACAACGCTCTCCTCGATGCTAATCCTGAGTGTGATTTGTTTGCGGGTGGATGGACGAAAGTACACTCTGAGTGTCTGAGGTTCTGTGAGCGTGATGTATGATTGACATGTTAGTTTATTTCTTTGATTTTCCTTTTTTTTGTTATGAATTCTATTTTTAATATCCTCATATTTTATTTTTTTGTATTATCGTTTTATATTGACATGTTATTATCTAAACTGTATTTATATGACTTGTATTGTATTTATAATAATACTTAGTACATAGTATTTACCTAGAATAGTCAATGAAAAGTAGAGTATTATATTTAATTGTGAAAACGTAACAAACAGACAGACGGACAGAGAGTTACTTTTGAATGATAATTATAATAAGCTTGCACTATGGGAACCAGATACATATCTGACACGCATCATCATTTAGATAAAACTATACCAATCTTAGACCGGTCCCATACAATCGGAATTCCGTTTAGAAATATCCAATCGGAATTTCGAGGCCAGTAAATCCATACAAAATTAAGGACCCTTTCCTAATACACCCACACACGTATGTACGTAATTTCCCCCGTTCGATATTTCTGATTTTGTATTGAGTTGCTGCCTTCAAAATATCTAATTGATAATTTGAAACGGAAGAGTTTAACCGGCCTTAATGTAATTATCCGTAGAGGCGTGTTCCAAACCCTGGTGGAGAAGCACTTCCCCGCGCCCGACAGAGGCCGCATCAACCGCCTGCTGGGCCTCGAGGCCAAGGCCAAGCCGCAGCCGGTGCTGCATCAGGTGCACACCGTCATCAACAACGGCAACGGACTCGAGGACGACGCTAACACTTCCAAGAGAAAATGTAAGTTTGTTACTTTTTTAATAAGACTTGGTGATGGAACAAACATAAAATAGTTTGCCTCCAAAAACTCTTCTTATTTCTATTTTTACGTCAGATTACATCCGTCAAACAAAACATATTTTTTTATAACCTATCAAATAATATAGGCAATGCGTGGGTATTCTTTCTACCATCGAATTACCTAATGTAACAGTAATAAAGTAAAATAGTAACAGCTTGCATTTATGATATCGTTACAGTAGTAACCATCACCTATAAAAGAGTATTGCCTCGTAGGTCGCGCATCTTAGAAACGTGCTCTACGATGCACTGCCCTGCGTTCATCAACTTGAGGCATACAGGTGTAAAGCCTCATGTCTGTTATTTTACCGGCAACCATATCCTTCAAACCGAGACATAGCAATGCTGCTTACCGGAAGAAATTGGTATGGTGGTAGTTCCTTCCGGGCGAGCCCTTTCACAAAGAACTCTGTTACTCTTCGCTTCATAAAAGAACTACATAATTCCGGTTTAAAAGGATGCTTTAAAATCGGCATGTAACTTAAAAGAGGTGATTTAACCTAGCCACAAAAATGCACAACTTTTCATAAAAATTTAGTCTAATTTCAACATATTTTTCTACATAAAAAAGTATGTATTTTGAGGCCCCCCTATTAATGTATCGCAATTTCTTGGACGTTTGCCTAATTTAGGGATTATCTTCAACTTATAAGACGTTAGACCTCAGGTAATAACTGAACTGAGCTGATTTTTACCAATGCTTTAAATTTTAACCTTTGGAATGCGGATGTAAGGATCCTTACTATAACTCTGTCATCTGTTTTGATATGGATCAGTAGCATTGCTACTCTTGTCTACTTTTACTGTATTTTAAGCCGTATTTTTATGTTATCAAGGTGTTTATTTCTGTAAAAATAAAGTTGGTTGGTTGGAAGACATTCCATAGAAATTATTGCAAATATTCATCATATTTTGAACTCTGCCTAGTGCGTTCTATCACGCGCGCCATCTTACGCAGACAGTGGATACATAGATTTAGGTCATTAGCATTACGCACACTAAAGGTTAAAAGCCCATAAACAAACATTATTTGTGTCATATTTTGGATTAGTATTTATCTCAACTTATATTGTTTTGTGTTGTAGTAACAGCTCGGCAGCAAGCGAACGTAGCAGCGAAGCGGGCGCGAGGCGGCTCATCATCAGACGAGTTCGTGCGAGGGTCGGAAGACGAGCTCGAGCTGGATTCGGACCAGGAGCAGAGGGCGGCCAACGGATCCGATTCGGAGCTGAGCGACTTTAACCCCTTCAAGGGAGGAAGCGATAGCGACGATGGTATATTTTTTTTATTTCTCTAACTATCTCGCTGTTGGCCTCTGAGGCCGATGTAGTTTAAACGAACTTTTGTCGAGCTCAGAGGGGACTGCTCTATAAGTGTTTATGAGGCAACTAGTGCAAGGGCACCACTTAGGTACGAGTCTCGGCTTGGGCCGTTGCCGGGGAGAGGGATAGGAAGTAAACGCCCAGGTACATTCCTGTACCTTGTGTAGGCAGCAACAGAAGTGACTCGTCGACCTCGCCGGCGGGGTTGTTGAATCTGTGAAATGTTTGCTCCTCCGTGAACGTGTCTCGGTCTACGGAGGGATTCGGCCGCGGGCGAGTCGAGAATGGTATTGACGAAAAAATTCGGGTGGTGAACGAAGGTACAATCTAAATTCAGTTCCACTGTAGAAAATAGCCTACTCTTTTACCTAACATTTTCTCACTTCTCATATATGAATATTATTTTATGACAAATTAGTGTATTAATTGTAATTTTTTATGATTGATTCCTATTTTACTTTTAATTTATGACTTAAAATTCAAAATGTTATTATTGTATTATTATTTTGTATGTTATTAATCTGACATAAGCTTAATTTGTACATTCTGTGGACATTGTCTGAAATAATTTGTTATATTTTATTACAGATCCCTGGATCGGGCGGCAAAAGAAGAAGCCTCTCAAGAAGAAGAAGAGCACAGCGGCTCCTAAGAAGAAGGGCAACAGCACGCAGGACAAGATCGAGACGATGTTCGAGCGCAAGAACAGCGCCGCGCCCGCCGCCGCCGCCGTCACCGTCACCACCACCTCGGGGCAGAGCCTCACCGGCACGCCAATCGGCACCAACGGACTCTACCTTGGTAACATTATAACTTATTACTAAACTAATTCATTATATTTATTATACTACGTGTTTTGTTATGTAAGACATTCAATAAAAACACGGGTAGGGCTAATGGCTAGTATATTTGTAAAATAGGATATTTTTCAAATTCATTCAAATAGAAAATTTTAAATTTTTAAGCAAACTTAACATGAAGTTCTAAAAATATCAATGAAACAACCTGTATAAAATAGTTATACAAATTATATTTATTCATCATGTAAATGATGACGACTTCCGTGGCGAAGTGGGCGAATAGTCAGCTGAGACGCAGGAGGTAGCGGGTTCTATTCCCGCCGCGGAACAAATGTTTGCATGATCTACAGATATTTGTTCCGGGTCTGAATGTTTTTCTATATATTATAAATATGTATTTACAAAAAAAAGTATATAAGTATTCTATCAGTTATCTGGTTCCCATAATACAAGCTCTACTTGGTTTGGGGCTAGATAGCGCTGTGTGAAATGTCCAGCAAATTAAAAATTAAATAGGTACCTGTTAAACTGACTATATAAATACACTCTGAATATTAAAAGAACCTGTTGAATAATGTTTTGTTTGTCAGGTCCCACAAGGAACCAGCCCCCGCCGCGGTCTGCCATCGAGCGCGCTTGCAGCATGAAAGAGGAGCTGCTGGCCGCGATAGAACGGCTCGGCAAGCGCCTGCCGCCCAACACGCTCGACCAACTCGTCGACGAGCTGGGCGGCACTGAGAATGTGGCCGAGGTATATCTCATCCATTGCATTACATCAGAAACCATACTCGAACACTTACGGACGTCATTTATAACAGGTATCCATTACATAGCCTGCTAGCTTATCTAACGGGGTTTGTTTTATTATTTGTTTGTTACTCAATCACGTCGTAACGGCTGAACCGATTTTGATGAAATTTAGTATATACGTAGATTATAACCTGGATTAACACATACGCTACTTTTTATCCTATAAATCAGGTCCCATGGCATAAAAATGGTGTGTCAAGTCAAGTTGCAACAACGAGTTTAGCTTTATTTCTAGGTTACCTACACATATAGTAGTGTAACGCATACGAGGTCGCGGGCAACAGCTAATATAAAACAAAGAAAAAAAACAATACATTTATTCGCACCACAAAAGAATAAGAAAATATAACCTTAACAATTTAAACTAAGCATATTCACAGTAATCATAAAATGACTGCATCTTGCCATGCTGGAGCGCTGGTCTTCTGCTGAGGCCAGTGTTGACTTCACGGACGACCTGACTTACCAATTATTATAAACATTACCCTACTTCTGCGCAGTCTGGTAAAAAGTTGCCTATGTCTCAATCCCGGCCATAATCTATTTATATACCAAATTTCATCGAAATCGGTCCAGCCGTTACGTCGTGAAAACGTAACAGACAGGGGGACAGAGTTACTTTGGAATTTGTAATATTAGTATGGAGAATTTAAAAAAAACACTACATACATACAATTCAATAAGCTAAGTTGATTTGTTTTCCCCCAGATGACGGGCCGCAAGGGGCGCGTGGTCCAGACTGAAGACGGGCAGATCCAGTACGAGAGCCGCGCCGAGGGCGACGTGCCGCTCGAGACGCTCAACCTGACGGAGAAGCAGCGCTTCATGGACGGCGAGAAGGACGTCGCCATCATATCCGAGGCGGCCTCCAGCGGTATCTCACTGCAGAGCGATAGAAGGTCAGTGACGCTCATATTCAAACCGACATAAATACTTACCTTTATGTATGGATAGGTATACCTAAGTAAATTAAAGCTAGCCTTTGTCACGGTAGATTTTTATAAAATAACTAGCTGACCCAACTTCAAAATAAATTTCATCTAAAATAGCACTTGCCGTTTTTCCAGAACTTTCTAATATACTGGTCAACCTTTAGAATTCCTCACCAATTTAACCTCATTTCTTTGCCTTGCTCCATCATCAGACCCTTCAACACCATAATTTATCTATAATCATTGAGACCATTCCAATTAGCACAAACAAACCCCCTGCATCTTCAAACGGCTGAACAGATTTTCTTGAATCATAGCTAAGAACACTCTCGATCAAGTCACCATTCAAACAAAAAAGCATAAATATAAATCGATTGATCCGTTTAGGGGCTTTCGATACACAGATACGTGGGTCACACTGAAAGTTTAAAGAACATAAAGAATGGAAAGATGTAGAAGCTTGTTAATATTTTTATTGGATTTCGAAGTAGTCTCCGTTCCTTTTTAAACACCGTCGCATGCGATGGAACCATAGACTGAAGAAGTGGGCCCACTCTTCTTTAGGGATCTCTTTCACGTCTTTTCAAACGCAGCCACGGCATCTTCAGGGTCATAAAACAAATTCAACTAAGTTTATCGTTTATTTTTGGAAATAAATAAAAGTTACAAGGATGGGACTGTAAGGAGGATGACTCACTAACTCCACACCTTCGATAGTTTGTCTGGCGGAGTGAGCTGGAGCGATGTCGTGGCGGAGGAGGATCCTGCTTCTTGGGCGCTGCTGTCTAACATTTTCCAAGACAACTGGTAAATAATGACTGACATACCAATCTGCAGTAATAACCCTTTTATATTCTAGGACAATTGTTGCGAAATGACTCGTCAGTCCAAAGAATGAGGCAATCATCTTATTCCCTTGACTTCTGCCCTTTTTACCTCAACTCAGTCACCTCCGACTAACTTTTCAAGCATTGAGCGGCACCAATCCAAACGACGGGGTTTTTGATCTTCCGTCTAATTATGTATCCATCTAGTATAAAACTTTCTGACGCCTAAATGTTCATGTAAGTAGTCGCCGTAGAAGGACGTCCTTCTCGCGAAGCATAATTGTGTTTGCTTCGATCACGTTTAAGCTCATTAAACCAGTTGTAAACAGTGGCACAGAATGGGGCTTAGTCATGAAATGCTAATCGAAATTTATCGTTAAAAATTTCTAATCCATTTCAACGCACGGCAGACAATTTTTAAATTGCCAATTTGTAAAAACAAATGACATGTGAATTCATTACACATCTATAGATTCCCAAAGAGTTCCTAATTCGAAATTTAAATACATTTTTCAATGGTTTCTTTTCTTACTGGCCTATTCTAAAAACTTCCAGTGTGACCCCCGTACGTCAAGCTTAAAACGTCCTCTGTTCTTTGGGCGCTAAAAATTGAAAATTCTTATAGAACGTAAATAATTTTAGCCCGTTCACTCTCTGCATTACTTACTATAAACTCTGTACTTATTTCTGCGTGTTTTATTTTTTTATACATATTTTTTATTAAGACTGTAAAGTACTGTAGGTAAGAAGACTGTAAGTAAGAAGAGGCTGACGGGCCTCCTGTTAAGTGGTCACCGTCGCCTATAAACTCCTGCAGGACTCGAGGTACTGTAGTCGCATTGTCTAAGACTTATTGTTCTATTTGTTTTAGAGCGAGAAACCAAAGACGGCGGGTGCACATAACATTAGAATTGCCGTGGTCGGCCGACAGAGCTGTACAGCAGTTTGGTAAGTCATTATCATGGAGCGTCCACTGCTGAACCTGGGACTCATAGATTTCCAGAGCGAAGGATCTTTTGCGGCCTGCACTCAACAGCTCCTGCTTTAATCTGACCCATTGACTTCCTTCCGCTCCTTGACTCCAATTCGGTATTCACAAATAGAATCAAGAGGAACATATAGAATTGATAATTGCATGAAATAACTGGTTTTTCAGCTTTTTTGATAGATAGGTACAGGCTAAGATCAGTTAAAACTTTAGACTAATCAGAGAGATGTCTCATGTCGTACTTAAGTTCTTTGGGCACGTTACCCGTAAAGAGGACTAAATGGAACGTCTAGTAATGCAAGGCAGAGTGGAGGGCAAGATACCGCGTGCTCGTTCTCTAACGAGATGGTCAGACCTCATCAAGTCCATCACACTACCATGACTGAATGTTCTCGCAATGCCTTCAATAGAGCTGAATGGAGATGAATCGCTAGAGCCACTCAAAGAGGCAAGAACTGACATAACCATGTCCACTCTGCTAAGAGTGCCCGACTAAGAAGAGGAAGAGTGATGTCTGAAGAGTATTTTGTCCCCCAGGTCGCACCCACCGCTCCAACCAAGTGAACGCACCAGAATATATATTCCTGATCTCTGACCTGGCGGGCGAGCGTCGGTTCGCGTCCACGGTGGCGAAGCGGCTCGAGTCCCTCGGGGCGCTCACGCACGGCGACCGCAGGGCCACGGAGACCAGAGACCTGAGCCAGTTCAATATCGACAATAAGTACGGTGAGTGTCACTCTACATATTGCTGATCTCTGATCTGGCGTGTATTCACATGAATGTTAACTACTATGCAAAAAATATCATAAACGTAACGTTTGGACTTGCTTGACATCTGTGGACGTCCATCGTGGGCAGTATTGTAGTCGTGCCAATTTTTCTCCGTAAACGCTCCTCCAACCTCCAACAGCAACAACCTCAGGGACTCTGGAAAACTGTTGCCACCAACCCAAAGTTTTACTCTGCTACCTTAAGGAGTTGGGATGGCTGGCGTCATGTTAGAAAGGGGGGATTATTTATTAGCAGGATTTGTTTTTTTTACTGTTTTGACCGGAATTAACTACAGGTGTGTGTCGATTCGTAAATGCTTCATTGTGCGAATTGATTATTATACAGATGTGTCATTTCACGTATAAGTCGGTTTGCGTTTTGGTCCGTCAATAAGCGAATGCGTCATAGCGCGAAGATAAAATTAATAATTAGTGATTATGCGTTAGATCCTTAAATAATTGTACGTTAATCTGTTCAGGTCGCACCGCCCTGGAAGCGGTGATGCGTGCCATAATGAAGTACGAGAGTCCCTTGGTGCCCCCTCCGCGCGACTACAGCGGGGACTTCTTCCAGGACGTGGCCTCCGCGCTCGTCGGCGTAGGCCTCATCGTCAACAGCGAGGCCGCGCCTGGAGTCCTCTCTCTGGACAAGGTATACACTGAACCCTTCATACCTGTTGCATGTTTTATTACAAGGATTAAATAGCTAAAATACTTTTTAACATTTGCTAAAACAGCAGGTAACTAAAAAATATGCTTAATTCCTGAATTGTATTAAAAAAAATAACTTGTGGACACAACATCTAAATGAAAGTTTTAATTTATGGTTGTTTGATTCGTATACAAACGTTCAGTGGCGATTCACTAGATAACTAAACAGCAGAAATATCAAAACATATGCGTATTATATTGTTAAGTTGCGTGACAGTATCTATGTATGTTAATAAAATATAACAATATGATTACAGGATTACAACAACATTTCCAAGTTCTTGAATAGGATACTGGGCATGCCGGTAGAACTGCAGAACAGACTGTTTAAATACTTCACGGACACGCTCGCTGCTGTTATGGAGCAAGGTAATTACCGTTTCTATTTATCTATTGTTCAGATATTTACATTCATCATTTGTTAATAAAACAAATAAAAATATCAAAACTGTGTTCAAACAATTGATAATTCATTATTATACCGTCTTCATAACCATCTTCATTTATATGAGACTAGCTTCCGCCAGCGGGTTCGCACGCGTTATTTGTTAACAGTAGGCATATGTTTGAATCCAGGTCATAATCTATCATCACACTAAATTTCGTTGAAATCGGTTCAGCCATTACGACGTGGTTGAGTAACAAACAAACAAACATCCAAACTTTCGTATTTATAATATTAGTGTGATATTTGAGAGAGGGTATCATTTCAAAGAAAGCAGACCAACAGTTTCTATAGTTTTTTGTTGGTTAATCCTCGTTGACACTACTCCTTGGCACTATCAATTGTGTCGTAGGAGAATTTAATTTCCCAATGCACTACCAGTGCAATGAGGAAAAATAGCGTCTCCCGAAACACCACCTGGATTCTAGTGGTGTCATAGGAAATGAGATCACCCGTTTGCCATATAATTAATCTAATCTAACTAGCCCGTGTGATCTCGCTGCAGGGCATAGCCTCCCATCCCTTTTTCCTTTCTACGCGTTTTTGAGATTCCGCTGGCCAGGATACCGAAGAGGTGTCAAGTTCGTTGCGCCGTATCCGCCTGGGCCAAACACGTGGTCGCGGTCCTTGTGGGACACAGTTAGTGGTGATTTTAGGACAAAAGCAGTGAGATTTTAGGGCATGCGGCACACAGGCCCGGCCCAATCCCATTTGAATTGTGGCATATAATGAATGTTTGTGTTGTTTCCAGCGAAACGCAGCGGTAGATTCGACCTGGGTATATTGGACCTGGGCAGCGCGGGCGACTGCGTGCGGAGAGTGAGGTGCGTGCGGTTCCAGCGGCGGCACGCCACGGGCACCGCGCCCGTCGAACTCCACACCGTGCATTCAGAGGTAACATCCACTGCATACTACTTGATACACTGGACTGGGAGTAGTTGTCTCTGAGAGCAAGCGTTGTTCTACGCCTTGGTAGGTTGCATACTCGATCTTATTGGTGAAGGCACGAGCGCTCGTGACGACATGTCATCACCCGCCGACGTAGCTGTAGGCTACTGGTGGTAACATATCACTGTGTAACTGTATAACACATTGATGTACATTGCACGTTACCTAATTTATTACCTAGTTTATGTCTTAGTTCTATTTTATAGTATAGTTATTCTTAGGTTTATTTTCATTTGCATGCAGTGTTGACCTGTAATTGATTGTGCAATCAGCTCTAATATGTAATGTAAAATATTAATTGAATGTATCGTTTTAACTATCGTTGGTTGACCTAAATAAATAAAATAAAAATAAAATACGAACCAGGGGTCGCTTTATCATCACAATAGTAGCGTCCACACACACCAGACGTTCACTGATGAACATAGGCCTCCCCCATGATTTCTAGAGGCACCCAGCAACCTTTATCAGGTTGTTTTTCTATCTAGTGGAGGGAGGGCATCCTACGCTGCGCTTTTCAGCGCGTGGTATCCACTCGAGAACTTTTCTGCCCCAACGGCGTTTAGTTTATGTGCCCCGCCTACTATCACTTCAGCTTGTTAATTCTCTTGACTATGTCTGTGTCATTGGTTTGTATACAGATCTCCTCATTTCTGATTCGATTTTTAGTTACCTTTAGTCCGTCACCTGATTTCAGTGTTTTTAAATTTATCTATAAAGTGTAAACCCAGCTTAGAACGTTTCTACGTATCCAAATTCCCCATATTCTTTTCAGAGAGGAATGGACTGGTCTGAAGCCCTAGAGAAATACTCTGAACTGAGCGGGCCGAAGGAGGGATTCTACCTGTCCCTCCAGCCGCGCAACAACAAGTACACCGCCGTGCTCTGCGTCGCCGTCATCAACAACAACAAGAGCAAGCTCACCAAGAAGGAGACCATGTTCCAGATATACAGGTGAGGAGTGCGGCTCCAAGGACGCCTCTTACGCATCCACTCTCTACCACAGATAACATACACCACTATACAATAAGATAGTACAAATGCCTCACGTCTAGGAATGGAACATCTCACAAGTAGCATGTGAAAAATCAGAAATTATCAGGTAGCAGGTAGCATAAAATAGCAGGACGTATGTGTTCTAACCCACATACGACCTGCTATTTTTATAATGTCGTCGACCCATCTTGCCGGTGGACGACCTGCGTTTTTGGTTCCATCTCGGGGCCACAACTCAGTCAGCACCCTGCTCCACCTGTCATCACCGCGCCTGGCCACATGTCCTGCTAACTCCATTTGAGTATCAATCTAAATGTGTTAAAATAAAACCTTATCCGTTTTAGACCAAACACAGGACTGCAGGTCCGCACGGAGTCCCTCGCCGAGCTAGAGCGTAAATACAAGCGAGTGAGCAACGACGACGCCGAGACGGCGTGGCGCGCGCACCACAGCGCCGCCACGCGCGTCTGCTCACACGCCTACTGGCGCGGCGCCTGCAGGAACGGAGCCGACTGCGAGGTACTGTACTGCACACCAACGCGACGATTATACTGCTGTCTCGCTCGCTCTTGCAGCCCTTACGGGAGCCGACAGTTGAACTTTAGATATACGGGCACTGTGTCATCCCGACACATCGTCTCCGTGTTGACGCTCGCTGTGTAGGTTAGCTTGATGAGAAAGTAGTTCTTCACATGTAGCGATAGATGTCGCTACATGTATACAACCTGTTTTGTTATGTACGACATTAATTTTAAACACAAATCCGGAATCGTATGAACTGATTTTAGAGGGGGGTTTAATACCGGAAGCTTGAATATTTATCTAGCAATCGATACATTACCAATAAACCAAAAAATAACGTAAATCGGCGGCGCCTTTGCGACGATGCCGCTTAGTCAGTTTGACAGGTACCCAACTTGCATGATGGATGAATATGATTTGTTTACCAATTTTATGTAGGCAGTTTCACTGATATTTTAGGACTTTATATCAAAATTGTTTAAAAAATAAAAAAATTCTATGGTACCGAATGGAAAAAACTTATTTTACTGCAATACTAGTCATTAGCCCTACGAGAGTTTTCATTTGATGTCGTACATAAAAAAACACGTAGTATACAAGTGAGTGAGTAACGATGACGTCCCAGCGCGTGACCCTGTCATCACCACGTCTGGCCATCTCCAACTTTAGTTCGTCTACAGATCGCGACAATTTAGAACTCAAATAGATACCATAGCTCTTACCACAAAAAAAATTAAACACTGTTGAACGCGTATTTAAAAAAACCCATAAACTTAAATTAGGAAGAAATTTTTTAAACACGCACTTAACTGTGTTTAATTTTATTTGTGATAAGACCCTAATTTGTTATTTGAGTCTTTACTACAAACAAATTAAACATATGAAGGCCAATTCACGTAATTTAAAATAGTGTATTAGTCTAGTTATATTAAAATGTCATAAACTGTATACACGTAATGACAATACAATGATATGAATTAACTGACATGCGATTATACACTTTATTTAGATTGATATAAATAATATTGTTATATTCCCTAAACTTAAACCAAAGTAAGGTAAATATAACTAAATATTGCTGGAGATTTCACATAACGCTATCTAGCCCCAAACTAAGCTTAGCTTGTACTATGGAAACCAGATAACTGATACAATACTTTTAAATACATGCTTATAATACATCCAGACCCTGAACAAATTACTGTAGATCATACTAACATTTGTTCCGCGGCGGGAATCGAACCCGCTACCTCCTGCGTCTCACCCGCTGCGCCAAGGAGGTCGTCAAAAGGTGTACCCATCATTCATTGTCATTAAAACTTTATTACCTGTTAAAACTTCCTGAGCAATAATTGGTAAAGAATTTTTGGAACAGGTGTTTGCATACTATCCAAACTTTTTTGTGGTAAGGCCTATTATGTTTACGGTGAGCTTGGGGGTGAGGGGGAGGTGTTGTGTAGTTGATAACGATGTGTGTGGTGGCGCGCAGGTGGGGCTGCGAGTGCGCAGCTGGCACGTGCTGGCCGGCTCGCTGCTGGCGGTGTGGGCGCGCGTGGAGTCCGTGCTGGCGCAGCGCTCCATGCTCAACAAGATGCAGGTCATCCGGCTCAAGACGGACCAGGGACTCAAGATAGTGGGTACGTTATATGCATTACGAACATATTGTTTTACATTTTGGTGTGCCTATATATTTATTTGTGTATCATTAAAAATCTATATATTGTTGGATTTGTCTCCGCCCCGAATAGCAGAATAACTATTGAAATATCGGAAAAATTCAACCAAAAAAAATTAAGAAAATTCGTTTGACAATTGTACCGGCGTCGTAAATTGGCAGGCCGCGTCATATGCACGTCAAAGCGGCACGAAGTTCGGCGGGTCAGCTAGTTATATATAATACGATTTGAATTAAGTAAAATCTGTATAGCTGATTTGCATAAGTGTACCATACCATACTAGATATTAAAATGTATCTATAGGAATAAATAATATTGAATATCTTCATCATCTTCTTAATTTTAAAGTACTATCATCCGGCGGCGCGCGCGGCTTCGCACGCGTTGTTTGGCAGTAAAACGTAGGCCATGTCTCGATCCAAGTCCATAAACCAAATTTCATCGAAATCGTATTATGTAATGGATTGACATATACTTTTTATTGACAAACAACGCGTGCGAAGTCACTGACGGAAGTTAGTATTTTATAGTTTTGAATTATTTTTTAACGTATTTGTTTTTGCTTCAACAGGTACAGTAATTCCAAAGAACTGCGTGGAGCCGCTCAAAGAAGCTCTGTCGTACGACGCGGTATCCGTGAACGAGCAGGCGTTCGACACGGACGCGCTCAAGTGAACCACCGACTAGCACTAAGTGTAGATTAGCGCGGACCCCATAGTTCCTCTCTCTCTCTCTCTTTGTATCCGGTCCGGGACCAGCTGCCTCAACTCAGGTGGCTCTCGAACTTAGTCAATTGACTGGTGACCTTTGATTGATCTTATGGATGTGACAGGTGACCTTACAGTGTTATTGTCTAACGTTAAAGATGAAATTACTAATTTATGATAGATTTTCTTCTAGGTTTTTGTTATTGAATTCATAGGGGCAATAAATTTGCCCCCATAAACTAAAGGCACAATACACAATAGGCCTCAATAGCCGTAGTGACAAGAGCCGCAAAAGCCAATAAAAAGGGGGGTAATTTTGTTGCCACTAAACTAAATTTAGATTTGAAAGCACTGAAATTATTGCCATTATTCATGCGGACAAGATTGTTATTTTAGGGATGTTAAACCTAAATTTAGTTTGCCTCAACGGCATGGCTACCTTCTGTATGAATTCTATTTGTCCCTGTATGTACATGGTTTTGTAAGACTGATGTCAGTCAAGATTGGCAACTAAGAAGATAATCCATCATGGATTATTGACCGTCTTTGAAAATAGACAATAAGCTTGCAGGTCCCCTTCTATAACGGTGACCTTATTACTATGTGTTTTGTTATGTACGACATTAAATTAAAACACGGGCAGGGATAATGACTAGTATTGTTGTAAAATAGAATATTATTAAATGAATTGCCAAAATCCTAAAATATCAATGAAACAGCCTGTATAAAACAGGTAAACAAATCATATTCATTCATCATGTAAGTAGGGACCTGTTAAACTGACTAAGCCGCATCGGCGCAAATGCGCCGCCGTTAAAAATTGTTTATTAGAAATGTATCGATTACTGGATACATATTCAAGCTACATAAACATACCTCTAAAATTAGTTAATACGATTCCAGATGTGTGTTATAAATTAATGTCGTACATAACAAAACAGGTTGTAGAGGTGGCTTAAAGGTCGATAAATGACCTCGAGGCGACCTTTAACAAGCTGATATTAAGGAGTATATTTAGTAAGAAACGAGTGATCTTGAACGTACCTACTGTACGTTTTTATTGTATGTGATGTCTTCGATACTTGTGCTTTCTTTTAATTTCGGTAGATCAGTATACGAACTGTCAATTTTATGTTTATTGTACAAAATGTTAGATTATATAATTTAATTGTTTAGTTTTTAAAGTACCTTGTAAATTAGACTTGTACTCACATTAATCTCTATTGATTTTGTATAGTGCAATATAATGCCCTTATACATAATCATTTAATAAACTTTATTTTTAGCTATCAAACAGTTTGGGTGTTACAACAAAACATATTTAACACTGTTTAGCAGGTGTTTAAAAAAATCATATACAAGAATTGGTAAAGATTTTTTTAAACATGCGTTTAAGTTTAACAGTACTTTTTTGTGGTAACAAAGTGTCTCCCTGTAGTTTTGCTTCAAATGTTTCTATTTTTGTAGTAAAATAGAATTGCATTCAGTTAGGGTTTCAAGGATTTCTTCATTATCCTAGCGTCAACTCGCAGGGGCAACTACCTCGCGCCTATTGGGAGCTGTTGGCTGTGGGCCTTACAAGATCGGCCGCTCTGGAAATATAAAGGGGTTGCGTATGTCCAGCAGTGGACGCTGTATGGCTGATATGATGATGATGATAGTTCTTTGTCCTTGTTAGAATTGTGGCTGATCATTTGATAGCTTAAAAAGGTTTCTCAAATGACTATAAATAAGAGGCTGAAACTTTATAGTAAGCGTTAGTCTGGCTCGAAGACAGATTTTTTAATGCATATGGAAAACACTGAATTTGACGTTTTTCCTCATTAAATTTCTGTCTTTGAGATCCACAATAATTGTACTTACTATAGTTTTTGGTCACGATTCAGACCTAAAATGTATTTTGATAGAAAATTGACGTAAGGATTGACAAAAACATAAAATAAGAAAAAAAACTTGCCTACGCTTAGTTTAAATGAAACTTCGCTTTCGGGGAGAAACAGGGAACATACCACAGCACTGAATTAGTTG